>JBBGZY010001468.1:2947500-3547500 GCA_037952925.1 Lithobates clamitans
CAGTATTCACCCTCCGAGGGGGCATACCCATACCCCACAACATTCTGAAATGATTAGGAGGGATATCCTTTAGCACACCATATGTAGGGAATAAACATTACGTGGACCACAGTGATTCAATATGCACACAAGTGCTTTTTTGCATTCTATTTTTTTTTCTTTTATATTGTTTTTTTCAAAATAATAAATACTGTAATATAGAGGGTGGATAAAAAGTTTAGTACAGCATAACACTTTTCGGTGTGAAATATGTATAGAAACGTATACATCAGACCAAAAAAAAGGACAACCAGGGATTCTTGGGGGACAGGGGGATCTGGTTTTAATTGGGGGACAATACCTCTAAATGAAGGACAGTTAGAAGCTATGTGCATAACCTTGAGGGGGCCTTCAGGAACAGGGCTTATTGATTTTGGCCTTGAATATGTCTATAACCCTGTCACCGACTCAATGCAATGCACCATGTACCAAGCTAAGTGCCTAATGAAGGATCCAGTGCCCAAAGTGACATTACAGATCAACCTTGTGCATTCCTTGCAGCAGAGTCAGGGTATATTTGAGGGGCACTTTGAACATTGATAGAAGGATCTACAGATAAATTTCCACCAGTAAAGAAGCACTTTTCTTCTCTCAGTAGAGAAAAGACATCCAACATTTCAGGACACTATAAAAAAACGGAGGTTTGCTGGGAGTGGGAGGAGTTATAAAGGGGCTGTCCTAACAAATCTGTTTGCTAGTGTAAAGGGTTAACTGGTCAGCACTGCAGTTCCCAGGCTTTTTGTCTTTGGCCAACCTTCCACCTGGTGTTGCACATAAATATGGTTCGATAGAGGCGGGAGCTTGAGGGAGAAGAAATGCCAGTTTAAAGAATCAGAGAACCCAAGAATCAGCACAAGATACCGGTGGATACTACCATTTATTGGCGATCACCAGCTTTGGACTAGCATCTGTGAAGGTATGCCTGGGCAGCCATCACCCTTAGTTGGTTTAGTATAATCACAGTTGTCAAACTGTTCCAAGCCTGGTCTAAAGTCATTTAAAGGGGTGCATGATGGTTTCTGGAGTTAAAAAAAGGGGGTGCATGAAGCACATGTGGGGTAAGAAGCAAAGCCAATACAAAAGGTCTACTCAGCAAGACGAGCAGGAGGAGGAATGCAGTTGCTATGAGTAACCAGTAGCTAGTGCAAGCTATATTGCAGCCAGTTGTGAAGTGTGGAACCTGGTGTAGGTGACAGGTCTTCTGGTAGCAAAAGAGTTGGTGGTTTGGCTCCTTCCCTAGCTGTCGGTTCTCTAAAGTAACTGGTACCAAACCCATGGTACGGAGACCCTAAGTACCTGCACACATGGTACAGGAGAGCTAAAGGAGTTAACGGAGTGCAAGCATGAGGGCTCTATTCTGTCACTGGGAGCAAGATGGCAGCGGTACGCTGGACTGGTGGAGAGGGCACAGGTTTAGCGGTGTCTCTCCTAAGTGGAAAATACAAGTGAAGATGTGTGGGGACACAGGACTCTCTTACAGAAGGACTCTGTACTTCTACTGCTGCACACTGTCTACGGTTCATCTCTAAGCTGGAGAACCGTCATAATGTTTGATTCTCACATGAACGCAGTCCCTGCCTGGTCCCAGGCATTGATGAGCATACGCGTGGTGAAAGGTACCCCCATGTGCAGGGCAAACAATATGCATTTTCAGTGTTCCCAATGCAATCAAGGTATTCTACTCCGTCGGAGATGACAGCACCTTTCCTGGCTGGCTCTCCAATAATATAGGATATTTTTAGTTCAGGTACAGATATACAGATACATGACCCCTGTTAGCCAGTGATACCCAATTTTAAAAGATAATATGTAGCTACATAGAGACCAAGTAACTTGATTCAGTTGATCTGCTTCAGTTTAAGTGCACAGAATAATGTATGTAATGTAAATGTAAGTAAATTGACAAATCGAAGATTAATAAAAAAAAACTAGGAAATGTTGGACTTTACTGGTACCAAGAAAAGGACGATCCAATTTATGATAAAATAGGACAATATCCGCCATATATTGAGAAACCAACATGTCTGCTAAATATTCCAAGAGGTCTGACTTCTTGGAATATTTAGCAAAGACATGTTGGTTTCTCAATATATGATGGATATTGTCCTGTTAGCATGAATACATGGTTTTATTAACCATTTTTATATTTTTGTAATAAATATTGCTATTTGATCATAAATGTGGTCGTCCTTTGCTTGGTACCAGTAAAGTCCAACATTTTCTAGTTTTTTTTACTATACATTTCTTATGGATGAGGTACACTTCAGAGAGCATTGTATCACCTCCTCACCACCTACTTTAACCCCCACACTAGTGTGCAGTGCTTGCAGAGCAATGCCATTCCCTTGAATGGGTCGTGTTCAACAGGGGGTATAAGTGCTTTTGCAAAGCATTACAGCTGTAGCATGTGTACATCCTCAACCGCTTCAGCTGTAGCTAAAAGAGGTAGTGGTTGGGGGGCTATAAAAGCATAACTCAACGGCAAGGTTTTACTGCCACCCAACCTCACATTGGGACAAGCTTTAAGGGCTCATTTACACAGATACTCTGGCTGTGTGAATGAGTGGTTTGTTCATGCAGCCAGAGTCGCCTGTTACTCTAGTCCAGTGGTCTCCAAACTGCAGCCCAGGAGCTGAATGTGGCCCTTTGCTCACCTTGATCCTGCCCTTGGGGCAATTTTCTTCCCACTGACACCAATGATGGGACACTATTCTTTCCACTGACACCAATGATGGGTCACTATGCCTCCCACTGATACCAATGATGGGTCACTATGCCTCCCACCGATGCCAATCATGGGATACTATTCCTCCCACCGACACCAATGATGGGGCAATATTCCTACCAATGGTGGGTCACTATTCCTTCAACCGATACCAATGTTGGGACACTATTCCTTCAACCGGTACCAATGATGGGACACCATTCCTTCAACCTATACCTATACACTGTTTCTCCCACTGACACCAGTGATGGGACACTATTCCTCCTACTGACACCAATGATGGGACACTACTACTCCCACTGACACCAATGATGGAATACTGTTCCTCCCACTGACACTAAGGATGGGACACTATTACTTCCATTGACACCAATGATGAGGCACTATTCCTCCCACGTATGCCAATGATGGGACACTATTCTCTGCACTAAAGCTAATGATGGGTCACTATTCCTCCCACTAAAACCAAGGATGGGGCCCGATTCCTCCCACTGACACCAGTGATGGGACACTATCCCTCCTACCGACACCAATGATTGGACACTACTCCTACTGACACCAATGATGGGATACTGTTCCACTAATACCAATGGCGGGACACTGTTCCTCCCACTGACACTAATGATGGGACACTATTACTCTCATTGACACCAATTCCTCCCACGTATACCAATTATGGGACACTATTCCTCCCACTAAAACCAATGATGGGTCACTATTCCTCCCATTTGTTCCAATGATGGGACACTATTCCTCCCACTAAAACCAAGGATGGGACACTATTCCTCCCACTAAAACCAAGGATGGAACACTATTCCTTCCACTGACACCAACAACGGGAAGTTATTCCTTCCCCTAATATCAAAGATGCACTGTTTACTCCCACTGATGGACAATTTCTACTCTTAATGGCACAGTCTGCCCCCTAAAATCTGAATGACCGTAAACTGGCCCTTTGTTTAGAATGTCTGGAGAACCCTGTTGTAGTCTATGGAGACACAGCAGCTGTACAAAATGTTTTTGGTAGAGGTTCAGTGTTCTACTGTATATACCCACATCCTATATTTTACATACATTACATCAAAAAGGTTGTGGCCATGAACTTTTTTAGGCATATAGAAAATGACACTACAAAGGCAATTGCATCTCAAAAAATTATAATATAATCAAAAAGTTAATTTATTTCATTAATTCAATTTAAAAAGTGAAACTCGTATATTATATAGATTCATCACACACAGAGTGATATATTTCAAGCATTTCTTTCTTTTAATTTTAATAATTATGGCTTACAGCTAGTGAAAACCCAAAATTCAGTATCTCAAAAAATTTGAATGTTACATAAGACCAATCAAAAAGAGGAATTTTAATACAGAAATGTTGGCTTACTGAAAAGTATGTCCATGTACAGTATAGCATGCCCTCAATACTTGGTCGGGGCTCTTTTTGCATGCATTACTGCATCAATGTGGCGTGGAATGGAGGCAATCAGCCTGTGGCACTGCTAAGATATTATAGAAGCTCAGGTTGCTTTGATTGCAGGCTTCAACTCGTCTGCATTGTTGGGTTTGGTGTCTTTTATCTTCCTCTTGACAATACCCCACAGATTCTCTATGGGGTTTAGGTCAGGCTAGTTTTCTGGCCAGTCAAGTGCAGTGATACCATGATCATTAAACCAGGTATTGGTACTTTTGGCAGTGTGGGCAGGTGCCAAGTCCTGCTGAAAAATGAAATCAGCATCTCCATCAGGGGAGTTGCTAGGTCTGCAAAAGTTCTGGGGCTAGAGCCCATAGTAGCGATCACCAACCTTTTTGAGGGGGGGGGCACACGGTTGGTAAGCAGTTTTTCGTGAGCAATGGCTGGTGTTGGCGCTTCAATCATCACGGCACCATGGTTGATATGGTGACCGGGTAATTGAAGCGCATTATTTCTATTATTACATTGTAATATATAATGAAGTGGTTCAACTCGGAACACCCAATAAGAGGATAGTATGTGACAGGTCTAAACTACGTGGTGTGTTCATCAATGCCAGGAGCCTGGTGGACAAGATGGGTGAACTAGAGATACTGTTGTACAAGGAGGATTTGGATTTAATTTTGTGGGAATTTCAGAGACCTGGTTCAACAGCTCTCATGATTGGCTGGCAACCTTTCAAGGGTATACCCTTTATTGTAGGGATAGAGAGGGTAAAAAAGGGGGAGGGGTATGCCTATATATCAAAAATAATGTGCATGTGAGAGATGACATCACTAAGGGAGCTAGGGAGGAGGTGGAATCCTTATGGGCAGAGCTCCAAAAGTATGAAGTTAAGGGGAAAACACTGGGAGTATGCTATAGTTGGCAGTGACGCTTGTGTGCTCTACGATCTTTGGAAGGTCTTGCTCATCTTAGAACCACTTGCTGCTAGTCGGTGCAGTCTTCACATTGCACCTTGTTCCACTACCGTTTGTGAGTAATTTCCTTTACTATTTTATTTAATAAACACTTTTACAAAAAGATAATGCACATGGCTGGTGCCCCCCTCTTTTCTTTTTATCTTGTTGTTTATTAGGATTCCCCATCCTTGAGGGCAGCAAGGCCTGTGTCGTTGTATCATCTGTCTGACCATCCATTTGTGCGCAGGAGTTATTTCTTTTTATGCTATGCTATAGGCCCCCTAACCTGAGGGAGGAGGGGGAGACGGATCTCCTATCACAAGTTGGATTAGCAGCAAGGATGAGAAAGTGTTATCATAATGGGGGATTTTAATTATCCAGACATAGACTGGGCGGAGGGAACCACGCATTTGTCTAAGGCTCGCCAGTTCCTAAATGTCTTGCAGGACAATTTTATAGTTCAGATGGTAGACGCACCAACTAGAAATAAAGCGCTACTGGATCTACTGATTACCTACAATACAGACCTGACCATGGATGTGGAAATACGGGGGAATTTAGGAAACAGGGATCACAGGTCAATTGGCTTCAGTATAATTAACACAAATAGGAAACATAAGGGGAATACAAAGACACTGAATTTCAAAAGAGCCAACTTCCCTAAACTACGAACCTTGCTAGAAGGCATGAATTGGGATAAAATCTTAGGAATAAAGAACACGGAGGAGAGATGGGTTTGCTTTAAGAGCATTTTAAATAAGGGCATTCGCCAATGCATTCCATTGGTTAATAAATTTAAAAGAGCGAACAAAAGTCCTGGATGGCTTAACTCCAATGTAAAAATGCATATAAAAGTAAAGTAGAAGGCCTTCAAAAAATACAAGGTTGAGGGATCATCATCAGCATTCAGACTTTATAAAGAATGCAACAAGAAATGTAAGGGTACAATTTGGACGGCTAAGATAGAACACAAAAGATACATAGCGGAGGAGAGCAAAAAAAATCCCAAAAAATTCTTTAAGTATGTAAACAATAAAAAAGGGAGGACAGACCATATTGGCCCCATAAAGAATAAGGAAGAACATCTGGTTACAAAGGATGGGGAGATGGCGAAGGTATTGAATTTATTCTTCTCAGTTTTCACAAAAGAATCAGGGGGCTTCAGTAACCAAAACTGCAGTGTTTATCCTTATGACACATCACAGGAAGCATCTCCATGGTTAACAGAGGACAGAATTAAAATTAGACTTGGGAAACGTAACATTAATAAATCACTGGGACCAGATGGCTTGCACCCAAGTGTACTTAGGGAACTCAGTGAAGTAATTGCCAGACCATTGTTCCCAATTTTTTTTTTTTTGTTTACAAACTTTTTTATTGAGTATAAAACAGGGAAAAATATGGTACAGTACAAAATGTTGATTATCAAAGGTTTAACATCGATAAATATATTGTTCCCAATTTTTACGCAGTCTACTGACTGGAATGGTACCAGCTGATTGGAGAAAATCCAATGTAGGTAACACCAATATTTAAAAAGGGCCCAAAATACATCCCCAGGAATAACAGACCAGTTAGCCTAACATCAATAGTATGCAAGCTCTTGGAGGGGATGATAAGAGACTATGTACAAGATTTTAGTAATGAGAACGGTATCATTAGCAGTAATCAGCATAGATTCATGAAGAATCATTCTTGCCAAACCAATCTATTAACCTTCTATGAGGAGGTGAGTTGCCATCTAGATAAAGGAAGGCCCGTAGACGTGGTGTATCTGGATTTTGCATTTCACACAGTTCCCAGTAAAACGTTTACTGTACAAAATAAAGTCTGTTGGCATGGACCATTGGGTGAGTATATAAATTTGAAAACTGGCTACAAGGGCGAGTTCAGAGGGTGGTGATAAATGGGGAGTACTCGGAAAGGTCAGGGGTGGGTGGTGGGGTCCCCCAGGGTACTGTGCAGGGACCAATCCTATTTATTTTGTTCATAAACGACCTGGAGGATGGAGCAAACAGTTCAATCTTCAGTATTTGTGGACAATATTAAGCTAAGCAGGGCAATAACTTCCCAGCGGGATGTCAAAACCTTGGAAAAAGATCTGAACAAATTATTGGGGTGGGCAACTACATGGCAAATGAGGTTTAATGTAGAAAAATGTAAAATAATGCATTTGGGTGGCAAAAATATGAATGCAATCTATACACTGGGGGGGAGACATGGGGGTCCTAGTAGATGATAGGCTCAGCAATGGCATGCAATGCCAATCTGCTGCTAACAAAGCAAACAGAATATTGGCATGCATTAAAAAGGGGATCAACTCCAGACCTAAAATGATAATTCTCCCGCTCTATAAGACTCTAGTCCAGCCGCACCTAGAGTATGCTGTCCAGTCCTCAGGAAGGATGTACTGGAAATGGCGCGAGTACAAAGGAGGGCAACAAAGCTAATAAAGGATATTAGTTATGAGGAAAGGTTGCTAGCACTGAAATTATTATCTCTGGAGAAGAGACGCTTGAGAGGGGATATGATTTCAATTTATAACCGCACTGGTGACCCCACAATAGGGATAAAACTTTTTTGCAGAAAGGAGTTTAACAAAACACGTGGCCACTCATTAAAATTAGAAGAAAAGAGGTTTAACCTTAAACTATGTAGAGGGTTCTTTACTGTAAGAGCGGTAAGGATGTGGAATTCCCTTCCACAGGCGGTGGTTTCAGCTGGGGGTATCAATACTTTAAAATAACTATTAGATAAGCACCTGAATGACCACAACATACAGGGATATACAATGTAATACTCACACACATAGGTTGGACTTGATGGACTGGTGTCTTTTTTCAACCTCACCTACTGTAACTATGTAACTCCCCATAATGCAGAATCAGTGGGAGCCCTGAGTGTGTCACTTGCCACATCTCCTGCCACCAGATGCAGCTTATCACTTGCCACCGTCGCCTGTCACCAGGTGCAGCTTTTTTACTTGCCGCCGTCACAAACCACCGGATGTGGATTGTCACTTGCCACTGTCGCCTAGCACTAGATGTGGATTGTCACTTTTCACCTTCGCCTACCACCTGATGTGGATTGTCACTTGCCACGTCACCTGCCTCCATTTGCAGATTGTCACGTTACCTGCCACCAGATGTAAGTTTTTTAACTTACTACACTATTGTAGGCATTTTTTCCCTTCCCCCTCCTTTTGCGATTTCTACCACTATTGGAGCATACAGGGTCGATCACGGCGTGTCCATTACTGGGATTTAGGACCGGGTGCAAGATACCTTGAAATACACACAAAGACGGAGACGCCCTAGTGGAGGATTGTGGAATGTTATGTGGGGAAGGCTAAAGGCTATCTGCATCACTGGGGTGCTGTTTATATACAGATTTGAGGTGAGAGTTCTGTGAGCTTATTCCTTACCAGATACACATTGTCTATTGGATTGGATTTAATGATAAGATATATTGGAGAAGTCGCCAACTTATATCAACACATGGACTTGAACCATTTATTTATTTCAACCATTTATATTATTTTTTTCAGTTTTCTACCAGTTCTTGGGATTTTATGATTGATTGTCAGCTGTAGTTGTAGGCTAACACACTATTGTGCAAGATCACTTTTTATTTCACACAGGCTGGCAGCACTGGTCCATTTAGTTCTGAGTGAGGGCAGGAGAGCGGTGATGCAGGGCGAACAGTGAGAGAGGATGTCATCTCACTGCTCCCCGCCACACCTCTGACATTGAAGAGGCCTGCGCTGTGAGGGCGGAAGAGCGGTGATGCGAGGTGGGCTGAGAGAGATGATGTAATCTCTGCTCGTCTGCTCGCTCGCTTCTGTCATCCGTCTGCCTGGCTCTCTCATGCAGCCCGCCTGCTGCACCCGCGGCCCAGCTGCAAAGAGGCCACGGGCCGCTGGTTAGGCAGGGACCCCTCTGCAGCCAAAATTAAAAATGCCACAGCCGTAAAGCATTGTGGCCGTGGCATATATACAGTTCTGTTCAGCTGTGTTGTTACAGTTCAGGTTGGCAGCCGGGCATGGTAAAACTGCAGCTCAGCCACCTGTATTTCCTGCCTCCCTGGCTGCCTATGTGAAAGAACCCTTACTGTGTTTAACCACAATTTAGTTAACCACAATCTCAATTTATAAGTTTTGAGGCTTGGTGCTGTATGCATCCATGTTGGTGTTTCTTTAAATATTTTATTTAAATATCCTTCACATTACATCAATTAAAGCTCCATCGACTTGCACCAGTTAATTGGTGATTGGCTGTCTTATTTTTGCTATCTGCTGGCCACAATACCCTATTTCCATTATAGATTTAATTTTAAAATATCAAGCTCCTTGATGCTGTAAATTTGCTAACAGGAAAAAAAAGTAGCAGATGAGAATTAAATGAAACCCACACTGAATTGAACTCTAATCAAAAATGTGATTAAATTTGTTAGAAGTGGTTAGTTTAATGGTTATAAATGATTCAGACTATTACAATGAAGCCGAGATCCATTCAGCATTGACCTCCTCTTCTATTAGGTTAAACTGTATTGGAATTTAAAATTCTAAAGATGAAAAGGGTTTGAAATATTGTATCGTTAATATCCACTGTAAGACCAGGCCTTTTCTGGAACTTTTTGTTTACATGTAATAATCAGTATTTTTTGCTAGAAAATTTCTTAGCACCCCCCCCCGAAACGTTGTATAATTATTTAAGCAGAGGCCCTAAAGAATAAATTGGGGGGGTTGCAATTTTTTATGTCACATGGTATTTGCGTAGTGGTTTTTTAAACACAATTTTTTTTTTTTTGAAAAAATACACTCTTTTTTTATTTTAATGCAAAAAAGCAAATTACATAACCCCATTTTTGGTAAAATATAAAAGATGATGTTACACCCAAGTAAATGGATACCAAACATGTCACGCTTTAAAATTGCGCACACTTGTGCAACAGCAACACATGATGTAAATGTTACTATCTATAGGCGACAATTTAAAAGCCTTTACAGGTTACCACTTTAGATTTACACAGGAGGTCTGGTGCTAAAATTACTGCCCATGATCTGATGTTCCCGGTGATATCTCACATGTGTTGGACAATTGCTTTTTGCCTGCAAGCGGGACCGACGTGTGCATTCATTTTAGTGTGCAAGCACAGGGGGATGGGGGGCACTTTAATTTTTTTTAATTATCATTGTTTATTTATTTCTTTATTAATACACTGTCGCTTTAATTTTAATTCATTTTATTTTATTTGATCACTTTTATTGCTGTCAGAAGGAATATAAACATCCTTTGACAGCAATAGGCATGTGACAGGTACTCTTTATGTAGTCTTTATGTCTTTATGTAGGGTCTAAAAGCATTTGATCACACCAAGAGCAGTGTGATCGAATGCTTTTGATTTTTGAAAATGGTGCCGTTTACATCCAGGGAAACCGGAAGTGATGTAAGGTCATTGCTTCCAGGGTACTATATCACAGAGCCGAACAAAGCTGGTTCGGTCTTTGTTTGGCTCTGTGATCAGTCAGTGAACGAAGCGCCGGTTGGTTGATCAGGACTCCCGGTGGGATGGGAGATCCTGGTAAACCTGTGAAAGTCAGCGAGGGAGGGCACACTTCCCCCTCCCGCTGCTTGTAAAAGCGATCCAGTGGCTAGTTAGCCACTAGGATTGCTTTTACAAGAGAGACGACTGTTGGTTTTAAAAAATGGTACTGGGATGATGGACGCAGAGAGCTGGCTCGGGAGCGAGCATGCATAAGTACCCCCGCAGCAAGCAGCTTGCTATGGGGGCACTTGGCAGGGGGGAGAGGCCCACGGCGCCAGTGGGGGACCCCAGAAGAAGATGTGGGCTGCTCTGTGCAAAACCATTACACAGAGCAGGTACTGTAAAAATAACATGTTTGTTATTTTTATTTAAATAAAAGTTTTTCCTTTACAATCACTTTAAGCTGCAATGGCAGCGGATGGGGTAATTCACATGCTGTGGTTGCAATGCTTCGCACCTGTGGCAACAATTATGCCACATGTCAAGTAAATGAGAACGCGCTGCAAACACCCTGCAACTGCCTGTAATGCATTTGGTTGCAGCGTGTTTGTGCAAGAATTATGGGGTTAAAATAGGTGATGGAGAGGCATCACATCCACTCCTCAATGCCTGTCAAATGGGTTTCGAAAAGTGTTCTGCTTGCTTTTCAGAGCTGTTTAACAGGTGGAGAGAAAGCAATGTGATGCCTCATCACTGCCTGTGTTAACCACATAATTGCTGCACAAACGTGCCGCAAACAAAATCTGTGTTCAGATTGCTTTTCAGGGGAGCGACAGTTTAGATGCAGGTCTAAACCTAGCCTAACTATACAATTAAAAAAAAAAAGAGGGTTAGGAGGGCCTTGTTCATGAGAACCTACAATCTCATCATCTATAAGGGCCTATCTAGTGTGCTGTGGCTGCTGTATGTCAGTAGTCATTAGATTAATTATTTTGTACCTTTTTAAGGCTCTCCAACTCCCTCTTCCCATCAGCTTTTCAGGCCACAATTCAAGTCACCGCCATTTGATGGAAGAAGATAGAAGAATGTGAAGTTGTCTTTTACTTTGAAAGTTCCCTTGGGCTACATTCACACCTGGGCATTTTGAATCACAGGCAGATTTGCCACGATTCTGCCCACGCTTTCAAAATGCCCAGGTGTGAATGACAAATCGCACAACGCACATTTCAGATGCCATTCATTTGAATGCCACCTAAAAACACGGTGCGGTTCTGCCGCAATTGTTGCGCGATAAATCACGCTGCAATCGCGGCAAGCCGCGTCACGTGAAGCATATTGCCCAAAAGAAGCTCCTGAACTTTTTTCTGGGCAACAAGCTTCACGCGATGTGGTTTGCCACGATTTATGGCGCGACAACCATGGCAGAGCGGCACCACGTTTTTAGATGCTATTTAAATGAATGGCATCTGAAATGTGCGTTGTGCGATTTGTCATTCCCACCTGGGCGTTTTGAAAACATGGATAGAATCGCGGCAAATCTGCCTGCAATTCAATGCGCCCAGTGTGAAGGCAGCCTTAAATTGGACTGAATGTACTATGAAAAAAAGGGGATTTTTTTTTAGCGTGCAGGAACCACACATAAATATACATTTTAATATTCACCAGATCAGCTGTTTATTATATTCTCTTCATTAAAAAAAAGCATTCTCAAGTTTTAACTTTTAAAGATACTGCATATTTAGATGTTGAAACATCCACATCCAACACACCAAGCATTCCTCTCACACGTAAAAATAAATAAATCAATGCTTGAGCTCCAGTCAGGTGTCTTAGGAGATTATGTCATCAGTCTGCTGCAGGCAGGTGGAAGCATTTGCTCAGTCTCCTCTTCCATAGTGATTAGATTGCAATGTTGGAACTATGTAGCAAGTTGCAAGATGAGAGGCTGCAGCAGGGGCTAATCTGTGTCAAACATTTTTAAGGCTTCATGCACATGGATGTTTAGAAGCTCCTGTGTCCTCAAGCATAAAATACTTGCCGTTTTCCTGCAGCTGATGCAAGTGCTGCAAACAGCTGCTAATATATGTAACGCTATGCATTGTTACTGTGAACGCAGAACTTTTATTACCTACAAGATAGTAGCATTTAGTGCTTTTCTTTGCCTCAGCCCTAATACAGGTGCTCAAAGCCTTCTGGGAATTGTAGGCTGGAAGCAAGATTGCTACTAAACCCAGGAGTCTGCATTCATTATATCACTATATCTGGTATCCCACAGTACACAGAACATGGAAATGCATTTTTTTGAGTAAATATAAAGTGCTAAAAACCTTTTCTCATCAGCAGTATATAGCAGTCTTGTGACTTCTATCAGTGTCTGGTTAAAGCTTGTAGGAGGAGTTTTCATTCTACTCTGACCGTCCCTTGAGGCTGCAGGAACCCTGACCCTCTGTCTGGACAGTGCTGATCACATACACCTTCCCAAATAAAAAAATAAAAAAAACTCTCTAACAATACACACCAAACTGAGCATGTGCAGAGTGCCCTCAAGGCTCTCTACTATCAGGAGATGGATTGGGGACAGTGGGAGAAGGGGAGATTCAGAGAAGACAGGACAAAACAGCCTTTTTACACAATGCGCAGGATAGACCCCTTGGGTTCCACAGTGAGTATAACAAACGTGCTTTACTGCATATAGAGACTGATTTTACTGTTGTGGGTTTAGTAACACTTTAGGCCGAAATCAAACTACCGTGCCTATAAGCAATCGCCAAGGGAGCATATAAAAGAAAAAAACCCAGGAAGACACAAGGAGAATTGGAGAGAGATGTTGCTGCGGGAAGGTGTGTGGGTGAGTCTGTGCCGAGCTGTGACCTTCCAGACCTGACAGGATTGAGCCAAAGTGTACATTGTAACTGAGAAGGAGACTGTCAAGCCTGAAGACTGCTGTTTTGAGAGCCTTCAGCTGCCAAAGCATGTGTGTCCTGACCACTAAAAGTTGCATCTTCAGTTAAAGGGGCCTCCCATCGCAAGGCGACTGAGACTTCCCTGTGTTACCAAGAAAGGACTGGGTGAGAGGGTCGCTGATACATACATCATTTCTACCAGTTAAATTCAATTTGTGTTGCCAGCCGGACACTTTTGACACATTTTTGGGACCACTGACATTTAAATGCACTGATTTACTGCGTAAATGTCACTGGCAGGGAAGGGGTTAACACTAGGTTACACTAGGGGGCGATCAAGGGGTTAAATGTGTTCCCTAGTTAGTGTTTCTAACTGTATGGGGATACGACTGACTGGGGGAGGAGACATATCATTGTTCCAACTTACTAGGAACAAAAGATATGTCTCCTCTCCCCTGACAGAACAGGGATTAGTGTGTCTACATTTGCTGTCCCCTGAAAATAACAATACAGCCAAAAAATGCCCCACAACAACAAATATTGTTGTGGACTATCTCGGTACCCAGGGATTTAGACAAAGCAAATATAAAAGTATTCATTTTTCGAAAAAAGAACATAGATGAAGGACATTGGATACAACAATATATAAAATGATTATTGCATACAGTTACAAGTGATTCAAAAAAAGAACAGGTATATGGGGAGAAAAGATGTAGGTCCAAACGTAATCCTCTACATGTTTTGCGACAGAAGTTGCTTCTTCAGGAGGAGTCGACCATAAACATCTATAGAGAAATACAATCTTATAATTCAATAGTCACAAATAATAGACAATGAAAAACAAAAAATACATAAATACAATAAATCAGATAATTTTGGAGTGTTATGGTCAGGCATGGCTTACCAAGGGGAACCCAAAGAAGGGTACAAGTCGGCACAGTTTAAGGCACCCTGAACGGGTAATCCCGTGGTGAAAGGTGCAATAACTGAAATAAAAAAATAAAATATATATATATATAGTGAACAGGGAAGGAAGAAGGGTGGGGGGGGGGACAGGGGAGAAGGAGAAAGAAAAGAGGGGACGAGAGGGTATTGGGTGAGGGAAGGGGGGGCAAAAGGGGCAGGGGGAGTAGGGGTGGAAGAGGAGAAGAGGAGGGAGGGGGGAGAAGGAAAGGGAACATCAATCCAGTTAAAGAACTATCCCACCCGATAGATGGTATGTAGGTAGTAAAACACCCGGGGATCAGAAACAAGGCTCAAAACACAACCGTGTATCAAGGAGTGGCAGGTAGGGTGTTTATACAAAATGGTATCCAGTGGTCAGACGTGGCCAATAAGTAGGTCCCCTGCAGCCGTTGGGCTGAAAAAAGAGATGCAATGAATATATGCAGAAAAAAGGACCGCCAGTCCACACCAGCAGCAATGGCCACAAAAGCATAACATGAGGCAGCAAAAAGTATCAAGCACCTTTCCATGGAAGCATTGGCTGCACTGGCAGCATCCGAACAAGCCAGTCCTACCTTTAAATGTCTGTGTTGGAGTCTGTCCCCGGGTGGCAGCCATCTTAATGAGGGCCGCCATGAGCAAATTTGGGGTGGAGGTACTTGACTGGCCTGCACAGAGTCCTGACCTCAACCTGATAGAACACCTTTGGGATGAATCCGAGCAGGGAATGCGTGCCAGGCCTTCTCGTCCAACATCAGTGCCTGACCTCACAAATGCGCTTCTGGAGGCATGATCAAACATTCCCATAGATATTTACCATATACGCTTGCGCCGACATCATCGGCGCATGCGCACTGAAGAAAGGGCATGTGATGTGACCGGTGGCTCCCGTGCGCATGCGACTCCAACCAGTCACAGAGCCGGACTCCATGGCCCCGGAAGGAAGAGGGGTGAAGATTGATGCGGCGGGGACATCGTGGGCTTTGTTGCAGGTAAGTGCAAAAAATTGGGCTAGTATGCCATGCATTCTAGCCCATTATGCTTTTACTTTGCAGGGGAAAAAAAGGGGAAGTAAAACCAATCAGGGTTTACTTCCTCTTTAACCGCTTGCCGCCCGCCGGCTGTCATATGGCGGCGCGGCTTCATTTAAACAGGGAATGCGTGCGATCCTGTGTGCGCATCCCTGTTCCTTCGGTGGCGGCGTGTCACGGAGACACCGCTCGCCACCAAGGGGGGTGAACAGCCATTGGGCATGGCTGTTTACCACAGAATCGGACCGTGATGAAGTCACGGCCGATCACCGGTGGTACCGCCCCATTTTGCCCGGCGCATGCGCGCAATCTCGAGCACACTGCGCGTGCACGTCGGTGGTGGCATGTTCCCGGGAACACTGCTCCTCACCTACGCTGGTAAACAGCCATTGGCCGGCGGCTGTTTACCACGTGATCGGCTGTGATCCTTTCACAGCCGATCACTAAATGTCAACAAACCGCGGTAATGAGATGTTACCGGGTTCTCCTCCTCACACACCAATCGTGTGTGAGGAGGCGATTGCTAAAGAGGACCTGTCACCACCCATCAAAGTACCTGTCACAGTTCATCTGAGTACCTGTCAGTCCATATGAGTACCTGTCACAGTTCATCTGAGTACCCGAGTACCTGTCACAGTCCATCAGAGTACCCGAGCACCTGTCACAGTCCATCAGAGTACCCAAGTACCTGTCACAGCTTATCAGAGTACCCAAGTACCTGTCACAGTCCATCTGAGTACCCGAGTACCTGTTGCAGTTCATCTGATTACCTTTCACAGTCCATATGAGTACCTGAGTACCTGTCACAGTCCATATGAGTACCTGAGTACCTGTCACAGTCCATATGAGTACCGAGTACCTGAGTACCTGTGACCACCCTTCAGAGTACCTGAATACCAGTCACCAGCCTCTCAGAGTACCTGAGTACCTATCTGTAGCCCATCAGAGTACCCGAGTACCTGTCACCAGGCCATCAGAGTACCCGAGTACCTGTCACCAAGCCATCAGAGTACCCAAATACCTGTCACCAGGCCATCAGAGTACCCGAGTACCTGTCACCAGGCCATCAGAGTACCCGAGTACCTGTCTGCAGCTCATTAAGTTACCCGAGTACCTGTCTCCAGCCCACCAGAGTACCCATGTACCTATTTGCAGCCCATGCCTCATAGAATATACGTTGGGGTGTTTGCTTTCCAAAATGGGGTCATTTTGTGGGTAATTCCACTGTCCTGGTGTTCAAGGACCTTGAAAAGTGTGATAGGTAGAAATGAAATGAGATGTGTAATTTATGCTCCTAGAACGCCTGAAGGTACTACTTCAATGTTGGGCCTCTATATGTGGCCAGACTGTGTAAAAGTCTCACACATGTGGTATCGCCATACTCGGGAAGAGTAGTAGAATGTATTTTGGGGTGTAATTTTTGCTATATACATGCTATGTGTTAGAAATATCTTATAAATTGACAACTTTGTGTAAAAAAAAATGTGTTTTCATTTTTTTTCCACATTTTCCAAAAACTTCTGGGAAAAAAATGAACCATTCAAAAGACTCAGTATCTCTCATAGATTATACGTTGGGGTGTTTGCTTTCCAAAATGGGGTCATTTTGTGGGCAATTCCATTGTCCTGGTGCTCCAGGGCCTTCAAAAGTGTAATAGGTGGTTGAGAAATGAGATGTGTCATTAATGCTCGTAGAACGCCTGAAGGTGCTAGTTCAATGTTGGGCCTTTGTATGTTGCCAGGCTGTGTAAAAGTCTCACACATGTGGTATCGCCATACTCGGGAAGAGTAGCAGAATGTATTTTGGTGTATAATTTGTTGTATGCATATGCTGTGTGTGAGAAATAACCTGATAATTTGACAATTTTGTAAAAAAAAATAAAAAATTTCATTTTGCAAATTGTGGGAAAAAATTACAACTTAAAAAACTCACCATGCTACTTACTTAATACCTTGGAATGTCCACTTTCTAAAAAGGGGTCATTTGGGGGGTATTTGTACTTTCCTGACTTGTTAGTGTCTCAAGAAATGAAATACACCTGATGTACTGAAGGCCTGATCAGATGTGAGCAATTTTCAGTGATTGGCACCATAGTTTGTAGACTCTATAACTTTCACAAAGACCAAATAATATACACTAATTTGGGTTATTTTTACCAAAGATATGTAGCAGTATAAATTTTGGCCAAAATTTATGTGAAAAAATTACTAATTAGCAAAATTTTATGACAGAAACAAAGAAAATAAAAAGGCATTTTTTTCACAAAATTTACGGTCTTTTTTTATTTATAGCACAAGAAATAAAAAACCCACTAGTGAGTAAATACCACCAAAAGAAAGCTCTATTTGTGTGAAAAAAGGATGCAAGTTTCGTATGGGGACTGAGTAACTGTCATTCAAACTGTGAGAGCGCTAAAAGCTGAAAATTGGTCTGGGCAGGAAGGGGGTGTAAGTGCACTGTATTGAGGTGATTAAGGTGAGCAGTTAAAGGAAGACTTTTGTTAAAAAATGATATTTTTGCTACACAAGCCATATTGTCATTTAAAAGGTATCTGAAGTCAAAACTTTTACATTTTTTTCATTCATCAATAAATTAGGTTAGGGTTAGAACCCTTGGTCAGGCTGTTTTCTGCTGGTGTCCTGTTAGGGGCATTTACCTTTACTTCCTGTCTCAGGGCCACAGTAGCAAGTAAAAATAAATCTTTCAAAAAGTGAGAGAAATTTCTTTTTAGACAGCTGTCACTGAAACAGGTGTCCCCGTGGGACACCTCCTATTCTAGTGGCAACCCTAACATTTTAGATTTGCCATCATTTTCTGTTGTAGTGATGTGATTACAAAGACAAATAGAATGAATGAATCTTCCAAGTTGGGACACAAACAGCAAAAATGACCCAACAGGGAGGCAAAATCCCTAGTGTACTTAATGTAAAACAAGAAATACCCATATTTCAAAGTTATCCAATGAGCGTTGTTCCTTCTGATTGTATGAACTATTACCTGCATGTAGATACAAAATGGCATGTCCTGGCCTTAAAAACCTCCTAGTGACTAACTTAAATTATATGTGAACCCTCACCTTGTAAAACATCTCATTCAGTTTAAAATTGATATAAAAGGCACATTTGTGTATAGATATAAACAAATTAGAAATACATTTTTTTTGTTTCTTTTTATACAATCGAACAATCTCTGGTTTCAGCTGAATGAATGAATGAATGATTTATAAAGCGCAGCAAATGCGAACTGAATCGCCTCAAGGCGCTAGATACATTCTCTGTTGTCAGCTTTTTAGAAGAGGAAGGTCTTTAGTTTTTTCCTGAAGGCCTGGTGGTTTTCTTCCATGCGGATGTTGGTTGGAAGAGCATTCCATAGTCGAGGTCCTTGGACTGCGAATCTTCGTTCTCCCTTTGCTTTGTAGTGGTATTTGGGAATGATAAGGAGGTTTTGGTTGGCTGATTGAAGACTGCGATTCGGTGTGTAGTGTTTTATTTTCTCCCGGAGATATAGCGGAGCATTTCCTTGTATGCATTTGTGGGTGAGGCAGAGGGTCTTGAATGTGATCCGATTCTTCACGGTTAGCCAGTGTAGGCTCTTTGGGGCTGGGGAGATGGATTCCCAGGGTTTTTTTCCTGTTAACAGTCTTGCCGCCGTGTTTTGGATGAGTTGCAAGCGCGCAAGCTGATATTGGGGTAGTCCTACGTAGAGCGAATTTGCGTAGCCGAGTCGGGAATTGATGGCTGTTCCCACAACTGCCGCTTTGTCCTCTTCTGGGATGAAGGGGATTAGTCTGCGTAGCTGGCGGAGGAGATGGTGGGATCTGCTCACCACTGATCCTATTTGTGCATCCATTGTCATTCCTGAGTCAAAAATGACTCAGAGACTCTTGGCTTTGGTGCTTGGAGAGATGGTCTGTCCGAGGATGGTGGGAGGTGTCCACGGAGTCTTTATTGTGGAATTTTTGTTAGCTTGTAGAAGAAGTTCTGTTTTTGAACCGTTGAGTTTGAGGGAGCTAGTGGTCATCCAGTCATCTATTAAAGTGAGGCATTTCTGTAATTGCTGATGAAGGTCTTTTTGTCCGTTGATGCGAAGGTAAAGTTGGGTGTCGTCAGCGTATGAGTGGAAGCAGAGATCGGTTTTCCTGATGATATTGAGAAGTGCGTGGATGTAGATGTTGAATAGGACTGGTGATAAGGGCGAGCCTTGAGCAGGGCCGGACTGGGAATGAAAACCAGCCCTGGAAAAAATGTCATACCAGCCCCATAGCATTATTATACCAGCCCAACAGCATAACGTCATTATTTTCTTGTTCATAAAATGGAAAACCATGCATTTTAAAGAGTGCATTATATATAGATAAGACACATATAAAAGCACATAGGGCTCTGTGATTGGCCCTCCTGATCACATGACGACTGTGTGGAATCACAGCCATCATGTGATGTAAATAGAGAGCCGTTTTCTAGGCAATTGGCTCTCCTCTCCTCACACGGAAGTTGTCGGAGAGGAGAGCGGATCTCTGCAGCCGGCCAGTGATCAGTGAGAATGAGCTGTTTTTTACAGCTTTTTACACATTGATCACCAGCCTACTGTCCCCACACATGTCCCAACACAATGTAAACACACAAAGTCCCCAAAACACTGTCCCCACACACATGTCCCCACACAGTAAAAAAACCTGTCCCCCACATATGTAACAGTAAAATCATATGTCCCAATGATCATCTGCGTACATATGTCCGTGATCACACAAACCAATTATTATACACTTAACATAATTTTTTTACCAAAGACATGTAGCAGAATACATTTTGGCTTACATTTATGACAAAATTAGATTTTATTGGATTTCTTTTAAAATAGAAAGAAGAAAATATTGTTTTTTTTTCCAAATTTCCGCTCTTTTTTTCCGCTTATATCGCAAAAAATAAAAAACTGAGTCGTGAATAACTACCACCAAAAGAAAGCTCTATTTGTGTGAACAGCGTTGTATGACCGCGCAATTGTCATTGAAAGTGTGACAGCGCTGAAAGCTGAAAATTGGCCTGGGAAGGAAGGGGGTGAAAGTGCCCAGTAATGCACACAAAAAATAAAACAAATTGCCTGCACACCACTCTGTCCCTTAATGCCCACCTCCTTTTTTAGGGCACACAGTGTATAGGAATGTATAATGTAAAACATGGTGGGATTTCCCCACCCAAGGGAAATACAACTGGGCAGTGGCGGTGCGTCTATTGCACCTGTCAATCTTCAATAGACAGATTCATGCATTGCATGAATCTATCTATTGTCGCTGCTGCCGCCCCCTATTCAGGTGTCCGGCACCCTTGTTGGGCATCGGCATGTGAATTACAGCGGCAGGGGTGTTTTTAGAAGTGCCTGATTAGAGCCGTCAGCTCTAATAGGCTTCCAAATTGGTAAACAGCGGGCACACTGCTGTGCGTTCGCTGCTTACACAGTGCTGTGTTAGGAAATCAAATAAATTGCTTCCCTAACACTGACCCGCCTCTCAGCCAATCAGGTGCACTGGGTCTGGTTACCTGTCACCTGATTGGCTGAAGCGACAGGCGCTGTGATTGGATGCCTATCGGAGGGAGCGTGGAGCAACGCGCTGACCTGAGACAGGTAAGTGCCGGGCGGGGGGGACACTGGCAGGATTTAATGGGCAAACTGGTGGCAATTGATGGGGCAATTGATGGGGCAAACTGGCGGCAATTGATGGGCACAGTGGCTGCGTTTGATGGGCACAGTGGCGGCAATTTATGGGTACAGTGGCTGCGTTTGATGGTACAGTGGCTGCATTTGATGGTACAGTGGCTGCGTTTGATGGGCACAGTGGCTGTGTTTAATGGGCACAGTGGTGGCAATTTATGGGTACAGTGGCTGCGTTTGATGGGCACAGTGGCTGCGTTTGATGGGCACAGTGGCAGCGTTTAATGGGCACAGTGGCTGCAATTAATGGGTACAGTGGCTGCGTTTGATGGGGCACAGTGGCAGCAATTTATGGGTACACTGGCAGCGTTTGGGTACAGTGGCTGTGTTTAATGGGCACAGTGGTGGCAATTGATGGGTACAGTGGCTGCGTTTGCCCATCAAACGCAGCCACTGTACCATCAAACGCAGTCACTGTACCCATAAATTGCCACCACTGTGTCCATTAAACACAGCCACTGTACCATCAAACGCTGCCACTGTACCCATCAATTGCAGCCACTGTACCCATCAATTGCAGCCACTGTACCCATCAATTGCAGCCACTGTACCCATCAATTGCAGCCACTGTGCCCATCAAACGCCGCCACTGTACACATAAATTGCCACCACTGTGCCCATTAAACGCTGCCACTGTGCCCATCAAACGCAGCCACTGTGCCCATCAAACGCAGCCACTGTACCCATAAATTGCCACCACTGTGCCCATTAAACGCTGCCACTGTACCATCAAACGTAGCCACTGTACCATCAAACGCAGCCACTGTACCCATACATTGCCTCCACTGTGCCCATCAAACGCAGCCACTGTACCATCAAACGCAGCCACTGTACCATCAAACGCTGCCACTGTACCATCAAACGCAGCCACTGTACCATCAAACGCAGCCACTGTACCCATAAATTGCCACCACTGTGCCCATTAAACGCTGCCACTGTACCATCAAACGCAGCCACTGTACCCATCAATTGCAGCCACTGTGCCCATCAAACGCATCCACTGTACCATCAAACGCAGCGACTGTACCCATAAATTGCCACCACTGTGCCCATTAAACGCTGCCACTGTACCATCAAACGCAGCCACTGTACCCATCAATTGCAGCCACTGTGCCCATCAAACGCATCCACTGTGCCATCAAACACAGCCACTGTACCCATAAATTGCCACCACTGTGCCCATTAAATGCTGCCACTGTACCATCAAACGCAGCCACTGTACCCATTCATTGCCACCACTGTGCCCATCAAACGCAGCCACTGTACCATCAAACGCAGCCACTGTACCATCAAACGCTGCCACTGTACCATCAAACGCAGCCACTGTACCCATAAATTGCCACCACTGTGCCCATTAAACGCTGCCACTGTACCATCAAACGCAGCCACTGTACCCATCAATTGCAGCCACTGTGCCCATCAAACGCATCCACTGTACCATCAAACGCAGCGACTGTACCCATAAATTGCCATTACTGTGCCCATTAAACGCTGCCACTGTACCATCAAACGCAGCCACTGTACCCATCAATTGCAGCCACTGTGCCCATCAAACGCAGCCACTGTACCATCACAGTGGCGGCAATTGATGGGTACAGTGGCTGCGTTTGATGGTACAGTGGCTGCAATTGTTGGGTACAGTGGCTGCGTTTGATGGTACAGTGGCGGCGTTTGATGGGCACAGTGGCGGCGTTTGATGGGCACAGTGGCTGCAATTGTTGGGTACAGTGGCTGCAATTGATGGGTACAGTGGCTGCGTTTGATGGTACAGTGGCAGCGTTTAATGGGCACAGTGGTGGCAATTTATGGGTACAGTGGCTGCGTTTGATGGTACAGTGGCGGCGTTTGATGGGCACAGTGGCTGCAATTGATGGGTACAGTGGCTGCGTTTGATGGTACAGTGGCGGCGTTTGATGGGCACAGTGGCGGCGTTTGATGGGCACAGTGGCTGCAATTGTTGGGTACAGTGGCTGCAATTGATGGGTACAGTGGCTGTGTTTGATGGGCACAGTGGCTGCAATTGTTGGGTACAGTGGCTGCAATTGATGGGTACAGTGGCTGCGTTTGATGGTACAGTGGCAGCGTTTAATGGGCACAGTGGTGGCAATTTATGGGTACAGTGGCTGCGTTTGATGGTACAGTGGCTGCAATTGATGGGCAGGGCACAGTGTTGGCAATCTATGGAGAGAGAGAGAGAGAGAGAGAGAGAGAGAGAGAGAGAGAGAGAGAGAGAGAGATTTTTTAAATACCTTGTGCTGTAGCACCGCGCGGGACGAGGCAAAATGGAGCAGCACGGCGTTCTCCTGCTCCTCCCCCACAGGCACACAGACAGAGCGAGGCATGATGAGTGTGGTGGGCGGAGCGCCGGCGCCCGAACGGAGGAGACAGTGAGTGACACAGGCAGGGCCGCCGCTGATCTTTAGGTCAGGACACAGGCAGTGAGCGCCCCCCCCCCCGGAGACACACACAGGCAGTGAGCGCCCCCCCCCCGAGACACACACGGGCAGTGAGCGCCCCCCCCCCCGGAGACACACACAGGCAGTGAGCGGCCCCCCCCGGAGACACACGCAGGCAGTGAGCGCCCCCCCCCGGAGACACACACAGGCAGTGAGCGGCCCCCCCCGGAGACACACGCAGGCAGTGAGCGCCCCCCCCCGGAGACACACACAGGCAGTGAGTCAGTGACACACAGCCATGGCATAGTGCAGCAGCGGCGGCCGCCGCTGCTGCTCTTTAGATTGCTGTTGCTGACACAGGCACTGTGAGCAGCCCCAGCGGTACTGTGTGCAGCCAGCCTACCGGGATATTTCCCGGTATCCCGGTAGGCCAGTCCGGCCCTGGCCTTGAGGGACTCCACAGGAGACTGCCCGGGTTTCCGAGGTGAATGTTCCTAGTTTCACTGTCTGGGAGCGATTCTCTAAGAAGGATGTAAACCATTTTAGAGCAGAACCTGTAGCTCCTGCAACTTCAGCGAGGCGGACAAGTAAAGTATTGTGGTCCACTGTATCGAATGCATAAGGGGCTTAACCACCTCAATACCTTTTACCCCCTTCCTGCCCAGGCCAGTTTTCAGCTTTCAGCACTGTCGCACTTTGAATGACAAGTGCACGGTCATGCAACACTCTACCCATATGAAATTTTTATCATTTTTTTTAGATAGGTAGAGCTTTCTTTTAGAGGTATTTATTCACCATTGAGTTTTTTATTTTTTGCTAAACAAATGCAAAAAAGACTGAAAATTTTGAAAAAAAAAACCCTTTTCTTCACGTGTGTTATAAAATTTTGCCAAAAATAATTTTTCTTCTTCACTGATGTGTGCTGATGAGGCTGCGCTAATGGGCGCTGAGAGGCTGCACTGATGGGTACTGATAGGCTGTATTAATGAGCTCTAATGAGGCTGCACTGATGGGTAGACATGTGCAATTCATTTTGGTTCAAATACAAATTCAGACAAATTTTTGGTTATTCGGAGATTCGGATGTATCCGAATTTTCGAATGAAATGGCAACGAATAGTAAAGAATTTTGTTGAAATCTGTTAAAATTAGTTTAGTTTATTTGTTTTCTAACAAATTCCAACTTTTCAGAACAATTAGAATTCAGATCGGTTGAAAAAAACGACCGTCCGATTCAAATTCTGTGTGAATAAATAGCTGGTTGTTAAGCAGCGGGACGGGAAGCCGGCCACCCATGTCCTTAACAACCATGAGTTATCATCTGTCAGCGGGCCTCCCCACTGACAGATTAATTATTATTATTATTATTATTATACAGGATTTATATAGCGCCAACAGTTTGCACATCGCTTATCAAAATGATGGCAGACATTACAGTTACATTATACTTTGGTACAAGAGGAATCAGAGGGCCCTGCTAATTAGAGCTTACAATCTATCGTGGGGGGGGGGGGGGCGATCAAGGGGTTAAATGTGTTACCTAGCTAACTGTAGGGGACTGACTAGGGGAGGAGACCGATCTGTGCTCATACTTATTATGAACACACGATCTGTCTCCTCTCCCCGGACAGGACCTGCTCTGTAACGAGCGATCGCAAGTGCCCGGCGGACATTGCGGCCGGGGGGAACACGCGCATCGGCTCCTAGGTGAGGTGGCGGGCGCGGGCGCCCCCTATACCGCCGAGGACGTCATATGAAGCCTGCCCAGGATGGGAGATCCCATCTGCAGACGTCAGATGACAATGGGCGGGTAGGGAAGTGGTTAATAAACGAAAACTAAACAAATTTTAACAAAAACGAAACTAATCGAATTCCAAAACCAAACTAAACTAATTATATAACGAAAAGAAATTAGTAACGTAACAAATCAATCTGAAACTAAACTAACCAAATTTTTCTGTTCTGCACATGTCTACTGATGGCCACTGATGAGGCTGCACTGATGGGCACTGAAATGCTGCACTGATGGGCACTGATATGCTGCACTGATATGCTGCACTGATGGGCACCGGTATGCTGCACTGATGGACACTGACACTGATGGGGCTGCACTGATTATCAGTGTAAATGTCCCCGGTCACAGGAAAGCCAGTTATCGACTTTCCTTTTGTCAGTGACCGCACTGAGGAAAGGAAACATCAACGTCATTGGCTCTATACCCTGATGGGTGATGCGCTGTGTCTAAGGGACACAGCTCACCACTGATCGTCACGCTGCATGCCCCTGGGGGTGTGCATGTGCGGCAACAATAGGAGGACGTCATATGATGTCATCCCAGAACAAGAGCGGTCCCGCCCAGCCAACTTTCTGCAATAGGCCAGACAGGAACTGGTTAAAGAGGTGAGGGTGGTAAAAAAGCAGTGGGGTGTATCAGCACATGTCTTTGCCATTGGAGGACAGGCAGGCTGTGCTCCCAGCACAACCAGAAAACTGACTACTCTGGGATAGATGTGCTCCCATGCCTATCATGGTCAGCTTGAAATAGGAGTGCAGGGGGACTGGCAGGATTACCAGCTATTTCACATAAAGGAAGCAAAACAAAGAGAACAGGATACATTTTAACACAAGTACATGGTACAACAGGCACATATCAGGAATATGAAATATTGGGATACCATATTCTTTAAAAGTTATGTGGACCTTGCTTGTAGCTGCATTTTGGATTTGAACTCACTGCAATCAGAATGATGTGCGGGTGTGGGAGATCCTAATGCTGCGTACACACGAGCGGACTTTTCGACCGGATTGGTCGGACGGACCGAATCTGGCGGACAATCTGACCGTGTGTGGGCTTCATAGGACTTCCGACGGACTTTAGATTTGAACTGATTTAGACTACATCTCGCGCTCGCTGCAATAGGAAAAACACATTTTCCTATTGCAGCGAGTGCGAGAGGGAGGCGACAATGTCCCTTAGGTCTGGTATGGATTTTAAGGGGAACCCCCACGCCGAAAAAACGGCGTGGGGGTCCCCCCAAGATCCATACCAGACCCTAATCCGAGCACGCAGTCCAGCCGGTCAGGGAAGGGGGTGGGAATGAGCGAGCGCCCCCCCTCTTGAACTGCACCAGGCCGCATGCCCTCAACATGAGGGGGTTGAAGGCTTTGGGGGAGGGGTGCGCCCTGTGGCCCCCCCACCCCAAAGCACGTTGTCCCCATGTTGATGAGGACAAGGGCCTCTTCCTGACAACCCTGGCCGTTGGTTGTCGGGGTCTGCGGGCGGGGGGCTTGTTGGAATGCGGGAGCCCCCGATCCCGGCCGATCACCCTATGTGAATGAGTATGGGGTACATCGTACCCCTACCCTTTCACCTAGGGAAAAAAGTGTCAATAAAAAAACACTACACAGGTTTTTAAAGTAATTTATTAGGCAGCTCCGGGGGTCTTCTTCTGACTTCGGGGGTCTCTCTGGCCTCTTCTCCCGGTGTCCGGTTCTTCTCCGCTCTCTCCGGCCTCTTCTCCCGGTGTCCGGCTCTTCTGCCGAGCTCCTCTGCTATCTTCTGCTCTTTTTCCGCTCTCTTGCTAGCGGAGGCCCGGTCTTCTCTGTCGTCTTGTTCCCTCTTCTCTTCTTCCGATGTTGACACGATGCTCTCTCCCGCTGTAATGCTGTGTGAGCGCTGCGCAATGACTTATATAGGCATGGGGCGTGGTCACCGGGTGATGTCACCCAGTGACCCCGCCCCTTATGCCGTCACAGTCCCGGGGCATGCTGGGACTGTGACGTCATAAATGAATGGACTTGTCCGTGTGCGGGCAAGTCTGTTCATTCGGAAAGTCCGCCGTAACTCCGTTGAAAGTCCGTCTGGAAGACCGGCGGACCTAGTCTGCCGGAAAGTCCGGTCGTGTGTAGGCAAGTCCGTCCATTCAGAAAGTTCATCTGAAGTCCGTCGGGAAGCCCGTCGGACCTAGTCTGCCGGAAAGTCCGGTCGTGTGTACAGGGAACTCCAACCCCATCATCAGAACCAGTTGGACCATATAACCTACTGTATGTCTACTTCAGAGGCAAGAACATTCCTTTTACCAGGCAGGGTATCACCCTCAAAGGTGATTGACCAAGGCAGAAGAATCTTTCCCACATCTTAAAATGAAATAACATGGAGATGAACAATGTCATTTGACTCTGAACCGTGTTCTGAACAAGTCAGTTACCTACTTTCCTCAGTGTGCTCCCACCAACCAGATAAAGCGATACTACTGATAATACTGAAACAGTTCATTTCTATTTTTTTCATATTTATTTTATAGCAAATAGCCGATATCCCTATATGTCATATTCTTTCTTGTTTTGTTTTTTTTTTTTGCTAAATTTTCTATACATATTTCTCTGCACTGTTTAGCTTTGTAAAATTAATAGGTTGGCCTTCTGTGTACTAAGCAAAAGATCGACAAAGTCTAAAGAGATTGTTGTGCTACCTATACATTGGGGTTGATTTACCAAAGGCAAATAGTCTGTGCAGTTGCTCTAGATCTGAGGGGAACATGCAAGGAAAAGAAAAAAGCAGCATTTTTGCTTGCACATGATTGGATGATAGAAATCAGCAGAACTTTCCCTTATTTCACAGCTTCCCCTCAGATCTGAACTTGCAGTGCTCTTGAAGTATTATTATAGGTTGGAGAATGGACAAAAAAATAAAAAAATGACTTTTTTATAATACTTTGTTAAAAGTTTTATTTCTTTTTAAAACTCTGCATTGTGGCTTTTGAAACAGTGACAGCTTTTTACAAACAAACCATATGATCACCATGTCATTAATGATTGGTTAATGATTGATTCTTGATTGAGAACCACAAAACGACACATGAGGGAGCAATCTAAGTGCAGCATACTGTATCTTTATTGATTATTGATAAAAACAAACAATGGCCACTTACATGATTTCAGATGCATAGCGCCTGTAGTAAACCAAAGCTGGGATCCAATGGCAATGCTGAACAAAGCAATCAGAGTCCAAGCCAAGAAGTGAAAGGTATCCACCGACATACACTGGCAGAGGCTTGAAACGCATAGAGGCTTGAAAAAAGAGGCGTTACCACCTCAAAATGTGTGGTTATGCCTCCAGTGTCTCATGTCACAACCTGGGTTCCCACACTGTCATCTTGTCTTCCCTGGTCAAGGATTGCATGTATGTCGGGGGATACCCTTCACTTCTTGGCTTGGACTCGGATTGCTTTGTTCAGCGCTGCCATCTGATGACAGCTTTGGTTTACTACAGGTGCTATACATCTGAAAACATGTGAGTGGCAATTTTTTGGTTTTATCAATAAAGACACAGTATGCTGCACTTATATCGGTCCCTCTTGTGTCTTTTTGTGTTACTAAAGATACTCCTTCTATCTGCTGAAGTGTCACACTAAGTCCACACTGAAGCCAGCTAACTTAACCCTTGATATGCCTGTGGGCACAAGAGGTACCTCTGAGTGCAGGGCAAAGATGATCAGAGCAGAGGTACCTTTTGTGCGGAGCATGCTCATCAATGCCTGGGACCAGGCATTGACTGCGGCCATGTGAAAATTCTAACATTAAGGCAGTTCCCCGACTTAGAGATGAGCCTTCACTGTATGCAGTTAAAATACAGCATTCCTCTGACAAAGTACTTGGTAGATGTTAAATACAAAAATAATACTGCGCATGTGAAAAGATAATTCAGTGTGAAAAAGAGCAGCACCACAAATGTGAGATATTACCACAAAAAAACAAGAAACAAAGGTGCGTTGCACTACAGTGATTGATATTAAAAATACTGAAAAAAAACTATAAATAAACTGTCCAGAAAAATAAGTCTCTCAAATTGACCATAAAGGTCAAATGGCAAACTCCATTATTCAACTGTGGATAAGTTATCCAATCCCTTCACCAAGTATACACACCACCAGCACAATAGGTTGGACTCTTACCAGAGAGCCTAGACCCTTTATTACGAAGGGTCAAACAGGCTTGATGAATATGTCCCGGTAGGGGTCATCAGCAGGGGTTGTCGAAAGGAACCACGTCAGGAACAGCTCCAGAGCATCCAGGGGACTCCACCAAAATAACGATTGTTTAGTAATAATAAAACATAAAACTCTGGATGGTGCAAAACCTCCTAATGGTTGCATTTAAAATAAAGTTTTGCACTTACACGTATCCATAGTAAAAACAGCATTGCATGATAAAAAAGATAGGTGGCCGCCACAGAACATCCAAACATGTAAAATGTGTGATAACAGGAACATACAGCTTAGCCCGACCGGTTTCGTCGACAAAAGGACTTCTTCCGGGGCCAAGGACTTGGTAGATGTTGCATTAGGAGGGATCGTGCTGAACCCCATCAGTTCAGTGTACCTCTGTTATCTCACTCCCAGTAACACAATGGGGTCCTGTCGTGCACATAGCGTGGATCTCATGCATAAACTTGTAACTCCTTCCTTCACGTACCTTGTGACCAGGTTATAGATCTCCCTAACGTGGGTTATAATATGGTTGCTATTGGACATGACCTCTACGGAGGGAGCCATATAACGACTCCCTCGCTACCGGAGGACATGTCACCTTACCAGATATCACACCTAATGACTGGTTGCTTGTGTCTTGACTAATGCTTGTGTAGCAATGTGGGCTACAATTATAAAGTACAGTGATCCTCCGGTATTTCTATGCATCACATGTCCTTCTAGTGCCCAGTGTTATCAACTGACATCATGTTTGTGAGCCAAGCTAAAGGGATTGTGGGATGAGTAGTTCCTCAGACTGATAATTGCTTCACATGACTGTATCTGGACTACATATCCCAGGGATCTTTGCTACCATCGGAAAGATTGCTGGAAGGAACTATATAAGAAGCCAAAGCCCTGCCCTGCACTCTCTTCCTCCTGGGCCTGGCGCGAGAAGGACCTCTCCGTGAATGGGCAGAGAGGATGCGGCCTATCACGTGGTGTACCACATTTCAACCCAGATGAGAGGGGCCTAGCACTGCTTGCAGTTCATCAGACATCCATTCAGCACCCCTTCGGTCGCCCGCCAACCTGTGTTGTGAGCTTCGCATCGGGAAATCGATACGGCGGATCTGCTGCATGTGTGTCCCTACAGGAGCTGCTATCCGGAGGGCATTAAATCAGCCTGGTCGTTGGTGACCTTTACAAACCCTTTTCTCACGGGTTCACTGGGACACTTTGCACAGACATCTTTACATTGGGAGTACTTTACTGAACCTATCTTGAACACTGTGCATAGACACCTTTAGCTCTTACCAATTCAAGAAACCTTATTGCTTGCTATTATACCTTATTGGATACAATTAATGAGCTCTTACTGCTGGTAAAGACCATCAGGTCTGCAACGGGGACATTACTGTCATTATTGCTACAAGGGCCCTTACACCATTGCCATTAAGTCTGACCTCTCATTAGGGCTAAAGGTGAAGAATGGGATCTGGAAATGCCAACCAAAGCTATTGAAAACTCAGGTTCCTCTCAGGGAAATTGCCGACCCCTGTGGGGGAAGATGAGTTTGAAACGTGGATGAGTCAGGCTCTGCACGCCATGGAAAAGTGGAGTGTTCCAGAGGCTGTGAAACGACAAGGCTTAGTGAGAGTCTTCGAGGCCCAGCGGTTGATGTGATCCGTAATCTGAGGATGGGCAAGAAAACTTGTGTTGCCATTGTGTTCTCAAGAGGGGTATTGACCCCAAAGGTGTTGACCAAGCTTGCCTGGACTAGGTGCTGCAAGGAGCTTGGTCAAATCATCCTATCGTATTAAGGTTATGACTGAAGAGAACTCAATTGGTACCCACATACCCTGAACTGATAAGAGAAGTACGGGAGGAGGAGGCGCTATTGGAAAAGAAAAGCCAAAGATCGAGAGAATTGGGCTCCATTGCTGGGAACAAAGAGAAAGTGGTGGCTCGAGCTGTTCATGCGGAAATGGATTTCTTGGATGAAGATAGTGGAACTGAGTCTGAACCAGTGGGATTGGCCCTTCCTGACATTAATAAGCCAGTAGCAGAACTCAGGCCAACCAAATTGATGGTCCAGGTAGCTCAGGCCCAAACCCAAATGTATCATGCTCTGATGCGAGTGATGGAGACCCAAGCGAAGGTCCAGGGACAAGGGACTCATCAAGGTGAACAAAAGCTGTACCAGGGGCGAGAGAAGAGATGTTATGGGTGCGGAGAGATTGGACACTTCCGAACTGAGTGCCCCAAGTCTGGCATCAGCCCTCAATTATTGATAGAAGTTCTGAGAGCATTCCAAAAACTGCTTTTCCAAAGCTAGCGGGAAACTTCAGGGGACCTCAGTGAAGGAGCTAGTTGAGAGTCCTGAGGGGAAACTGCGCTCCAAAGCCAAGAAAAGAGACAAGAAAAAAAAGAGAACATCTGTACAGGGCCAGACTGGCCCTACCGGGATACCGGGAAGATTCCCGGTAGGCTGTCTGCACCTAGTACCCCTGGGGCCGCTTTTGGCTCTGAGCTTGGCTGGCTGGCTGACTGTGTCAGCAAAATACTGAGCAGCGGCGGCCGCCGCCGCACTACCCAATGGCTGTGTGTGCCGCCTCCTCCGATCCGGCGCACCGGCCACAGAACTAAATAGTTATATGCCTCTGTGTGCCTGAGGGGAGGAGCGAACGCCGTGCTGCTCGATTTTCTCTTTGTGACTGGTCCCGTGCGGCGCCAGCACCGCCCACTAATCTGCACGCGGAGAATAGGAGAAGTGAACGGCCCGTGCAGCTGCAGCACAGGAATTAAGGTACAAAAAAAAAATCTCTCTCTCTCTCTCTCCCCCCCCTCTCTCTTTCTCTCTCTCCCCCCCCCTCTCTCTCTCTCTCCCCCCCCCCTCTCTCTCCCCTCTCTCTCTCTCTCCCCCTCTCCCTCTCTCCCCCCTCTCTCTCTCCCTCCCCCCCTCTCCCTCTCTCTCTCTCTCCCCCCCTCTCTCTCTTCCCCCCCTCTCTCTCCCCCCCTCTCTCTCTCCCCCTCCCCCCTCTCTCCCCCCCTCTCTCTCTCCCCCCTCTCTCTCTCTCCCCCCCTCTCTCTCTCTCCCCCCTCTCTCTCCTCTCCCCCCTCTCTCTCTCCCCCCCTCTCTCTCTCTCTCTCTCTCTCTCTCTCTCTCTCTCTCTCTCTCTCCCCCCCTCTCTCTCCCCCTCTCTCCCCCCCCTCTCTCTCTCTTTCTCTTCCTTTCTCTTCCTTTCTCTCTCTCTCTCTCCTTTTTTGTGACAGTCACATTTGTCTGCAGTTTGGTCTTCAGGGAGGTGTACAAGTTCATGTTTTGTTCAAGTGCCAGATTATCGTGGAAAAGCTGTATACCATCAAACGCAGCCACTGTACCCATTAAACGCAGCCACTGTGCCCATAAATTGCCGCCACTGTGCCCATCAAACGCTGCCATTGTACCCATCAAACACAGCCACTGTACTCATAAATTGCCACCACTGTGCCAAACGCAGCCACTGTACCCATAAATTACCGCCACTGTGCCCATTAAACGCAGCCACTGTGCCATCAAACGCAGCCACTGTGCCATCAAGAGCAGCCACTGTGCCCATAAATTGCCGCCACTGTGCCCATTAAACGCAGCCACTGTGCCATCAAGCGCAGCCACTGTACCCATTAAACGCAGCCACTGTGCCATCAAACGCAGCCACTGTGCCATCAAATGCAGCCACTGTACCCATAAATTGCCGCCACTGTGCCCATTAAACGCAGCCACTGTGCCATCAAACGCAGCCACTGTGCCATCAAGTGCAGCCACTGTGCCCATAAATTACTGCTACTGTGCCCATTAAATGCAGCCACTGTGCCATCAAACACAGCCACTGTGCCATCAAGTGCAGCCACTGTGCCCATAAATTGCCGCCACTGTGCCCATTAAACGCAGCCACTGTGCTATCAAGCGCAGCCACTGTACCCATTAAACGCAGCCACTGTGCCCATAAATTGCCGCCACTGTGCCCATCAAACGCTGCCATTGTACCCATCAAACACAGCCACTGTACTCATAAATTACCACCACTGTGCCAAACGCAGCCACTGTACCCATAAATTACCGCCACTGTGCCCATTAAACGCAGCCACTGTGCCATCAAACGCAGCCACTGTGCCATCAAGTGCAGCCACTGTGCCCATAAATTGCCGCCACTGTGCCCATTAAACGCAGCCACTGTGCCATCAAGCGCAGCCACTGTACCCATTAAACGCAGCCACTGTGCCATCAAACGCAGCCACTGTACCCATAAATTGCCGCCACTGTGCCCATTAAACGCAGCCACTGTGCCATCAAACGCAGCCACTGTGCCATCAAACGCAGCCACTGTGCCATCAAGTGCAGCCACTGTGCCCATAAATTACCGCCACTGTGCCCATTAAACGCAGCCACTGTGCCATCAAACGCAGCCACTGTGCCATCAAGTGCAGCCACTGTGCCCATTAAATGCAGCCACTGTGCCATCAAGCGCAGCCACTGTACCCATTAAACACAGCCACTGTGCCATCAAACGCAGCCACTGTACCCATAAATTGCCGCCACTGTGCCCATTAAACGCAGCCACTGTGCCCATAAATTACCGCCACTGTACCATCAAACGCAGCCACTGTACCCATCAATTGCAGCCACTGTGCCCATTAAACGCAGCCACTGTGCCATCAAACACAGCCACTGTACCCATAAATTGCCGCCACTGTGCCCATTAAACGCAGCCACTGTGCCCATAAATTACCGCCACTGTACCATCAAACGCAGCCACTGTACCCATCAATTGCAGCCACTGTGCCAATTAAACGCAGCCACTGTGCCACCAAGCGCAGCCACTGTACCCATAAATTGCCACCACTGTGCCCATTAAACACAGCCACTGTGCCCATAAAACACAGCCACTGTGCCATCAAACGCAGCCACTGTGCCATCAAACGCAGCCACTGTACCCAATTGCAGCCAAATGTGCTTTAAAATGCATGGTTTTCCATTTTATCAACAAGAAAATAATGACGTTATGCTGTTGGGCTGGTATAATAATGCTATGGGGCTGGTATGACATTTTTTCCAGGGCTGGTGTTCATTCCCAGTCCGGCCCTGCATCTGTATCATCTGGAGAGTAACACCGTGATTTCCTGAGATGATTTTGTGCTTATATACCATTTTCTTCTGGTAAGCAGTTTGGATTTACTTGGGTGTGGTGTGCATTTTTATACACACAGAGGCTGGTGAAGGGCCCTTCGCATTTTCTACCTATCTAAATGAAAGAACTTTAATGCAATTTCAAGCGCTGCATTTTGGACTTTTATATTTTTATTGTTTGATGTTCAGCAAACTAAAAGCTGGCTGCTTTTATTTATTAGTATAGCAAGAGGTGCAGCGTTGAGATAATAATAAAAAATCAAATCAACATAATAGTCCATAAACTTCAAGATCCCATAAGTGTTGTGACATCATGCTGAAAAACTTTGTGGATATAAAGTGATCCCTCCACCAGCATATGAAGTGGCCTCTCACCTCAACAACCGGACCCTTTCATTATAGAGGGTCAGATAGGCTTTCCCTTGTGGGTCAAATAACGCTGATATGTAGAGGATCCAACTTGATCAGCAGTGGTACAGGATACACAATATGCAGAGTCAATTCCCAAACGTGTATATCATGAAAATATAAAGGGGATAGACCATAGTGCTCTCCGTTTTTTTAATGAGATAAATGCAAAGATAAAAAACTTACAAACAAGGCACTCATCCAGTGCCACATGTATGAGCATGGATAGATGAGCTGTGAGACGGTCGCGGGTGACGTCACGACGCTCCCTTCCTTCCGAATGGAGCGTTGGAAGGAAGGGAGCGTCGTGACGACCGTCTCATATGCTGGTGGAGGGATCACTTTATATCCACTAAGTTTTTCAGCATGATGTCACAACACTTATGGGATCTTGAAGTTTATGGACTATTATGTTGATTTGATTTTTTAATATTCTCTCAGCACTACACCTCTTGCTGTACTATTACTTTTAGGGATTTGATTTATTGAAACTGGTGTCCAGCTGCTTTTTCATCTATTAGTTTATATATTTGCGCTTATTTGTTCCGTTTTCATGCTTTTATTTATTATTGTTATTTTTAGTTAGCGCAGATACCCACCACTTCTTTTTGTTAACAGTCTTAAAAACAAGGTTTATAGCTAAAGGATACGATAGCAAGGCCCTTGATTCCCTTATAGTAGAAGTCAGCAATAGAGATAGTCAGGAACTGTTGGGTGATAAAGTTGTCTGAGGTGATAACACAGAGGATTATGGTTTGGCTTTTTTCACTACATTTTCTAGTCAGCATTGGGCGATTAAAAGGATTAATAAAAAGCATTGGCCGATCATGAAGAATAACCGGGTTCTAGGCCCTCTTTTGTCTGATCGACCCTACGTTATTTTTAGTGGCGCATCTAATTTGAGGAACACAATAGCACCAAATGTTCCTGATCCTCCTACTAGACCTACTTTTTTTTGGTGATTTAAGGGGGTATTATTTGTGCGGGAAATGTCATGCCTGCAAGATTATTGCTCACCGAGGTAGGAGGATCACTGGATTTACTTCAGCAGGCACAAGTGTTACTTACGCGATAAAATTGTTTATAACATGCATGATGAAATGTGTAGTCTACCGTCTTAGGTGTCCTTGTGGCCTTGAATATGTGGGGTGTACCATAAGAATGCTGCACATTAGAATGGGGGAGCACCTTACTAACATCCATAAAGGTTTTGATAAGCATAATTTTTCAAAGCATTATGACTTAAAACATAATCGGGATCCTAGAGGTACTACATTCGTTGCCCTTGAAAAATATGTGCCCCACTGGCGTGGGAGCAATGGTAACCGAAGAGACCAATTGGATATTCAAGTTGGGGCCTCATGTACCTAGTGGCTTGAATGTGGAGTGGGACATCAACTGTTTTATTAACAATAGTTGATGTCCCCCTCCATTATGCATGGGCTGTATCATTAGCCCATGTTCTTCCCTTTTCTTCCTCTGCCATGTATTTGGAGGCTTGAATGGGGAGTGGGACATCGACATCCATAGCAGTGGCTGCCCCCCTTTTTATTATGCTGAGGTCGATATTATAAGCGTATTCTGCTCTGACCAAGTCCTCTTTTCTTCATATTTTTCTCCCTATTCGCACATTCATTCTATTGATATAAATGTTTATTTTCATTTTATGTTTATTTGTATTTATATTTTAATTTTTTTTCCTTATTTTCATTATTTTTTTTGTATATTTTTTATTTCAATATAAAAAAATTTTTTTTATATATATTTAATGTTAGTTTTTTTTAAACTTTAATAGGGAATGCCTTACTTTTTTACTTTTGTAACAAAGTTTGTATTAATAGTTTTTTAATGATATCTGTTCAGTGGTATAGGCTTATTGACAACACATAGAAGCAAGCCTTTTTAACCATTTTTACAAGTGTTTTGACCACAAGATGGCAGCATATGTGGTTTATTATGTGCTTATATGCCTAATTCAGTCTGTGCTCTTGGATAACGGATGTTCTTGCTCTTCCAATGGCTGTAAGGAACACTTTTTACACCCCTTTCATGCACCCAATGAGTACCCTTAGACCGTTTAACCGAACTAATGACAGTGCTCCTTTGTTTTGTCAATGGACTATTTAGAGTGTCAGCGCAGGTGTGTGGGCGTACCCCTGATGACGTCACATATGACAAAACGATCATCGGGACGCTACCCACACATGCACTGTGAATGCGCGATTGCCCTCACATGTTGATGTGATTTTTACTTGTATGGAATTCCATTTTTTATCTACCTGAATTGGATGACTTGTTTGTGAGTCAGTTTTTTATGTGCAGCATTGCATTACCCATCATTAAAGTACTCTTAGGAGGCATTATTGCACTATTGGAGATTTTTGATGATCAGGGCGGAGCAACTCCGCCCTGATCACCGTAGCCCTGATTTTCGTGGTCTGTTTAGAGAGGGCATAAAGAAAGTGGCAAGTTCAGGTTTTTTTTTTACAGTTTAGAGGGGGGCAGATTACACGGCACAAGTGCTGTGCTGTGTAATCTGCTTTAAGGGACCAGGATCTGCTTTTTTTTTTTTTTGGGTTAACGAACACTTACATTTTCTTGCAAAAGGTGGAACAGTATATAAAGGTTTTAATGGTGAGTTTACATCTACCTTAATTAAAGCCATTGGATCGGCTTGGTAACTGTGGAACTAGCATTTTCAGAAGGATAGGTCAGCAATGGCAGTAGCTTCCATATTCCATATCAATGTAGGATTACTTTAAAGTATAAATAAAAACATTTTTTTTCGTTTCCAATGATTTTTATTTAGAACATTTTTTAAGGTATACAAAGCCATCAATTGACATTGTATAGGGTAACAGTCTCTGGTTATAAACCAGGTTTTATGTCTTATGTGTTACAGAAGAGAAAAGTACTATTTTGTTGATTCTCCTGGCTCATCATCATCCACATTTCAGGAATATTATATAAAATAAAATCGAATAAAAAACAAAAACAAGAAGGGAATACAGTATAGCAATGTAAATAGGCATCAAACGGTGTGGAAAAAAACCCACACAGTGGGGAGGATTTACTGAAACTGGAGAATGTAAAATCTGGTGCAGTTTTGTACAGAAACCAATCAGCTTCCAGGTTTTTTTGCCAAAGCTTAATTAACCAAGCTGAAGTTAGAAGCTGATTGGTTACCATGCACAGCTGCACCAGATTCTGAGTCTTCCTGTTTTAGTAAATCTCCCCCAATATCCAAACCAACATAATGAGGGAGAAGACACTCTAATAAAGCCCTTTTAATGCTAGAGTAACCCGCCCCTCACTCCATAATCCGAGGACATGGGACAATAGAAGGGAGAATACCCCCCACTTCTTCCGCTTGATGCAACCATGAGCCCTGGTTCACATTGGTGCGATTTGACATGGGATTTGACATGTCAAATCCCATGTCAAATTGGCAGCAATGGCACCGTCCTAATCGGTGCGGCGCTGCACCAATTTAAAAAAGTAGTTTCTGTACTACTTTTTGCGATTTCGGGGTGCGATTTCCATTGACATCTGGGTAGAAACCCACACAGATGTCTCTGAAATCGCCGCTGAAATGGGGATTGACATGCGGAAATGAAATGGTGCGAGTTCAGCTGTACTCGCACCATTTCATTCCCGCAGCAGTGTGAACCCAAGCTAAAACCCAATTCTTCTGTAGTCTCGAAGACCTCAGGAAATGAGAGAAAAAGGAAATAGACCATAGATGGAAAGAAGACAAGGCAGGAAAGAATGGAAAGCAGTTCACTGCCTCCTAGAAGAAAAGTACTTCAAAAACCAAAAAGGCGACCACACTTACACCTCGCGCCACTTGTGTTGTAGTTATTACTCACTCACTGCCACTCCTCTAATTAAGATGCTCTAGCCGTAGCCAAGAAACAGCATACGAGAAAATAAATATTCCAAGGGGAATCACAAGAGAGGAGGCCTCCCTGGAACATAGACAGCTACTTGTGGCTAAAGAGGGCAATGAGTGAGTAAAAAATCAATGCAAAATTTATTTAATTTATTTTATTTATTTATTGGAGTATCAAAACTACAGAAAGTAACACATTTTGCTCCAGCAAGGAAGCTATATATAGCTGGTCCTAATAAGCAACAATGGGATGGTATATCAGATGTACGGAAACACGTGGTATACCAATGGAACAGATAAACAGACAGTAGACAAACAATGCGTATGAAATTTTATGAGACCGTAGAGCACGTTTCACATCCATGAATCCTGCCCTTCTTTTTTGCAAGTCCGGAGAGTAGTCAGGATACAATGAAATCCTAGTGCCGTTATAAAGGATGTCTCCCTTATCTCTGGATTTTTGCATCAGTGTCACCTTGTCCTTGTAGCAAAATAACTTGATAATCATTGGTTTAGGACGGCCCCCCGATGCAGTGGGCCTAGTAGGGATTCGGTGCGCTCTCTCAACGGCAAAAAAAGGTGAAAAAATATCAGTCCCGAAAAGCCCCTTGAACCAATTTTCCATAAATACCTCAGGGACGGGGGCCTCTGGGAGACCCATCACCCTAACATTGCATCTGCGCATCCTGTTTTCTATTTTGTCCATTTTATTTCTATATATTTCAAACTGCGCTTGCATGTTCTTAAATTCTCGTTGCATTGGGTATACTGTATCCTCAACTTGGCTCAGTCTTTCCTCTATAAGGGTGGTCCTCTCTAACACTTTCTGAAGCTCCTGGCCCATAGAGCGTAGTTCTTCCTTGAGGCCCCTAAGTTGATTACACAAATCATTTAGGGATCCCTTGCCTGCGTTCACCGCGGTCAGTACCTCCTTTAATGTGGGCTCGGATTCACCAACTGTGCTTAAGTCAGAGGAGGCACCATTAGTGGGTGCAGTACCTTTCTCCAAAGAGACTAAATCCAGGCTTTTCTTATTTGTTGTTTTAGTGCTAGCTGGTAATGCGACTGATGCTGCTGACATTTTGCCCACGCTCTTTCTATCCCCAGCCAATCCTGTCTGTGTCTTCTCGTGGGGTAATTGGTTGCTTTTAGCAGGGGAATGCGAAGGGGTGTGTGCAAATTTTTCTAACTTTGCTGCTGCTGTAGCCGCTGTAGATGCCGGTACCGCTAAGTTTCCCTTTTCCTTAGAAGAGCAGATAGGCTGTGCTGCTGAACTCTCCTGTGGCTGTTGGGGGTCCTCACCCTTCTCCCTGGTCATCATTGGGGTATAATAAAATGACAAGGTGGGGTTTCAACAGTTCCTTTTGCCCAATTTAGTATTCCTGGGTGTTACTACTGTCACCCCCTTTATATCCTGCTTTCTAAGATAGTATGGCGTTTGCAGTCCGCAGCTGTTACTTGACTTCTGCACCCCTTAGCAAATCTTTCCTTTTCCTTTTTCTTTCTTTTCTCCTGCTCCTTCTTTCCCTTCCCCTGCTTTACACTTTTATGCTTCTCCTCTTCTGCTGTGTGTATTATTGGCAAAGTACCCCCGTACCTGTCTTGAAGTATTCAAGGGCTATGCGCCCTCCTTTCATACACTCTCGGCGTCCGCTATGGCAGGGGGTACCAGATCGCCTGGCCAGCGCGTCCGATCCTCCCACTCGTGGCTGAGTCACGTGGGGCCCTCTCGGCTCTCGCGAGAGTCCCGGTCTTTGCCGGGCTACGGAGCGGGACCAGGAAGGCACGGGCGGTGAGGATTGAGCCGAATATGCAGCAGCCCAGCAACACAGCGACGAGCCGACACTCCGCAGCGACCACAAGCACCAGCGTCCTCTGCTCTACACCACCTCTCTCACAGGTGGGACGCAATCAGCCAGGCAGGATAAGCACAGATAATCACAGCAAGGGTTGAGTACTCGTGATGTAATAGGCAGACAAATTAGGCAGTATGCTGGATATTATTGCTGGGGCTGGCAGCATGGAGGCCGGAGCAAGGAGAGAGCTCACTCACGCCCGTTCACACCAGCATCCGGTCACGCCCCCCCTCCTTGACAGTAGACAAACAATAACACACAAATGACACAAGCGGTGCAGGCGCCTAGATTACCACGCATGCATAGAAACCCCACAGGCAAACCGCCAATGAAGGAGTAATAGATAAAAATAAAAATAGGTACAAAGGGAAACTATGCATGCGTGGCCCCCGGGGTAGCGAAAAAACGATCGAAGGTGATGCTGCCAAAGATATACTGCCAAACAGGAGGTTAACTGTCTATTGAATCTCCGAATTAAACTAACAGTTAATTCTTGTTGGATATACTGGAAAAGATTCAAATTATACAATTACATGCGCATGCAGAAAACATTTCTAAAAAAGATGTCAATTCCAGAAGAAAGATTTAACTGAGACAAAGTTCAGATATCTTTAACAGAGTACATTGAAGTATAGACCAATTATTGCTCAAACGGTGCTTAGGTGACAGTTGTCAAAGGAAAATAGCCTTGATCGGAGTAGATTAAATGATGCTACTACAGGTCTCCTTTTGGCCATCACCAGGGCACAGTTATCACTGACTCATTGTCCAACACAGCAGACTATCCCGGGATCCACATCTATCCCTAGGCCACACAGTTCATATATAGCAGAAAGTCTATGCTTAAATGCAAGCCTACATTAGTGATGGTTTTAGTTGTTACGTTACCGCCTTCTTTCCTAATGCAGGAATGCTGGCTGTGAACTCAGATACTTCCAAAGCGGCAAAGCAGTTCCGTCGTGTTCCTGTCCGTCAAGGGAGGATCAACCAACGGGCGCTGTTAGATGTGCCGTGCTGCGTGTTTGCTGATTCTCAGCTGGTTTTTTGGCCACGCTGCAGCGGTAACATTAGGTAGGTTACAGCTTCGCTAGTAACAGCTTCATCTGTGTAGGCTAGGTACTTCGTTCAAAGTTTCTCCGCTTCCCATTGTGATTGGGGGATCACTGTAGCGGCGTCTGCACACCGCAATTACGTTGACGCGTTTCGCAACGTCATGTCAAGTAGCTTCAACAGGACGTCTTGGACTGCAGCAGATGGAGAGGGACCATTGGGGATTTCCATGACCTGGCTATGGAAATTCTGGCTGCAACAAATATAAAAGCAATGAGCCTCCTCGTGTGTCTTGGAGTCCCCTCCTCCAGGCGCCCCAACAGTGCCTGCAGGGGCGATTTAATGAGGTTCACCTGGGTGAGGGAATACAGTATCTCACAAAAGTGAGTAAACTCCTCACATTTTTGTAAATATTTTATTATACCTTTTCATGTGACAACACTGAAGAAATGACACTTTGCTACAATGTAAAGTAGTGAGTGTACAGCTTGTATAACAGTGTAAATTTGCTGTCACAAGTCTGTGAGGATATGGGGGTGGATGAGAGCAGGACTGAGCAAAGTTTGGCTGTGTTGCCTATTAGAGGGTGGTCCCTCACCTCTCTTGGAAGGGAGGCGAAACACCAAGGGGCTCTACCAAAAGGAACAGCCGATCGGGATTGTTCGATGCGAACCCAAATTTTAAAGTTTGCGTGCCTGTTCCAGACGATCAGCTTACTCAGGTGTATAGCCTGGTAATACTTGCGTATGTCTGGAACTGCCAATCTCCTGTATCGCTTGGGTAGCATTAACTGGTTCTGTTGTAACCGTGGACGTTTATGGGCCCAAATGAAATCAAAGAACATCGTTTGGATCTGCTTGAAATAGATAGACAGAAAATGGATTGGTAGCGCCTGTAGAAGATAAAGAAACTTGGGGAGGATGCTCATTTTAATGATATTGCAGCGACCGAACCAAGAGTGAAGGCCGGCATTCCATTTGTCTAGAAGCTGCTTAACTTTTCGCAGTAGTGGGGGGAAGTTTAGCTCAAAAATTTTGGTTGTGTTGGAGGGGACCAAAGTGCCCAAGTATGTCAACGCTTTGTCAGTCCATTTGAATTTGAAATTGTCCTGAAGCTGTTTGTGGGCAGTTAACCCCCATTGCTTCCTACTTGAAAAAATTAATTTGGAGATTTGAGAGAACACTGTATCTCTCAAACTCCTTCATCAAGTTAGGAAGTGAAATCAGAGGGTTCGTAAGAGAAAATAACTTATCATCAGTGTAGGCCGAGATTTTGTGTTGAGTGTCTCCTATCTTTATTCCATTAATATAAGGGTTAAGTCGGACTGAGCAGAGAAACAGGTTCCAATGACAGGGCAAAAAGGAGGGGCGACAATGGGCACCCCTGACGTGTCCCGTTAGTGATTTCAAAGGTGTCGGATAGAACACCGTTGGCCTGGACTCGGGCTGCTGGTCAGAAGTAGATCGTGGAAATCCACTGTAGCATTTTGGTACCAAAGCCAGCGTACCTTAAAACTGCAAGCATAAAATTCCAGTTCACCCTGTCAAAGGCCTTCTCTGCATCAGTACTGAGAAACACACACTGTGTCTGTGATTTGTTGACTGCCTGAAGCAAATTTAGTACTTTCGTAGTGTTGTCCCTAGCTTCCCCTGTGGGAACAAAGCCCACTTGATCCAGGTGGATCAGGTTAGGGATCAAGTGTTGGATCCTGTTCGCCAGAATTTTTGTAAAGATTTTGAGATCCAGATTGAGTAATGAGATCGACCGGTATCTTCCACAGGAGGCTGGGTCCTTCCCCTCCTTAGGGATCACCGAGATGTGAGCTAATAGGGTGTCAGTTATGAGTGTTGCAGTTGAGCCAAGTGCATTAAACAGCTTGACCATGTATGGGGCGAGGGAAGGAAGTAGGGCCTTGTAGTATTGAGCTGTAAGACCATCTGGGCTGGGTGCTATGCCCTGTTTAGTGGCACCAACAGCTCCCTGAAGTTCCTCTATAGTGATGGGGTCCTCAAGAATGTCCCTGTCTGCGTCTGATAGTCGGGTCATGAGTGATGATGACAGATAGGAATCTATCTGGTCTTGAGTGGGGAGTTTGGTCATCAGGTTATATAAGGAGTTGTATAATTCCCCGAATTCCCTTGCTATGTCGTGAGGTTTCGTAACCTTGGGTCTGTTGGGTGGTACTAGATGTGGGATATAGGTCGCTAGTCTCTGTTCCCGCAGGGTTCTGGCTAATAGTTTCCCGCACTTATCTGCGGATTCATAAGATAACTTCCTGCACACCTGGGCTACCTTGGCCTTAAATTGTATTTGCGATTTGTGTACATTTGACAAAGAGGGACTGTGCTTGTTTATGATGGATCTCTAAAGCGGCAAGGTCTGCCAGTAGGGTCTTAAGCTCTTCAGTTCGTTTCCGCTTGATCCTGGCCCTGTGTTTGATCAACACGCCACAAATAACTGCCTTGTGTGCCTCCCAAATGATGCTAGGTTCACAGTCTGCGGTGTCATTGGTTCTGAAATAAAAGTCCAGTTCCCTAGTTACGTCTGTTAGAACATCTTTGTCTTGTAGGAGACTTTCATTCAGTCTCCATTGATTTGTCCTGGTAGTCATGGAGTCGTGAAGAGCATAGGACAGGAAGATTGGGGCATGATCGGACCAGGTTATGGAGCCTATGGTTGAGGCACGCACTGCATGTAGCTAGGCATGGGGGACAAGGAAATAATCAATGCGCGAGTATGTCTTGTGGGGCAGAGAATAAAAGGTGAAGTCTTTTTCCGTGGGGTGGCAAAGACGCCATACGTCAATCAGTTGGCTTTCGTGCAGGGATTGGGCAATACATTTACGGGAGATGAGGGAGATAGATGACATACCAGAGGATGTGTCCTCTGCTGGAACTAGAGGAACGTTCAAGTCTCCCCCTACAATCAGGTGGCCTTCTGTAAAATTGTTCAGCTTCACAAGCGTCTTATTTAAAAAAAACTCTTGGTGATCATTAGGAGCATACATGTTTGCTAACGTGACCCTGACATCTGATTTAAGATGATGCAGGTCTTGTAGAAGCATCCGTCTTTTCTCGGGCGTGTTAAGGCCCTTAGCGAGATCACATTTAGAACCTTCATGCGTAGGGTGGAGAGGGAATAGGGAAGTTAGGTGGGGTGGAGGGGGGGGGGGGCAGAGGGAGTGGATAAAAGTAAAGGAGGAGTAGAGCTGAGCTGAAGAGAAGAAGAAAAAGCTCCCCTTTGGCAATATCCCAGAGGGGGCAGTGTGAAAGGAGAGCAGTCGCCTTAAAAGGGATACCGCCTACTTGGAAATTAAACTAAATTAGTAGCAAGATAGTGCTAAAACGCTTTCCAGTATTAAACTGGGGAACAAGTGTTGGCCTATGTGGGAAAGTGGTCTGGGAAAGAAATCACTGGAAATTCACTGGAACTCCTGACCCCCCGATCATAGTAAGTAATAAAGCTGTTACACGAACATGAGCAAACAGTGCTAACAAACATATATTTATCTAATTCAGGTACTTCTGGAACTCAAATATTTTCTCCAGTGACCACATTGGATATAATAACCGTCAAAGATAACCCACATAAAGCACCTCCCCACCGTTAGTCTCGTTAATCTGGTCCCATACATCTGGCTGCCGTGACCATAGGAAAATATATCATCTAAATATATAAACTCGCACTGGTGAAAAAAATGGGTGATAAAAAAATGAATGAATGAAGCTGCTATACACAAAGTGCTAAACACTTGGACATAGTGATAAAATATAAATACAGCACTCCCTGACAGAAACCCAAAATAAGTGATAACAAAAACATAAAGTCCAAATGAAACTGTGAAGGTGCTTCACAAATAATGTTTAAAAATGCAGGGAATGCTTCACATCTGGCATGTGGAAAGTGCAGAGAAAATGTTGCAGAAAAATTTTCAGGTGTACCCATACACCCCCACATGTGTCCTCACTCACCAAATCACGACACCCAGCTTTTCAGTCTGGGAGTCAATATAGGCTTATAGCAATATCCAGAGAATGTTGCAGCATGGCAGGTTCACTGATGAGACGATAAACGATCCTTCAATGTTAATACTCAGCCATACAAAAACAGGTATCCAAAAAGGAAGAAAAAGGGGGTACCAATAGTGAAGTATGCTAAGATTGAAAATGTATTGCTCATAAAAGGTTATACTTACAAAGGTAAGTAAAAATCAGGCATTGAAATAATCAGAGGATGCAACAAACACCGTTATTAGCGATCCCACGAGACCGGAAATGACGTCAGTACCGGAAGTGCGTCGCTGTGACCATAGCCGACCCCGCTCCCATGTTAATGCCACAAATCCATCAGGTGGGAGAGTCCAGCCTCCACGGGGGGCTCACGTATCCACCCCAAAGAGGCCGGAGCCTCCAGTCCACGTGTGGCCGCTGCAGGGGCGCCCCCCCCACGTTTGAATGAAAGTACATCCCCCCAGGGGAACATGTAGATGCCTGTTCTCCTGGAATTGCCCATCCAGTGCAAATAAATCCCCCGCGCTCCCACACGCGGCTAGGATTGCCGATACTGGCCCCGGGGGTGTGATCTGAGCGTTACTCAAGGTGGGGGAGCAAAAATAACACCAGCGGTCCCGGCTTGGAAGTCCCAGGATGGCCACATGCCTTTCAAACAATGGAGGCAAATAGTCAGTGGATGGGCGGTAAAGTACATGAGTACGGAGGGAGTCAACGGGCAGGGAGGTGAACAGTCATTTCGTGTGGAACTAGAAATCTGTGTCCGGGAAGGGGGGATGTTTATGACTCACATGTCTGTTCCGCCGACGGTGCCCGGGATTGCCTCCTGGATCTCTGAGAGCGAGCAGGCCAGGTCGCGGAGAGTCCCGCGCGGCCGGATGGCCGATGGAAGATCTGTAGCCAGTTCTGCACACTCACAGGTTCCGCATCCATGAAGGAGAAAAGTGCAGGTAGATCTACTGGAGAGTGAAGCGTGAATGATGCCTGTGCCTTCCGGAACGTAACCGCCAAGGGGTATCCCCACCTGTAAGTGCAGTCATGTCTTCTTGCTGTTTCCAGTACTGGCTTCAGGAGGGTTCTTCTCTGTAGTGTCGCTCTCGATAGACCAGGGAGAATTTGTATGCTCCCTCCATCAAATTTGATCGTTCCCTGCTCCCAGGCTTTACGGAGGATAATGTCTTTCTGTGAATACCGTTGTAGTCTGCACAGAACGTCCCAGGGCCTGTCTGGATCTGTTGTTTTCCATAATACTTTGAAAGATGGCAGTAACTGTAGCAGCTAGATCCTCCACACCGGTAAGTTGTTTTGACGTCTGCGGTCCTCCAATTCCTCCAGGAGCAGCTGCATCTCCTCAGCCATGGTAACTTGAGAGGCCTGGGAGCATTCCAGGGCAGACACCCTGAGCTCCCTGAGGGCGGTCTGTGAGGGAGTGTAGTTCTGTTCTCACCACTGCCATATCCCTGCTGTGTGCCGCTTCTATACGAAGGATAAGGGCCTCAATGTCCGACCTCGTGGGAAGAACCTGTAGCATACTGTGGAGTTCTTCTTCCAGGCGGCCCGAGTATTGTGAGGGACCGGCCATATCAGACATGAAGGCCGTCAGGGTTCCTGAGAGGTGTTCGGATTCCGTAGATGGAGTGTGTGAAACAGGCGGAGTGGTGAGGACACTGTTCTCTATGCGAGGTGCACGTGGGGTTACTGCAATGGCGCCCGGCGAGGTCCACTGTGGGCCTCGGAGGAATCTCTGAATGTCTGGGATGTATTTGGCCGGTTCCCATGGGTCAACGATCTGGTTCTGTACCGTTTGGAGTTGCTCATGCCGTATTCACATAGGTGAATAGGTGTCGGTTGGTCTTGGCAGGCAGGGGGAAGCAAGGAGCTCCTTATTAGAAACACGTCTTCACTCAGCCATCGCTAAGCCACGCCCCCGCGTGGAAATATTTAATTAGATCCGTTATGCCCAAGCCCCCCCTCAATTTAGGTGTATACAGTGTCTGTCCACCCTGGGTTTTTTGTCCCCCCAAATATATTTCAACAGCATTTGAAATTTCCTCAAATCCGACATTACTATTGATATACAGAGTGTTCTAAATAAGTATAACACTTTTGGTAAAATAATCATTTTATTGGCGTGCAATAGACCAAACCATGAAGGGGGGGGGGGGTTAGTTGACCATCTTTTGAGATCCTCTACTAATCTTTTAAATACGGAACAGCAATTTTCCGATAAAGTGTGTCAAGGGTGGGGGTTAAAAAGATACCTAAATACAGAAGAGCCCCTGATTGATATTTGAATGAAAACGAATTTCGCAGGGCTCAGACTATGTGTGCTTCTAGAGATACATCGAGTGCTTGGGATTTAAAACGGTTCACTCTCAGGCCAGAGATATGAGTAAAGTGTCATAGTACTAGCTGTAAGTTGGGTAGTGAGGTGACTGGAGAAGAGAAGAGCATCAGTATATCATCTGATCTGCATCATTTATCATTTGATCTGGGGCCTGTCTATTAGGAACAAATCCTACCTAATCCGAATGAATATATTTAAACAAAAATGAATTCATGCAAGTAGCCAAAATCTTCGTCATTATCTTAAGGTCATTATTTATTAACGAGATTGGGAGATAATTCGCACAGTCTCCATGATCCTTATTCGGTTTGGGAATAACATGCCATTTCTTTTGTATGGATAGCATGGAGAAGGATTAGAACACCTGTCAGGTGTTTATTGCTGCCTTTCCCCTGGTTAGGGATATTCACCCTCTCTATTGGTAATGTTTACCATTATCATCAAAAGTGAAAGTAGAAGAAAATACCAAATTTTGGGTTCTCCCCAGAACAAGAATTCAGTGGAAGTGTTCTAATGGGGACACTAGATCTGGTGAACTTGGTGACAACCACGGATCCCTCATTATAGGGGGAATTTCCTCTTCCTGTTTTGGATATGAGACAGGAAGTGAAGGCAAATCTCCCCAATGGGACACCGATGGCAGCACAAGAAAATCTGACAGCTTTATAACCCTCCTATATGCTATCCAAAATGAAAAAAAATTAAGAGATTCCCCCATCCGCAAAATTGAGGTGGATGGAGGAATCCTCCCCACTGTACTATTGTATTCTGACAGTGGGGACTCCTCCATTGTCAGAATACACTGATCAGGGATGCGACCAATGGGCTGCAGTTGCTGATCTAACATCCAACCTTCCCTTTGACAGAAGTCGATTGGTAGATCAACTTCTGTCGAGCGGGAACGGCCATAGATGGATCCTAAGTGCTGTCTCAGGTGGCGCTTGTAGGCGGGGCCAGTTGATGGGTAACTGAACTGGAGTAAAGGTACACAGAGACCAAGGAAGGTGGCACAATTATTTGGCAAAGCAGAAGTAGCATTTAACACATAGAAGACAGCGGCAAAGAGCTCACTTACAGTTCCAAACACTATGGCAACAGGGCCTCAATATTACAGGCAACCCAGATATTACAGCTTTTAACAATGCTGGCAGTAGTCTTTGTACTGAAACAGCATCTGATGAAGGGGGTGGCTGACAGCCATAACAGCGGTACAGAGATCTTTACTAACCAGGTACGTGGGTCCCAACTCTCTAGGGTTCTCAGATGGTTAAGCCAGGCACTGTCCCTTGACCAGAACCTCTCCCTAGCGCCAACTGCCTCTGTCCTGTCCCTACACTATCCATTTCGCAAATGCGCGCCAAGTCCAGTGGGACAGTGCTATTTATTAACATTGCCTTCACTAAGGATGGCCGTGGAGGTCATCCAGGGAAGCGGCATCCAATTGGACTGCTGTTTTCCTGATGACACCTTCGAAGGCTTCAGAGGAACAAAGCTCTTCTCAACCTCCATTCTCCTCTAAAGAGCACCCAGCTGAACAGTACTACCTACAGCAGGAAGGATAAACTACAGCTGCCTACTTGCTGATCACAGGAGTGGTCCTGCCCAGTAGGACTAGTGGACAGAAACTGAGATAAGAAATGGGTTGTTTCCATCAGAATAAAGCTTAATTTTCCATTTTACATTCCAGACAAAGGTGATTGACTTGCACCCAGGCTGTCTATCTGGATCTGAATCCTCAGCTGGCATAATGCTCAGTGTCTGACAGTGCGACAGTCTGTTTCAAACAAGCTGAATACAAAAGAATAAAACCTCAAGCCTGAGCTTTGACAACTCTCAGAAGTTAATCTGAACCATAATTAAAATTATATCTATGTTGATGTTTGCCATCTGTAATCATAATGGAAACAGGAGTCACTTAGTACTTTTAGAATTAATAATGAGCTGTCCGGAAAATGTTATATTACATTGTTCCTTATGAAAAGCTGCACATTAGATATTCTCTTTCAAGCTGCTGAGGAATGTCTTATCGGCTGTCTTGCAAATCTGTGCTATTATGTGGGAATAAAAAAAAAAAAAATCACATTTTACATTGTCTTAAAGATTCACCACACAAATTTGTCTTTTTAAGAGGATATTATAGTTACTGTGATAAGTCATGCAGCTTTTCTTGTTAAAGTAGCTCCCTGATTAAAAAACAACTCCAGCAAAAACGAATATGCTTTTTAACTGCTATTTTACATTTTTGCCTTTTTATATACATCTATGCAGATGTACAGAGCAGGGGGAAAAGGAGGGTGAGACACTCCAGTGACCCATTCAGCTATGTTTGTGTAATTTGAGCTTGAGCTATGGAGCTCTATATTTATTTATTTTTTATTTTTTTTAAGCAAAGCCTGTTAGGCTAGCCCGAGAAAAATAAAAAGGAGCCTAAAGATCCACCTGCTGGCTGGAAATGTGAAATATTCACGTTGAATATTTCATTAATATTTAACTGGAAAAAGTAGTCTGAAAAAAATAAATACATTACTTTTTTTTATTTAAATGTAGGAAAAATCCCCTCAAAGTCTGAAATCTCAAATATTAATATGGATAAGAAAGATAAACAACAATTACAAGAACAGTTTCTGTTCACATGGCAAAAAAGATTAAAATACTTAGGTATAAAATTAGCAACATCTCCAAAGGATCTGTATCAAAAGAAGTATCTCAGGTGCTCCCTATACACGTGCCACAGCTGTATTTTAAGACATTAAAAAAGATGATACTTAAGTTCATATGGCAGCACAAAAAACCAAGAATACAATTTGCAGTACTAAGTAAAGATAAAATACACGAAGGATTAGCTTTACCATATCTTAAAAGATATTACAATGCAGTTTTGTTATCACGGACTATAGATTGGACATTTAATTCACATGGGAAAAGTTGGGTTAAAATTGAAAACACGTTAAGTAATACACAATTGAATAAGGGGATATGGGTACCACACCAGTATGGTAATTTTTCGAAGGACACAAGTGAATTAACAATGAACGTATTTAAGATATGAGATTTAATACACAGACAAAGGAAATGGGAATTTAATTCACCACTAATACTACTTAGAGGGACAAACTATTTGTTTCCAGGGAATGAGACACTATATGGAGTATGGATAAAGGATAAAAATGCACAATTAAAGGATATTATGAAAGAGGGAGAGATATACACAATCCAGGAATTAAGAAACAAAAAGGAGTTACTAGTGATAGATGAACTAAGATACCATCAGTTAAGACATTTTGTAAAGCCACATCCAATAAGATCAGGAGAAAGTTTATTACCATTTGAAAAATTCCTCAACTTACACCAAGGCATGGAATTTCCCAGATTTAGAAGATTCTTACTCTAATGTCGGAACCATTGGTACAGCCTTTCTTGAATAGGTGGGAAGCAGAATTTGGTGCAACTTGGAGTGAGCAACAGAAAGTACATGGCCTGGAGCTGAGTGAAACTAGGAGGAGGGCCAGCATGACTGGGGCCTGCAGAAGAGGCGGAGTATTAGTGGATGATTTTGATATGCTGCAGTGCTTAGGAAATTGAAGAGTTCAAGGCAGAGGGTGTGTTCTGTAGTGGGTAGAGAAGAGGGGGGTGTTGGAAAAGTACAAAAGAAAAGTTGTTTATAAACTGACTATATACCGCATATGCATTATACCTGTATAAGCAGCAGGTGGCGCTGTAGTATTAAAGTGTATAGTTATGTTATCTATGATATAACAGGATGTTTGTCTATCCTTTCTCTTTGTACTTGGATGCTCCTTGTTCCTGTGTTTTTGTTTCTCCATTTTGTAAAGACATACATTGATAAGCCGTATTACTGCATACAACAAACTTCCAGCATTATTTCAATACTCTGCTAACAGGGGGATTGTGTCACAGCTCAGTCAGAGCTCATCACAACATCAGACAGTTTTCTCCTTTGTTCATGGACTTCACCTGTAGGCAGACCAAAAAATTATTGACTTGGACAACATGCTGTCCCAGCTTAGAGCTGTGGCTGTGGCCAGAGGCCCTGAGTGGCTACAAGACAAACAATCAGACTTATTGCAGGAGCCCAGGCAAGTCTTTCCTGGGCCCTCTTTTAGTCACCCACGTGCTAGCAGGTCTAGGCCTTCTGAGCGCTTCATTCCTGAGTCTGGAAGCCCCTCAAGGGACCCTCTGACCCAACCAGCCAAGCGCATGCCTGCTTCCCCTGGTGTGCGAGTTTGGAGGAATCCCCGTCTATGGCAAACCCAGGGCGGGAGTGTTTTCATCTGGCACCCACTCCCTGCCCTCACACCTTTGCAGTATGGATGGTGAAGCTGGCTATACAGGCTCCCTGCCTATGTCTAGAGCGGCCCGGCATGGGAGTGGCAAAACCGCGGGTGCCGGCCAGGTCCCGGGAGCGGCCAGGGCCCCCAGTGACAGAAGACGCGGGTGCCAGCTTTTCCCTGTGTCCAGGCATCGCAGATCGTGTAACGCACATGGAAGGAGCCGGGCATAGGCTGGTGAGGCTTCCTCCACCCCTCCCAGAGCCCAGCTTGGGAGAAGGAGAGGGAACGCCCAGGGTTTCCGGTATGGCGTTGGCGGCTGCTGACATCATCAACGGGCGCCCACCGGACTCTGGGGCCGGCAACTGCACCCTGGAGCCTGCTGAGGGCAGAGAGTGACAGCGTGGCTTGGTGAACAGAGCCGGTGTGAAGGGGCTCTGAAGATGTTGAACTCCCGCGCGCTGCATGGGGATCCGGATCTGCGGCTGGATGTCCTGAGGGATAGAAGCACCCAGGTGAGACTTTTGTTTCATGTCCTCTTTCTTGTTCTTATTCTATTCAAGGGGGCTCCGGGGGGCTTAGTTGACAGCTCAGCAGGGATGGGGGGGGGGACAATCAGATTCTTCTGGTTAACGACTGGCAGCGTCTGCGGTGACTACAGCCGGTAAGGCTTCAGACGACAAAGCGGCTGACAAAGGAGTCGCTGGAGTACGTCTGGCAAATGCTGCAAAAATGCGATGTGTATGTGTGTTTTGAAGGGCCTTTGGGTATGCATCTAAAACGGGACGTGAAGGAGCGTATATGGAAGGGTAAGTATGTGGAAATGTATTTCTTTGTTCCTATTGGAGAAATTTAACTTTACAGTTAGACCAGATGGATGTAAGAAGAAGGAAGAAAAAACTGTGTTTTTTTATTTTGTTATCTGGACTCTATCGGCGAAGCCCAGCGAGTTTATGGTGGGGTTGCTTGGCTTCGCTATGACGAGCAATTTTGTCAATGCAAGGCAGTCCAGCCCTCTTTACGGTGGGACCACAAAAAAGTTATTCTCTGGATGAAACTGATGTCGTCTCCATGGAGTTTCAGGGTGGGGCCGAGTGTGGGATTCATTTCTGGTTTCTTACAACTTTGGTCTGCCAGCTCCAAGTATGCAACCTCCAGGCTTGATGGAGCTGGGTCAGGGTCAGCAGTGTACTTCTACCAGAGTGCCCAGATACGGGTAAACAGTTTGCTTCTATCTTTGCGCCTCGCCACCCACTCCTCCGCCTCCTTAATCTTATTCACCTTCTTGAGCCACTGTGCTATAGTGGGCACCTGAGGGTGTTTCCAGTAGAGAGGTATAAGTCTTTTGGCTGCATTCAGTAGATGCGGTAGCATACTTTTCTTGTAGTGGCTCAGAGGGAGGGCAGGGATGTGCAAGAGGAAGTGAACTGGGTAAAACGGGATATCAACCCCAATGGCTTCTATTAAGTGGGTGCAAACGTCTAACCAGAATGAACGAATCACTGGGTATTCCCACCAAATGTGGAAGGGTGTGCCTCTCTTGCTGCAGCCGCACCAGCAATGATCAGTGACCGAGGGGTAGATACGTGACAGGGCTGCAGGTACCCGGTACCAGCGTGTCAAGAGTTTATAGTTAGTCTCCTGTGTTTTGAAATCCATAGAGCTAGTGTGTGTGAGTCTTAGCATGTGTGTTATTTGTTCAGCTGAAAAATTCAGCTCCAAGTCACGCTCCCATTCCTGGATAAAAGCCGGTTTGGGGAAAGACAGAGGCTGAGTCCAGAAGCTGGTAGAGTTCAAAGATCATAAAAGAGGTAGGCTTTTCCTCAATGACCAGCCGTACATATGGAGTAAGAGTGTTGAGCTCCCTAATAGAACTACCAGGGGTGGACTGACAACTAATGGGGCCCCCAGGCAATAGGAGATTATGGGGCCCCTGGGCAATAGGAGAAGATTATGGGGCCCCCGGGCAATAGGAGATTATGGGGCCCCCAGGCAATAATAGATTATGGGGCCACACAGTATACACACACACATACAGTATACACACACATGTTACTGCTATTAAAGGACAGAGGAATATGAAAAAATGGAACCCAGGTCTCCAGACACCTAAGGTGTGTCGGATAGTTGCAATATCAAGCTGCATGGCCGGTCGTGCAAGGTTCTTCTAGGCTCCTATCCACTGAATCCTTAAATGTCAGAGCGTCCCCTACTGGGACAGTTAAATTCTTGCTAAGACAAGCAATGACTAGATCTATGGAGGTGGTCTGTCTTTTTAAGAACTCCTCTATATGGTATTGCTGGGCAAAACACTTAGGAGGAACAAAGACCTTGTCTGATCTAGGACAATCACTATAAAAAAAGTAAGAAAGTATTATAGTAAGAATATTAAATTAATTTCAAATTATTTTTTAGGCTGGGGGATTTTTAAATTAACCCAGACTAGCAACATTAGGTATAAATGATTCAGTTTGTTCCAGGTCTTGACATTTGTGGACTGCATCAGTAAGAGCTGCATTGGTGTCCTTTGGTTTTGGTGTTATGTCAGTAGATTTTTACTCCAGAGGTATCAAGTCATCGTCCATAAATAAGGTACCATACTCATTACCTTAGCTGATTACACCAAATCAGCTATCATGAATTTAAAGAGAGTGTGGCCCCTGCTATCTGAGTCAGCTATCATGATGAAAATAAACTCAAACATAGTAGCATTGGACCCCAGGATAATACAGAGGAGGGAACTACCCTTGAAAGGGCTACCATTGCCTTTGCACTTATAATCTGCCACTTAAGGGGTAATCAGAGATCATGCAGAAACATGAAGAATTAAATACTGAATGTGACCTTGTCACTGAAAGCAGCAGGGAGCCCAAGAACATCCAGAGGTTTGTGACACGCATGCAGCCTATGGGGCTAGCAGGATGTGTGGAGTCAGCTTTGGGCGCTCTGTCAAATGGTGCGTGCATGTGCAGAACAATCATCAATAAAGAGGCTGCACAGAATCAGCTGAGTGTCCAGTCCCAGAAAGCCAATGAAAATGGCACCAAATTTAAAATATCGGTGCGTTTCAAATGTGTTGCGACCTGCAAATCTACATTAACCCCTTAGGAGTAGAATATAAGCATGCACCCAAGGCTCCCAAATAAAGGCCAAAAAGCCCAGACTTACCACTGCTTGTGCAATCCTCACCACATAGAAGGCAATACAGGCAGGGTTCAGGACTTCGCACAGTCTTCCTGCCCTGGCAAGTAACTCTCTCAGAAGGCCTCCGAAACTGGGTTCCACTGAAGAGCCCTGGACCTATAAAGCACTCTGGGGCTCCCACCAGCCTTGCAACCAAGGCATCAAACAGTCTTCACCTAATGTAGACACATTGCAGGTCAGCCCTGCTCCTTTCTCACAGCAGGGACCGGGTCTGGCCTCCAAGGCCATGCCGAGGAAAAGTCGATCTGGAAAGTTGCAAAAAAAGCCCTAATTCTCTGCAGCAGCTGAAGAAATCTTGTTGGAAGAAAATAAATCTTGATAAAAATTTTAAATGGTTTGCTTCTTTCTCCTAAGGTCCCTAGCAAAAAAACAAGACATGTCAGGAGTCAGAGGGGTTATACTGGACTGTCTTATGCCCTGTACACACGAGTGGACTTCTCGACCGGACTGGTCCAACGGACCGAATCCGGCGGACAATCCGACCGTGTGTGGGCTTCATCGGACCTTCAGCGGACTTTTTCTGTTGAAATCTGACGGACTTTAGATTTGGAACATGTTTCAAATCTTTCTCCGCCAGACCCAGTTCCTATCGAAAAATCAGTTCATGTGTATGCTAGTCCGACGGACAAAAAAGGACGCTAGGGCAGCTATTGGCTACTGGCTACGGACTTCCTTATTTTAGTCCGGTTGTACGTCATCATGTACGAATCAGTCGGACTTTGGTGTGATCGTGTGTAGCCAAGTCCATTCATTCGAAAGTCCGTCGGAAGTCCGTCAAAAGACCGCCAGAAAGACTGTCGGACCTTTGTTGTCGAAAAGTCTGCCCGTGTGTACAGGACATTACAGCTTTGGTTGTTAGTGCCCAAATCTGCTGAAGATAGCAGACATTACCCTATATCTTTGAATAACATCCCATGACCTGTAACGTACGGTTAAGAAAAGCAGTTTACCATGCACGGGACAGTAGTTAAAAGTGGTCCCTGCCCTCAAATCAACCACAAATTAAAATTGAAGACAATAGCCCGCAATAAGGTAAACAAAACAAAAAAAGGAAGGCAGCAAAGGAATGGTTGCCCAAATAGCAATTATAAGTAAAGCACAGTTTTAATGGAATCAAATAGAATTAGCATTAGTTGGTGGTGGTTGAAAATCCACACGAACATCATGTTTATTTCTTAGATCACCACCAAAGACCACAAATTTAAAACCCATGGTAGCGTTGACCCCAAACGTCATAGTTGGTAAGGTCGAATAAAGACACCAGTCCATCTAGTTCAACCTGTGTAGCTGTGGGTACAGTATGTGTTTTTTCATGTCATTACCTTTTCCCATATCTCTGTATACTGCGTTCGCTAAGATGTCCATCTAAAAGTTTACACCACTAACACGCTAATACCACTGATTGTGGAAAGGAGTTCCACATCCTTTCCACTCTAATGCCCCGTACACACGGTCAGACTTTGTTCGGACATTCCGACAACAAAATCCTAGGATTTTTTCCGACGGATGTTGGCTCAAACTTGTCTTGCATACACACGGTCACACAAAGTTGTCGGAAAATCCAATCGTTCTAAACGCGGTGACGTAAAACACGTACGTCGGGACTATAAACGGGGCAGTGGCCAATAGCTTTCATCTCTTTATTTATTCTGAGCATGCGTGGCACTTTGTCCGTCGGATTTGTGTACACACGATCAGAATTTCCAACAACGGATTTTGTTGTTGGAAAATTTTATATCCTGCTCTCAAACTTTGTGTGTCGGAAAATCCGATGGAAAATGTGTGATGGACCCTACACACGGTCGGAATTTCCGACAACAAGGTCCTATCACACATTTTCCATTGGAAACTGAATAGTTTCCTCCCTATCCTAGAATGACCACTGAGGTATTTGTATACCGCTATCATATCTCCTCTCAAGCGTTTCTTCTCCAGGGAGAATACGTTTGATGTTGTAGTCATTCCTTGTAACTGAGGTCCTGCAGTTCCCTAATTAGCTATGCCACCCTTCTCTGGACTCTCTCCAGTTCCAACACATCCTTTCTGAGGACTGGTGACCAGAACTGGATGGCATTCTGCAGATGTGGCCGAACCACAGTCTTGTAAGGTGGTAAAATTATAGTTTTATCACCTGAGTAAATACCCTTTTTTATGAATAATATTATTCTGCTTCCTGCAGCTTGGCATTGCATGCCATTGCTGAGCCTGTGATTTACTAGAACCCCAGATATTTTTCCATCCCGGAATTCCCCAATGGTTCTCCCCCCTAGCGAGTAACTTACATTCATGTTTTTGGCCCCCCAAGTGCATAAAAGTCCTTTAAACTTTTTGGCCATCTTATTCCCCAGCGGAGCTGCACCCTCCCCATTTAGGTTCAGTCTGTCCCTGCTATAGAGCCAGCAACTGATCAAAAAGTCAGCCCAGTTCTCCAGGAACGCGAACCCCCCCCCCATTCCTTCACACTCCACCTGCCTCTAACTTTGTGGTTGGTCCAATATGTACCATGACAGCTGGGTCCTCCCCAGCCCCACCCAACAATCTGTCCATTCAATCTGCGAAGTGCAAACCCAAATGCCCAGTAAACAACATACTGTTCGGCAATCACAATCTTTGTGACAGATTGCCCTATCTGTCTTTCTGATATTTAAATCCCCTACCACCAGAATCTGTTTAACCTTTCCTTTAGCCTTGCCACCGTCCTTACTGGAGGAGTTGTTCCCCTGGCAGTTATGGGAGTCAGTCTGCTCCAGCAATGGCACTCCTTGACTGACACCCAACTACTCTGCTCTGGTTCCTGCACCTCCATATCTCCACCCACCTTTGTACTGGCCCCTGCCAGCACCTGACGGGTACGGTCCAAACTCATTTTCAGGTTGGTGATGCTTCGCAGTGTTGCCACTTGCCAGCTGCTTCCTTAGATTTAGGACCTGGGTTTCCAAGAAAACAACCTGCTTACATTTTGTGAAGCAGTATTCAGCCTCGAATGGTTGCTCGAGGAACATATACATGGCACATGATGTGAGTCACATTGCCATTCTCATTGGACATGGTACTCACCGATATAATGAGGACAATCCTAGACAATTATATTTTACACAAATGATTGTTAATCCACCTTCCTGACTATTTTATTCTACTCTTCTCTCATAAGAACCTACCATGTAAAGAAGACATTGTTGTACATCATTGTAGCACCCTCCTAGGATAGACTGCTAGGCAAATTTAGTTGTTGGCTTGCTCTGTAATCAGAGGAGCTGAGATTAATTGCCTTGGTCTGTTCATAGATCCAGAGCCTGGGGATTTGATTGTTCCCCCTGCCTCTGTGAAGAACTTTCTAGAGCTTAGGGTGAGAAATGCGAATGCCTAGGCTGAATATTTGCCATGCTCTAGCCATTACCTGGGAAGGTGTGCCCAGTAGGTGGTCAATGAGGTGGTAAATTGGCTGTAGCCCTGGTCAGAATGGCTTTCCCTGAGAGGGAATGAATTTGCGAGCTTTAGGGGGCTGTTTGCCCCTGCAGCACACCTGGACTGGTTGATGGACTACTGTCCTACTGATGGAGCCTAAGGACTTGTCCAACTCTGGGATATGCGAGTAGAGTGTAATTCTCGTGCCGCAGTCTATTTATGCTCCTTAGTCATGAATGTGTTGACTGTACCAGTTTGTCTAGTTGTGCTACAAGTTAACCTTTTGGTCAACAGCTGTAAGGACTTAGACTGCTCCAGTCTACCTTTGCTTGTGCTCAAACCCACTTCATGGTCCCCAGCTGTAAATTTATAGACTGTTCCAGTCTACCTTTTCCTTGTCAAAAGAAGTTTATTGAGTATACAATATTATAAAGATACATAAAGTAAGTTTACAAGGATCTATAAAGTAAGCTCATTGTTTTACAGTAGGGTTTATATAGGTAAATATCATGAAATTTCAAATATTAAACATTGGGTTCACGTAAACCTAAATTAAAGATATATATCATTTCCTTAGTTACTTTTGTAGGTATTTAAATGATTTATACCTACTATACATATTGTTTACAGGTAGAGTGTATATAGGTCAAATAAATTCTGATAATGAGCTTTAATCGTAAGGTGGAGAAAAGGAAAGAGAAAGAAGAAAAAGGGTTGAAAGGTAGAGGTATGGTCCACAAGGTTGTCCCGCTCGTCAGTTTATTATTCTTTTTAGTTCTCTTTGAAGCCTTAGAATGGGTGTCTCTGTAAGTCATTTAATCTGTTACCAAGGCAACAGGACAGAGTCATTGAAGTTTGACAAGAACTGTTGTTTTATCCAAGGATGCCAAAGTTTTTCAAATTTTGGAATTTGATTTTGATCGATGGCTACCATCTTAGCATGGGACATTGTATTATTCATTCTGTGAATTGTTTCTGCTAGTACCAATGTAGGAGATTTCCATGCCTTGGCCACTGTTTGTTTTGCAGCCGTTATTAGTTGGATCATAAGTTTGAATTGAGAGAGTGTTAACCATTCCGGTTTTAGATTAAGTAAAGTTATATATGGATCTGGTTGTATTATTTTTTTAAATATTTTAGATGCAATCACGAAGACTTCCTTCCAGAAGGTTTGGATTACTGAGCACGTCCACCATATGTGTAAATGTGTGCCTATTTCTGGGCATCCTCGAAAACAAAGAGCTGAGGTATTAGGTGAATATTTTGCCACTCTAGCGGGTACAAGGTACCAGCGAGTTAGGACTTTATAATTTGTCTCCAGTACTAAGATGTTGGGTGAAGATGACTTAGATGTGAGCCATATGTTAGACCAGTCCGTGTCTTCTAAAGTTCGTCCCAGGTCCTCCTCCCACCTCTGAACGTAAGAGGGTCTATTAAGATTTGATACTCCATATAATTGATTATAAAGTGATGAAATTGTACCTTTAGCAAATGGATCTTTTGTACAGATTGATTCAAAATTGGATAATTGGGTTAATGGTGTATCCCCCTTTAGGAATGGTGTATAGAAATTTTTGATTTGGAGATATCTAAATATCTCAGAGTTTGGTAGATCATATTTTTCTCTAAGCGATGGGAATGAAAGGAATGATTTAGATGCTATGAAGTCATTTAGTGTCTGAATGCCTGATGTTGTCCAAGCTTTAAAAGAATTTGGGTAGATCCATGCCGGATAAAAGGCCGGATTTCTGATAAAAGAAAGGAGAGGATTGTGTGGAGATTGTAACTGATATTTGGTTTTTAGTTTATCCCAGGGAGATAAGAAGTGTTTAGTTATGGGATTATGAATTTTAAAGCGGTCTTTAGGATCAAACCATAATAAGTTTGATATTAATAGAGGGTCATTTTCTGAAGCCTCTATAAATACCCATAATGGGATTTCCTGTTTTGCATGGTATTTGGACAGACTGGCCAAATGTGCTGCTCTGTAGTAGTTAGTAAAATTAGGGTATCCCAGGCCTCCTTTATTTTTGGGAAGATGTAGTGTGTGTATAGGTATACGTGGTTTAGAAGAGCCCCATATAAACGAAGTTGCTCTTTTTTGTACTATTCTCAAAAAATAGGAAGGAATTGGAATAGGGAGGACTCTGAATAGATAAAGCAATTTGGGTAGAATAGTCATTTTGATTGCATTAATCTTCCCTATCCAGGATAAAGGAAGTTGTGACCATTGTTTTATTAGATTTGTGATCTGTCTTAATACAGGAGGATAATTGGTTGAGAATAAGTCAGAATGAGATGCTGTTAAATGAATTCCAAGATATGGGATTGATTTTTCTGCCCATGTGAATGGGAGTGCAGCCCTAGCCGGGATCAATTCCATGTTTGTGAGTGAAATATTAAGCACTAGGCATTTCTTAGGATTAATCATAAGGCCGGATAGGGCTGCAAATCCATCAAGAGCTGGTATTAAGTTAGGACCAGAGACCTGTGGTGATGATAGAAAAAGTAATATATTGTCTGCAAATATACATAATTTGTGTGTAATACCTCCTACTTCAATGCCAGTTATAGTTTGGTTTGTTCTGATATATTGGGCCATGGGTTCGAGTATAAGGGCAAATAATAAGGGAGATAATGGGCAACCCTGTCGGGTACCTCTTTCGATATTAAAGGCATCAGATTTGTATCCAGCATATTTTATATAGGCTTTGGGTTTATTATATAATGCTTTGATCCATGTTAAAAAGTGGGGTCCAAAACCCCATTTTTGTAATGAATATTGCATATATTGCCAGGATACTGTGTCAAATGCCCTCTTAATATCAAGAGATAGAAAACATAAAGGGATTTTCCGTTTTTTAGCAATATGTGCCAATAACACTGCCCTGCGTATATTATCGTCTGCCTGTCTATTTGGCATGAAGCCTACTTGATCTCTATGTATTAATTTTCCTATAATGCTATTGAGGCGCTTTGCTATTATTTTTGCTAATAATTTAATATCAAGGTTTAACAGAGAGATAGGCCGATAATTCACACAGGAAGTATCATCAGAAAGGGGTTTTGGGATCATACAAACAATTGCCATTAGTGTTTCTTGCCGAAAAGAATGTCCATCTAGAAGTTTGTTAAAAGTTTCAGTGAGAATGGGAGAGAGTATTTCTGAGAATGTTTTATAATATAAAGCCGAGTAGCCGTCTGGGCCTGGTCTTTTGTTAAGTCTTAGGTCTTTTATGGCGTTAGCAACTTCATCTATAGTTATAGGCTCATCCAAACTGCTTTTTTGATTCTGAGATAACTCAGGTCATTTTTGAGAAGAAGGATTCAGCCTCTGTAGGATTAAATTCATTGTTTGTCTTGTATAAAGTTGCGAGATGTGAGTGAAATTTATGGACTATTTTAACTGGATTACAAGTATAAACATTTTTTGATAATTTCAAACGTATTGGTTTGAAAGATTTGTTAGTTGAATTTAATGCCCGAGCCAAATATGTACCTGGTTTGTTTGTATTCATGTAGAAATTGTGTTTGGAGCGTTTGAGGGATTTATCAACTGACTCAGTGAGAAATAGATCGTATTCCAATCTAGATTTTTCCAGATGAGATTTTGTACTCTGAGATGGATTATCTTGGAATGATATGTAGGCTGCATTAAAATTGAGTTCTAGTTTTTTTGCTAGATTTTTGCGTTCCCGTTTAAATAGTGCCATTTGTCTTTGTATTGTACCACGCAAGACAGGCTTATGAGCTTCCCACAGTGTTATTGGGGAGATGTCTGTTGTATTATTAATTGATATGTATTCCTTTAAAGCTTGTTCAATGGCCATCTGATGTAGTGGGTGTTTGAGCATTATGTCCGGTAAGTACCACGTTGGGTCATGCGCTTTTGGTATGGCTGAGGCTATAGTAGTGTATACTGCATTATGGTCAGACCACGGAATCGGAATTATATCTGATGCAATAATTTCTGGTAACATTCCTATTGTTAGAAAAATATGATCTATTCTGGTGAAGGTTTGATGAGGGTGCGAGAAATAAGTGAATTTCTTTTTCATTGGGTTACTTTCTCTTCACAAATCTACCAGATTGTATTTGGAAAGAAGTTGAGAAAAAGGTAATCTAGAGGTTATTTTGGATGGTGTAAAAGGTGATTTATCTAGAAATGGGAGGAGGACCTGGTTCGAATCCCCACACATTATCACTGTTCCTATTTTGTGTGTATTAATCACTTGTAATATATGTGAGAGGAATGGTGTAGGTTGTTTGTTAGGAGCGTAGTAGGAAATCACCGTGATTGCTGTATCCATTATATAACCCATGAGTATCAGGTATCTACCTTCTGGGTCTTTAATTTCTGATGATAAGGTGAATGGTGTGGATCGGTGAAATGCAATTAGAGTTCCCCTTTGCTTGGTACAGGCAGAAGCCGTGTAAATTTGTTGATAAAAAGGAGAAATATATTTTGGAGTAGAATCTTTGGTGAAGTGTGTTTCTTGGAGGCATACTATGTGAGCCTTCTTGTTATGGAAAGTACGGAAGGCTTTGGTCCTTTTTTGAGGGACATTTATTCCCTGAACATTCAGGGAAAGTATATTCAGTGGTGCCATGGCAACAGATCAAATAGTTTTGACTTACTTTTTGTTATGCAGAGCTGACTGCGCAGATCAACCTGTGTGGACTGAAGAGATGAAAAGATAGAAAAGAAACCAGTGAATTCTGGAGTAAAGAGTAAACAAAAAACATATGAGATTAGATGATACATTGTATAAATTATTTTTTGCAAGTAATCACAATTTACCCGTGAAAGAGAATAAATATCTCTCTCAGGGGAATAAGTGCCTTCGTCACACTCCCACATAATATGGTTGGGAGAATGAGGAGGGCTAATGGGGGTACACAGGTCTTCCGCTTACAGGAGAGAAGTGCTATGTCAAAAGACATCAAAATGATGTTTCATTAATTGGAGTGCAGAATATAGTTTTTGTTGAAATTATTTATTCCAGGGTGGTTGTATATGGTTAGTCTTGCCCTAGGCTAAATATTTCAGTTAGAAAGGTACTGTTAATAACTTTGGTATTGATGAAGATAGTTTGAATTATTTTGGGATTTTAACCCTTTTAGAGTAAACAATTACATATTTTATTCATATGTAACCGTTTAGATATGTTAACTCATAAAATTGAGGTTGTATTGCTTCAGATTAGAATAAACAAAAACATAATTATAGGAACTAGTTAGGTAATAATACATTTGTTTTAAGAAAAAAAAAGAAAAAGCTTCCATTACTTCTGGATTATTGAACATATTTGTCCTAAAAAGTAATAAATCTATTGTTATTACAAGATAATATATAACTGAACAAGAATTTCCTTATTTCACTTATATATTCTAAGGCTATATGAATCAGAAGTAATAAGAAATATAACTGGAATGTAACATGATCCCACACAGTGTGTGTCTATCAGAATGCAGTTACATTCAGTTATAAATACAGGTTTTTTATAGAGAACCATCTTTTAGTATAATAAATGAAGAGATATCAGGAATTAGGATGTCAGTCCATTGAATCTTCTTGATCCATGGATGATGTGGCATAATGGCCTCTTTTGTGAGAATGATGATTCCCATTTTGTTCTGGAATTTTCTGGGTGCTGCCTGAAGGTGAAGATGATGCCATTCTTCTGCGTGTGGGAGAGTTGCTGCTTGTGGGTTCTGTCAGATTTAATTTTAAAAGGGTTTGTTGTAGTTCATCTGCTGATCTGCTTCTGTAAATTGTACCTTGGTAGTTAAATCTGACTGAAAAGGGGAAGCCCCATTGATACATAATGTTGTGGCGTTGCAGTTCCATAAGTTGGGGTTTCATGGATCGTCTTTTAGTAATAGTAAGTTGGGATAGGTCATAGTTCCTTTTTTTCTCTTGCAGCAATTAGTATTTGTTCTTTCATTCTGTAATAATGAAATTGTGTGATTATATCACGTGGGGGTCCATCTTTCTTTTTGGCTGTGAGGGCTCTGTGTACTCTGTCCAGTTCTAAACGTTCAATAGGGATATCTGGCTTTATTTCTTGTAATAGAGCAGTAATAGTAGATTGCAGGTCTGTCACAGTTTCAGGTATTCCCCTTATGTGCAAGTTTGAACGTCTGGCTCTATTTTTGTAATCTTCGAGCTTAGTTTGAAGTATTAAATTCTCTTCTTTTAATTGTTCCAATTCTGTTATATTTTCTTGGGTTGTAATTTCAATTTCATCCATTTTTATTTCTAAGGCTGTGGTGCGGTTTCCCAGCTCTCTTATTTCTTTGGTTAGGCTTTTTGTTATTTGGTCTGAGGTTTGTTTTAAAGCCTTATGAAGCATCTTTTCAAATTGTAATAATATTACTGAGGATGCTGAGGAGGCTTGTGGAGAAGTTTGTGAGAGGATTTGTTCTGTATCTGACTCAAATGGAGAGTCTTGCTGTGACATTTTCTGTCTGTGAGAGCGCCCTGATGCTGTATATTGTGACGTGACCGGAGCTGCTTCAGCTGCAGTGAGTGCCTGTGAGCTCTTTGTGAGGTGATTTTTATTTCTGCCACGGTTTCCTCCCAGTACCATATTTCCTGCCCAAACTTTCACAGTTTGTTCCCTGGGGCAAAAAGGTTCAAATGGATACCTTTTGAGCCTGCAGGCTCCGCTTTGTCCTTCTCTTCTCTCCTCAGCGGTGTGGAGCTCTAACAATGCATGTCTGCTCCGCCCATCTCCCCCGCAGTCTACTTTTTCTTGTGCTCAAACTACTTTATGGTCCCCAGTCGTGAAACTTTAGAGTGTTCCAGTCTACATTTGCTTTTGCTCAAACTTACTTAATGGTCCCCAGCTATGAACCTATTGATTGTTCCAGTCTCCTTTACTTGTGCTGCTGTCACTGAGAAAGAAGTGTCCTCTGCTAACAATACCCAACTTTTTGGAGTGTCCCATATTCAAAACCCCCTTCTGTTACAAATTCTTCAGCAATAAATACTAAAATTACATCCTCTAGTCTAGAGTCTAGACTGTTTACTGAGCCAGAATTAACAGACTGTTGCTGTGTGTCTGGCTGACACTGCACTGTTGGTTCCGACTGGCCCATGTTATCATAACCAGATTATGCCAGCTCAATATTTATTTAAAGAAAATGATTAATGCAATGATATATAGTTATGAACATTACAAAGTCAATCAATTATACAAGCAGTACAGTGAACTTCTATAATGCAATGATATCTCTTTATGGGCAATACACAATGTTCTTTTAGACTAGGTCAGCTTCTATTTTAGCTCTTTTAACTGGACCATCAGCTAATCTGGACATTACAAATGAAGCAGAAATAAGGGAAAACTTTTAATGTAGTTTACATAGTGCTGAGGTTCAGGGACAATAAAGACCATATGCTTGATTGCATAATGCCGTTATGTAACATACTCTATACATTTTTAAATGCAGAGACTGAAACAGCCACTTTTTCCAGCAGCTAGAAGTCATTGTTAGTGTATCATTACTATTCAAAACCACATGCAATCAGGCAAAAATGGAACTTTTCTATCTGGGTCACCACCATGAATAGAAAAGAAAGATACAGATGACAGAAGCCCGAGGGTGGATTTAATTTCTGTAATAAAAAAAATCCTTCTACCTTATGGCATAAAACTATAGGTGGGCGCACATTTAAAGAACAACTGTTGCGAAAACATTTTTTAAGGAAGTTGCTGCATATTAACAATAGAAAGTTCAATCATTACAGTGTTAAAGTGGACCTGGACTCAGGCCATGGTATCCTTTAAACAGTGTGAGACCAGTCAGTTGTGAATGATATAGCACTGACAGCGTACATTCTGCAGCTGCTCTTTTTTCTAGACCTACTTTCTCGTGTGTGGCTTAGGGGAAGCTGCCATATTAGCAAAAATGCAAGCTAACACCAGGGAGTTATTCCTGTTCCTAAACCCTGGCCACAAATGTATTTATTACAGGTAGTTATATAGTGCCAACAATGTATGCAGCACTTTACATATATATATATATAGTACATTCACATCAGTCCCTGCCCTCATTGAGCTTAGAATATAAGGTTCCTAGCTCACATTCATACATATTATGACCAACTTACCTTCCAGCAGAGGCAGCTCTCTAATTAGGCAAATTAGGCGGTCGCCTTAGGCCTTGCCCCCACGGGGGCCTCGTGGCCGCCTAATTTGCCCGTACCGCAACCTTGATCATTCGCCGGGACTGCCCTGCATTCTCGGCTCAGAGTCCCAGCGAATCAGATTCCTGCAATGCCCATGGCTTGTGTGGGGTGTCTCCGTTCCTGCACACCGCGAGCGCCACTCCACTCCACTCCACTGTGCATTGCAGCTGGCATCTCTCCCCAGCTGTCTGACACACACAGTGCACTGCGGAGTGGAGTGGAGTGAACTGAACCCGCCCCTCCTCCTCCTCCTGTGCTGTGATGTTTTCCTGTGCACAGAGGAGGAGGAGGAGGGAAGGAGTCATGCCACTGTACCGAGAGGCGCGCTGGTCTTAGGTCTTTGTAATCTAAAAGGGAGTCTTGGAGGGGAGGACGGCAGGAAAAAGAGGGCGAGGGAGGGGGGACAAGCAAAGAGTTCACTTGGAGTGATTTGGGGGAGAGGATATCAGTCCCCCCATACCATCCTGGCTCCATCCACCCCGATCCAATCCCAGCTCCATCCATCCCCCCATACCATCCCGGCTCCATCCATCCAACCCCAATCCCATCCCGGCTCCATCCATCCCCCCGATCCAATCTAATTCCCATACCATCCCCCATACCATCCCAGCTCCATCCACCCCCCATCCCATCCCGGCTCCATCCATTCCCCCAATCCCATCCCGGCTCCATCCATTCCCCCAATCCCATCCCGGATCCATCCATTCCCCCAATCCCATCCCGGCTCCATCAACCCCCCATCCCCTCTCCATCCATTCCCCCCAATCTCATCCCGGCTCCATCCATTCCCCCGATCCCATCCAGGCTCCATCCATTCCCCCGATCCCATCCCGGCTCTATCCATCCCCCAAAATATCCTGGCTCTATCCATCCCCCGATCCCATCCCAGCTCCATTCATCCCCCGATCCCATCCCAGCCACCTCCATCCCCCCCGATCCCATCCCGGCTCCCTCCATCCCCCCGATCCCATCCCAGCTCTATCTATCCCCCAATCCCATTCTGGATCCATCTATTCCCCCGATCCCATTCTAGCTCTATCCCCCCCTCAATCCCATCCCTGCTCTATCCATTGTGGCAGGTTAAGGAGGGAGAGCCACACCAACACACTAGCCTGCTAAGTGCAGGGGGGTGAAACCATGTTCTACCGCACCAGGTGACACCAACCCTAGTGACGCCACTGTGTGCTAGGAGGCACTTTAGGACTTGTGCTACAAGGGTGCTTAGATATGAAATCCACCCCAGCACATATCTTCTCCCCTCCCAAAGCCCCCCTAGCACATATCCTCCCCCCAATCAAATAGATGCTGTCTGCCACAAAGGGGGTGGCATCCATTTGATGGGTACAGTGGCTGCATTTGATGGCACAGTGGCTGCACTTGATGGGCACAGTGGCTGCATTTGATGGGCACAGTGGCTGCATTTGATGGTCACAGTGGCTGCATTTGATGGGCGCAGTGGCTGCATTTGATGGTCACAGTGGCTTTTTTAGTTTGTTTGCACCCCCCCCCAAGAATTGTGAGCACCAGCCACCACTGATCTCTTGTATCATGTCTGCAGCCTCTGACCATCTCTTGTATCATCTCTGCAGTCTCTGACCATCTCCTGTATCACGTCTGCAGTCTCTGATCAATTCTTGTACTATGTCTGCAGTCTCTGATCATCTCCTGTAGTATGTCAGCACAGTCTCTGATGATCTCTTGCGCCATGTCTGCAGTCTCTGACCATCTCTTGTGTCATGTCTGCAGTCTCTGACCATCTCCTGTATCATGTCTGCAATCTCCGACCATCTCCACTTTCATGTCTGCACAGTCTCTGACCATCTCCTGTATCACGTCTGCAATCTCTGATCATCTCCTGTACTATGTCTGCAGTCTCTGATCATCTCCTGTAGTATGTCAGCACAGTCTCTGACCATCTCTTGTACTATGTCTGCAGTCTCTGACCATCTCTTGTATCATGTCTGCAGTCTCTGACCATCTCCTGTATCATGTCTGCAGTCTCTGACCATCTTTTGTACCATGTCTGTAGTCACTGATTATCTCCTGTATCATGTCTGTAATCTCTGATCATCACCTGTATCATGTCTGCAGTCTCTGATCATCTCTTGTATCATGCCTGCAGTCTCTGATCATCTCCTGTATCATGTCTGTTATCTCTGATCATCTCCTGTATCATGTCTGCAGTCTCTGACCATCTCCTGTAGTATGTCTGCAGTCTCTGACCATCTCTTGTACCATGTCTGCAGTCTCTGACCATCTCTTGTACCGTGTCTGTAGTCTCTGATCATCTCCTGTATCATGTCTCTAATCTCTGATCATCTCCTGTATCATGTCTGCAGTCTCTGACCATCTCCTGTACCATGTCTGTAATCTCTGATCATCTCCTGTATCATGTCTGCAGTCTCTGACCATCTCTTGTATCATGTCTGTGACTCTCTCACTCTTTCACTCTGCGGAAGGTGCTCCAGAGCCCCCTCCGCATTAGAGTTTCCATTTTAAATGCAAGTTGGAACTCTGTGATGGAAAGAGGAATGCAGTGGAGTGGACTCTGATATAAAGGTAATCTTTGGTCACCAGAGCTCCCCCCCTCCCTTACATTAGAGTTCCCCTTTACACCAAAGTCTGCAAGGGGGAATCCTGCAGACTCTGATACATGGGGGAACTCTGTGCTGGCTGGGTTATATTAACCTGACCTTCATGTAAATGGATAAATATGCGTGTAAAATACCGTATTTATTGGCGTATAACACGCACTTTTTTTCGCCTTAAAATCAGGGGAAAGTCGTGGGTGCGTGTTATACGCCGATCCCCGCTATCGCTATGTGAATGTCGGCGATCGCCGCCGACATTTACATAGCGAGTAGTTTTAAATATGGCGCCGCGGAGTTCGGAGGCACTCGGCGGTGCTGAACGAGCCGAGATACACATAGTCGAGTGTATTCGGCTCTTTCCGGCGCCGCTCACAGTCACGCCCAGTCCCGCCATTGGACCTGTGTTATGTCCATCATAGGGCGTGACTGGGCGGGACTGTGAGCGGCGCCGGAAAGAGCCGAATACACTCGACTATGTGTATCTCGGCGGCGTTCGTTCAGTTCCGCCGGCGCCGAGTCCCTCCGAACTCCGCGCGCCATATTTAAAACTACTAGCATGTGTATGTCGGCGGCGGCAGGCATGGACACTGGGGGCAAGGCTGCACTGGGGACAAGGCTGCACTGGGGACAAGGCTGCACTGGGGACAAGACTGCACTGGGGACAAGGCTGCACTGACAAGGCTGCACTGGGGACAAGGCTGCACTGGGGCAAGGCTGCACTGGGGACAAGGCTGCACTGGAGACAAGGCTGCACTGACAAGACTGCACTGACAAGGCTGCACTGGGGACAAGGCTGCACTGGGGACAAGGCTGCACTGGGGACAAGGCTGCACTGACAAGGCTGCACTGGGGACAAGGCTGCACTGACAAGGCTGCACTGGGGACAAGGCTGCACTGACAAGACTGCACTGACAAGACTGCACTGACAAGGCTGCACTGGGGACAAGGCTGCACTGACAAGACTGCACTGACAAGGCTGCACTGACAAGGCTGCACTGACAAGACTGCACTGGGGCAAAGCTGCACTGACAAGGCTGCACTGACACTGAAAAGGCTGCAATGACACTAACAAGGCTGCAGATGAACACTGATGAGGCTGCATTGATGGGCATTTTAATGTAAGTTTCTTTTCCTTAAACTTCCCTCCTAAAAGTTTTTTTCCTTAAAATTCTCTCCTAAACTTGGGGTGCATGTTATACGCCGGCGCGTGTTATACGCCGATAAATACGGTATATATGTAATATATATATTTGATTAAAGAAGAATTTGAAACTCTTAATATATACAAATTATACAGTTAATTTTTATTGCTTGAATTACCGTATTTATCGGCATATAACACACACTTTTTTCCCCTGAAAATCAGGGGAAAATCGTGGGTGCGTGTTATAGGCCGATCCCCGCCGATTTTGTGTCATCGGAGCGATCGCGGCAATTGCCGCGGTCGCCGCTGACATACACAGCCGTGGGTAGATTCAAATATGGAGCCGAGATACACATACCCGAGTGTTCTCGGCTTTTTTCAGCGCCGCCGTCACGCCCAGTCCCGACCTTGGACCTCGGGTATGTGTATCTCGGCTTCCGACGAAGCCCTGCAGTCTCGGCGCCATATTTGAATCTACCCATGGCTGGACTTGGGCAAAGCTGCACGGGCAAACCTGCACTAACAAAGCTGCACTGGGGCAAGGCTGCACTGGGGCAAGGCTGCACTGGGGCAAAGCTGCACTGGGGCAAAGCTGCACTGACAAGGCTGCACTGACAAAGCTGCACTGACAAGGCTGCACTGACAAGACTGCACTGGGGCAAGGCTGCACTGACACTGAAAAGGCTGCATTGATGGGCATTTTAATGTAAGTTTTTTTTCCTTAAACTTTACTCCTAAAAGTTTTTTTTCCTTAAAATTCCCTCCTAAACTTGGGGTGCGTGTTATATGCCGGCGCGTGTTATACGCTGATAAATACGGTATTTTTCCCATTATGGATGTGGATGAGGCCTCATGTCTCAGATTTGCCTAAGGCCTCACAAAACCTAGAGCCGCCTCTGCCTTCCAGCATTTCTTTGGAGTGTGGTAGAAAACTGGAGCAAACCCACACAGGCACAGGGAGAATGTGCAAACTCCAGGCAGGTAGCACCATGGTTGGAATTCAAACTGAAAACCAAAGTGCTGTCAGGCAGAAGTGTTCCCCACCTAGCCACTATGCTGCCCATCAATATGACACCATCAATAGAATCCAGTATTCAGAAGCAGAAGTTAGTGGGGTGTGCCTCTCCTCTTCTACACTCTACAATGCACCTGATCAATGTAATTGGTAATGGTCAGCAGGGTTAGATAGCACAGGAAGTTATAAATGATCGATTACTGCCAGGTTCAATGGGTACTGTATTTGTTTGTATTTATCAAACAGATATAACAAAATGTGATCACATGTAGACTTGGAGCGCCTCTCAAAGCTGGAGGATAACAGTTGTCCCTACCGGTATTCAGAAAGGGGGAGCAGGCGTAAGACACTAATTCAGAAGTGTGGACATATGTGGGGTAAGACGTCACTCAAATCCGACCCAGTTCTTTAGATGTGGATGAAGCTGTGTATGGCCTCAGCCACCACTGCTCCGGCCACGCCCCTTGATATGTTGTGCACCATCTCACTGGGGCTTGGTCACTGTGACTAAGCTACGATGTCTCTAATTTTATGTATATGTTTAATCAAAAGCACTTAATACCATATAGACATCTAATTATCATTGTTTTTCACTTTTGGGCACATATTTATTTGTATGTATTCATGAAGGGATTTTGTATATATTTATTTCATATTTTTATACATAATTATGCACATGATTCATAGTTTTTTGAGTAAAAATTGGTAGTCACTAGCGCCTCATATTCTATTTAACAATACACAAATAACAATCAAATACATCAATTAAAAAAGGAAACAAAACACAAATACTAGGAACACTACATTTATTTTATTCAACCAAAACGTTAGGCCCAGAGTAGAAGAAAGAAGACTGGGTTAAGGGGTTTGGGCATAGGAGGAGTCGTGGTGATATCAAAAGTAATTAAGAGAGGGGATACTCACCAGATTGGTAGAAAGGATGGAGCAGGTAGGGATTCAGGAGTTGGGAACATGGGAAGGATTTGGGAGGAGTTCAGTTGGAGGAGAGCCTGGACGGGACAACTTCCCACCCTCCCTCCCATAGAGTTAAGAGTTTTTTTTTAATATTGTTTTGGTCTTTGTTTATTTTGTTGGTTACAGGGTCTGGGTACTTTTGTCATAGCAGCTGGCGGGGCACAAGGTCCTTGCATGTGTTATGATTAGGGGCAAAAGAGTACATTTGTAGGGACCCATCTTGGGTACGGCTCCCATTATTCTGGCTGGTGGTACCTGCGATATTAGTTTGTCTCCTAGACAGTGTTTCTGCGGCCAGAGACATAAAATGGTGGTTTACACAGGTACTTGAATACTGTCTGTATGTTGATATGTTTAATATGTTATTTATATTTGGTTAAAAAAAAGCCGGTATGGCCATTAAAACTCCAGTCAGTGTCATGTCTGGTTAATCTATTATAGTGGCCAGGGGAGTGGTGGTCAGGCAGTCTGGGCAAAGCATCTTTTGTACCCTAGTCATGCACTTAAGCAGCTTAAAGGATATGTAAACCTTCCTTTTTAAAAAACAAAAAAACAAAAACAAACATGTCATACTTGCCTCCTCTGTGCAGTTGGTTTTGCACAGAGTGGCCCCCGATCCTCCCCTTCTGGGGTCCCTCAGCAGGGCTCCTGGCTCCTCCTCTTCTCGAGTGCCCCATCGGAGAAGTGCTCTCCCTTAGGGCACCCATGCAGGCGCGCTCCCGTGTCCTGCTGCTGCATCCATTGACACAAACAGCAGGACTCGGCCCCACCCCCCTGGCTCCCGCATCATTGAATTTGATTCACAGCAGCGGGAGCCAATGGCTGCGCTGCTATCAATCTATCCAATCAGGACCCGAGACACTGGCTGGAGCTGGTATGCTCGTCTCGGGCACAAGAACAATCGGGCTCAGGTAAGTAAAAGGGGGGCTCTGGGGGACTGGTGCACTACAAGAGGTTTTGGACCTCAATGCATAGAATGCATTGAGGTCAAAAACCGCAAGGATTTACAACCCCTTTAATGAGCAAAACTGAGAGTTTATGTCATGTTGAAATTACACAAAATTTGTAATTTCACAGTAAAATCATTTTAGCAGCAATCACTCTATCCACCCTACTCCTGGATTACTGGAGCACTCTTGCACATCAGAAGCCCACTCAGCCTTTGAAGAGGGCAGGTACTCTCACCAGCCATTCATCAGTAAAATCATGTACATCCAATGCATCTCATGAATAAACCCCAAATTATTTGGGCCCCAGTGCAGCAGTATATCCACCCCTGAAATGACCTTTGTTGTCTCACCCTGTTTCTGCTCTTGTGCATGAAAGCGTTAGAAGGGAATAGGCGGCAGGTGATGTGTGGAGTAGTAGGATGCACGCTGCACGTGGGTACAGTAGGAAAGATTAGTGTATAAAGTTACTATGGCAACCTGTAACCTAGCAATGAAATCTTCCTGGAAGATAATTAAGTCTTATTTTAGTTTCCGTTGTTTCACTTGTTAGCAGCAGACTACAGGAAAACATTTTTAGATGGCATGCACAATATAAGACTATGTCCTTCTTTGGAGCCCAAGTCTTTGTGTCCCCCACTCCTGCAGTTCTGTCCCTCCATTCTGTATAGAGTGTATGAAAAAATGTCTTGTTTAACTACCACAGCTTCTTTTGTTCTTTGTGTTAGACCGGCCATAGACGGTTCGTATCTTGGCTGGTTCAGCATGCTGTATGGGCAGGCTGAATGTACCAATTTGATCAGGAGAAGACAATGTCTCAGCACAAGGGAGGGATTCCCCCCCTGTGAGCACTGTCTGTGTTGATTGGGGAATCGTGCAAATTTCTTTCCTGCAACCTGTGGTTGCAGGAAAGAAATTCGCACTGTCTATGGCCTGCCTTAGAACTACCTTTCTTTGCTTATTACCATCAGTATGGTGTAGCGCTACCCCTGCAGGAACTGCTTGGTTCTCTGTTCTCTTCCTTGACTCTTGAAGCTGTTTACCAATACACCTGGTTATAGATTAATCCCACTTAAGTAGCTTAAGCATTAATATTCTACAGCTCTATGACAGCACACAGAAAATAGACCACATGTAACTTGAGAATTAATAAACTGAATGTATTATTGAAGGGTAAGCGATTGCAATGCATAGAACAAATAAACACGACAACAGAATACATTAGATTAACTGACAGACAAGTTGGCCTCACCTACGGCCAATCCTTTATGCTGCAATAAGGCTAAGCCCCATTACACTAGTCCACAAAGTAACAGTAAGATTAGAATCAACCATGAAAGCATTAATGTCATAAAAGAAACTTCACTGTAATTCTTATAAAGAGCAATGTTCTTGTGTTCTTCTACACACACAGCCTCAATGGCAGGTGGGTGTATGCTTAACCGGCAAAGGGGTACCCTTGGTGGTGGCTAATGTACCTGGCAGGTAACTGTCAAGGTTAGCCAGCTGTCATTGGGGCCCTTCTATAAGGAGCCATTGCTATCAATCACAGCCAGTGAGCCAATCAGGAGATGGAGGGGCGGGGCCAAGCCGCGGCTCCATGTGTGAATGGACACGGAGAGCCGCGGCTCAGGAGCATGCCTGCTTGGGTGCCCCACAGCAAGCTGATTGCTGAGGGGGCACCCGGCAGGAGGGAGGGGCCAGGAGCGCCGGTGTGGGACCTGAGAAGAAAAGAATCCGGGCTGCTCTGTGCAAAACCATTGCACAGAGCAGGTAAGTATGCCATGTTTGTTATTTAAAAAAAAAACAAGACTTTAATATCGCTTTAAGGACTCATTTACAATTGCTGTTGAGGAGAAGTGTTGTTACAATACCCCAAACGCTCCCCCTTAAGATGCTTTGCAGCCAGGAATTTTTATGTCTTTTTTTAATTTTCGTCTTTTAACTTTCTTCTACCGATTTTTTTCAATTCTAAACGTTTAAATTGATAATTTTTGAATCGGTTGAATCAAAAACCTTAGATTAATTTCTTTTTTCTTTTTCAAATGTGTCAAAGTCAACAAACAAAAGAAAAATCTTCATTAAATGATTAAAATGACTCTTTAACCACTTGCCAACCAGCCGCAGTCGTTATATGGCGGTAGGTCGGCACGTTCCTGCAAATCGCAGTAGGTGTACTAGGTGAATCGCCGTAGGTGAATTTCTGAAATTCAGACGAATTTTGTTTCGGTATTCGGAGCATTCTGAAAAAATTGTTAATATTGTAATTCTGGTATTCAGATATATCCAGATCTCAGAATAATGAAAAATTTGTCCGAATATTAATTCAGAACGAAACAAACCGCACATGTCTACCAGCCTACTTACTGTCTTCTCCCATGCTGCAAACCAGGCTGCGCATGCACAGCTCAGCTTACAGCCACGGGCTGATCTGTTGGACACGTGAATAATAAGCCTAGAGTTCTACTTTAATTGGTCATACATTATGGGATTTCAGCAGCTCCTCAATTAAACATAATATCCTGATTTTCAGTTAAATCCCAGGTTTTAACACTTATAATTATAGTTTTCAATAAACAGATCCTCAAACACCCAAATGCTAGATATTCTGTAATAAAATGCACAAAATATACAGGAAATGGGCTGTGAATTCAGAATCCTAATGATCAATTTGTCATGTGTTTATTGACACCTTGTTTCTGATCCATCCTGAGACACATGCTGCCTTTGATTAATTTGCTTCACTCATTTCTGGGAAATGTAGCCAAAAAGATAAATGAACGACGCTGAAATTGATTTGATGTAACACAGTATATCAGTCATTTGTTTAGCAGACCTGTTAGAGTTTCATTTCTGAATTATAAACTGTCAATATAAAAAGAAAAAATGAGCAGACACTTCCTTTTTCCAGCAGCTTAGAAGATTTATATCAAGCTTAAAGTGAACCTGCGTTTGTCCATGGTCCTAAACATAGATTTGAAGCACCCTAGCTAGAATAGATTGCTAGAGAGGTTCAGGTAATTTTTTTTGGTTGGCTCCTCTGTAAACAGTGGAGTAGTGTGTGACTAGTTTTGGCTGCTCTGGAACTCACAGGCTGCAGAAAAATGTATGAGATCTTGGCCAATCCCTGGGGAGGAGTGCCCAGTAGGTGGCAGAGATGTAGACAAATAGTCTGAGGCCTGAAGCAGCAGGGGTCTTGTCTTGGAGGAAGAGATCAAAACCTGAAGGGCCACTGCCCTTCTTGGCAGATTAGCTGAAGCTTGCAGAGAATTCACCAAGGTTCCAGCTCAGTGGGAGCTAGGGAGCCTTTTGCAGAGATTTCATCAAGGTTCAGCTCAGAAAGAGCTTTGGTTGGGGGAGGCTATTTGTTCTGGAAGCAGTTCAGAGCCAAATCAAGGGGGTGCACTGAGGATCTAACCTAGAGATTCACAGTACAGTGTCTAGCCAATAATAGACAAGAAGTATCCAAGTATCTGGAGACATAGTGCGTAGAGGTCTGAAAGTGTAATCCTAGTGACTAACTGCTGCTTAGCCCCTTGTGTGACTGTGTTAGTGCTGCTAATGTGTGATTTGCCTGTATGGGAGCCCCAGAGGTGCTTGTGGATCTAGTCTCTGCAAAGAAGAGGGGCCCCTGAAGAGAGTAGACAGAATAGAAAGAGTCCTCCAAATATTTTGTGCACTAAATTCTGGAGTATCCCAAAGCTTTCCACGCACCCCATTCAAGTTTAACCAGCTATAAAGCATAAAAAGACATCCATTACCTAGTTATTGTGAGAGAGACTGCTCCAGTGTTGTGTGCCTGGCTGTCTATGGACCCAGAAGGGAAGTGAACCTGGGAAAAATCAGAGGGAGTTGTCAGGGGTCTGCGCTACAGATTTAATATGTGTCCAGAAAGTTATTGCAGTATAAAATTGAATAGACAAGGATGTTATAAAGGTGACATCCATTGCGCTCTGCTCATATTCAGTAGGGTGTCTGTTCACTGAAGAAGGTTCGGTCTGTGCCTGTCAGGCCCTTTACCTGAAAGAAGCTAAATCTGAAGTTATTTTCATATAGTGCCTGCTTTGGCCTAAAGGTCCTCATGTGGTCTGTGAGAGAGGTCTCAAGGCTCTTCACCTGGTTGGTGGCAGAGGCAGAAGATACCAAATGGTAGCCACCTCTCTGGGCCTACAGAGTTTACATTAGCCTGTGGCAGAAACAAAAAGTTACTAGAAGACACTATTGAGTGTAGGGATTTTTGCTGCTGTCATTGGGAATCCTGTAACCCTAACCCTCCCTCAACAGACTTTACATTTCACAAAAGAAGATTGGAAGCCTTGAAGTCTGTCTGATTAGAGTGTTGGTGAGTATCTGGGTGGAGCCTGTTAAAATCCAGCAGCTGCTTTGGAGGTCATTGCTACAATATGCACATAAATACATACAGTGTATAAAATGAATGGCAAATACCTGGACTGGGTAACCACTATCCTGCAGAACTGGGGAGCTGGTGGTCCCTCTCTCAATATGTAGGCAACACTTTCTTAGCTTAGTTTTGAGGAAAGTGGGAAAGGATTAAAACCACTGTCAGGTATTTACTGTCCGTCAGGACTCAGGATCAGGATTTCCCTCACGTTCTGTCCTGCTGACAACATTTTACCAGACAAGAAATGAGGACTTATCCAACAGCAGCACAGAAGTATTGAGCGAAGTGTTTTGGCTGCTCTTGAAAATGTAAATTAAGTCCCACATTTCGCGCTCAGTTCCCACTACTTATATTTACAGAGGTATATAATGATGATAATTATAATGATCGCCCAGTCGAAGTGATGAATATTGATCAGCTTGAATCATGGCTTTGATCTACTGGTAGGTAAATCGATATGAACTCCAAGAAAGCGCAAAGAAGATGGATGGCTCAGGAATTTCTGAAAGCTCTTACATGAAAATGTGATCCTTCCATAGCAACCAATCAGTTGCCATTATTACGGTGCCTTCATTGGTGCTGATGCTGATTGGTCCCTTTAGCTTTACATACAAATCTAAAAGTATATCATGTGCTTCACCTATTGATAATAATTTTCTTTTCTCTTCCCGTAGGATGAGCTTCATATCTGATGGCATTGATCATTCCTGGTGACTTCTAATCAACTGCCTCTGGTGAGTGTCTGCCATTTTAAAGGGGTCTGACTGTAAAATGTTTTCACATAAGATTGACACAACTTTAAAGCAAGAGTCACACATTTACTCCTAGAGTTTAATTGTAAAAATGTGTAAATTTTGGATGAAAGTTGTGTGACTCTTGAGTGAAAACATTTATAAATAGACCTCAAAGTGTGTGTAAATCCGCAATAGTGTATATTTTTCAGTATGTTGGGTACCATGCCTCTCTGTATGCGTGTTTCTTAGGAAAATTCTTACATTTTTTGTGAATCTTTTTTCACCTTAAGCTCACGTCAGTAACAGCATTTTCTGATGATGACTGACAGCTCAATGGCCAACTGAAGGAGGTCACATGGCAGCCTAAGGCCTGTTTCACACAGGCTTCAGCTTGTATAAGAGCAGTGTGAACAGCAAGCTTTGACAAAGCATTTGCAGAGCTTTGCTTTAGTATAGTACAATGACGTAGGGATCAATGGATGGAACCACAGCATGCGGCAATGGACAAGGAATCCAACATTCTTAGATGTGTTGGATGCTGAATGAGATAAATATTAACCCGTTTATTTACAGATAGCCCTTAAAAATCTTTTAGTCCGTGAAAGTTTCTTTGCAGACATAAAGGATTACTTAGAAAAACATTTCATCAAAATGACAAGGGGCCTTGCAATAAAATATGCATTATGGCAAGTGCTCCTGAGGCCCCCAGGTGGCTCAGTTCTGCTTTATGCACAACTGCAGGTTTTGCTGCCTAGCATTAGTAACCCACTTTTATCCTGGAGTTGTTCTTTACACCTATCCGTAAACACACAAGGTCACTCTGGTGGGGTCAATTGATGTAAGGAGGCACTCTGATGTGGACAATTAACGTAAAAATTCACTCTGATGAGGGGCAGTTGATGTAAGAAGAAACTCTGAAGCGCACAGTCGATGTAAAGGGACACTCTGAGGGAGGCAATTGATGTAAGGGGGCATTCTGATGCCGAAAGTCGATGTAAGGGGGCACACTGATGGGGACTGTGATGTAAAGGGGGGAGTCTGATGAGGACTCCTGATGTAATGAGGGATTCTGGTAGGGATACAGGTTTTATTTAATCATCATAATCTATTGACAGCCTAATATATGCTGGCGTTCCCTGCTCACTCTAGCACCACTTCTGCTCTACCTGTCAGACGTTACTTCCGGGTCAAGACTCATGCTACATTATATGAAAAAAAAGGGGGGGGGGGGTGTTGGGACGTATGTGAACAAACTTCTCCATCCCTAATTCTATAGCAGAAAAAGAGGGGAATGTGCAACTTTAAATGAGGCATGTGCAACATAAAGAGTAGTTGGTTTTAAAAAATATGTCATTTATTCACTTGAAAGATAAATATATATCAAGTTACAGTATGCATACATAAACAACGCCGGCATCACAGCACCACGAGGACATCATGTGCACGGCGCGTGGAGCTGATGCAAAGTTGAACACATGCCCAGTCCCCCACACCAACCAAAGGTGGGTGGAGGGGGAGAGGGAGGGGCACAACATATGCATCGCAGCTCCCGGGAAACAGACAGAAGAGCAGCCCAGCTGGTGCAGGGCTGCTTTAACTAATAAAAGTAAGAACAATTAATAGCTTAAGTAACCATACACATCCCAGGAAACCTACCAACAAGCCACCATGGGGTCCACCATGGATTACAAGAGAATGATGGATATATAATAGACTTCATAACAGTCAGTTACACATGCCTCTATCCTGATCAATATATGAAAAAAGGGGGGGGGGATTGACACCAGCCATTTCTCTAGGCAAACACCCTTGGTATGCACTGCACATCACTCCTTGTAGCATGATTCTTGGTTGAAGGTAAATATTCTGCAATACTCCTATCACTTCTGTTTCTATGCACCTGTAGCGATGGCCCCACGGGTTGCTACATGTTACAGCATCCACACATTGCACCCTGTTCCCAGACATTCATTAGACATACTTTTTAGTCAATTAACAGTCTTTTCCTTTTTTTTTGTTGTTTTTATTAGGGTATTGAACTTGGTTGGGGAAAGGGACATGGGATGCCCATAGGATAAATTGTACTTTTAGAATAAAGTAACTGCGTCACACTTCTCAGAAGAACAAGATGGCTGACCCTAAACTTGACAGACTTTTACCTCAGAACACTTCTTCCTCAGCACATACCTCGACAGACTGTTACCTCAGAACACTTCTTCCTCCAGCACACTACTTCACTGTCCAGGTCTAGTAATCCTGTCACGCCATCAGAACATGACTAGGCCTCACTCTGAATAAGTCCCAGTGTCTTTACTTCATGGCCCTTTGTAGGCCGGGGCCTGCAGTACCCCTTTGTGGTAGCAACCGATTTACTTGAGAAGAAGAATTGTAGATGATGGACTACTGATGCCAGCAAGTCCGTTATTTTGGGTACACACACCCTCTTACACTGGTATTCCCTAGTTCCAATTTTGGCTATGGGTTCTTATTCACTTTTATTCATGATTATATCAAATATTTAGTGATTATTTTCTCCATATAACTTGTTCTATTTTAGAAATGGATCACACCATCATTGGATCTATTTGTTATCTTTGGGGAATACGTTATGTGTTCCTTGTTTGTCCCTTGGGCCCCTATACCTCAGCTCCCGGGACAGACTTATTTTGGAGCGGCCTTTTACTGCAGGTTTCTCACTTCATACCCAGCTTAATGTGAGTATTGCTAATGAAGGTCTTTTTTCCTTCTTTTCTTACTGTCTGGTATACATTATGAGACCATATTGGCATTTTTGTTTTGTTACAGATACTGACGCATCTGCCCCTGAGGAAGTGGGATGATTCCACAAAACACGTAGGGCTTATTTGATGCATCATGGTCTTTACTAGTAGCCTTGCATATGCCCCATTCATTTAGCAAAACAATTGTTTAACTATACCCTGCTGTGTTGTGCTCTGTCACTAGAGATAGCTGCCTGTGTTATAACATGTCATGTACCATCACGCCATTGCTGGTCTTTATGCACATTGTATTGCATATTGTATAGCAACATTCTATGTATAGGAACTGAAATTTATGTATGCATACTGTGACTTGATATATATTTATCTTTCAAGTGAATAAATTACGGTATATATTTTCTGATGCTGACTACTCTTTATGTTGCACATGCCTCATTTAAAGTCCCATATTCCCCTCTCTTTTTGCTTACATTATGTCCCCCTGACTTTTTTACTGAACCTCCAGATTAGACCCTGTTGTAGTGGCAATTTTTGTAGTCCTAAAAAAGTAAAGTCCTTTTTTGAATTGTCCTTATCATATGACTTAAATTATGTAGACACGCCCAACTAATGTTTTGTGAATAGCATTTTCATGGGTCATATCAGATCATAGGCATGCGCATGGGGTGTGCCGGGTGTGCCCAGGCAACCCCCATCAACCCAGAGGCCCTTGGCTTTTTTCTTGCGGAACTGCCGAAATTCAGTGTCTGCATCTCTGCCAATGGACACTAAGACACTGGACAGGAACAGCCGGGACCTACAGGAGGAGAAGAGGTGCCTGGCAGACACGGAGTGCACCCCAGCCCTGGACAACTTTCCAGAGAGAACTCAGCTTCTGAGGAAGAGACCACTAGAAAAGAATGAGTCTGGCAGTCTGCTTGATCCAGCTCCGCCCCCTCCCCGTCAGGGCCTGTCCTGCACCTTGTCAGATCACTCTGCACAGTGTTGGGGTGTAAGTGGAGAATTGGGGGACATCAGCACTGGATCGGGGATGGAAACTCCATGACTGGCCGACCAGCACATAGTTTATCCACAGCTGACCGGGAACATATTCTGTAGGAGACCAGCCACATACTCAGCCACAATAAGAGAAATGCCGACCTGAGGAGGAGTAGAGGGGGGGGGGGGGGTTCTTAGGATTCTCTGTTATCACTGTGTGTTGTGTGAGATGATCGGGAGTCAGGGACAGAGCCCTGCACATTGGCGATGTGTTACTCTCCTCACCTCCTGTCACACTGCCCCCTTATGTTACTCTGCCCCCTTCCAGTCACACTGCCCCCTCTTGCTATCGTGCCCCCCTCCTGTTACTCTGCCCCCCTCCTGTTACTCTGTCCCCCTCTTGTTAACCTGCCCCCTCTTGTTATCCTGCCCCCCTCCTGTTACTCTGCCCCCCTCTTGTCACACCACCCCCCTCTTGTTATGCTCCCCCACCTGTCCCACTGCCCAGGTGCCCTCCTCCTGTCACACTGCCCAGGTGTCCCCTCCTGTCACACTGCCCGGGTACCCCCCTCCTGTCACACTGCCACGTCTTGTTACTCTGCCCCCCTCCTATTGCACTGCCCCTCTCCTGTCACACTGCCCAGGTACCCCCTCCTGTCACACTGCCCAGGTACCCCCCTCCTGTCACACTGCCACGTCTTGTTACTCTGCCCCCCTCCTGTTACACTGCCCCCCTCTTGTTAACCTGCCCCCCCTCCTGTCACACTGCCCAGGTACCCATTCTAGGTAACAATTCTAGGTCCCCTTCTTTAAAGCAGTGCCATCTGTGTCATAGCATAGAGTCACCCCAGTTCCTGTGCCCCATCCTTGGCGTAAGCTGTGTGTTCAGCTTATACTGCACAGTCTCAAGTAACTGGCACACTGAGTCACTGCCCACTGGGACAGAGATCACCTAGCTGATCCTTCTGGTACCCAAAGAGGGAAGAGCAAGTTTATTTTACAAAGGAGAGTGTACATATAGCGAGTCTGTTCTGTGTGGCTGTCAACAAAGTGAACCTTCATATGATGAAATGTACTGTAAAAAAAAAAGATATATATATATCTATATATACCTCTATATAGATATATATATATACTGTATATCTATATAGATAGATAGATAGATAGATAGATAGATAGATAGATAGATAGATAGATAGATAGATAGATAGATAGATAGATAGATAGATAGATAGACACACACACGCATGTGTGTTTGAGCTTTCGTTTGGGGTGAACACCCTAATGCAATAGGCTGCGCACACCTATGTATCAGATACAGGTGTTTAGTCTTCAGCATGATTGGCATTGATATCATCTGCATTATTAACAATCATTACTTCCTCTTCAGGGAAAAGAGAACAGACAGAAATATTAAAAGGGACCTCTGATGACCTTGAAAGCTTTCTGTTCTCATTGACAGTTTAAAGTTGGCACAGTATGGACAATTTTGGAGACACAATATCATCTTTAATCTGTTCTGGTGATTGTAGTGCACTTCCAACACAATTATCAATAGAAGATAGCATCCTGCCTATAGCAGAAATGTCCTTTGGTACTATATGTGGCATAGCTGGTGAAAAGGCTTTGGACTCAAACTCAAATGTTTCAAGCATTTGAGTTTTGTCAGCGTTGCTATCATGCACAAAAACCATTGTCCTTTGACGCACCATCAAAGACTTTCATCATGCTAATTGTTGGATTGGTGATACCGATAGTGATCTCAGCATCAGTTGACACTATATTCACTGTAATTTTACCGATTTCTTTCTTTACTCCTGCGTCTTTACAATATCCTATGTTCTGCTTCCACAGCCCTCAGGAACTAGGGGCAAGCTCAGCATAAGGGAGCGGGGTATGGGAAATATTTGGGCATAGCCCAGATTTTGACTTTCAAATGCATGTAAAGGTCAACTTTTTTTTAGTTTTGGATACAGTTGGGAAGCATTAAAACCCGTACCAGGTTACTTTTTGCTTCCTATGTTCCGCTGGGGAGTTTCACCTTCACATGATCCTATCCTGGAAATGCACCACGAAGTTTGAAAATTATCACAGAGACAGGTCTCCCTATTGGAGGGTCACCTCTCATTTCTTGCTCTATTGACAAAATTTTGCAATTCCCATTACTTTCTGCCTCAGTGATACTAGCTACCAGAATGAATATAGGGGAGAATCCTCCCAGGGGGGATATAGACAGCAATAGAAACCTGACAGGGAATTTGACCCTTCCCCAAAATATTTTTTTTTACTTTAAATACAATTTAAAGGGTGGTTTCAGAGGCTATGAGCATGACAAGTACATTTATTCTTCATTTCTATATTTTGTATCTCCATCTCAACATTTTTCATGGCATGAGATTTAGTTTTAGTTTTCAACCAATTTGTTCTTGTTAGTTTTGTATCCACCAACTGACAACTACAGACACATGCACAGTACGAAGACATATTGTGAGGGAATACGAACATTTGTTATGACAAACCCAGCAAAAGTGCATAGTACAGGATTTTGTCTTAAGACATAAGTTCCAGGCTTTTTTTAATTTATTAAAAGTCAGCAGCTACAAAAAGTGTAGCTGCTGACTTTTAATAAACAGACACTCACCTGTCCCACGGTCCAGTGATGCGGCTGTATGGAGCCTTGCTCCTCTCCCCCTCCTCTCTGCGGCACCGCCATTGAAACTGTGGGCACCCGGCCGTGACAGTTTGCGGCTTCATGGGCGGGCGTGCACTACACTCTCCGAGTGGACAGGCAATTTGCTGGGACCCGTGACATGTCCCAGCAGATTGCTGAGAGGGAGGGGCCGCCTAGGGGGAGAGTAGGAGTCGCCTAGGCGACCCAAATTCGGAAGCAGGAAGTGGGACAGGGAGTCCCACTCAAAACTAGGCACCCACCCCCCAAAAAAAATTACATGCCAAATGTGGCATGTACGGGGGCGAGGAGTGCTTAAAGCAGAAGTTCCACTTTTGGGTGGAACTCCGCTTTAAATAAAAAGCAGGATGGCGGAAAGATGTGCTCTAGTGTGCAGTGCAGGAATGCTTTGTATATACACTATGTTACAAAAAGCATTGTGACGCCTGCCTTTACACGCACATGAACTTTAATGGCATCCCAGTCTTAGTTCGTAGGGTTCAATATTGAGTTGGCCCACCCTTTGCAGCTATACCAGCTTCAACTCTTCTGGGAAAGCTGTCCACAATGTTTAGGAGTGTGTCTATGGAAATGTTTGTCTATTCTTCCAGAAGCGCATTTATGAGGTCAGGCACTGATGTGGACGAGAAGGCCTGGCTCTCTGTCTATGCGATAACTCCCAAAGGTGTTCGGGTTGAGGTCAGGACTCTATGCTGGCCAGTCAACTTTCTCCACCCCAAACTCGCTCATCCATAGCTATTATAGCTGCAAAGGGTGGGTCAACGCAATATTGAACCCTACGGACTAAGACTGGGATGCCATTAAAGTTCATGTGAGTGTAAAGGCAGGCGTCCCATATATATATATATATATATATATATATATATATATATATATATATATATATATATATACAGCTCTCAAATTTTCCACTCGCCTACTCGCATTTTGCGAGTGGAAAATGAGGGCTGGCGAGGAGCTGGGCTGCCTGGGAGCGGTGGGGCTAATCATCGGGATCATTCTCCCAGCATTCGCCCCGGGGGAAGAGAGCATGGAGGAAAAGGAAAGCCAGGAGATCAGAGTGAGGATAGCCCACTTTACATTACTACTGCCTCCGCTCTGCTCGCAGTCACACACAGCCCCGCCCTCCTGACCCCGCACCTGTGATAGACAGAAAGCCAGTCCAATGATGGGATGTTCTTTTTAAAACCCCACTCTGAGGACCCGTACTTGGCCTTTGGAAGCGGCTGTCTTGTGATTAACCCCCGATCGAACCTCTGTAGACCGGGAGTCATCATTATCTGAGAGGCCGGCTGGTGAGTGCTGAGGGTCCCTTCCAACCCTTCCAAGTGCCGTGGAAGTCTTCTCCCATATCCATAAGCTCCTTTGACCCCCAGGCCGCTGGCTGAGGGGTCCACCATTTCCGGTAAGAGTATGTTTTACCTATCCCATCTTGATATACGCTGAGCTCCTTGTCCTGTGGATGTCATCCCTGGATTGAAGGTCTTCTACCAATCATCTTGACAACTACAGACTTTTTTATTTATTCATTTACAGTTGGACACTGGACTTTTTTATGATATTAATATATGCGGTTGTGGTATTTCATTATCTACACTTTATGTATGGGTCACCATATCACTCATAAGATTTCTAAATTTGTTACCCCCTTGTAGACCAATGAGAGAATACCTCTTGGTCCTCTTTCCCACACTGATTATAGCCAGGGGTCCGTATCATCACTATTTTTTAGTGGTGTTCGGTCCCTTTTGATTTATTTACTTATTCATGTTTTATTTTCATTACTTTCATTAGTTTGATACACAAGTTGTTTTGGTGTTTCATAAATACACTTTATTGGACCATTGTCCTCACGGATTTCCATTCTGTCAGGTCTTGTCCACTAACGTACATTACTATTTAGCGCCACACGTTTGTATTCAATGATGGGATGTGTTCTGTCTATCACAGGCGTGGGGTTAGGAGGAGGCGGGGCTGTGTGTGACGGCCAACAGAGCGGAGGCAATTGTAATGTAAAGTGGGCTATCCGCGCACTGTGATCTGCTGACTTTTGATAAACAGACACTCACCTGTCCCACAGTCCAGCGATGCGGCTGCATGAAGCCTTGCTCCTCTCCGCCTCCTCTATGCGGTGCTGCCATTGAAACGGTGGGCACCCGGCCGTGACAGCTTGCGGCTTCATAGGCGGGCGTGCACTGCACTCTCTGAGTGGACAGCCAATCTGCTGGGACCTGTGACATGTCCCAGAAGATTGCCGAGAGGGAGGGGCCACCTAGGGGGAGATGAGGAGCAGAGCGGTGGCAATTGTAATGTAAGCTGTTCTGGCATGCTATCCTGCTCTGTGATCCTGTGGCTCTCCTCTTCCTCCAGTCATGATCCGTCCGCCCTCTCTCTTCCTCTGCCCAGGCGAGGCTGTAATAGTGGGCTCAGTGAGGCTGCAATGTTGGGCATATCATGGTATGGGCACAGTGAGGCTGCAATGGTGGGCACAGTGAGGCTGCAATAGTGGGCACAGAGAGGCTGCAATGGTGGGCACAAATCACGCTGCATTGATGGGCACTGACGAGGCTGCATTGATAGGCATAGGTGAGCCTGCATTAATGGGCACTGGTGAGGCTGTGCTAAGGGGCACTGATAAAGTTGTTGTTAATATTTATTTTCGTAACTTAGTTCTGCATAAAACATTTAAGTGTCATTTCATTATTTTTTTAAATTCTTTATTTGCAAAGAAATAAGATACAAAGAGCACACATACATTGGTACAAAGATCACAACAAATTTGTTTGTATTTTATATATCACTCACTAGGTCTGACCATGTCAACCAAACAACACAATATGACTGTTTGTAGAAACCTGTATAGACACAAACTTGGTGACTGACCTCGAGATTAGGGAGCTCTCTGTGTTCCTTGTAAAATTGAGCTCAGCTGTAGGCATAAGTAGTGTGGGGGGGGGGGAGTGACCTATGTGTCGTCAGCCCTAAAAGGGAAACTAAGAGACGATAGCAGTAAAGATGAGAATAAGAAAGAAAAAGAAGAGGGAAGGGGGGAAAGAAGAGGGGGAGAAAAAAAAGGGGGGGCACGGGAGGGTTGGAGAGGGGGAGTGTAGGGGGAAGGGGGGACCCCTCCTCCGGTCCCTCCATCGGTTTCTTAGAAATCATTCCGGGTTTCACCAAACACAAGGTAATTATGCCATCAGCCTGGCATACTCCTCTGAATAGAAGAATTCAAGCCAATAGAACCACTTCTTGAGGAACTGCTCTCTGAGTCCCCTGTCAGCTGCCATCAGATCATCCGATTTGTGGATATCAGCTATCCTCCTCAACCAGACATCTACCCCCGGAGGCTCCGTCCGCTTCCAGAACAGGGGGATACAACTTTTCGCCGCTGTGACCAATAGAGGTAGGATTAATTTCCTGTAGGCCTTGCTCGGTATTTCATGATGGTGTAATAGAACTCGGGAGTTCTGGTCAGCTCCTGGTCTGTGAACTTCTGTGTAATGCAATGGACCTCAGTCCAGAAGGGGGTCAGGAGCCTACAAGACCAGAAGATGTGCAGAAGAGTGCCTGACTCCTCCCCGCATCTCCAACACATGTCTGAGCTCTGGGGGAACATCCTGTGTAACCTGACTGGAGTGTAGTACCACTGTGACAGCACTTTAAACCCTGCCTCCTGCTGGTTGGCACACACCAAAGTTTTACACGTAAAGGGAATTATTCTCTCCACGTGTCTCTCGGTTAGCTGTATTCCCAAGTCTCGTTCCCATTTAGCTATATAGAAAGGTCTGTACCCCTTGGGGGGTGTGACAAGGAGTTGGTATGTTAACGAGATTGTAAGACGCACTGGTTCTTGGTCAAAGCATAAAAGAACAAAAGACGTCAAGGTTCTCTCAAAGGGAGCCGGAGGGGGCTGCGATCTAATGAAGTGGGCTAATTGGAGCTTTTGCCAGAAGGAGAGGTTTGTTAAAAGAGGGTCTTCCATGATGTTTTCTCTGGACATCCACTTTCCATTACTGGTGAAGTGGCGGAGCTGATATCTGTCACTCCCATTCAGGCTTTGAAATCTGGGATCACTAAGTCCCAAGCTAAAATCAGGGTTCCCAATTACTGGAGTAAGCGGTGGAGGGATTGGTGCGATCAAATGCTTGCGAAAGGTTTTTTGGGCTATCCGCCATGTCCCCCCTACCGTAGGATGGTTAATTGCATGGCCCGGAAGGTTCTTCTGGCACCAAGGCAACCCATGCAACTCCATTCCCGACAGGAGCTGCTCTATTTGGATCCATTGTTTCAGTTCCCCATGGTGACACCAGTCAATAATTCTCGTCATATGACAAGCCACGTGATACAAACTCACACCTGGGAGGGCCATACCTCCAAGCATTTTTGGTAAGCGCAAGATTGACTGAGCCAGCCTCGGGGGGTTTCTGGGCCCAGATGAACATGACTAATGCTCGATTCGCTGCTCTAAGGAACGCATTCGGAATCTTAACGGGGAGGGTCTGCAGGTGGTATAATAGTCTGGAAATAACGTTCATTTTTATTATGCTGCATCGTCCAAACCAGGAGAACATACCCTTTTGACACTTCCGTAGGTCTTTTTTGATGGCCGTCAACAGGGAGGGAAAATTGAGGGAAAAGATATCCTCTGTCTTACTTGGCAGGAGGATGCCAATATATTTGATATAGGAACCTGCCCATTTAAAAGGGAAATCTGCACGTAGCAGTTTGTCCAAAGAGGTCGGCATGGAGACATTTAAAGCCTCCGATTTCTGGAAATTGACTTTGAAAAGGGACAACGCCCCGTAAGTCTGCAGTTCTGACATCAGATTCGAAATAGATACTAGGGGGTTGGAAATGAAAAAAAGTAAGTCATCAGCAAAAGCTGCTATTTTAGGAGACAGGGTGTCCCCTAGATGAATACCCGATATGTTAGGATTGTCTCTCACCGTACGGAGGAAGGGTTCCAGGGTTAAGATAAATATTAATGGAGACAAGGGGCAACCTTGCCTTGTCCCGTTGGTTATCTCAAGGGGGGAGGAGAGTTGATCATTTACTTTTACTTGAGCTGAGGGTCTGGAATAGATGGCTTGTATCCAGTTCATCATTCATTGGCCTAAACCATGTGTTGAAGGGTCTCCAGCAGGAAGGGCCAATGCACCCTGTCAAACACCTTTTCGGCGTCGGTCAAAAAAAGCAGCATTGGGGTTCCACGTGTTCTAGCAGCATGGATAAGGTTAATTGCCTTTGTGGTGTTGTCCTTCGCTTCTCTCAAGGGCACAAAGCCAACCTGGTCCGAATGGACAAGCAATGGTATGCACTCCGACAATCGCATTGAGAGGACCTTAGTAAAGATCTTTAGGTCAACGTTGAGGAGGGATATTGGTCTGTAGTTTTGGCAAAGTAAGGGATCCTTGTCCTCCTTGGATATCACTGTAATAAAGGCTTGTAGAGTATCCATTGGTGGGATCGCCCCCTCCCCAGCGTCGTTATAGGCTGCTGGGAAATGCGGCGTCAAAAGATCGCCAAATGTCTTATAGTATGCTAACGAATACCCATCGAGGCCCGAGGCCTTGCCATTTTGCATTCGGGCTATGGCTAGCGTCACCTCCTCCCCCGAACGCCATCAAGGCCACTTCAGGCAGCCGGGGCAGGCCTGACTTTTGAATATATTCCCGGATGGCCTTCCGTTCAAGGGACTTCCTTCTCTCTGAGGATTGTTGTGGCAGATTATACAATGTTGTATAGTACTTATGGAACTGGTCAGCAATCTCTTTAGTAGTATGCACCTTGGAGTTACCTTCCCCCATAAGTTCAGGGATAAAGGCTCTCGCCCATTGGGCTCTCAAGGCCCTCGCTAGTAACTTACCACATTTGTTGCTATGCTCGTAGAAGGTACGTTTGCATTTTGCAATGACTGCCTTTGCCCTGACCAAGGCCAGGGATCTCAGTTGATTTCTCAGAATTGTGAGGTCCCTCAGCGCCCAGGTGGCTAGGGATTATTTATGGGTGGACTCTAGCACCCTAATTTTGTCTAAGAGGTCAAGAGTTTGCTGAGCTCTTGCCTTCTTGATGCGGGTACCGAATTTTATCAGGAGTCCTCTGATAGTACACTTATGAGCTTCCCAGACCATCAGGGGAGCACTGTCTGAATCCACATTGGAGGAGAAGAAATTCCTCAGTTCCCTGGAAACCTCCTCTACTATTTCAAGGGTTTGAATCAGTGTATTATTAAGCTTCCACTGCCATTATTTTGGTGTAGGGGGCAATATATATATGTCCAAAAAGACCGGAGCATGGTCCGAAAAGGTGATGGACCCTATAGAGGCTGACCTTACCCTTGAAAGTATAGATTGTGGCAACATGAATAGATCAATTCTGGTGTATGAATCGTGAGGGTGTGAATAGAATGTGTAACTCCTCTGGGTTGGGTTTAAAACCCTACATACATCCACCAGGTGGAAAGCATATAGACTTTTCTTCAGACGTTTGAGTGCAGCATAGGAAATCTGGGAGGTTTGCCTGGATGTGTCCAAGGAGGGATCCATGGTGAAATTCATGTCTCCTCTTAAGATCACTGCTCCCTCGGCAAAGTCTTGTAGTTTTGTCAGAGTGGATTCCAGGAATCCGATCTGGCCCGAGTTGGGGAGGTATAAGTTCACCAAAGTCACCAAGGAGCTGCCCAAGGTCCCTTTCACCAACAAGGCCCGCCCCTCGTTGTCACTCCACTGATCACGCAGCATCCACGGTTTAGCAGAACGTATCAATATGCTCACCCCTTTAGACTTAGAATCAGAGGAACACCCGTGGTAGGCGGTCGGGAAGCAGCGATCATGCAATCTAGGTGTTCTATCGGCTCGAAAGTGAGTCTCCTGGAGGAAGCATACGTGGGCTTTCACGTGTATCAAATTGGATAGCACCGTAGTGCGTTTCTCCGTGGTATTAAGCCCCTTCACATTGATAGACATCAATCTAAGAGTGTCCGGTGATCTCATGATCCAATCCGGGACTGGAGGAAGGGAGAAGGAGAAAAAAAAATGGGGGGTGTTAGAGGAGAATTAAAGAGGGCGTGGAAAGGGAGAGGATAAGAAGGAGGAAAAGGAGAGTTTAGCGGGATAGAATAGAAAAAGATAGGTCAGTTAAACCCAAACAGCTAAAATGCCAATGGCGTTTAAGAGACCTAGTCTCAATTTTCCCTCTCCGCTGTCATGTGACTCGTTAGTGTTACAAGGTCTCAGGTGTGAATGGGGAGCAGGTGTGTTAAATTTGGTGTTATCCCTCTCATACTGGTCACTGGAAGTTCAACATGGCACCTCATGGCAAAGAACTCTCTGAGGATCTGAAAAAAAAGAATTGTTGCTCTACATAAAGATGGCATAGGCTATAGGAAGATTGCCAAGACCCTGAAACTGACCTGCAGCATGGTGGCCATGACCATACAGCGGTCTAACAGGACAGGTTCCACTCAGAATAGGCCTCGCCATGGTCAACCAAAGAAGTTGAGTGCACGTGCTCAGTGTCATATCCAGAGGTTTTCTTTGGGAAATAAACATATGAGTGCTGCCAGCATTGCTGCAGAGATTAAAGGGGCGGGAAGTCAGCCTGTCAGTGCTCAGACCATATGCCGCACACTGCATCAAATTGGACTGTATGGCTGTTGTCCCAGAAAGAAGCCTCTTCTAAAGATAATGCACAAGAAAGCCCGCAATTTGCTATAGACAAGCAGACTAAGAATATGGATTATTGGAACCATGCCCAGTGGTCTGATGAGACCAAGAAAAACGTATTTGGTTCAGATGGTGTCAAGCGTGTGTCGCTGCAACCAGGTGAGGAGTACAAAGACAAGTCTGTCTTGCCTACAGTCAAGCATGGTGGTGGGATTGTCATGGTCTAGAGCTGTATGAGTGCTGCCGGCACTGGGAAGCTACAGTTCATTGAGGGAACCATGAATGCCAACATGTACTGTGACATACTGAAGCCGAGCATGATCCCCTCCCTTCGGAGACTGGGCCGCAGGGCAGTATTCCAACATGATAACGACCCCAAACGCACCTCCAAGACGACCACTGCCTTGCTAAAGAAGCTGAGGGTAAAGGTGATGGACTGGCCAAGCATGTCTCCAGACCTATACCCTATTGAGCATCTGTGGGGCATCCTTAAATGGAAGGTGGAGGAGCGCAAGGTCTCTAACATCCACCAGCTCCGTGATGCCATCATGGAGAAGTGGAAGAGGACTCCAGTGGCAACCTGTGAATCTCTGGTGAACTCCATGCCTAAGGGGGTTAAGACAGTGCTGGAAAATAATGGTGGTCACACAAAATATTGATACTGTGGGCCCATTTTGGACATTTTCACTTAGGGGTGTACTCACTTTTGTTGTCAGTGGTTTAGACAGTAATGGCTGTGTGTTGAATTATTTTGAGGAGGCAGCAAATTTACACTGTTATACAAGCTGTACACTCACTACTTTACATTGTAACAAAGTGTCATTTCTTCAGTGTTGTCACATGAAAAAAGATAGAATAAAATATTTACAAAAATTTGAGGGGTGTACTCACTTTTGAAGTTCCCTTTAAGTATAATTTCAGTATTACGTTCCTTTTTTCAATAGGACAATACTCCTTTCCATAACCTGCAGCATTTTGTCTTTTTTTTTTTTAAACTGAAAAGAGGAGAGTGCTATATGTCCACTTAATGGATTTTCAGATAAGATGGCATTTGTTTGTAAATGTGCCCTAAGCAGACTGATTCATATTATAATTTCAATTAATGCAGGGGATCTTTATCTGTGGCTTAAATAAAATAACACAGACTCCATTAAAGAAGATTTCAGCTCCAAGGGATAAATGAACTTAAAAGGCAAAAACTAATGGTTGTGTTTTCCAAATATCACGACAATTGTTTCAGGCATTGGGAACACAATGTTAACGTTAGATAAAATGTTAAGGCTGTAGCCTAGAGCAAGCACTGTAGTCACAAAATATGGGAGTTTTGTTACTGGAACAAGAAAGCAGATAAATCTCAGATACAGACAAACAGGCCACAACAAGGAAGGTACACATTTTGGATAACTGGCATGGATAACCTGAGGCTTGCATGGAAAGAACACTTGCTTGCAGGCCTGCTTTAAATTGTACCGGTCAGCCATACTTTTCATAGCAGAATTTTTTTATACCTACTAGCTCAACCAAAGACAAGGCCCCCTTAAAGCTTAGCTTTACCGCAAACTAGGAAGTGAGCTGCAATCTCTCCAGACAGGTCAGGGACAATTACAAAAAAAAACTTGACACATGAGTAACTACCCTGCCATTAGCATGAGTGTCTCATCAAATTTAGTACTGCCTGGCTGTATCCAGTTAGTTCTTATTTGATAAATGGTGCTGCTTTCCTTTAGTTTCACTAAATCCAGCCTGATTGCTTACTCCTACCTGCTATCAGGGAGTGTCTTAATAACGGAGAAAGGAGATGCAATATGGCTGGAGTATGAATATTTGTGTCCTTTTTTGGCCAACTACTTGGATTTTGTTGCCAGTGGTGGGGAAGGGTAAAAATATTTGAGTTAACATTTTGGATCTCTTTCCCACCAGACATAGGCCTGGGAAGAAGTGCTGTCCGTGTTGCAACCCTCCTAGGGCTGCTGCCTATGGGGGGTGCATGTGTTTGAAGGTCAGACCTGGGTCAAGGTCTAGAGCTGTCCTGGCTGAAATGGAGAGGAAGCTTTACCCAAGCTGGAGTACCGGGGAGAAAGGATCTCTGATGGAGAAGGTGTCCTGGGTAGCTGTAAGCAGCTGGAGCATATCAGAAAATGTGTTTCTTGCTTGAAGAATAGATAGAGCCCGTTATTCAAATGCCAGTGTAATGCTAAATTACAGAATTGCCAGACTCGGCTTTCCTCTGGGAGTGAAGGAGAGCTACAGACTTATTTACTCTGACCAAGTTTAACTTAAAAAAAAAGAGTTATGGCTGGAGTCTGGATAAAATAAATAGGCCCACCTCAGGCAAAAATGGCAATCATAGTTTGTCCTACATCCTTGAGTAATGGGGGTTCTTGGCATACTAAAACAGATACTGCATGAATTAAATTGAATTTTCATGAGAACTATAATCACAAAGGTCTCCATCCCACAAGCCATAGTGACCAAAAACCAAACAGTTGCTTGTTGCCCTGCTGCAATTCTTGTTTGTTGGTTGGTTGGTTCTGTGGTTATCTGCAATGCCAAGATGGGATCATGACTGAGCTCTGACATCACATGTGGAAGTGGCCAATTGCAAACTGAAAACCTCCACGTTTGGGCCATCAGTTGTACTCATAAGGCTGATGTTCTTTCACTGGACCTGTAGGCAACTTTGATGCCCAAAGCACCACCCCTCTGTTAGGATCACAGAAAATATTCTGGTTTTACTAGTCCTAACCCAGCTTAGATATCATAACTAAATAAGCTTAGGAGAAATGACTGTAGAAATAGGCATAAACCTACTGTGCCCAATGAGGAATTTATCCCTGGATGCTAAGGAAGAAAAAGATACATACAGGCACCTTTTGGTACTTACTTTTATCTTCCTATGTCAACCTGGTGGAATTTATCTTCAAAGGTTTTCACACCCTGTGGAATAGTGGAATAACATTCTGAATGTCTTGGGGTAAGATATTCAGGGTTCCCAATGCTGACTGATTGCAGCAGTTGGATGATTGTGTTACTCTCCTCCCTACCGTACTAGACTTACATGATGGCCCATGTCTTGGAGCCAAGTGATTTTGGGACCTGGAGGGAGTTTTTGTATGTTTTGACCTCTTCCTAGAACACTTTTTGTACTGTTGAATAAGTCAAGCTTGGAGATGGCAGTCACACTACTATAATTGGAATGGTATAAGAGAAGATTATCTGCCCAGAAAAATAAACGGAAGGCAGTGCTGAATTTAATTGCATAATTTTTTTTTTTTATTAACTACCATACTTTACTGTCTGTATTGTTCTTAAGTAAGAGAGAGGAGTAAAAATAAAGCTCTTCCTGTGTGCCTTCTGTGGATCCAGGCTTTCCTCTCAGGGGAGTTGGCTTGCAGCTGTACACCTCACCGTGTGAGTAGCAGATGATGATGCAGCTGGAAAATGTGAATCAATACCAAAACACGCCATTAATATTATTTTGGAAAATTAATATACTAATCTGGGAGCTGCAAGAGACACAGGTGCTAAATCAATCTTCCCCAGCAAAAAGTAATGCATTGCTTGATTAGAGGGATATTCCACTTGCAACTGTTACTTTTGTTATGGGTGGAGGCTTAGAAGGCCAAATCACTTTAATATTATCATATTATATTATTCTGGGACTCCTGCATTGAGTTCGCCACACTGGATATTCCAGGAGCTGCTACGATCTCCTAGGGGGTCTCGCTTCTGCTGCATTCTAATGAGAAAAAGTTTAAAACTGAACTCTGGGTAAAATAAAACGTTCCCTTGCAGTGGAGCTCCTCCCACATGGAAAGGGTTGAATGTCTACTTTTTTCTGTAGGTAACAAATAAAGCAGTTTTGTTCCCTAAGACTTCTTCCCAGCTGCACGACCAATCCTTTGAAGCTAATTGTATTTGCAAGTGCCAACTCATCATCACATACAATGCAGGACCAGCAGTCTTGCATTGTAGGTGAGCAGGCTGAGGGCCAACCCACAAGCAAAGTACAAGGGGTTACACCACAGACAGCATTATTTATTGTTACATTAAAAAAAAAAATTCCAGCAGTTTCAGGCATTCCTGACTTTTAACTACTTCCAGCCCAGGCCAATTCTTATAATTTCTCACCTGCATATAAAAATCATAATTTTTTTGCTAGAAAATTACTCAGAACCCCCAAACAATATATATATATTTTTTAAGCAGAGGCCCTACAGAATAAAATGGAGGTGTTGCAATTTTTCATGTCACGCGTTTTTTGCGCATCGATTTTTCAAACGCAATTCTTTTTTGGAAGAAATACACTTTCATTAATTTTACTGCAAAAAACACAATATATAACCCAATTTTTGGGTAAAATATAAAAGATGATGCTATTCCAAGTAAATAGATGCCTAATATGTCACACTTTAAAATTGTGCATCGTGGATTGGCACCAAACTACGGTACTTTTCCATAGGCGACGCTTTAAAAATTTTCACAGGTTACCAGTTTAGAGTTAAAGAGGAGGTCTAGCACTATAATTATGGCTCTTGCTTTAACGTTTGCGCCGATGCCTTACATGTACATATGCAGACGCGACCTACGTATCTGTTCACCACTGCGCTCAAGCACAGGGGGATGGGGGCGGTTTAAAAAAAAAATTTTATTATTATTTATTTTATATTTATTTTGTTTTTTTACACTGTCCCTTTAATTTTTTTTATCACTTTTATTCCTATCACAAGAAATGTAAACATCCCTTGTGATAGAAACAAGGCATTACATGTCCTCATTATGGAGATATCTGGGGTCTATAAGACCCCAGATCTCTCTTCTACCCTGGAAATCAGAGATAAAAAACAAAACAAAAACATTGATCTCTGCTTTCCACATAAAAAAATGGCAGTGTTTACATCTGCCAGAGCCAGAAGTGACATCATGACTTCGCTTCCAGCCCCTGGGACCATCCAGGCCACGGCAGCTCTATGGTAACCCTGCTGCACCACCGGATTGGATACCGGTGTAGCGCCCACCTACTTAGGTGAGTGCTAGATTAAACAGGTGTAGAAATAGGCCAAATTACCAGTGTTTTACCCTGCGGTGTAAGCTGGTGGGTTTGATTGGCATGGGAGGTTGATTAGAATAGAAGAGGGTGTGACCCCCTGCGCTCTGCTTGTGATAGTTTCCTCTATTTTCTATGTTTTGACTTGGAGGATGGGAGGAGGAATACAAGAATAGAGTGGCAGGTAGTTTCTGGAAGACCCCTCTGGACCAATCATTAATTTGTTTGGGCAGAGATGGGACTTCTATAAAAGGCTTGGTCACATGTTTCCTGGGGTCGGTTCTCATGGGAGTTTGGAAATCCAGGAGAAGGATGTAGAGACTGGTTCAGCTTTGGTGCTCTCCCCTGCGGGGGAGAGGGAGAGATGCAGATGGAGGAGAGACTGCAGGAGATTGTACCTTAATGTCGCTACTACTGACAGACACAGGGACTGGGCGAGGATTTTCCGTGAAACTATGGATGATCTCTCGGTAACACACGTGAGTGTAACCCAGGGGAGCAGTGCTTCTTAAAGACTTTAAAGGGATTAGTGTGCGGGTTCAGGAGAACAGGGCTGGGCCTTAGAAAACTAATACCCTGGAGGAATCCAAAAGTCATCTCTTGGACTTTATTCAGGAGTATCGTTCACAGAGTTAAACTAGAAGTGCTGTGCAGTCAGGAAATAGTGACTAACAGGAGGAAGAAGAGATGCATTACACAAAATGGGAACCGGTGCAAGATGGAAGTTTTATTCACAAAGGATTCATATATTCTGGGAAGAATGTTGTATTTCTCATTGCCTAAACATTGGAAGTTATTCAGAGTGGCTTTTCAATGTAATGCAGCATTAAACACCAGAAGCAGAATAAAAATGTATAAAGTTTAACTGTTCATGGACTGTCTGCGTGTCATATCTGTGAGGGAAAGGGGGTAATGGAACACACTTCAGGGAAGAACGAACTATTAGCCGCTCCCACAGGAGTAGGGCGCTTCACCGGGATTCCCGATTACACGGAAGAGCCCTGGGAGGTGTGGCGGGAGAGGGGAAAAGTCCTCTCCCGGTGCCTGTAAAAGCAATCCAGTGGCTAATCATCCACTAGGATGGCTTTTACATGACAGGGAATCGCTGGCTGAAAAAAAAGATGGCTGCAGCTTTCATCCTGGTACAACCACTGAAAGTCATGGACGTCATGTGACGGATAAATCACTTGCACTATGCCATAGAATTGGAAATATGTATTAGATCTTAAATGGCCTTCATATATATATATATATATATATCTATATATATCTATCTATATATATATATATATATATATATATATATATATATATATATATATATATATATATATATATAACACATAAGATGCTAAAGGTGTATTAACCATGTTATCATTAAAAATTCCAAGTTAACCCTCTGCATGCATACCACCTATTCCCTAACAAACTATTGCTTAAAAAAACAAGGATTCTAAGTTTATATATATATATATATATATATATATATATATATATATATATATATATATATATATACACACACACAGTATCTCACAAAAGTGAGTACACCCTCACATTTTTTGTAAATATTTTATAGTGCTGCCACCTTTGCTGCAGAGGTTGAAGGGGTGGGGGGTCAGCCTGTCAGTGCTCAGACCATACGCTGTACACTGCATCAAATTGGTCTTCATGGCTGTCATCCCAGAAGGAAGCCTCTTCTAAAGATGATGCACAAGAAAGCCCACAAAAAAATTTGCTGAAGACAAGCAGACTAAGGATATGGATTACTGGAACTACCGTATGCCCTGTGGTCTGATGAGACTAAGATAAACTTATTTGGTTCAGATGGTGTCAAGCGTGTGTGGCGGCAACCAGGTGAGGAGTACAAAGACAAGTGTGTCTTGCACGGTGGTGGGAGTGTCATGGTCTGGGGCTGCATGAGTGCTGCCGGCACTGGGGAGCTACAGTTCATTGAGGGAACCATGAATGCCAACATGTACTGTGACATACTGAAGCAGACATGATCCCCTCGCTTCGGAGACTGGGCCGCAGGGCAGTATTTCAACATAATGACCCCAAACACATCTCCAAGATAACCACTGCCTTGCTAAAGAAGCTGAGGGTAAAAGGTGATGGACTGGCCAACCATGTCTCCAGACCTAAACCCTTTTGAGCTTCTGTGGGGCATCCTCAAACGGAAGGTGGAGGAGCGCAAGGTCTCTACCATCCGCCAGCTCCATGATGTCATCATGGAGGAGTGGAAGAGGACTCCAGTGGCAACCTGTGGAGCTCTGGTGAACTTCATGCCCGAGAGGGTTAAGGTAGTGCTGGAAAATAATGGTGGCCACACAACTGCCACACAAAATATTGACACTTTGGGCCCAATTTGGACATTTTCACTTAGGGGTGTACTCACTTTTGCTACCAGCAGTATAGACATTAATGGCTGTATGTTGAGTTATTTTGAGGGGACAGCAAATTTACACTGTTATACAAGCTGTACACTCACTACTTTACATTGTAGCAAAGTGTAATTTCTTCAGTGTTTTCATGTACAAAAATGTGAGGGGTGTACTCACTTTTGTGAGATACTGTATATATATATATATATATATATATATATATATATATATATATATATATATATATATATATATATATATATATATAATATTTCATAGAGGAAGCTTATTCCATTTACAGGCTCTGCTTCCTGCCTAATAGTGCTGGACAGTGTTATACCTTAGGCCTTAAGCCCACAGAGCTTAAAAACCGCCCCATATACAGGTGTTCAGAATTTTTTTTTTTCAGCCTGTAAATGCACCTCTATGTAATGTATGTGTTCATAGGCGCTTAAAAACACCAAAGTCACGTTCAGAGATAAGCGCTTTGAGCTGAATAAACACACGATCGTGTGCGTGTGCGTACATGTGCGTATGCGTGTAAATGTATTCCAATCGCCAGAATAGATTATTTTGGCCAGTAGAATACATTTACACTCAAACGCACACCCATGCATAAACACATGTGCAATACACGGCTTTTAGTGCATTTTTATGCTGTGATTTTCTGCTAGCAATTTTGGCATTGAGGAGAAGTCTTTTTTTTTTCCTTTTTTTACCCTTTCCCAAAATGCTCTGGCTGAAAAACACATAGATGTGAACGTGTACTATAGGAAACCATGTTAAATGGACTGTAGTATGTTTCTGCAAAATGGAAAATGCGCAAAAAAGGGCATAGATGTGAACGTAGGGTATAACTAGAGAGTGCAAAATCTGGTGCAGCTCTGCATAGAAATTAACTACTAGGATTTTTTTTTTTGTCAATGTTTAATTGAACAAGCTGAAGTTAGAATCTGATTGGCTACCATGCACAGCTGCACCAGATTTTGCACTCTCCGGTTTTAGTAAATCAGCCCCACGAGTGAGTATTGTCACCCTAGGACAGGAATGTGTTAGTGGTAGGAGCCCCAGGTCAAAATAAAGGAAAGGCCAGCCTGAAGAATAGAAAACAAATGCAGCCACTTCACATCTAAGCTGCAATGTATTCCATTTTTGTCCTTAGATTTAGATACACTTTAAGCCCAATTATAGAATATATGAAGCACTTTACTTGTAATTTTACATTAAGCAGTCTGCAGTGAGTGACTGTATTATAATAGGTTTTAGATATAACTTATGGGAAATGTACTTACCTTATATTGATTGTTATACATTTACATTATGTGGATTCTTTAAGCTGTAATAAAAAAATCCGTAAGTACATTTCAGCTAGAGGCGGAGGATTTCATTTAAAAGCAGACAGACCCTTGTGTAAAAGAAATAGCTCTGCTGCACAGCTTAGTAGCATGATATTAACCTTTTCCTTACAGTAGACTCCATAACATATTTGGTCTTATTCTTTGAGCAACGTTACCCCCTTCCCATGTTATTGTTTTTAATCCCCTCTTACTTTGTTCACTGGGTTGTCCTTAAAATATATACTCACTTATCCAGGAAAATCCAATGCTGTTTTGCTGCAATCCGCTGATCCGCCGCAACACGCCAGGTCCTGCACCGCCATCTTCTTTACTTATTTCATCACAGGGCTGCTGCCCCTTCTGGGTTCTTGCAGGCATCCCCCTGATGACGCACTTCATCCGGGAGTCAGCTGCAAATACCAGGAAGATACAGCTGGCCTACTTGACCTCTGGAAGATTTACCCCCCTTCATGACCAGGCCATTTTTGTAATACGGCACTGCATTACTTTAACTGACAATTGCGTGGCCATGCAACATTGTACTCAAATAAAATGTATGTAATTTTTTTTCCCACAAATATACATTTCTGTTGGTGTTTGGTATTTGATCACCACTGCATGTTTTATTTTTTGGCGCTATGAAAAATGTTAATTTAGAATAAAAAATTTTTTTTTTTACTTTTTTACTATAAAGCATATCCTAAATATAATTTTAAAAATCGAATTTCTTCATAAATTTAGGCCAATATGTATTCTATAACATATTTTTGGTAAAAAAAAAAATGCTAAAAAGCATATATTGGTTTTGCGCAAAGGTTATAGCGTCTACAAACTATGGCATATATACTGGAATTTTTATTTATTTAATTTTATACTAGTAATGGCAGTGATCAGCGATATTGCAGCAGACAATCGGACACTAATTGACACTTTGTGGGAACCAGTGACCCCAATACAGTGATCAGTGCTAAAAATATGTCACTGTACTAATGACACTGGCTGGGAAGGGGTTAAACATCTAGGGTGATCAAATGTGTGCTTAGCCCTGCTACAGTGGGTTGAAAAGGTTAAATTAGTACCTAGGACCTGAGATTTCTAATGCCATTACAGACTTCATAACTTTAAATGTAACCCGTTATCCAAAATCTTAAACAGTGACTTCTGGCCTGGTTGAATCTTCCGCTCTCCCTGAATAGGATGATTAATAAAAATGAAATTCCTACCCCTTTTCTTTTATATTTTTAGATACTCCTCTATTTGGGTACCTAAAACAATTTTTAGGACCACTGACCGCCTGGTAGCTCATTTTTTGTGGCAAGGGGGCACCCCACGAATTAAACTGCAGGTCCTTTAACAGCCATGGAAGGAGGGGGGGGGGGTTTGGTGGTTCCTAACTTTTCCCCGTTTTACTAAAACTAAATTTGGGGTCAAAACAGTAGGATCTGTGGAGCGGAATGGGACAATGCTTGCATTTGATGCACTTTGGACTGCCTAACTCTCACCTCTTCCGCTACCTACAGCTTAGACACGCCTTCCAGACTCAGTTTGCCCCTCAAGTTTAGCGGTGCGTGTGAGTGACTTCAAGAGCTTACTAAGGGATGGCACTCTTAAAAAGGTGCTATTCTCCGTATACAAACAATTATTTATTGACACAGCTAGGTTACTTCTACCTTGCCGTAACGCTTGGTTGGTTAATTTTCCTAGTATGGATGGGGATGACTGGGATGATCTTCGGGACTCCTCTTTCACTAGACTGTAGTACAATGTATAAATTCTGTCATGATGTGAAACATAATTCCTTCTGTGGAAATTTGCCTGCTGGGATTGCTTGACCCTTGGCCCCTACAAAGTTAATCCGAACTCTCCTAACCTTATTGCTCTACTATGCTAGAACAAGCATTATCCTTTCTTGGAAAAAATCTCATGCTCCGACCATCACGGCCTGGAAAGCTCTAATACAGTAAATAAAACCCTGCCTCTTTATCCAGTTCGGCTCCAAAGGAATTTTTTTTCTTAATTGCATACATGTAAAAGTCCAAATTTTTGGGAACAAAATTACATAAACCCCCACAACATTATATATTTTCTGAAAGCAGAGGGCCTGTAGAATAAAAAGATGATCATTGCAAATTTTTTTACGTTTTCTGTGATATTTGCACAACTGTTTAGTAGCCTCCCTTTCCATTAGCGGTAACCCCGAGCCACACTCGGGATTACATCGCAGGATCCTGGTGTGGCTTTACTTACCTTGTCCCCGGGATCCTGCGATGTCCCCCGCAGTGTCCGTGGGCCCTGTCCTCCTCCGAAGCCTCTCCGTGCCAGGCTCCGTTCCCTGCGAGCGGCGCGACGCACGGGGGGCGGAGCCTGGCGGCAAATTCAAAAAAGTGTAAAATCATAACACATACAGTACTGTAATCTTACAGATTACAGTACTGTATGAAATTATTTCACATCCCTTTTGTCCCCAGTGCTTTGTCCTATGCCCTGCATGCAGTTTTATGTTTTATATACTGTTCTTTCTGCCTGGAAACTGGAGATTGTCCATAGCAACCAAAAAGTGTCCCTTTACATCAAAAGTGGCTTTAGACCAGCTAGAAAACAGCGATAGTAAATTAGAACACTTGCAGAATTGAGCGATAGCGAATCGTGGGGAAATGTATTTTATTATTATTTTTTTTAATTATTTATTTATATTTATTATATTATAATTTATGTTTTTGTGTTTCAAACATTATCATACCCGGGATATCTACTAGACTCTTGTTTGGACAGATATAAGTGTGTTATTGTTAAGAATTACAGACCTACAATATAAAACGCCATGCAAAATCCATGCAAAATAATTGTACCGCTTTCAGCACCTAAAATCCGAAATAAAAATACCGCCAGGGAGGTTAAGCGCAAATTTTACGGAAAAAATATAATAAGATAAATTTTAGTGCAAAAGCACACCATATAACGCCCATTTTTGGTTAAAATATAAAAGATCAGGTTGCATCGAGTAAGTAGATACCTAATGTTCTATGTTTTAAAATTGCGTGCGCCCGCGATATCGCCAACAATTATGGTGCCCAAATATCCCCATAGGTGACGCTTTAAAAGCCATTATAGCTCATCAATTTAGAGTTAATTAGGAGCTCTTGTGCTAGAATTACTGTGGGGCACCGAGCAGCCGGATATATGAGAAAGTGGTCGGCAGCTATGGAGCTGCCACATCACTTTCACTTTGAAACTGGTCGTCGGCTCTACAAAACCTGCTACTGCAGCCATCAGCTTGTGATCAAAGGTTCACTCTTTGGATGTACATAGTACGCCCAAACAGCTGACCTGGTTAAAAGGCTACATATGCCAGTAGAGGGGTTCCGGCAAAATTTGAGTGTGGGGAGAAAGGGTGAATGATGCATCTACTGCATCTAAGTGAGATCTGTCTCTTTTTGTTGTCAACACTATGTTACTGCATGTAGTGCTTTATGTCACAATGTGATGGGGTTCAGTATCAGTTAGTATAAATTGTGAGTTCCATCTGTGAAGGGTTGATTATATATCTGGATACCAGTCAGTTACATATGATATTATTATGGGAAAATACTAATTCTTTGTGTAAAACTTGTGGGCTCTTACCCTGACAACTTCTGCATGTTGAAAACGTAAATAAAAATGTAAGTGTAAATAAAAAGAATTTTCAAAAAAAAAAGTGTGCCTAGCCAGTTTTTTTGTGTACTTTGTGTGGTTCATTTTCTAAGGGATGTGATTGATTTTTTCCCCTGCTTTGCTGGGGAAAGAAAATCCATCATATCCCCGCTGTCAGAATGGAGCTCTGCCTTGTTTACCTAGGCAGAGCTCCGTCAAGTTCCTTTTCCTTTCGATTGGCGGCAGACATCTATTGGCCGGCACCCATTTATTGGCTTCTGCTGTGACTAAATCTGCTATAGGGTGTTTGTTAAGTGGTTAATGGCATGCGGCATTGCATGCACTGTATAGCACCCCGAGGCCTCCTGGGATGTGTAACGTAACGTTAATATCCCTGGAGGCTGTGGGAAACTGGGATGTCATTCTAACCTAGGTTGGAATTCTGGAGTTGCTAGGAAGGAACAAGAAAAAAAGGTATTAAATAAAACATAAATATCCAGTTGTAATAAAGGTGGGTAGTAGGAGGAGTACAGTGATGGAAGGTAGGTGGGGAGGACGAAGGTCTGTTTTAAGGCAGCGCAATTATAATCTGCAAAGTACAGTAGTTTATAGCAACTGATCAGACTTCATTTCAGTAGGGTCAGTTGGTGAGATCATACCTGCACATTGATTAGGTCAGGATCTATGGCCAGCTTTAGGTGGGAGGATGTTTTGACAGAACATATCCTTCAGCTGTATTCTAGATTTCCCTATAGCCCCAAGATGTTCTGATATGTAAACCTTGACTTTTGCGAAAAAAAGTCATGAGCTGGACTGCCCCCTTCCACCTCTCGCAGCTCTCTGTAGCACATAGAGATAACCCATGACATGATAACCTACAGTAATCCATATGGTAACCTAGGAAGATGGCTCAAGGATTTGCGTTAAAAGAACATTTACCCTTCAAAGAAAGAACAAGGTGCAAAGTGCATAAGCCCACAGTAGAATTCCAGAATAAATTTAGCTATTTCTAAAAATGCCCCCCCCCCCCCCCCCACATACACACCTATGCTGACTAACCTATGTAAAAAAAAAAAGATCTGTACACTTACCTGTTTTTCAGGCTGCTCCAGTCTGGTCATGTGATTCAGCTCCCATGTATCAGCCAGCAGCTGCTGCAGGAGAGAAGAAGGAGCGCCAACAACGGATGGGCCATAGTAAGCTTATAGGTGACATCACCAATCCCGGCCTTACTAGCCGTTTTCAAGCATTCTCTCCTCTCCCCTGCAGCCGCCACTGGCTGACACAGGGGAGATCACTGGACCGAAGTCAGCTGAAAATAGGTAAGTATACAGATCTTTTTTACACGGGTCAGTAAACATAGGTATTGGGGGAGGGGGTCATTTTTAAGAATTAAGCTTTATGCCCCGTACACACGGTCGGATTTTCCGACGGAAAATGTGTGATAGGACCTTGTTGTCGGAAATTCCGACTGTGTGTAGGCTCCATCACACATTTTCCATCGGATTTTCCGACACACAAAGTTTGAGAGCAGGATATAAAATTTTCCGACAACAAAATCCGTTGTCGGAAATTCCGATCGTGTGTACACAAATCCGACGGACAAAGTGCCACGCATGCTCAGAATAAATAAAGAGATGAAAGCTATTGGCTACTGCCCCGTTTATAGTCCCGACGTACGTGTTTTACGTCACCGCGTTCAGAATGATCGGATTTTCCGACATCTTTGTGTGACCGTGTGTATGCAAGACAAGTTTGAGCCAACATCCGTCGGAAAAAATCCTAGGATTTTGTTGTGGGAATGTCCGAACAAAGTCCGACCGTGTGTACAGGGCATTATCCTGGAATTCTACTTTAAGGATAAATAAACTAGGGAAAAGAAAAGGTGAAATTTAATAGGTTTCCCAAGGTTACAGCATGCCATCACTGTACTGCTTTATGAAATAACATCTACTAGGTATATTCAGAACACTAATTCAAACTAAAGAAAAAATTAAGCAGAAAAAATAAATCTATAGAAACCTGCACATAGTTCAAACCACTTTTAGCCTCATCTGATGAACCATCACACAAACACGACGTGTCTTCTGTTTCTTGGAAGATCAGAAATTCTTGCTCCAATCAATAGATACTGTGAAGCTAGCTCTCTGTAAAATGGATGGTCCTCAATAATTTATATGTCCTATTTTCAAGTATGTCACTATATGCAAAGCGAAGTGCTAATTACATTACACAAGGGCAGAGGTGACTCAGAGTTCAAAGGATTTTGCTAAGATATATTGGATGTGGGAACTTGTTTTTTCTGCTGTGCAAAGACTTGTTTAAACAAAAGAATATCCAAACTGTGCCAAGTACCTAAATAAGTGCATGGCCTAAAAAATGTAACCGGAACACCCCTTAGAGTCAGATGCACAAAGGTTAAAGAATATTACCCCAACATTTCATATTCCTAATATGTGCCTGCTATACCATGTATTTGTATGAAAAAGTATTCTGTTTTCTTTGTATTGCTTCCTTTGTGGGAAATCCCTTGTGTTTCTTCCAGTCCCTCTATATTCCCTTCTATAAACTGACCTCACTAGGTATGAGAGCACAGCATGGTCAGTTTTCTAGCTATGCTGGAACTGAGCCCGCTCTCCTCCAACGATCAGACTTGTCCTGACATGCCCCTCCTGCACAGCCATTCACTGTGAAGACCAGTGGACTGCTGTTTCTCCTCCCCCCAGCTCTTATGCAGCTGAGAACAGAGTGAATGTGATCACTTATTTAAAAAAAAGGGGGGGGGAGGAATTTACAATGTTTTTTTATATGTATACTTAAATGTTTTGCCTTTCATTTCTAATTTAAACTGAATGGGTTATTTTACAAGGTGAGGGTTCACATATACCGTACTTTATGTGGAATGGGTATGGAGTTTGTAGTGTAAAGACCACTGGGTAGGGCATCTTTTCTGTACAGAATTTAGTTATTGTAATTTCTTCACATGACTGGGCTATTAATATTCCTGGCTATGCTCTGTTTTTGGAGAGACAGGGTAAAAAGGAAAGGGGGAGGTGTCTGTCTCTATGGGGAATATTTACTAAAACTGGTGCACCTGTTCATAGTAACCAATCGCTTTCTAGATTTTATTGGCAAAGCTTAATTGAACAACCTGAAGTCAGAATCTGATCCCGTCCATTAGGAGTGCACAGGTACTGCCCCCCCTATCCATGCATCTGGCCCCCTGATCTACATATAGGGCGCTGGACTATGGATTCCAATGGGGGGGGGGTTTGAAGCACGTGATTAGAGCCAGAGGCTCTAATAGGCTTCAAAAAAAGGGTGGGCTTAGGACACAGAGCACTGCGCTCCGAGCCCACCCAGTTGTGTGCCGATCGTGAGATGGCCAAAATGTCAGGCGATCCTATTGGACGCCTAGGGCGAGGAGAGAGGAGACAGAGAGGACACCGGAGCTGCTGCCCGCCACCCTGCTGTGCTGGAGGATATCAGAGCTGCAAGAGGAGAGGAGGAGATGGAGAGGAGCCACAGCCCGTCACCATCCATAGTGCGAGAGGACACCGGAGCCGCAGCCCGCCACCCGCCACCCTCCCCCCGCCTCACCACCTAGATGGGATAAGTTCCGGAACGGGGAGACAGCGACCGGGGGGTGTGTGTGATGGTTAGTGCCGTGGCCGGGGGGGTTGGAGGGTTTTGTTTGCCGCCCCCTGCCACCTAGATGGGGTAAGTTCCGGACCAGGAGACAGTGGCCTGGGAGGGGTGCGGTGGTTAGTGCCGCAGCCATCTGGGAGGGTTGGGGGGGTTTGTTTACCGCCCCTGCCACCTAGATGGTGTAAGTTCCGGACCAGGAGACAGCGGCCTGGGAGGGGTGCGGTGGTTAGTGCCGCAGCCGTCTGGGAGGGTTGGGGTTTTTTTTTTACCGACCCCGCCACCTAGATGGTTTAAGTTCCAGACTGGGAGACAGTGACCTGGGGGGGGGGTGCAGTGGTTAGTCCCCCGGCCGCCTGGGGGGGTTTGTTTGCCGCCCCCGTCACCTAGATGGGGTAAGTTCCAGACTGGGATACAGCGACCCGGGGGGTGCGGTGGTTGGTGCCGTGGCCTCCCGGGGGGGTTTCCTGGGAGAGACCCGGGGGGGGGGGGGGCGGTGACCCGGGGGGTGTGGTGGCTGGTGCCGTGGCCTCCCGGGGAGGTTTCCTGGGAGAGACCTGTCATCCGCACCGCCCATCAGTTCACTTCATAGGGTGCAACCAGGCTCAGCCTCAGCGCCGCTGCATTGCTGAAAGGCAGCCAATGGCTGTGCAGCAATGCCAGTTTCTGATATTCCAGCCAATGAGGCTGTAGCAATGTTCCTGCATGACGTTAGCCCTCCCACTTCACGCAGTGATGTGAGAAGGACAGAGAAGGAAAATTCAGAGGAGAATAAGTGAAATAAAAAAGAGGTGAGTGAGGACGGAGTTAGAGTATTTTTTCAGTTAACACATTTTCATTCAGGAAAATAAATGTTATAAAACTTGGAGGACATATATATGTTCTGTCCTATGCCCAATACCTTTTATACAACTTACACGTGTCATTCTAAAGGCGTCTGTAATGTTGGCTTCTTTTTCTCTAAATAGAGAGTTTTAAAAAAAAGCCGTTTATACTCACAGTGGAATGTTTTTACTTAGGTTTTTTTGCGCAATTGCATAGTTTATATACTGTTTTTGTGCGTGTTTGCAAAATTAAAGTGGGCCGGTCTGGATGAAGTCCAGGTCCAAATTTTTGTTCCAGTCCAGCCCTGGCTGTACCCCAAGGCTCAGTATTGGGACCCTTACTTTTTAACATCTTTATAAATGATATAGGGTCTGGGATTAAAAATACAATTTCAGTCTTTGCAGATGACACCAAACTATGCAGTGGAATAACGTCCTTACAGGAGGTCTCCAACTTACAAGCTAACCTTAATGCACTGTTTAATTGTGCAACTATGTGGCAAATGAGGTTTAATGTTGAAATATGCTACCTTATGCACTTGGGGGCAAAGAATATGCATGCATCATACATACTAGGGGGGAGTACAATTGGAGGAATCAATAGTGGAGAAGGATCTGGGTGTTCTGGTAGATCATAAACTTAAAGCGGAGTTCCACACAAAAATGGAACTTTCGCTTTTCGGAACCCTTCCCCCCTCCGGTGTCACAGTTGGCACCTTTCAGGGGGGAGGGGGGTGCAGATACCTGTCTAAGACAGGTATTTGCACCCACTTCCGGCATAGACTCCCATGGGAGTCTATGCCTCTTCCTGTCCCTCCGCGCTGTCTCCTGGGAAACACACAGCTCCCAGGAGATAGCGGGGACCAGTTACGATGCGCAGCGCGACTCGCACATGCGCAGTAGGGAACCGGGAAGTGAAGCCGCAACGCTTCACTTCCTGATTCCCTCACCTAGGATGGCGGCGGCAGCTGCCGAGAACCGAGCGGGTTCTCGGCGTCGCCTGCCGACATCGCTGGACCCTGGGACAGGTAAGTGGCCATTTATTAAAAGTCAGCAGCTGCAGTATTTGTAGCTGCTGGCTTTTGATATTTTTTTTTTTTGGGCGGTTTAGGTGGACTCCCGCTTTAATAATAACATGCAATGTCAAGCAGCAGTTTCCAAAGCGAGCAAAGTCTTTTCTTGTATTAAAGATGTATAAATGATTAGTGAGAGGATCATCTGGAATATGTAGTTAAGTTTCAGGCTTCAGTTCACAAAAAGGATATCGGGGAACTAGAGAAAGTGTAGAGAAGGGCAACCAAACTGATAAGAGGCATGGAAGAGCTCAGCTATGAAGAAAGATTATAGGAACAGAATTTATTCTCTCTTGAGAAGAGAAGATTAAGGAGGGATATGATCAACATGTACAAATATAGAAGGGGTCCATATAGTGAACTTGGTGTTGAGTTATTCAGAGAGGACTAGGGGGCATGCTTTACATGTGGAGGAAAAAAAGAAAAAAAAAACCCCATTGAAATCCATGCGTCTGGCACCCTGCATGTAGATTAGGGGACGGGCGCATGGATTAGAGGGGTGGCGCCCCTGTGCCCTGCATGGGCGGCCACCACTGGCAGTATAACAGCAGGTGCCTTTCCTTCAGGCTGAGCTCTTCTGATTCCAAATTTTTAAAAAATTCCACAAGGATAAGTCCTTCTTAACCACTTGCCGCTGCAGTGCGGGCTGCCTGCGCAGAATCATTTATATATACAGAATTCTGCATTTCCGGGTAGGGGACACGCACGCCCGCCCAGCAGTGCTGTCACTGACTCCAGCACAGGCTGATCAGCTGTTCCAATGATTTATGGCCGGGACCCGCCACTTGCCGGAGCAAGTGACAGGAGAGAGCTTTGTGTATGTAAACAACACAAAGCTCTCCTCTGACAACTGTGATGTGCCGTTTTTTGTTTTCCTGCAAAGGGAATAAAAATCGGCACATTGCTTAGTAAAATCAGCACACATAGTAAACATTGTTAGGCACACATTTAACCCTTTGATTGCCCCAGACTTTTACCACTTCCCAGTCAGTGTCATTAGTACAGTGTTAGTGTATATTATTAGCACTGATTAGTGTATTAGTGGCAGTGGAGATGTCAGTGGCAGTTAGCCAGTTCACACAAAGTGTCAGTTAGTGTCAGATTGCCCGCCATCCCTCTATAAATCGCTGATCACAGACATTACTATTATAAAAAAATAAAAATAAAATTCCTGTATATATCTCATAGTTTGTAGACGCTATAACTTTCACATAAACCAAACAATATACATTTATTGGCATTTTTTTTACCAAAGACATGTAGCAGAATGGAGGGTAAAAGCGGGGTAGACTATTTAGCCCCCCCCCTTACCTCATGGGGCTGCGGCGTCGGCTAAATTATTATTATTAACAGAGTTTTAAATGGGGTTTATTCTAATAGGTGGGATAAGGTCACATGATAGAGAAGTTTCCAGAAGGTTAAGGGGTTGACTGGGGATTGGCTAGTTAGGGTCAAGTGACCTTATAACCTTCTAGAGGTTTTGTGGGGAGTCTATTTTAGTCTGACAGGAATTTTTGCCAGTCGCCGGAGTCGTCACAAAGAGCTTCCCTCCCAACCCCCCCCCCTCCCCCATGTCGTGGCCGGTTTATGTGGTGGGTCTCTTTGGTCAAGTAATCAAAGGGGATATGTGAGAATATGTTTAAAAACAGATGATGGTCAGCCCGAGTCTTAGTGGCTGGGTTGAGCTTTGGTAAATTCTGGATGATTTTGGTTTATAAAATTATTTAAGTAAATAAAGTTTATGGTGTTATAAATAATCCTGATTTAAACCAATAAACCAGGCCACGGCCTATTTTGTTCCAAATATTATGTGTGGAGTGTTTTCTCTTGATAAGTTATGCATGTTGGCAGGTTTGGCCTGGCGTCTGCGGTCTCATACATTTTGGCCTAAATGTATGAAGAAATGTGATTTTTTAAATTTTTATTGGATATGTTTTATAACAGAAAGTACAAAATATTGTTGTTTTATTTTTCAAAATTGATGCTTTTTTTTCATTTACTTATAGCGCAAAAAATAAAAACCCAATAGTGATCAAATACAACCAAAAGAAAGTTCTATTTGTGGGAAAAAAAATGATATAAATTTTGTTTGCATTCAGCATTGCATGACCTCGCAATCACCAGTTAAAGTAGTGCAGTGCCAGATAGTAAAAAATTGGCTGGTCATGAAGGGGGTAAAATCTTCTGGAACTTAAGTGATTAATCTCTGGGTAGATGAAGGCGGGGGAGCAGGTCAAACAGTGGGCAGAGAAGGGAGAATCTTCTGGGGCACTTTTATGTAGCATTGTTGTTGCCTGTAATAATAATGCTGCAACAATATATTTCCAAGCAAAGAATGTGGAGTTGGGTCTGTTATCTTTGGCCGGTAGTTTCCTTGTAGCAATTACATCATGATAATTGATGTATGTGCAATTAACATCTCCCTTCCCTCTTTAGAGCCCTTTCACACTGGGGCGGGGGCGGCGTCGGCGGTAAAACTTCGCTATTATTAGCGTCATTTTACCGTCGGTATGCGGCCGCTAGCGGGGCGGTTTTACCCCCTGCTAGCGGCCGAGAAAGGGTTAAAACCACTGCAAAGTGCCTTTGCAGAGGCGCTTTGCCAGCGGTATAGCCGCGCCGTCCCATTGATTTCAATGGGCAGGAGCGGTAAAGGAGCGGTATACACTCCGCTCCTTCACCGCTCCGAAGATGCTGCTGGCAGGACTTTTTTTCCCGTCCTGCCAGCGCATTGCTCCAGTGTGAAAGCCCTCGGGGCTTTCACACTGGAATGAAAGCAGCGGCACTTTCGGGTCGGTTTGCAGACGCTATTATTAGCGCAATAGCGCCTGCAAACCGCCCCAGTGTGAAAGGGCTCTTAAAGTAAATTTTTTTTTTGTCAGAGATTCTTTTTTCGTCCTATTCTGGAGATTTCTCATTACTTCCTGGCCTGTAGACACAACTGACAATAAGAAAACATTTCTACAAAGTAAGAAAAAAACCCTCTTATGTCCACAGGATGTTTTAAAACCTTTCCAGAACGACTTAAATTGACAGATAGTAACTGACGTTTAAAAATGTCTATTTTGCCAAGTTTACATGCCGTGTTTAGCCACATTTGCGTTTAGAAGTTTTTTTCCCCCAAATAGTCAAAAATGCATCTCCATGAAAAACACCTGTAAATGAAACGCGTAAGGCTGTTACTGGCATTTGGCCTCTGAACATCTGTCTTGAACGCATTTTTTTGCTTTCCAAAAAATTCTTCTAATCTCAACTGCCTAGAAACGACTATAAACGACTCTGTGTACATGTACTGATAAGATAACATAGAGCAGTGGTCATCAACCCTGTCCTCAGGGCCCATTAACAGGCCAGGTTTTATGTATTACCTTGGGGAGATGCAGACTAGAATACTGCAATCACTGAGCAGCAAATGATATCACCTGTGATGCATTTCAGTTATCTTGCAATTCTGGCCTGTTAGTGGGCCCTGAGGACAGGGTTGATGACCACTGACATAGAGAAGAGTTCAGGGGCAGCTGAAAAAAATGCCCAACTGCTTCTAAATGTCTGTTTACCAGCAGCAGTGTACATGCGACCTAAGTTGTTTCTGTAATAAGTGTCCTCTTTATTCCTGTTCTGGAGACCACATAAGTTTTTTTTAGATTTCTCTTCACTTTTAAGTTCCAGTGATGGTGGTCACCAGCACAAATAGAAAATGAATTTCCCTAAAAAAAAGACTGAGAGAAAAAAAAAACCTCAAAAGGGTTCTAGTCCCCTCAGCACTCTAATGAAAACTCTTTTACTAGCCTCGGGTGATACACAGTGATAGAACAAATCCTCCTGCAGAAGTTGTACCTGATTATCTGCAGCCCTCTCTCCTCTACAGCTCTTAAAATCCAGAATTTGGACAGCATTTCTTAGCCTCAGAAGGCAGGGCAGGGATCTGACATCACACACTGCACAGCATAGAGCACAGAGCTGAGTGTAATCTTAGACCTGAGTGGAGGGAATGGACACCCTCCCCCCTCCACACAGTTTCGCTGTTTGCTTGGGGGGGGGGGAGCATCCCCTCGAATTAATTGTGAACTGTACAAGTAACTCATGCAGATATCAGAGGAATGGGAGAAGAGAAAGAAATCACATTAGGTGCCTTGGATCAAGGCAAGAACACACACCACGCAAGGCAAGGCAAATACACATATGCTGTGTTCATCTTTTAATTTCAGGAGTTTACAGTTACTTAAAAAATAAATTTCAGGTGCATAAAAAAGGTGTGCAATGTTTAAAGTTAATTTGCTTTAGAAAGCGACCACAACCTGATTAGTAAAGACTGTCCCCTGCCTTCATGCTGCAGAGAAGGACCACTGCTCTCTGTTTGGAAACAGTGGTCTCTCTGCAGAAGTCCATAACACATCCCATATTCAGAGCGGAGTCAGAGCTAGAGCTCCCCAATCAGCAAAGCCCATGCTTCCTCCTGCAGGGGGCATGTAAACCACTGCTTCCACATCAGAGCACGTGTTCTGCTCTACAGCCTGCTGGCAGAGGACAGGCTTTCTACTCAGGTTGTACCCATTTTTTTTCTTTTAAAGTGATTGTAAACGATCACCTTGTAAAACAACCCATTCAGTTTAAAATAAAAATGAAGGCAAAACATTTTTGTATAGATAGACAAAACAAAAACATTATAAATTTACTTTTTCCCTTTTTTAGAAGTGACCACATTCCCTCTGTTTCCAGCTGCATACGAGCTGGGGGGAGGAAAAGCAGCACACTGATCTTCCCAGTGAATGGCTGTGCAGGGGGGACATGTCAGGAGTCAGGACAAGTCTGATCATTGGAGGAGAGCAAGCTGAATTCCCAGAATAGCTAGAGAACTGACAACAGTATGCTTCCCTGCTTAGTGTGGTCAGTTTTTAATAGGAAAGCAGAGGGACTGGCAGGAACACCAGGGATTTCACACAAAGAAAGCAATACAAAGAGAACAGGATACTTTCTGAGTAGAATTATAGGGATCTGATAATGTTGAGTTTTATATATATATATATATATATATATATATATATGTATTTAGAGATTGTCGCTTTAAAAATGTATATTATGCTTAATTTGTTTTTGTTTTTCCTTCTTAGATGGCTTGTTTCAATTCCTGGGAACTCGAAACTGTTGGATTTGTGACGACACAAACTACTGATAAGAACCCAGAAAGCTGCTCAAAATAGGCCTTCGTACCAAAACCAGTCTGAACTGACCAGATACTGCTGAATTCTATTTTTTGCCAGTCACATAATGTAACCACCCATTTAACTGTTCCCTTTCTACTAAGAAGATTTGAATGCTGATTGGACTAAACTATACGATCACACCTATAACACGCCTTGTGCTTATGAATATTCATAAAGTATATATTGTTAAACTTTATGTTTTTAAGTCAGAGACACTTCCTTCTTCGCTCGGCCTGGTAGTGCTGAATATCGGTGTGTATTGTGTCTTTCCACTGCAGTGTTTACAATACAAAGCACCTACTTATCTTATCTTAAGATCTGGACTCACTATCTTATCATCTAAATGTCTTGTTTGAAGACCCCTAAATCGGATTTAACATTTCTCATACAAGTACATCAGGCAAAACCGCTTTAAAGGGGTTGTAAACCCTCACGGTTTTTCACCTTAATGCATTCTATGGGGGGCGGGGCTGAGTCCCGCTGTTTGTGTCAGTGGACGTAGCAGCAGGACAAGGGAGCGTGCCCACACGAGTGCGCCGAGGGAGAGCGGCTCTCCAACAGGGCACTCGAGAAGAGGGGGAGCGCCACGGAGGGATCCGAGAAGAGGAAGATCGGGCCATTCTGTACAAAACCAACTGCACAGAGGAGGTAAGTACAACATGTTTTTTTATTTTTTATTTTTTTTAAACAAACCTTTACGTTTTTCCATACCTGGTTTAGAAAATGAGAAAAACTTTAAAGTGCCGCTTACCCTATTTGGCCCTCTTCCAGGGTGAATGATGCCCAGCAGTTTCACTTGGCCAGTAGATAAATGAGGGGGCCTTTGGTGATTTTTTTCCATAATTCTGCCCACCACAGGTCTGCACCGCATCCTCTGGTTTGTATGCAAGGTGCACCAAGGCATGCAAAGAGACTTATATTTCCTAAGGGAGGCTACACGTGAGTATAAAGTGGCATGGCCAGGCTTGTGCTCCGATAAAGAAAAAACAATGATAAAAACTTAACTATCTATTTTTTTTTAGATGCCAAAATCATGCTTCATGGTGTAGTCATGAAAAGTTTGCTACTGGAGGGTTTAGTTGTACTAAAGTAGTTAAAATGGAAAAGCCATTATAATTTCCCTCCTGGCATTCCACTTTGATATGTTGGGGGCAATGGCATTAGCGTGATGACTTAGGCATATAATCTTACATCTATCAGCATTAAACTTCATCTGTTATTTCACACATATGCCTTTCAAGCATGTATTTAGCTGCTTTTATTGAGAGTGCTGAAGAATGTGTCTGTAGTGGTTTTAAGTAGAGATCTACATCTCTAGAGCCTCATATAGATTGTGTCATGTGCTGTTAATATTTCATAAAGCTGCTGCATTACAAGTGGGGGTGCACCTAGCTATCTTTTCTAAAAAAGCCCTTTATACACCACACCACCATGGTTAATTCTGTATGGTATGGACTTTGATAGTGACTGAATAAACACTTTTTAAAATATGCATACAGTTAGTGTTTTGTTCCTTGATCATCCATTTTTTCATAGATGTTTTAAAATTGATCATTGACTACAGTGGCCACAATTTTGCAGGCTCTTTGGCACATTTCTCAGGGCTTATTGGGTAGAATGTAGTAAGGTAGGAGTTACAAGTGTTCAAACAGACACCAATGGTTTGTATAAATTACCCCATATTGTGAAAAATGTACACACATTCCATTTGGCTAAATAAAATTTGTGAAGAAAAAAAATTCCATGTACCGATTCAAGATGGCCCTAAACACAATCCAACCGTCATTGAAACTCTGGTTATGACTGCTACGGGTGTTTCCATATCCTTGTGTTGCAAGATCCGACACCTCTAGATGCCTAATGGTGACCTCCAGGGTCAGGAACAGCTGACATCCTTCTGTGTAGAGTGGGTTACAAGGCATGGTGGGTGTACTGCAAAATGAAAAGGCGGGCGCCAGACACTTTTTAAATGCAAAGAGATTTATTGTCTCTTGAACAGAACTGTGAGAGAGAGGGTTAGGGCCAGGACACCCTTAAGTAGATGCAATGACAATTGGCAGACTCTGAGATTTCTAACGGAAGACAGCTATACAGGTGAAGGCCTCCAGGTGGACACCACTTCAGTATAGGTTGGATCGCGGTCTCCTATGGCAACAATCTTGTAGCAGTTACTAACGGTGGTTGTATTCAACTATTGACAACACAAACAGTTCTCCACTTACTCCACAGTCACTCACTGTGGGCCTTTACTCAATGAACTCCCAGTCTTTCACTAGACTTCGGATCCAATAGCCACTGGATCTATTGCGCTCTTCCACTTTAGTGCTCGGTATCTTCCTCATGCGTCACACCCCGCTTCCCTGCTGGGTCCCTGGCTTGGCACTCACAGATACTCTTCAAGCATCACCCCTGCTGACCTGCTAGGTCCCTGGCTTGGCACCCACTGATGCTCCGCAAGCGTCACCTCTGCTGTCCCGCTGGGTTCCTGGCTTGGCACTCACTGAAACTTTCCCACTTCTTCACCGTCCCCGGCTGGTGAGAAGACTGCTCTAGTACAGCTTGCCCTTCTACCTGCGACCACAGCTGGTTCCCCGTCTGGCGGAACCACTACTTCTGGTTGGACTACAAGCCTGCAATCCCAACCCTACGCTGCTCTCCTGTCCCTGGAAAGGCCCTCAATCAGCCTGGCAGCTAAACATCCCCGGGATAGGCCTCAGGCTTGGCCTAGCAGCCTGGGGTAGCACGTCCACTCAGACATCTGTCCAGATGGCACGATCACCTGACTCCACCCAAATAAATAGGCTCTCCCAGCAGGCCAAGGGACCAAAGAACATCCCTGCCCATTGGCTGAGACACGCCATCCATTCATGTCTGAGCTTGCAAAGCCCTTTTCTTATCTAATGTCACTAGCACAGTGCCACCCAGTGACAGAAGAGAAAGGGTGCAACAAGTCCAGATTAGAGCAGAATCAATTGATCTCCTAACAATTGGCCAAGGCAACTATCGCCTGGCAACTAAATTTGATAGCAACCCTGCCTAAACATCAGGGTGCTACATCTGCAACATTTTTCAATTTAGGATCAGTCACAAGAAATATCCCTTCATGGGAAATGGTGGAAAATCTTTTTGACCAACTCAACAGTGTCCATGCTATACATACTCCTTTTGTCATAAGTGATGTCTGAGTTAGATGCACAACAGTTAAACTCCAGGGAGATAACAAAGAATACTATTTAAACCATGGGTGCTCAACCTGTGGCCCTCCAGCTGTTGCGGTACTACAAGTGCCATGAGGCATTGCAAGGCTGAAAGTTACAAGCATGACTACCAAAGGCTGAGGCATGATGCGACTTGTTGTTCCACAACAGTTGGAGGGCCACAGGTTGAGCAACCATGATTTAAACCATCCATACCTCTAAAATCAATTAAACATACAGTATGTTAAAGAAGAACTCAAGTCCCCTTAATGCTGGCTCCACCCTCTTTCATCCACCTTCCTTAAAGGTTCGGCAGATGTGTCGATGGGACCTCCTTAGTTGTACTTTTTTTGTGGGTCCTGAAGGCTAATCAGAGCCCTTCAGCACATCTGCACATGCATGGAATTGAGAGCATGTCACTCTTGCCTAGGCAAGAAAGGAGAAAGTGCTCCCCTGCAGCACAAAAAAGTTGAATGCACTTGTGGGAGAGGGAGAGGGCTGTAGTCCTGTGCAAAGAAGTCATTTTTTGGGGTGAAGCTCTGCTGTAACTACAGGAATATAAATTTCTGAATCTATCTTTATTTTAACTTTGTGTAATCTTCTGGGATTGGGGTAGGAAGGGATAATCTAACACACAAAGTACAGTTGTGCTCATAAGTCTAAATACCCTGGCAGAATGTATGATTTCTTGGTAATTTTTCAGAGAATATGAATGATAACACAAAAACTTTTTTTTTTCACTCATGGTTAGTGTTTGGCTGAAGCCATTTATTATCATACTACTGTGTTTACTCTTTTGAAATCATAATCACAACAGAAACTACCCAAATGACCCTGTTTAAAAGTTTACATACCCCAGTTCTTAATACTGTATATTGCCCCCTTTAACATCATTGACAGCTTGAAGTCTTTTGTGGTATTTGTGGATGAGGCTCTTTATCTTCTCAAGTGGTAAAGCTGCCCATTCCTCTTGGCAAAAAGCCTCCAGTTCCTGTAAATTCTTGGGCTGTCTTGCATGAACTGCACGTTTGAAATCTCCCCAGAGTGGCTCAATGAAATTGAGGTCAGGAGACTGAAATGGCCACTCCAGAACCTTCACTTTATTCTGCTGTAGCCAATGACAGGTCGACTTGGCCTTGTGTTTTGGATCATTGTCATGTTGGAATGTCCACGTACGTCCCATGCGCAGCTTCCTGGCTGATGAATGCAAATGAATCTTCAGTATTTTTTGATAACATACTGCATTCATCGTGCCATCAATTTTGACCATGTTTCCTGTGCCTTTGTAGAAAGCTCACACATCCCAAAAACATCAGCGATCCACCTCTGTGTTTCACAGTAGGAATGGTGTACCTTGTTCACTCCCCTCCAAATGTAGTGTTTATGGTTGTGGCCAAAAAGCTAAATTTTGGTCTCATCACTCCAAATGAGTTTGTGCCAGAAGGTTTGAGGCTTGTCTCTGTTCTGTCTGGCGCATTGTAAGCGGGATACTTTGTGGCATTTGCGTAGTCTGGCAACTCGACCATGCAGCCCATCTTTCTTCATGTGCCTCCTTATTGTGCATCTTGAAACAGCCACACCACATGTTTTCAGAGAGTTCTGTATTTCACCTGAAGTTATTTGTGGGTTTTTCTTTGCATCCTGAACAATTTTCCTGGCAGTTGTGGCTGAAATTTTAGTTGGTCTACCTGACCGTGGTTTGGTTTCAACAGAACCCCTTATTTTCCACTTCTTGATTAGAGTTTGAACACTGCTGATTGGCATTCTCAATTCCTTGGATATCTTTTATATGCCTTTCCTATTTTATATGGTTCAACTACCTTTTTTCTGCAGATCCTTTGACAATTCTTTTGCTTTCCCAATGACTCAGAATCCAGAAACATCAGTGCAGCACTGGGTGAAAGATACAAAGGTCTGTCAGAAGTCCAGAAACTCATTGACCTTTTATACACACACACTAATTACAAGCAAACAGATCACAGGTGAGGATGGTTACCTTTAATAGCCATTCAAACGCCTTTGTGTCAACTTGTGTGCATGTTATCAGGCCAAAATCACCAGGGTATGTTAACTTTTGATCAGGGTCATTTGGGTAGTTTCCGTTGTCATTATGATTTAAAAAAGAGTAAACACAGTAGTATGATAATACATGGCTTCAGCCAAACACTAACCATGATTGAAAGAAATGCTTTTGTGTTATCATTCATATTCTCTGAAAAATGGCGAGGAAATCATCAATTCTGCCAGGGTATGTAAACTTATGAGCACAATTGCATGGCTCTACCACCGTACCTCCTCAGTCTGTGGAATATCAATCTCAGCACCGAGGCTCCTGTTCCCCATCTATACTGTGGAAATAGACACAAATGCTGGAGTCCATCTATGATCTTTATTATACTTTATTGATTAAAAGGCAAGTTACTAATGACTAAAGACACTAATGAGTTTTGGCAAATGACTAAGGCCTTTTCCAAAATATGTTAGCTTATTGATACTCTGGATCTAGATAACTTGCCTTTTAATCAATGAAGTATCATAAGGATCATTGAGGGTCTCCAGCATTTGTGTCTATTTCAAAGGATACTCTAACACTGAGAGCTTGGTGACATAATGAGGGAGCAGGATTATGACCCAAACAGTGTTCTGCTTCTTCTTTAATGTCCAATCCCAGACTTGCTTGCAATGTAAAAAGTACGGCCACTGACCCAGCTGTGCTGTTTGGCAGTGGTTAATAGAATGTCTAAGCACAATTAAAATCTTTTGTATGGTAAAACTGTTTACATACACTGATTAGCCTTACATTATGATGACCCACCTAATACTGAGTAGATCCCTCTTTTACTGCCAAAACAGCCCTGACTTGTCATGACATAAACACCACTAGACCTCTGAAGATATGCTGTGCTGTCTGGCACAAAGCTGGCAGTAGCCTTGAAGTCCTGTAAGTTGCGAGGTGGGGCCTGCATGGATCAGACTTGTCTTTTCAGCACAACCCCCAGATGCTCAATGGTTTTAGATTTGGAGAATTTGTAGATTAAGTCAACACCTCAAATTTGTGTTCTTTAAACCATTCTTGAACCATTTTTTCAGTGTGGCAGGCAGGGCCATCTTTAATATTGAGTGGACCCTGGGCAGACATTTCCTTGGGCCCCATCTTCCATGCAATTTTGCTCTCCAAATGCTTTGTAGAATAGAAAAAATAGCAGCTAGACTTAAAATCAGCTTACTGAATCATATCAGGCAGTGATTGCGATTGGTTGCCAGAGGTTACAGTGTATCAATACCGCTCACTGACTGGCTGCTAGAGGTTTCAGTACACATTATGGCTCACTGTTTATTTTCTAGAGGTTACAGCAAATGACTTCTGCTTGTTGATTGTTTGCTAGAGATTACTGTATATCAATACTGCTCACTGATTGATTGCTATAAGTTACTGGACATCTATACCACTCACTAATTGGTTGATAGCAGTTACTGCACATTATTACTGCTCACTGATTGGTTCCTAGAGTTTACTGCATATCCCTACCGCTCAATGATTGGTTGTAAGAGCTTAGTGCACAGAATTACTGCTCACTGATTGGTTGCTAAAGGTTACAGCACATCATCTCCTTACTGCCTGCACACTATGGACTGGGGAGTTGAGGGGACCCATAAATAGACAGAAAACCTCTAGGAATCAGAGGACTCCTGGTATTAGTGGCAATGCTGGGGGGGGGGTGAAGAGTGGCAATGCTGGGGGGTTGATGGAATCAGTGGCAGTGATGGGGGGGTTGGATTAGTTAGAAGGCAGTATACTGTGGCAAGTTCTGAATCATGTAGAACAAAGCTGGAGATCGTTGGCAAGTATATAGTGGGGGATTTACACTGACCATCAATGTGAGGGGGAATTTGCACTGACCTCCATGTAACAGGGAAATTTTACGCCACCCACCAATAGAAAAGAGGGATTTCTACACTGACACCAATGTAATAAGAGCATTTACACCAACTACCAGTGTAAGGGGGAATATACAATGACCTCTATGTAAGGGGGAATTTACACTGACAACCATTGTTGAGGAGATTTGTACTGACCACCAATGTAAGGTGACACTTCTACACCGACCACCAATGTTAGAGGGGATTTACACTGAAGACCAATGTAAAGGGGGATTTACACTGACCATCAGTGTAAGGGCAATTCTGCATTTACCACCAATGTAAGGGGGAAATGTACACTGATCACCAATGTTAGGAAGAATTTACACTGACAAATAATGTAATGGGGGATTTTACATCAACAGCCAATAAAGGGGGATTTCTACACTGGCCACCAATGTAAGGGGGATTTACACTCACCACCAATTTAAAGGGGGCTTCTACATGGACCACCAATGTAAGGGAAGATTCGAAACTGATCACAAATCCAAGTTTGTATTTTTTAACGATTACCGATATAAAGAGGGGTTTCTACACTGACCACCAATGTAATGGCTGATTTACACTGACCACTAATGTAAGAGGAGCATTCACAGTAACCACCAATGTAAAGAGGGATTTACACTGACCACCAATATAAAGGGACCTTCACACTGGCCACTAGTGTGAATGAAAGGATTGTACACCAAGCCCCAGTGTAATGAGAAGATTTGCACTGACCATCAATGTAACTGAGACATTTAGCCTGCGTTCACATTTGTGTGTGTTGGGAATACATGCAAAATTGCTTTCCTGACACCACAGAAATATGCTGCCCTTTAGCAGATACACAGCAGTGCCATTTATTGTTAATGACACCCTCATGCATCGGCTGAGATGTGCGTATTCACATGCCCCAAAATTCAGGGTGCTGTGGAACCATTTTTTGAAGAAGAGTTCCACCTTTGCAGAACAGGCTGATGTTAGGCTTAATGACTATAGTTGTAGGCAGGACTTTCAAGCCTGCTCCTTTACCTCCCCAGTGAGCAGCATTCAGCAGAAGTGATGGTGAATATGACCTCAGGGGGGGCATGATATACATATGAATGCTGCCTCTATTTACATATCAATGCCACGATCCACAACTATTTACATATTACTGCCGCCTATATATTTACATATCAATGCAGGGTATTTACATGTAAACACAGGGTCTGCAGGTGAGTCATCTGTACATGGCAATATGGCAGAGCTGGGCAGCAGCAACAGAACTTTACACTGAGATATTGGGACACAGCACAGGACTAAAACTTCAAGGGATAAGGGAATTTAAACTGGGATAGTTAGCAAGTATGAAGCAGCTGTTTTGGGCCCCACAGCAGTGATGGGGCCTAAGGCAGTTGCCCCTTTTGCCCTGCCTTAAAAACGTTCCTGATGACAGGGCCCATTATCCTGAGGCCACTGCCATCAGGGAATACCATTTCCATGAAGGGGTGTCCTTTGTCAGCAACAATGTTTATGCAGGTGGTAATTGTCAAAGCACCATTCACATGAATGTCAATATCAATATTTCCTTGCAGAACATTGCCCAAAGCATCACACTGCCTCCACTGCCTTCTTCCAATAGTGCATCCTGGTGCTATCTCTTCCCCAAGTAAGTGACGCATACACAACCAGCTGACCACATGATGTTAAATGAAACCTGATTCATCTGATCAGGCCACCTTCTTCCATTGCTCTGTGGTCCAGTTGTGATGCTCAATGTAGGCACTTTTGACTGTGGACACGGGTCAGCATGGGCACCCTGACCAGCCTGCATCTACACAGCCCCATGCACAACAAACTGCGATGCTCAATTTTCTGCATTCAACACATCAACCTCAGGGTTAACATGTTTACTTGCTGCCTAATATATGCAACAGACTTTCAGATGCCACTGTAACAAGGTAATCCATGTTATTCACTTTACTTGTCAGTAATGTTAATGTTGAGGCTGACCAGTGTACTTGTATGTCAACTGTGTACTGTAGCTGTTTTCTTGGCGATCACTGCATTGCATGGTCAATCTTCTTGAACAGTAAGTCTGGGTCAGGGGTCTCCAAACTTGCTAAACAAGGGGCCAGTTTACTGTCCTCCAGACTTTACAGGGGCCAGACTGTGGCCATTGGGAGTAGAAGTTATCCTAGCGTCAGTGGGATTAAACAATGCATCTTTGGTATTAGGGAGGAATAGTGCCCTATTTCTGGTGTCAGTGGGAGGAATAGTGCCCCATCATTGGTGTCAGTGGGAGGAATAGTGCCCCATCATTGTGATCAGTGGGAGGAATAGTAACCCATCATTGGTGTCACTGGAAGGAATAGTGCCCCATTGTTGGTATCAGTGGGAAAATTAGTGCTCCATCATTGGTGTCTGTCTGAGAATTAGTGCTCCATCGTTGGTGTCAGTGGAAATAATAGTGCCCCAATGGTGTCAGTCTGAGGAATAGTGCCCCATCGGCATCAATGGGAGAAATTGTGCCCCATTGTTGATGTCAGTAGCAGAAATTGTGCCCCATTGTTGGTGTCAGTGGAAGGAATAGTGTCTTGTATCAGTAGAAGGAAAAGAGCCCCAAGGGTTGATAAAAGGCAAGCAAAGAGCCAGTTTGGAGACCCCTGGTCTAGGTGATTGCATTGGTGCTGAACTGAACAAAACAACAAAGCTGGATCGTATTCACACTTGTTCCTCTGGAAGAGCCCTGGACTTGTGACACAAATTTGGGTGTCAGGTAGTAAATTTCATATGTACTTAGCCTAAATACCTAGCCCATATTTTTCCACGTTTGCTTTTCTGATGTGCAGATTTTTAGCAGTTTAAGCAAATACCTCTTTATAGAGAATATAGTGCAGAAACAGTTACCTTTTTCACAATGCTATTTGTAGAAATTCTTACATGAGTCCTTTAAACAAACAGCGTGATCAATAATCTAATGTTCCATGGTGAGGCTCTCAGTGATTGGGGGATGGGCACGGCATTTCAGATGCAACTGTGTCTTTGCTTTCTCAGTATTAGGGAGACTACTAACATTCTACAAATTATTTATATATGTGCACGTATTGTGCACGATACCATGTAGTTTTTCAGACTGTAAGCTGTAGCAGAATGTTCAGTATATAATACAAATTCAATATATTTTCCATTAATGAGGTTTTCCAGAGAACAATGGAGGAATTCCACACAATATAGCAACAATCACTGAACTTACATAGTTTGAGGTTGTACATACTTAAAATGGATGTAAACCCAATGTCATCCTTTCTAAACTACTGCCATAGGGGTTATCTATAAGGATATACACGCCTCCTGCATGTATCTTTACCTGTCAAATGTCTCCCCTCTGTCTGTTATGAGACCCGAAAAACTGCAGATTCTGTGGGCGGGTCTGTTGTCTGGAGCTCGGTGGGTGGAGTCATGATGTCAGTAGACTCCCCGCCCACCTCTACACTCCCCGCCCACCTCTACACTCCCCTTGTCAATATGCATTTTCTCCTATGTATTTCTAACATTGAACTTCTGCTATGATCTCTAACATCCAGTGAAAAGACAGGAAAGTAACTACATGACTTCAGCATGCCAAATCATGGTGAGGTGTGGAACAACCAATCCTTGCAGAGCTGCTGAAGAAAGGAGTGGGGGAGGGAATTTAAAAATACTGCCTGTGTCTTAGGCTAGTGCACGAGATATGTAAATCACCTGTCACTCACAGCAAGGGGGAGGATTTGACAAAGTTTTTCTCAGTTTGTCAAGAATTGTCTCACTGAACAATAAAAGGATTGCTCAGAGATGGATTAACTCTGTGTGGCAAGACTGGGCTCAAATGATAGCAAATCTTATACTATACAGTATGATAAAAAAAACATCTACTTTAAAGCGGGATTAAACCTTCTCTTTTTTTTTTTTTTTATTATAAAAAAACAAACATGCTATACTTACCTGCTCTGTGCAATGCTTTTGCACAGAGCAGCCCCGACCCTCTTCTTCTGGGGTCCCCCGCCTGCGCTCCGGGCCCCTTCTCTTCGATCGGTGTCCACACGGAAAGCTGCTTTTCCTGGGGGCACCCGTGCATGCTCGCTCCCCAGTCACAATGCTACGTCCATTGACTCAGACATCAGGACTCGGCCCCACCCCCTGCTCCCATGTCACAGCTTTTGATTGACAGGTGCAAGAACCCATAGCTCCCAAATGTCCCGGATTTCGAGGGACTGTCCCTGATTTGGAACAAAGTCCGTCTGTCCCTCTTTCCTCCTCATTTGTCTCTCATTGTGGTCTGATCTATATAGTTGTATATAAAATGCACTTTTTAGCTTTCAAAAAATGTTTCCCAGCGCTAAACCTTTCATCCAATCTAAATTGCTGCATTTGTAAATGTCAAAACCAGTATAAAGGAATAGTAGTGGTAAAAAAAGCACTTGGGAGTTTAACTTATTTTTTTTATATATAATTCTCCTTTAAGGGGGCGTGGCAGAGGGTGTGTCCTATGCCTACATATATTTACTAATAGGTATCCCTCATTCCCATCTCACAAATTTGGGAGGTAGGTGCAATGTGGCTCCCTGCTCTCTTTAGCTGTCCACTTCAGTGTCACTTCTGCTGAGCCCTCTGTATTTACCAGTACAGGGAGAAAAAAACAATAGCATCCCAATAGAGACCGTTTGACAAGATGGAGAGAATACATGGCGATATAAAGCATCTTTCCTTTTTCCAATTCATTTTGGACCTGCAAGGAGTCCTATATTGAGCACATCAATACACTAACCAATTTCCATCATTTACAATTCATTACATGGATGTAGAGGCTGTGGCTGAATTTCAAATATCTCTAGAAATAACTCTTCAGCTGGTATGTCAAAGAGCACCTGATAAATCCATATATTTGCCATTAATAGGGTTACAGGAGTACACCACTCAGTATAGCAAGCGTCAGTAACTAACATAGCAACAGGGTGTAGACACCAATGCTGAATACACACAGTCAGAATTTCCGTCAAAAAAAGTGTGATGGGAGCTTTTGGTCGGATATTCCAACCGTGTGTATGCTCCATCCAATTTTTTCTGTCTGAATTTCCGCCAGCAAAAGATTGAGAGCTGGTTCTCTATTTTTCCGACCGAAAAAGTTCTTGACGGAAATTCCGTTAGTTTGTATGAAATTCCGACACGCAAAAAAACACGCATGCTCGAAACAATTCAACGCATGCTTGGAAGCATTGAACTTCATTTTTTGGCTTGACGTAGTGTTATACGTCAGTAGACTGTCAGTAAAAATTAGGAACAATGGTCTGGCAATTACTTGACTGAGTTCCCTAAGTACCCTCGGGTGCAAGCCATCTGGTCCCGGTGATTTATTAATGTTAAGTTAAGTCTAATTTTAATTCTGTCCTCTGTTAACCATGGAGGTGCTTCCTGTGTTGTGTCATGAGGATAAACACTGCAGTTTTGGTTACTGAGCCCCCCGATTCCCTCGTGAAGACCGAGGAGAAGAATAAATTCAATACCTTCGCTATCTCCCCATCCTTTGCAACCAGATGTCCTTCCTCATTCTTTATGGGAACAATACAGTCTGTCCTCTCCACTCACAAGACCGGCCACCTCTCTCCTCTCTTGATTTGTCAGCTGGAGCGGGAGGCGCAGAGATTCACCCACTGATGTCAGTCGGGAGGAGAGGAAAAAAGAGCTGGCCGGTCACGTGAGCACCGAGTGGTGCTCTGAAATCAGGTATAGACAGCCTTTTTTTTAATAAAACACAGGGACAGGAGAACCTAGCATAACGAGACACACAGAGGATTATATAAAACAATAAATGTTTTTTCAGCAGCAGGAGGGGCGGGGGCGGGCACTGACAGAGAGGAGACAGGCGGGGGGGGAGGACAGAGGAGAGACAGGAGAGCTGTGGATGTCAGAGGCACGTGAACTGACTACGATGTCAGGGCTCAGCAGCCATGAAAAATCGTGGTCAGTTTACAGGGGGGAGGGCAGAACCAGGCAGGATCAGACAGGTATTTCAGATGATACAGGGGGCCAAATTACACAGCACAAGCACTGTGCTGTATAACATGCTTTAAAGGAACAGGATCCATTTTTTTAAGTTTGTTTTAGGGTAACAAACACTTTAACAATAATAACTATTACTAGTTAGTTTAATCATACATATGCTAATTATTATCAATAATATGAAATATGTGGGTTAATATAAACAACCTACTACAGTACCCCCCTCTTGAGGCTTTGCACAAGCCTCACAGCAATTACAATACAGGTCACCCATAATGCCCTTCAAGAGGAAGTAAACCCTGGTGGGTTTTACTTCCTCTTTATTTTCCTGCAAAGGTAAAGCATAATGGGCTACTATACATCGCATAGTAGCCCATTATATGTCACTTACATGAAACCGAAGCCCGAGATGTCACCGCTGTCCCCACTAGCAGCGAGCGTCCATCTTCACCCCTCTTCCTTCTGGGGCCGTGAACTCCGGCTCTGTGACTGGCCGGAGTCACGTGACGCGCATGCGCATGGGAGCCACCAGCCATGACATGAGCCTTATTAAAAACGGAAAGATCTGCCCTTTCTAAAGTGCGCATGCATCGTAGTCATCGGCGCAGGCACCGTAGTCATCGGCGCACGGATTTTTTGTAAACATCTCCTAAACCGTGGAGGTTTAGGAGGTACTTCAAGCACATACAGGTAAGCCTTTATATAGGCTTACCTGTAGGTAAAAGTGGTTGTACAGGGTGTACAACCACTTTCAGGGACCTCATGCACACGAATCTTATCACACAAATAGTCCAAAAAATCAGTCCCATCAAAAACACACTGTATATTCTTATTCTTCTTCTAGCTGCAGTCTATTCCATATGTGACATGAACGAGAAGGAGAAACCAAGTGGTTTCAAGGACCATTCAGCAAACTCAGTCCCATAAGGCTTTGCTTTTTCCTGCATATGGTCTTTCAGCTTAGCCAAGTGCTTGATGGCTCTGGAGGGATCTCCTTCTTTATCAGCATTTGCTGCTTCGGTATCATAGCAAAAGCTCCTTTAGATGCTGTAAGACACAAGTTCAGGGTATACATGTTCTACAAGGATACAAATATCAGATTTCCCAGTTTCTCCTTTATAGCAGGAAATCCTTCCTTTGTAGCATTTGACAACTGTAACAAGTTGTATCACATCTTCTGAGATTATCTGATATTTGCCTGGATATTAAATACACTTCAAAAATTATAGTATTAAAAAAAAATGTCAGTGTCGGGATACATTTGGCCTCTGGCAAGCATTTCAGGGCAACCTATAAAGTAATGGCACCTACACATATCATTTGATTTAATTCCTTAACCACTTCCCATCCCGCCTATAGTAATATGACTCCCGCAAGGTGGCTCTGCCACCCCACGCAGGTGTCATATGACATCCTCAGCTTTCCGGTGGTACAAGGGGCGCGCACGCGCTCCGCATCACTCGGGAGCCAATGCGTGTGCCCGGCAGGCTGCGATGTTCTCCAGACACCCGCGATTGCTCGTGACAGAGCAGGAACGTGGATCTGTGTGTGTAAAAATACAGATACACATCGTGTCAGGGGAGAGGAGACAGATCATGTGCTCCTAGTATATAGGAACACCGATCGGTCTTCTCCCCTAGTTAGTCACATCCCCCCCACACTTATAACACACCTAGGGAACGCATTTAACCCCCTAGTGTTAACCCCTTCCCTGCCAGTGACGTTTACACAGTAATCAGTGCATATTTATAGCACCGATCGCTGTATAAATGTCACTGGTCCCAAAATAGTGTCAAAAGTGTCCGATCCGTCCGCTGCAATGTCGCAGTCCTGATAAAAATCGCAGATCGTCGCCATTACTAGTAAAAAAAAAAAAAGTAATAAAAATGTCATAAATCAATAACCTATTTTGTAGGCGCTATAACTTTGACGCAAACCAATCAATATAGGCTTATTGCGATTTTATTTTACCAAAAATATGTAGAAGAATACATATCGGCCTAAACTGAGGAACAAAAATAGTTTGTTCTTTGTTTTCAAATTTGGGATATTTATTATAACAAGTAAAAAATATTGTGTTTTTTTCAAAATTGTCAGATTTTTTTTGTTTATAGCGCAGAGGTGATCAAATACCACCAAAAGAAAGCTCTATTTGTGGGGGAAAAAATGATCAAAATTTCATTTGGGTACAGTGTTGCATGACCGCGCAATTGTCATTTAAAATGTTACAGCGCTGAAAGCTGAAAATTGGCCTGGGCAGGAAGGGTGTGAAAGTGTCCTGTATTGAAGTGGTTAAGGACCGCCCCACATACATGTACTGTGGAAGGGTGGCCCTTAAGCGCAAAATCACGTACTTGTACGTGATTTCAGTTGTTGGCTCTGGGGCGTACGCACATGCCGCTGGAGTCGCACTCCCACTGTGATTGGACACAACGGGAGCCATTCAGCGGGTCTGGCGGCCACGATGGCCGCCGGGACCCACCAATCGTTTGCCGGAGAAGCAGAATGGCGGTCTGCCTATGTAAACAAGACAGACCGCCTATTCAGTTTTCATTTTGGACTGTTACAGTTTGACTTTGTGACATCCAGAGCGCTGGACATTTTTTGTTTTTTACACTCCAGTATATACACACACTTTCTTCTTCTACCCCCTGCAAAATCTTGATTGCAAAACAACAACTCCCAAGACCAGCTAGCACGGGTTTTAGATCCAACACATACTCAGCTGGATCACATACTCAGAATTCCCTTTGCAGACAGGGACCGCGGGCCCCTATGGTGTGGCAAAAATATAAGTCTTTGGTTCTAGCTGTCCTATCTGTGGCTACTTCCCCCAGTACCACTTCTTCCGCCACTGCCAGCCCTCATCCACCACAGTCCTCCTTACTGGCTCAGCACCCATTCCAGACTGCTCCATGCCAGTCCTCTCAGGCGTGCCTCCCAGTCCTTCTGACTGTGTGTCACTCACCAGCCCTCCTGGTTGTTCCTTGTCCTCCTGGAGACTTGCCTGGCAGTGTTCCCCGCTGTCCTCTCCTTGCTCCCGTGCCTCCTGGCCAGGACACTTCTGTGTGTCTTGAAGAGGGTGCTGTCAGCACCCATGTCCAGGCCCAAGGTCACCCCCCCAGACTGGGGAGCTCCCTGCCAACCCAAGTTGGGGATTGGTCAGGGCCCTCAGAATACTCCAGGCAGCTCCACCTTACTTCCCCTCCTATTCTTGTAGAAGGTTCCAGTACATTCTAGAGGTAAGGGGGACGTCCCAATGATGCTGCCTGTGAGTCATCCAGCTCTCCCTGGATCTCTGCCCAACACAAAAAAACACAGTCAGGCTTGGCTGCCAGCCAAGCCTGCACAAATTTACCTACACTAAACAAAAAAATCTATTTACACTTCTAGCACACTAGAGGGTGCTACAGGGGCTAAGTACATTTTCTGCAAGTATTGAAAATACCTGTTGCATTCTAGAGTCCTTGTAATGTCAAAACAATGAAATCTTCTGTGGACTACACAACCTCTCCTCCCATTGTAATAGAGATGGGCAAATGAGGATGTGTTTGTAGTCCAAATCAGGAATGCAGTCTAAGGTGGCAACGCTGCTCCTCTATAGATATAGTATAGCGAATGAGCATTGTCACTGTAGGACAGGATGTGTTACTGGAATCATCACCAGGTCAAAATAAAGGGAAAAATGGTTGAAAAAAACAATACAGCATTCACATCTAGGGACTGGTAAGCTGCAGTATGTTATTTTTTTGTTTTTAGGTTTAGATACATTTTTAGGACACTGATCAATCTTCAGTTGCAGGGGGCTAATGAGCCTGTACACCATGTACTGTAAGCAAAAATGTCCTTACTGTGTAACATTCTGACAACAAACCCATTTAATGGACATTACAAGACTAAAGCACATGGAGCAGCTTGATTTTATAGAGCTGACGGAAATGTGTCAATATCAAGAGGCACTGCTAAGAGATTGATGTCATGCATCAGTAGGTAAGAGCTGCACTAATTATCACCTGTCACTCTTCATAATGAACCCAAAGAGATGAGGTAATCCATCACCCTGCACTGGCATGGGCACCTGCAGCCTCAAGCCTCTGGAGAACTACATGTCCCAGCACACTTCACCAGATCACTATGAGGTCCATACCTGCTGGGTTATGTTGGCCTTAATAAAGAGAGTGTTTGTGATCTGTAATGGTTTTATACCATACATAACGCCCCTTTTAGAGCCGAAGACATCTATATGTCTTATTCTATTATATAACCTTAAAATAAAGAAATTGTTCCCTATTTCAGGACAGTGGACAGAGTCATAAAAATCATCTGCCCATTGGCTAACTGCAAATTCAGAACCGTTAAGTCTCATATTTCAAAACGTGATGGAATAAAAGACGTGAACACTTTTGGTTCGGAGAACAGTTATAAAAGTGTAAAAAGAGTGCTGGACCTGTAGGGTTAGTTACCCCACTGGTATTGCTATCTTAAAGTATTATTGTTGATTTATGTAAATGATCTGGTTCCCGGACAGGCAACTTTTGCACCCCAGAGGATCTCCATGGACTTCTTGGCTTATAGTGTGATGCTGATGTAACAAAAATGGATATTGAAGTGCCACACCACTGCTCAGAGATCCAGATAAAACTTTATTCCAAAAAAGTCAAGCAGACAATCAAAAAAGTATCCAATGCAATTTAGAGATCCAAGAGGCACCCTTTATCAGAGCTAAAAAAACCCATAAGAACATCTCCATATCGATTTTTATACTTCCAACACTATTGATAACTGCATATCTGGTATTAAATATCTATTAATATTTATATATTGTATTGATATCAGATTTATATATGGTTGTCCTAACGTTTTTTTCTAGCCCCAGACTAGCTCTTGGACTCCTGAAACACATGGTTACTGTTTGGTTTTAAGATGGTTTTACTGTGCTATGCACTGGTTTAGTCAAAAGTTGTTTTGGTTGCTTTTAGGTTCCTTTAATACCTCCTCACTTTACATTCATTTTAAAGTGTACCTCTGCTATGTGGAATGAAAGTGCCAACCACCCAAAATTCCCCACCTTTTTGAAAAAAACCCTAAACATATTGCTCCCTTTTCTTTAAGTCTTCTAGCTAGTGATATCACAGCAGGTTTCTCTTCTTTCTCTGCAGTGGAGGGTGGGCATTCTTCCTCAACTGAACAACCCTTATGTAATGATGTGTGAGCTCTGCTTAGTCCTTAAGTACTGCCAGTCCAGTCTACGTAATGATGTACCCCCAAGAAAGGGGTTTTCTTAATTCCAGCCTGATTGCTTACTTCTACCTGCTATCAGGAGTGTCTCTGGTAAATGGAAAGTGGAGAAGCAATAGGGATGGAATATGAATATTTGTTTCCTTCCCTGACCAGCCATAAGGAGTTTTGTTAAAATTGGTGCGTGTTGGGGAAGAGTATACAATTTGAGCTGACCCTTAGGAGAGTGTATTTTGGACCTGGGGAAGAGTGCTGCCAGAGCTGCTACTTTCCTAGGCCTGCTACCTAGGAAGGGCTTACACATTGTGGAAGCTATACTCAAACTGGAGTGCCAGGCAGAAGAAACTTCTGCTGAAGGTCTCCTATATAGCTGTAAATACCAGATGAAGGGCTGGTACTCAATTAGAGGAAAGAAAGAGCTCTCTACTCACAGGCAAGTTACCACTAAATTACGGAAATGCTGGTCCCAGAATAAAGGCTCTATAAGCAAGGAGTAGAGACTGGAGTCTGTGTGTAATTAATTGCTGCAAATAAATATAATTTGTCCAAGTGACTAGCACCTAGTGCCTTACGTCTCACAGAGGTCAATGCAGGATATCATAACAATCAGTGCATGGTCAGGATATCACAGGATCAGTGCAGGAACAGGATATCACAGGGATCAGTGCACAATCAGGATATCACAGGGATCAGTGCAAGATAAGGATATCACAGTGGTCAGTGCAGGGTATGGATATCACAGGGATCAGTGCAGGATCAGGATACCATAATGATCAGTGCAGGGTAAGGTTAGCACAGTGGTCAATGCAGTGTCAGGATATCACAGTGATCAGTGCAGGATCAGGATATTAAAATGATCAGTGCAGGATCAGGATACTACAGTGATCAGTGCAGGATCAAGATATCAAAGTAATCAATGAAGGGTTAGGATATCACACTGATCAATGCAGAGTCAGGATAGCACAGTAATCGGTGACGGATCAGGATATCACAGTGATCAATGCAAGATCTGGATATCACAGTGGTCAATGTAGGGCCAGGATATCACAGGGATCAGTGCAGAATTAGAAAATCATAATGATCAGTGCAGGGTAAGGATATCACAACCCTTAATGCAGGGCAAAGAAATCACAGTGTCCAGTGTAGGGTCAGGATATCACAATTAATAGTGCAAGATTCAGGATATCACCATGGCCAGTGCAGAATCAGGATATCACAGAGGCCAGTGTAGGGTCATAATATGACAGCGGCCAGTGTAAAGTAGGGATTTCACAGTGGCCAGTGTAAGGTAAGGATATCACAGTAATCTTGGCAGGATAAGAATATCGCAGTGATCAGTGCAGAGTAAGGATATAACATGGATTAGTGCAGGATTAGGATATCATAATGATCAGTGCGGGGGAAAGAAATCAGTGTCCAGTGTAGAGTCAGAAAATTACAGTGGCCAGTGTAGGGTCAGGATATCACAGTGATCAGTGCAGGGTCAGGATATCACAGTGATTAGTGTAAGCTAAGGATATCACAGTGGCCAGTGTAGGGTCAGGATATCACAGTGATCAGTGTAAGCTAAGGATATCACAGTGGCCAGTGTAAGGTAAGGATATCACAGTGGCCAAGGTAGGGTCAGGATATCACAGTGGCCAGTGTAGGGTCAGGATATCACAGTGATCAGTGTAAGCAAAGGATATCACAGTGGCCAGTGTAAGGTACGGATACCACAGTGGCCAAGGTAAGGTCAGGATATTACAGTGGTCAGTGCAAGGTCAGGATATCACAGTGATAAGTGTAGAGTCGGAATATCACAGTGGCCAGTGCAGAATCAGGATATCACAGTGATTAGCGAAGCATCAGGATATCGCAAGGCTCAGTGCAGGGTCAGGACATCTCAGTGGTCAGTGTACAGTCAGGATATCACAGTGGCCAGTGTAGGGTCAGGATATCACAGTGATCAGTGTAGGCTCAGGATATCACAGTGGTCAGTGTATCATCAGGATATCACATTGGTCAGTGCAGGGTCAGGATATTACAATGGTCAGTGTAGGGCCAGCATATCACAGCGGTCAATGCAGAGTCAGGATATCACAGTGGTCAATGCAGGGTCAGGATATCACAGTGGTCAGTGAAGGGTCAGGATATCATAGTGGTCAGTGCAGGGTCAAGATATCACAGTGGTCAATGCAGAGTCAGGATATCACAATGGTCAGTGTAGGGCCAGGATATCAAAATGGTCAATGCAGAGTCAGGATACCACAGTGGCCAGTGTAGGGTCAGGATATCACAGTGATCAGTGCAGGGTCAGGATATCACAGTGATTAGTGTAAGCTAAGGATATCACAGTGGCCAGTGTAGGGTCAGGATATCACAGTGATCAGTGTAAGCTAAGGATATCACAGTGGCCAGTGTAAGGTAAGGATATCACAGTGGCCAAGGTAGGGTCAGGATATCACAGTGGCAGGGTAGGGTCAGGATATCACAGTGATCAGTGTAAGCAAAGGATATCACAGTGGCCAGTGTAAGGTACGGATACCACAGTGGCCAAGGTAAGGTCAGGATATTATAGTGGTCAGTGCAAGGTCAGGATATCACAGTGATAAGTGTAGAGTCGGAATATCACAGTGGCCAGTGCAGAATCAGGATATCACAGTGATTAGCGAAGCATCAGGATATCGCAAGGCTCAGTGCAGGGTCAGGACATCTCAGTGGTCAGTGTACAGTCAGGATATCACAGTGGCCAGTGTAGGGTCAGGATATCACAGTGATCAGTGTAGGCTCAGGATATCACAGTGGTCAGTGTATCATCAGGATATCACATTGGTCAGTGCAGGGTCAGGATATTACAATGGTCAGTGTAGGGCCAGCATATCACAGCGGTCAATGCAGAGTCAGGATATCACAGTGGTCAATGGAGGGTCAGGATATCACAGTGGTCAGTGAAGGGTCAGGATATCATAGTGGTCAGTGCAGGGTCAAGATATCACAGTGGTCAATGCAGAGTCAGGATATCACAATGGTCAGTGTAGGGCCAGGATATCGAAATGGTCAATGCAGAGTCAGGATACCACAGTGGTCAGTACAGGGTCAGGATATCACAGTGGTTAGTGTATCATCAGGATATCACAGTGGTCAGTGCAGGGTCAGGATATCACACTGATCAGTGCAGGATCAGGATATCACAGTGGTCAGTGCAGAGTCAGGATATCACAGTGGCCAGTGCAGAGTCAGGATATCACAGTGGTCAGTGCAGAGTCAGGATATCACAGGGGTCAGTGCAGAGTCAGGATATCACAGTGGTCAGTGCAGAGTCAGGATATCACAGTGGTCAGTGCAGGGTCAGGATATCACAGTGGTCAGTGCAGGGTCAGGATATCACAGTGGTCAATGTACGGTCAGGATATCACAGGGATCAGTGCAGGATTAGAAAATCATAATGATCAGTGCAGGGTCAGGATTTCACACTGGTCAGTGCAGGATCAGGATATCACAGTGGTCAGTGCAGGGTCAGGATATCACAGTGGTCAGTGTAGGGTCAGGATTTCACAGTGGCCAGTGTATCATCAGCATATCACATTGGTCAGTGCAGGGTCAGGATATCACAGCGGTCAATGCAGAGTCAGGGTATCAAAGTGGTCAGTGCAGGGTCAGGATATCACAGTGGTCAGTGAAGGGTCAGGATATCATAGTGGTCAGTGCAAGGTCAAGATATCACAGTGGTCAGTGCAGAGTCAGGATATCACAATGGTCAGTGTAGGGCCAGGATATCACAACGGTCAATGCAGAGTCAGAATATCACAGTGGTCAGTGTATCATCAGGATATCACAGTGGTCAGCGCAGGGTCAGGATATCAGAGTGGTCAGTGCAGGATCAGGATATCAGAGTGGTCAGTGCAGGGTCAGGGTATCGCAGTGCTCAGTGTATAATCAGGATATCAGAGTGGTCAGTGCAGGGTTAGAATATCACAGTGGTCAGTGCAGGATCAGGCTATCACAGTGGTCAATGCAGGGTCAGGATATCACAATGGTCAGTGCAGGGTCAGGATATCACAGTGGTCAGCGCAGGGTCAGGATATCACAGTGGTCAGTGCAGGATCAGGATATCAGAGTGGTCAGTGCAGGGTCAGGGTATCACAGTGGTCAGTGCAGAATTTCTATGGTCACTGTAAGCCTTTTCCAACTAAGCTATTGATATCGAATTGTATACACTATAAAACACCACATAGCTATAATTCAAGTCCATCAATGCAAGTCCAACTAAAAAGCCATTAGCCTTGTCTCCCATATTTAGCTGTAGCTTTAATAGCATCTATTTTTAATTTATTGACCCTTGGTAGTACACATCTATTTCTGTTTTCTCACAATCTGAAATTTTAATGCACACAGGAAAGTCTTTATAATTTGCTTTACATATTGAGAAATAGGGCATTGCACAGAAAATGCTTATTTAATTTTACTTTGACAAAAGCCTGCCCTTTCAAGCACATCCACAAATGCTTCATTAGCTCAGTTCAGATATAAAAGTCACATGCAACTTCATCTTTATAGCTGACTTAAAGGGGGACACCATACAAAACAAAATAGATACATTTGCTTTGTGACTCTGTTTACCTTTGTCTGCTTCTTTTTATGCATGCTTTGAAGATGAAATCCTGATTGGCAGTGTTATGATACTACAACATAAAAGCAGGCTTATCTATAAAATGAAGTTAGCTCTTTATGTTTAGGGAAGGTCCCAATGTTCGAATCAAACGTAAGTTCGACTCGAGAGTTCGTTTGTCCGCAGACGAACCAAACATATGGGGTGTTCGTGGCAAATTTGAGCCACGTGGAGCACCCCATAATGCACTACGAGATCGCAGTGCATTGCTGGCTGCTGATTGGCCAAAGAATGCACCTGACCTGCATGCTTTGGCCAATCACAGCGTGCTCTGTTGGGAGAGCCATGATCGGACAAAGGCTAAGTCCACGCCCCACACTATATAAGACTGCTTACACGGCGGCCCTATGTAGTGTGATAACGTGGAGAGATTAAGAGAACTTGAGCTAGATTAGGCAGGTTAGTTAGTGGCGTGCAGGCAGTTTAATATATATATATATATATATATATATATATATATATATATATATATATATATATATATATATATATATATATATTAAACTGCCTGCACGCCACTAACTAACCTGCCTAATCTAGCTCAAGTTCTCTTAATCTCTCCACGTTATCACACTACATACGGCCGCCGTGTATATATATACAGTGCAATGTACAGTCTAATATATATATATATATATAGCAGTATAGTGCACTATAATACAGTGCATTGAAGTGGTTAAGGGGAATCCTATGACAGATTTAAAAAGAAGTGGGTCTGGTATAGATTTTTAAGGGGAATTCCACACCAAAATAAAAAAAATAGCATGGAGTCCCCCCAAAATCCATACCAGACCCTTATCCAAGCAAGCAGCCTGGCAGGCGAGGAAGGGGGGGCGTGTGAGCGGACCCCCCTCCTGAACCATACCAGGCTGCTTGCCCTCAACATGGGGAGGGTGCTTTGGGGTGTTGCTCTTCCTGACAACCCTGACCATTGGTTGTCGGGGTCTACGGGTGGAGGGCTTATCAGAATCTGGAAGCCCCCTTTAACAAGGTGGCCCCCAGATGCTGTTCCCGCATGTGAATGGGTATCGGGTACATTGTACCCCTACCCATTCACCAAAAGAAGTGTCAAAAAAACACAATAGACAGTTTTTGACAATTCCTTTATTAAAAAAGAAAAAGAATTTTAAAAAAGTGTCCCGCGATGTCCAGCCATCTTCAGTCATGCCGCCCAATGGATCAGAAAAATAGAAAAAAAAAGCTCCGCCTCGATGGGAGGCCTTCCGGCGACCGCTGTCTCTTGGCTGTGACAGCTGTTATATAGGCAAGGGCGGGGCCACCCGGTGACGTAACTGAGTGACCCTGCCCCTTGATGTCATGTGAGGGGGCGGGGTCACTCGGTTACAACCAATGGCCAGAGTTGCCGGGAAGAGGTCCTTGTCCCCATCAACATACAAGAACATATTTGGGGGGCACACCATACAATGCATTTAAATTCAAGATGTTGCTGCTATAAGACCTACAAACAGTACAAAATATTTTACAGCGCACACATACAAGAATGACATTTCCTGCAGGGCTAGTTAAAAACACGTGAACATATTCAAAAAATACGGGGGTTTGGTCACACTATATGGTCATATAGTGCTAAGCCCACTTACTGCGACAAAGTACCCCGAATTAGTGGGACCAAACCCCCGTATTTTTTTAATATGTTCAGGTGTTCAGGTGTTTTTAACTAGCCCTGCAGGAAATGTCATTCTTGTATGTGTGCGCTGTAAAATATTTTGTACTTGTCCCCATCAACACGGGGACAAGGTGTTTTGGAGGGGACCCCAAAGCACCCTCCCCATGTTGAGGGCATGTAGCTTGGAATAGTTCAGCAGGGGGAGGAGGCACTCACTGGCCCCCTCCCATCCTGTCCTCCAGGCTGCAGATAAGGGTCTGGTATGGATTTTGGGGGGAACCCACGCCAATTTTTTTCTTAATTTTTAAAATTCATACCAGACCCAAAGGGCCTGGTATGGACTGGGGGGGACCCCACGCTGATTCTTCCCCAGAATTTTCATCTCCATTGCCGGGACTCGGCAATACATTATAGCCGCAAGCAAGTTTAAATGACATTCTTTCCTTTAGAAATTTCATATTTTTGCAGCACTGTTCTACAAATCACACAGATGCGCCACTTTACAGGCAGACTAAAGGGGACCCCCCCCAGGCACGATATTTAAAGGAATATTTTATTTTTATTGTTTCACTTTAAGCATTAATAAAATCAGAGTCATTTAAAAAACTTTTTTTTGCATTGATACATGTCCCCTGGGGCAGTACCCGGGTCCCCATACACTTTTTATGGCAATAACTTGCATATAAGCCTTTAAAATGAGCACTTTTGATTTTTCATTTTTGTGTCTGATAGACTTTAACAGGGTTCGCATGTTCGCTCTAACTTTTTGCCTGTTCGCATGTTCTGGTATGAACCGAACCGGGGGTTGTTCGGCTCATCCCTATTTATGTTGATAACCAAATAAAGGTTATGTAGGGAGGTGAGGGGAGGGATTGAATAGCTAAACCAGCACATAGAGTAATAGGAAACCCCCAAAAGAGGGAAGGACTATGATGTGAAAGGAGGGAGGGGGCTGTTCTAGGGAGTTGACACTTTCTGAAGTGTCAATTCCCTGGCAAGTTCAGAGGAATATAAGTCATTGACAATATAAGTTGTTCATGGAACGGGAAAACTCTGCAAGTAAGCATTTTAAACACTTGAATTTTCTGTACCGTTACCTTTAGTTTTTAAGTTGGCAACAAGGTTTCTTAAGGCCCCTTTTAGACCTGCATGTTTTATTGTGTTTTATTGCAATGTACAGTAACAAGTGGAATTTTTTACAGTGCGCTGCAGTGCCATTCATTTAGAAAAACACCCTATCACACAAGTAAAATGCCAACCAAACCACAATGAATTACCCCAAAACATACATGCTGTGTATTGTAGTGTGTTGCATTAAAAATTGATACAGTATGTGTTGGCAGCTTTTTTTAAAATTAATGTACTGCCTTAATGCAACTTACATTAACATGTGGACTAATGCATGTTATTATGTCTGTTAAAATTGACCACAAAGGTCTGCAGGGGCCCTTAAAGTGAAACTAAAGTCTGCTGGGTGGGGGTGGGTTCTTGACACAATGTACATTATACTTAAATACACATACACGTACATGTACACGTTCAACGTGTGCTGTGCACACACAACCTCTAGTGTGCCTCCTTCCAGGGATGACAGGTCCATGCTTCCAGTCAACACCACTACCCCTGCCTTACTGTCATCATCTTTTCTAATGCTTCTTTCAGATCCCGCATCTTCAGCCTTTGGGCAGTCACTAATAATGTAACCCCTGTGCATGCACAATTTGGAACACCACAGTTGAGCCTAGATAGAAGTTAAAAAAATTAGGAAAATAATTTTTAAAAAAGATGCTTTCATGCCTCGTCTGCCAAAACACTCTAACTCCTAGCACCCACAATAATTGGAAAAAAATGCAAATGTATTTATTTGATTTTATTTGGAACCTGCAAATCATTGCAACCATGACCAGTGGATAGCTGCCACAATGCTCAGATTCCTGCAGACTATTCCTCCAGCCCAGGTCCATATGGGTAACAGCCCATTGATTATGGGGCTGAAGGAAATGTCAGTGGACTACAACTGTGGTGGAGTCACAACACTTGTCCAACTGCTGCAGTGGAAATGGGACTTGTAGTCTCTCCATTACAGATCTTTGTGAAAGGGTGATGCGGCTATGCAGGCAGAGTCACCCACAGCTATGCCAACTTAAAAAAAAATCACAGGAGCCTGAAGAGAGGTGAACCTTTGGATTCAGTAAGGAAGGGGGCGGTTTGACCATCTTCTATGTCACAACCTAAATATGTGTGTAACATGTAACATTATCAGAAAAGTGGACTTTAAAGAGGTTGTAACCTTTACAAAATGAATAAATAAATAAATTCTGCTTTCTTTAAAGCATGTTAAGCATAATGCTTGTGCGGTGTGATTTGTCCTTTTCTATGTCTAAAATACCTGGTTGATCCTGCTTGTTCCTATGTCCCCTTAGGTGTACTGACCACGGTAATCATGGCTGCTGATCCATGATACCGCAGTCAGTTTACATGCCTCCGTCATCCCGCTGTATTTAGAGTATCTCTCTCTCCCCCTCCCTCCCTGCCTGTCACTTCCTAGTGTGTGAGCCGATCTCCAAACCCACCCCTCCCCTCCTGCCGCTATTCTGTGTGGCAGTAAAGTTAGTTATCACTCACAATTACCGCCAGCCCCCTGTTATAACAAGAAATAATACACAGTGTATGTGTTTTTTTTTTTAAATTCTGCAGCTAAATACCTTATTTCACATCGCCGATGTGCAGTCACGTGACCGCCCTGCTGACGTCAGAGGGGAATCGCAGCCCCTCTCACTGTAGTCTTTAGATCGGGGATGGAGAGCAGCGGGTGGTCACGTGACCACACATCTGCCATGTGAAATAATGTATTTTGCTGCAGAACTTAAAAAAACACACATACACTGTATAGCATATCTTGTTATAACAGAGTGCCGGCAGTAATTGTGATCACTGACTTTACAACCACTTTAAATTCTGCTTTAAGCTTTTGTGCAAGTAACTTTTTCCTTTTAGAAAAAGCAACCACGCTTAAAAGAAAAGATTTCCTAGACAAAAAGATGATAACAAAGTATCTACATAAAGTGCAAAAATAAAAGTGGAAATGTATTTTTGTACTTTTGTATAGCCAATTGGTAGCAGCTATATAAATCCACAAGTCAGCAAACTGACTTCTGTGACATCATGACTGCACTGATGGGAGCGTGGAGTGCCCTGCCAAATTATAGATAACCCCAGGAGTCTTTATTGCATTGTATATATGGAAACTATGAGTAGCCCGATCTGGAGACTGAGCCATCTGAGACTGTAGCTTTGTGAATGTCAACAGATGAGCAGTAATGCATTAGCAGCAATCAATGTGGTTTGAGGGGACTTTTGTCTCTGTAATGGCATTTGCTGTTTCTTAGTAACGTTATAAAATATTTATATTGGATTTGACATCCTGATCAAAATGCCGCTTTGATGTATGTAAAAAAAATCCTCTGTAACTCAGTATCATTTATTTCTCCTGAAATTACTTGGGCTTTCATTATGTTATTCTTTCCCTTGCAGAATGGGGAGGCGGGGGGGATTCTGCAGGTTAAGGGTGTCTGTGGAAGCAACCTATGTACACCACCTACGATTAAAATTATTGTAAAGAGCCATTGAGCACCAAGAAGGTTGTATCGAGTTAAAAGAAAAGTATAGCCAAAGCAATTTTGGCTATACTTCTATGGATCACAGTACTGCCGTTTTTCTGTAAACCGTTTTCAGCCAACAGCGGGTTAAAGCACTATGTTGGGTGATGTCACAGAGCCTGTGACCAGCATGTAGGCAGGCAGCCTACTGTATTGTATGTTAGTTACCGGTAGTTATTTGGCTGCCTATATCAGGGGGAAAGGGTTCATATCTTTGTCTCCTTCCTGGAGAACCTTGCAGGGGTCTTCCTGGACCTGTGGTCCACTTCCGGAGCACCGGCTCATCAGGACACACCAAATCATGGACTTCTCCATTTTATTTTAGCCAAGTATGGACTCTATCCCTAAGGACTTCACATGTGCAGGTACAGTGTGGCAGCTACACCACAGATAGGTGGAGTTAGGAGAAGAATATTTATACATGTTGTACATAGCTTTCAGTAAAAGTCATTTAAACTGCTTCAAGCCTAGTCTGAAGTCATTCAAGGGGCGCATGTTGGATTTGGCGTATTCCTAAGAACCTGGATCTATAATAGCAATATTGGGTATGTGTAACACCATTACGAAATGTTAACCTACAAGGCTAAGAAGAGAAGGTAGTTGCCAAAAGTAACAGTGAGGAAGAGCAGCTACAGCAAGCAGTCATCTAGCATGGTTAGGTGACAGGTCCTTTGGTACTGAGGGGGTCGGTGTTCTGACTCCCTCCCTAGCAGTCTGTCACCTCCGGATCGATGCTGCATCCATCTAAGTGAGTATGTAGGACTTCTTTTTTTTTCAAACCCATACTTCTCTTTTAAAGCAGAACTCAACTGTATCTGAGCACCACTAAGTGAAAACACAATTTTTTATGTTTAATATACATGGCAAACTCTCTCATTCATCAATGTCTCCATGCTTAATTTTGCTGAGAAATCACGTTGTATCACCCCTAAGCATTTCTGGTCATGGACATCTTGAGTAAGGGCACATGATTCATGTACTGTAGCATTTAATACCTGGACTCCATCTGCACTTAGCTTAGGTATGCAGGCAGGCAGGAGGGTGTGCTTTGCTGAGAAAGCCCTTTCTCCCCCTCCATATGGAAGAAAAAAAAATGCCCAGGAAGACACCTGGAATTGGGAAACAGAAGCCAACCCCCAAAATGCCACTAGGGGGTAAAAAAAAACAAAAAAACAATGGACCATCTTCTGGAATGTATGACAAACTTTGACCTAAGCCAGAAACCAGAAGGCAATTGAATAAATGTTAAAAAAAGTGTTTAAAACAAGCAAATATACCTTCCTATCTATTTACTAAGGCTAGGAGCATACGGCTTAAAATAGAAAAAATTAGGAAAAAAAAGGGAAAAAAAACTGTGCTAAGGTATATATCTATGTGTGATATAAAAATATATTAAACCCCTAAAATTAAGCCAATTGTGAAGAAGCAGCAATTCTTTTATACAGCATCAATATAATGGAATACATTTAGAAACATTAGAATCGTGCTAACCTGTGAATGTGTATCAACGTTAAAAAATACATTGAATAAAATAAAATAGTGAATCATTGACAGTACAATGTAAATAAGTGATAATATACAGTATATAATAGTCCATACATCCCATAAATACCCAATCTCAATGACTTGTGATTGGGAGAACAAATTACTAAGGTATGGAATTGTGAATCAAACTTAAATATACATAAAAATTAGAGTGAAACTAAGAATAGTCTTAGTGAGTGGCTAAAAAGAACAACATCCACCCGTGCACAAAATGGGAATCAAGTTCATCCAAGTGAGGGAACTCTTCATCTGCTGTATGACACAAACTTGTGATCCACCACCGCTATAGAAGAAATTACTTCTTACCAAACAGCCATGATCCCCCACTACAGAGGATCATGATAATGATCATAATTGTATCATAAAATTGTTATAATTTTTACAGAATTTGAGTATTTGGATTATTGTACTACCTTCAACATTTTAAATACAGCTGGTCTTCTTTTCTAGTTCTATGCATTAGGTATGTGGTACACCCTTAACCGCTTCTTTGGGGAAGATTTACCGCCCTTCATAACCAGGCCATTTTTTGCAATACGGCACTGCGTTACTGACAATTGCGCGGTTGTGCGAAGCTGTACCAAAATAAAATTGATGTCCTTTTTTTCCCACAAATAGAGCTTTCTTTTGGTGCTATTTAATCACCTCTGCGTTTTTGTTTTTTTTTGCGCTTTAAACAAAGACAGACAATTTTGAAAAAAATACAATATTTTTTGCTTTCTGCTCTAAAACACATCTAATAAAAAAATGTAAAAAAATCGAATTTCTTCATCAGTTTAGGCCAACATGTATTCTGCTACATATTTTTGGTAAAAAAAAAATCACAATAAGCGTATATTGATTGGTTTGCGTAAAAGTTATAGCGTCTACAAACTATGGGATTTTTGGGGAATTTTTATTTATTTATTTCTACTAGTAATGGCGGCGATCAGCGACTTATAGTAGGCATGGATATTGCACCGGAAAATTGGACACTAAGTGGCAATTTTGGGGATCAGTGACACCAATACAGTTATCAGTGCTAAAAAATATGCACTGTTACTGTACTAATTACACTGGCAGGGAAGGGGTTAACATCAGGAGCGATCGAAGCGTTAGATGTGTCCCTAGGGTAGGGAGTACTTTCTAACTGTGGGGGGTGCTTTGGCTGTGGGAAGACAGAGATCCGTGTCCCTGCGTAGCAGAAACACAGGATTTCTGTCTTCCCTACTAACAGAACGGTGATCTGCCTTGTTTACATAGGCAGATCGCTGTTCTGCTTCTGTCGGGAACAATCAGCGCGTCCACTCGCTGATTGGCTCCCATTGTGTCCAATCACAGTGGGAGCGGGCCGCCAGTGGCGCTCGTGCGCGCCGCAGACCCAGGAGTGCAGAATCCTGTACCTGTATGTGATTCTGTGCACAAGAGCCGCTGCTTGCAGTAAATGTACGTGGGGTGGTCGTCAAGCTGTTAAAGAGAAAAATGGCTGGAGTATATATATTATTTTCTATATACCTGTTATAGAAATTCTCCCTTTTGGTCCCTTTTGGTCTGTTAAATATGCCTTTTAAAGCATTTAGCTATCTGTTTGACACGTTTGAAAAAAAAAAAAAACCTGTTGATCTTGCTGGAAATCTGATGAATAAGTTTTTGTGCACTCTGCCTGTACTGACTGTTATCATTTACATTGTTCTCAGGCAACTACAGATCTACAACCCTCTGTGGTATGGACAGTAAGAGAGGGGTCAGGTTCTGTATTCCAATCTTATATCGTCAGGAAAGGAAAATTGCAGTAAGTACTTGATATAAAATTTTAAGTTTTTTGTTGCACTGGATGCCTTGGAGCTGATTTGTATCTTAGTCAATCACACAAGCAGGAAATTATGTTTCTAGGGGGCGTTCTTTACACATTCTGTGTACTGAACATCTCCAGGTAGCCAGTTGCAGTTGTATACACTATATATATATATTTTTTTAATTTGCTATTTTTTTCCCACAAAAGTAGAGTTACCCTTTAAATCTCAGGTGTGGTATTTCCTTTAACCCTTTCGTCGCCGGGTCCGTACATCGTATGGACCTAACGGCGGGGGGTATCACACAAAATTCGGTGGCTGCAGCCACCGGCATTGTGTGTGAAACTGACAGGCAGACTCCTGCCTTTCAGGTGAGAGCATTCGGGTGGCTCCGCTGCCGCACGATCGCTCGCACACACCCCAGTACCGGCGCCCCCCCCCCACTGTGGCGCCCCACAAGCCCATCGGCGTGCCTGGGTTTTCCATGATAGGTGCCGGCGGATGGAGGGGAGGAAGAACAGCAGACACACATCTGCTCTCCTCCCCTTCTTCTTGTGACCCGGAAAGCGACGTCTCTGACGTCACTTCCGGGTCAAGATTTCGGTGTCCCCAGCTCGCTTTGCCGGGAAAGGATGTTTTGCAATGCAATCTACATTGCAAAACATTCAGTGGCGTCCAGGGGAGACATTGGAGGTCTTTTAGACCCTGCATATCTCAATAAAGAGAACCTGTCACCTAAAAATCATCACATTCCCTATGTTATAAAAAAAAAGTTAAGTAAAAGAAAGTTTTTATTTTTGTGAAAAAAATAAAGTTAAACCCAAGCACATAAAATCCCCCCCAAATAATTTTTGAGCCCCCCCCAACCCCCACATATATACAAGCACAAATGTAAACACATGTGTTGGGGGCGCCTACACATGAAAACGTCGACTGCGATACACATGTTACATATCGCCACGCACGCCGGAGTGAGAGCAATAATTCTAACACAAGACCTCCTCCGTAACACTAAACTGATACTTATAGGGGGCTTTTGAAATGTCACCTATAGAAAATAAAGGGGAATACATTTTGTCGCCATTTCACGGGCGCACGTAAATTTAAAGTGGGGTTCCACCCAAAAAAACAAACATATCTAAAAAATTCTAAAAAAAAAAACAAAAAAACATTTGGATATTTTTTTTTTTTTTACTTACCTCTAAATGCCTGTTGCTAGGTGGTCCCTCGTAGTCTGCCCCTTCGTCTGCCTGGGCTGGTGACATCACTTCCCCCTGGCACAGGAAGGGCTCGGCTCTTCTCCCTCCCTCCTGTCAATCATCTGGGACCCATTGCAGGTCCCAGGTGATTAAGCGGCCAATCACGGCGCTCGGCGCCGCTCGCGCATGCGCAGTGGGTGCCAGGCTGTGAAGCCACAGCCCGGCGCCCACAGTTGAAATGCCGGCGCCGACGAGCGGAGGGGGGGGACGAGCGGGGCTTCGATCCCCCGCACCGCTGGACCCAGGGACAGGTGAGTGTCCAATTAAAAGTCAGCAGCTGCAGTATTTGTAGCTGCTGACTTTTAATTTTTTTTTTTTTTAATGGCCCCCCTGGGTGGAACTCCTCTTTAAGGTTTGGCATGTTGGGTATCTTTTTACTCGGTACAACCTCATCTTTTTATATTTTACCAAACATTTGGGTAATTGATTGCGTTTGTTTGCTGTAATATCGTGTGACATAAAAAATTGCAAACAACCACTATTTTTTTCTCTGGGGTGTCTGCTTTCAGAAAATATGTAATATTTGTGGGTTTTGTGTAATCTTCAGGTAATCTTATTTTTTAATCATGTGTGCAAAACAACGCAAAAACGGCTCTGGCAGGGAAAGGTAAGCATATAAGGCAGCTTCCTAATAATTTTATATGAAGCCCAATTATTAAGTTGCACCTTTGCCTCTAACCTATTATTGCCTCCTAACAGAATTCAGATGACTGACTAACAGTCGGTGCCAGCAGTGTCCACATCATTTTCTGTTTATCATTCATAAGTCACCTGCAATTTGTCACTTGGTTCTGGCAAGCTGACCAGCGGCTGTATAGGATCCACGAGTATGCCGCAGAAGCGTGGGGGGCTTTGGCTGTCTATTAAGTGTGTCAGCAAAGATCATTTGCCCCTCAGTAAAAGCCAGCTAAGACTGACTAATCATATTGCACCCTACTGCTTCTTTAATTGCCCTGTTTATCTGTTTACTTCAGTATTTGCTAACGATTGCCGCTCGTTGATAGGGATAGTTCCACCTCTTGCTACATATCAAGCAACATGACAAATGGTGGTTATCTAAATCGTACATTGTGTAAAATTATATTCAGGAGATCATTTGATTTGGAAGATGTATGCACTTTCTAAATAGACACTTGTAATATACTCATGAGAGCCACTAATTACACATAAATTAGATTTGTCTTGAAATATTAATATAAATTCGCATTGCATGCTGCAAGGGAGATACATAAAATTCTCATTTTAAAACTTACAATTTGTTCTCCTTTGTCAACAGGGTACATGCTAATTAGGTGGAGATGGCATATTATGCAAAGCTGCTTTATAGCAAAGTAATAAATGAAAATAGAACATCGCATCTCATTAGCCTCCATATTTTAAAGGGCCGCCAAAAGCAGACCACAGATTGCATTACACAATCAAGGTATTAAAAACATCCATAGACATAGATTTCAAAATTTGGCCTGTAATGTTTGAGATATTTTGCTTTGAGTAAAAGTGAGCCTCTGCTCAGTATTAAAAATTTGCAGTAAGTGCTTTGAGTAAAGCTGGCCATAGATGGGCAGAATTGTTAATGAAAATTCTTGGGGAAGGAAGGTTCTAAGAAAGTTCATACTTTTTTCTAATCATTAGTGGGTCAAATTTGAAAATCCGAAAAATCGAAAATCCAAAAATTAAAAAATCCAAAAATAAGAACGAAAATCCAAAAATTCAAAAGAATGAAAATTCGAAAATAAGAACTAAAATCCAAAAATTAGAAAACCCAAAAATGTGAAAATCTGAAATAACTAACTAACCAATAAGAACTATTATTAACTATTAAATTATAGGTATTGGAATCTCCTTTCAAACTTGGCTGTTAGTGAACGTAGTGAATACAAATTTATCCGAAGTTACGAATTATCTGAAATAACGAATGCCACTTCTAAACAAATGGATCGTAACAAATTAATAATAATAAATAATAATAATAAAAAGTTTTTATTATTATTATTTATTATTATTATTTTGTTACGTTCCATTCGTTTGCATGCGTCATTCGTTATTTTGGATAAATTTGTTACGTTCACTAACAGCCAAGTATGAAAGGAAATTCCAATACCTATAATTTAATAGTTAGTTATTATTTCAGATTTTTGGATTTTCGGTCTTATTTTCGGATTATCGTTCTTATTTTCAGATTTTCGTTCTTTCGAGTTTTCAGATTTTCTTTCTTATTTTAGGATTTTCGGATTCACGATTTTTTGGATTTACGAATTTCCAAATTTTCGGATTTTGAATTTCCTTATTTTAGAATTTCCGCATTTTTGAATGTTTGAATATACAAGTTTATTTGAATTAACAAATTTTGATCATAACGAATGACACGAAAAACGGAAAACAAAAAAACAAATGAAACGAAAATGAATACATTTTTTGGCAGTGCACATGTCTAATGAATGATAAAAAGAGTATTGGTATATTTTCCTGACCTAGAAAAATGGTGGCCTTGGCTCCCGCTATGGCTTGCTACATGACCAAATGGCAATAGAAACTACACTACATGGTCAAAATTATTGGGACACCTGTCTTTACACACACATGAACTTTGATGGCATCCCAGTCTTATGCCCCGTACACACAGTCGGATTTTCCGATGGAAAATGTCCGATCGGATCGTGTTGTCGGAAATTCCGACCGTGTGTGGGCTCCATCGGACATTTTCCATCGGATTTTCCGACACACAAAGTTGGAGAGCAGGAGATAAAATTTTCCGACAACAAAATCCGTTGTCGGAAATTCCGATCGTGTGTACACAAATCCGACGGACAAAGTGCCACGCATGCTCAGAATAAATAAAGAGATGAAAGCTATTGGCCACTGCCCCGTTTATAGTCCCGACGTACGTGTTTTACGTCACCGCATTTAGAACGATCGGATTTTCCGACAACTTTGTGCGACCGTGTGTAGACAAAACAAGTTTGAGCCAACATCCGTCAGAAAAAATCCTAGGATTTTGTTGTCGGAATGTCCGAACAAAGTCCAACCGTGCGTATTAGTCTGCAGGGTTCATTATTGAGTTGGCCCACCCTTTGCAGCTATAACAGCTTCAACTCTTCTGGGAAGGCTGTCCAGGTTTAGGAGTGTGTCTATGGGAATGTTTGACCATTCTTCCAGAAGCTCATTTGTGAATTACTCCAGTGAAAGTGAGGGAGGGGAAGCGAAGGGAAAGGGTAGCACTCTTGCCTAGCAGTAAAAAGGGTCGCTGGTTCGAATCCCAACCACGACACTACCTGCCTGGAGTTTGCATGTTCTCCCTGTGCCTGCATGGGTTTCCTCCAGGTACTCCGGTTTCCTCTCACACTCCAAAGACTGGTAGGTTATTTGGCTTATGTCCAAAATTGGCCCTAGTATATGAATGTGAGTTGGGGACCTTGGATTGTAGGCTCCTTGAGGGTAGGGACTGATGTGAATGTGCGATGTATGTGTGGAGCGCTATGTAAATTGACGGCGCTATATGGGTACCTTAAATAAAATAATGATATAATAGATGAGCATCTTAATGAGACACAATGTACAGGGATAGGGACAATTGTAGAAACTTAGGTTGAACTGGATGGACTGGTGTCTTTATTCAACCTTACTAACTATGTAACTGTGCAGGCCAGTCAAGTTCCTCCACCCCAAACTCGCTCGTCCATGTCTTTATGGACCTTGCTTTGTGCACTGGTCCAAATCATTTGGTGGAGGAGGGATTATGGTGTGGGTTTGGGCTTGGCCCCTTATTTTTAGTGACGGGAACCCTTAAGGTGTCAGCATACGAAGATATTTTAGACGATTTCATGCTCCCAACTTAGTGGGAACAGTTTTGGGATGGCCCCTTCCTGTTCCAACATGACTGCACAGTTTGTGGTGGAGGAACTTGACTGGCCTGCACAGAGTCCTTACCTCAACCCCATAGGACACCTTTGGGATGAATTCGAGCGGAGACTGCGAGCCAGGCCTTCTCGTCCACATCAGTGCCTGACCTTACAAATGTGCTTCTGGAAGAATGGTCAAACGTTCCCATAGGCACACTCCTAAACCTTGTGAACAGTCTTCCCAGAAGAGTTGAAGCTGTTATAGCTGCAAAGGGTGGGCCAACTCAATATTGAACCCTACAAACTAAGACTGGGATGCCATTAAAGTTTGTGTACAAGTAAAGGCAGGCGTCACAATACTTTTGACAATATAGTGTACAAGTGACCTTTATGCATACTTATTATGCAGGCAAGGTCCACTTTGGTCACCATCATGAAACCCACCCTAGGAAATGCCATGCAGCTTTTACTGGAGTGTATGGAGCAGGAAGTTGATGTAAAGAGACTGAAGGAGATCCACAATACTGAGATGCCAATAAAAAAAAAAGGATGAAGAAAGGGTGACAACATGCATTTAGTAACAATTACAATTGTCTAGCAAACCAAATGCCGTTAGTTAGGGCTTACATCTGCAATTACTCAGAAGAATACAAAGGGAATCGTTGCTAACTTTCTTCTGTAATAAAGTCAAAAGACTTTGCAAAGCCGAAATTGACTTGCTATAAACAGCACTGAAATGCAGAACTTTTTTTTGACATCCCCATAGGGCCCCTAGAGTCTTTAGAGTCTTAGGCCCCAGGCAGTTGCCTATTCTGTCCTTGTTATAATCTACCACTTGGTGGATTGCTTGGGGCATGCATAATTTTATTGGACATACATATTAAAATTACTGTTTCATGTTTTATAAGCGGCACAATTCAAAACTTGACAACTAATGTTAGGATGGAAATTTGAGGCCTCTCTGTAAGAATGGAATTTTTGTTTTTTAAGTAAAGAACCACCTGGGGGGTGGGGGGGTCCCACTTTGCCTCCCTTTTATTTTATTTTACCTACCTGGTTTCTCTACCTCAGTCATGCCTATACCTGTAAATGGCCCAGTTTGAATTGCTGTTTTGTGAATTTCAATGCAAGTATATTATGCTTGTTTTCTATGCCTAACCGTTCCTCTGGCGATCGAATATAATTTTCTCTTATGGAATGTGCACGGTCTGAGTGATGTGGTGAAGCGTCAAGCACTTTTTTCTATACTCAAATCATACCGCTCTGCGGTTGCGTGCCTACAGGAAACGCACTTACAGTCCACTACTCTCTCTATGCTGAAAAACCCTAACTACCAATTGCAGTTTAATTCCATTCACACCGCATATTACAGAGGGGTTAGTATTTTAATCTCTAATGATGTCTCTTTTGAATTAATGCATTCTAAGATACCTGACCAAGGTCACAATATTTTATTATTGTGCAAGCTAGCTGGCATGATGTGTATTGTAGCTAATCTTTATGTCCCTCCACCCTTCTTTGTTGACGGGTTAAATTGCTTGGCGCAATTTATGGCTCCATATCCTGACATACCCCTATGGGTCCCGGGTGATTTTAATAATCTTCTTGACAAAAATTAGACAAATTTTCACCCCCCCCCCGATGGACACCCCAGGGGCTCAGGGGAAACCACTTCATTTGCGCGACTGATCTGTGAGCTTGGGTTGGGAGATGTGTGGAGGGACAGGTATCCAGATGGGAGATGTTACTCATGCTACTCTGCCACGCACAGAGCGCTCTCTTGCATTGATCTTTGTTTGTGAAATTCCTTAGCTATGCCCAAGGTTACCCTGATCGAATATGTCCCTCAAAGCATTTCTGACCACTCTCTTCTACGAGCATCGAGAATTTCTGTTCTGGGCATTCCTGGGGAAAGATTATGGAAAGTAAACCCTTTTTGGTTAAAATTGTTCCCTGCCGAGTATCCCCTACCTAGAGCAATCACTACCTTTCTTAGGTGTAATAGGGGTTCAACGGCTCTGTGCATTATCTGGGACTCCCTTAAGTCGCATCTTAGGGGCCTTATTATAAAACAAATATCTGCTATCAAATCTCACACTAGGGAGTGGGAGACTCTGGTGTCTGCTGAGGCTAGGAAGGCCAAGGAACACTACATAGCTCAGCCCTCACCAGAATCTGAATGTAGTTGGCTGGCCATTGGCAGTCCCTATACCAACAAGTCGTTACCACGGCTGCAGAAAATAAATGCTTTTTTATGCAACAGTGATATTTCGAGGAGGGAGAAAATACTGGACATCTATTGGCAGTGATCTCCCGGGCACAACGGGCAAAGTCACAGATTGATGCCTTTCAGACCCTGGCCGGGGCATTTGTTCACAACTTGGATCAGGTGGCATCAGTGTTTGGGGCATATTTTGAGGTTGTGTATGACTCCAAGGTCTCTCCTACAGTTATGGACCTAGCAACCTTCTTAGATCAGTGTCCTATCTGCGGGCGGCCGTAAGAAGTTAAACGCTCCTATCACACTGGAGGAACTCACTCAAGCAGTTGCCTCTATGGCCAATAGTAAATCCCTGGGCATGGATGGTCTCCTGGCTGAGATTTACAAGCGGTATAGTGAATCACTCCTTCCTCCCCTGTTAGATACCTTAAACGCTGCTGTGCAATCTGGAAATCTCCCACAATCTATGAATGAGGCTGGTCATACCCAAGCCTGGCAAAAATCCATTGCAACCTGACTCGTATAGGCCCATTTCACTTATAAACTTGGACATTAAACTACTGGCTAGGGTTCTAGCCACGAAATTGGCGGCGGTAGTCCTAGGTTTGGTGCATTTGGATCGATCTGGTTTCATACCGGCCAGGTCTACTGCGCTCAACATACGTTGCTTATTCCTGAATATCCAGCTGCCGGTGGATAATCCTGGACATAGGGCGGTGTTCTCCCTCAACGCTGCCAAAGCTTTTGACAGCGTCAAGTGAAAATACCTGTGGGCAGTGTTGAAAAAATTTCGAGTTGGAGAAGCTTTTCTTGCCTGGGTGCAGCTGCTATATTCTGCAACGTCTCAGCTGGAAATGGGCCTACCTAGGGCTCCATTGGAATGCCTGACTGTCCATATGCTTAGGAGACTCTGGAAAGAGCTGAGGAAGCGTCTGGGCATTGAGGGCTTCCTTGATTGTACACCCATTTGGTATAATAGACCTACCCTGAACTTGGGAAATTGTGTAACCGCTCTATATGGAAAACAGCCGTGATTAAATATATGTCCCAGCTGTTTGATGGCACAGTGATAAAGCCCTTCTCTCGGCTGAGAGAGGAGTTTCCTTTGTTACCAAACCACTACTTTATGTACCTGCAGCTGTGCAATGCTGTGAGAATACAGCGAAGATGCTCTGTCTTGCGCCTAGATGACTCTGACTACCTCCCCTCTATTTTTGATACTAGGGATAAGAAAGGATTTATCACTCGCATATATACTTGCCTGCTAGCTCAAATCCAAGCCCCAGATCTACTACCCTGTAGGGAGAAGTGGGAAACTGATGTCGGCCCTATAGATGGAGATAGCTGGGATCAGATTTTGGCGAATGGCCCCCTAGTTTCTGTCTCCGTGCTACAAAAGTTGTCACACTTATTTATCCTCCACAGGGTGTGCAGGACCCCAGTACAACTACATAAATGGGGAAGGAGGGATTCCCCCTTGTGCCCTAGGTGTCAGCTGCATCAGGGCACTCTGATCCATCTGCTTTGAAACTGCCCCAAATTGGGGCAGTTCCAAAGCGGTATTGGCATGATGTTGTCAATCTTATTAATAATATGTATCATCGTCAACAACCAGTAGACCGATTACAAGTCTATTGGGTGGTCTGGTGGAGGAATTGTACCCTCCATCTACTTATATCGCTTTAATTAGGTTGCTTTACCTGACCAGGAAATTGATTGCAAGATTTTGGCTCTCACCCAGAGCTCCCACATCTGCTCAGTGGGTGCAACAGGTGAATACAATACTTGTCAGGGAAAAGATTGCCTATTAACATAGGAATTGTAGCACCCTCTACCAATAGGTAGGTGCTAGTATAGGATTTTTACTAGAGAGATTGTCAGCACAGGTAAATTTAGGCAGGCTGATGCTTTATGCTAGCCATGTCTGTTTTGATTTGGGGGAAAGGAGTGGCCAGAGTAGCAGTGGGTGTGACCACCTGTGCTCTTGTTCTGAGGCGCCTCCCCTGCTTCCAGGGAGAATGTTCTGGAAAAGGGGCAGGTCCTAGAGCTGGAGTAGCAGGCAGCTCATGTGGGAGCCCTGACCAATCCCCAACTGGTATTGGCAGGGGGTGGGCCTCCTATATAAGCTGAGGTAACATGCCTTTGGGGGTTGTTGTCGGCCAGGTGAAGTGGAGAATGGAGTACTAGACAGCAGCAGGAGGGCACTCCCATCTGGGGGGGGGGGTGCGTTGATTACAGGAGGAGACCCGGGGAGAACTGTGAAGGAACTTTGCCTTTACACGGTCATTGGCGAAGTCCTCATCATTACACGGTCATTAATGAGGAACTCCTGGAGCAGAAGGGCAGGTGAAGCTGTCGGAATGTATGTTCCGGTTAAGTTCTCCATCAAGGACTCGGGGCAGAGAAAGGTCGATGAGTGTACCACAATGGAGGGCTGGATGTGCCAGGAAGTCTGTGAGGGAACTTCACTTTTACACGGTCATTAGTGAAGTCCTCATCATTACACGGTCATTGATAAGGAATCCTGGATCAGAGGAGAGACTGTGGGGAGTTGTGTCAAATCAATGTGGCCTGAGGGCACAGGATTTGCAAGCTGGGCTGGCTGGGAACAGTAGTCCACCATTCAGAACATGCTTTTAAACTACTGGGTCTCCGGGGAGAGGTACAGTACTGCAGGCCTCTGGCCTAGTAGCAGCAAACAATCAGAGCCAGCATTAGAAACTATTCAGAGTGGGTTCTCTTGCTTACAGAAGAGGATGTGACAGGAAAATAATGTGCTACAACATAAGTTTGTGCAAGAGGAGAGGATTTTCTGGGAACTTCACCCTTACACGGTCTTGGGTGAAGTCTTTATTCTTACACGGTAACTAATGAGAAATTCCTGGGGAGCAATAGTCTGCAGGAGTTACGCAGAGGAGGAGCAATAGTCTGCATGGTGATGCAGGAAGAGGATTGTAGCTGTTAAACATGAGCATCATTCCTTCAGGCTCAAACTATGTGCTAATCTATACAATCTCTGAATATGATGGCAAATTGATCTGTTCTATGGGCATCCCATATACCCCTTTCCCCCAACCAAGTTGTACCCCCCAATAAACAAAAACAAAACAAAGCAAATGACTGATCATTGTCTCTGAAGTGATATATGGGAGTCTGGCAGCGGGGTGATATGGTGGATGTTTGTTACTAGTGACAACTACACCGCTACAGAAATTTACCAAACTCTGGCAGGAGTGGTTGGAGAACCCTGAGGTAGCCCCTCCTCAACTGGTTCTTACTAGATTACTCCAGGTATAGGTAAAGAACATGGGATGCACTGGCTTCAGTTATATAGAAGAGAATGGGGTCTCTGGCTCATTCAAGATATTTCTATTTTTTGTTTCAATTTTTTTTTATTTTTGTTACCTTTTGTATATTATTAAATGATATACACTTCGGGAACTGTATGTTTTCAGTTCTCTGAGTTACGGTTAGTTTAACATTGACTACTTTGTCTAATACTACACTTATTCTGCAGTAGAGTTACCCTAATACAATATATAACTTGTATCTGATTCTTAGGTATGTTCTATCCGTTATAACTGTTCATATCTTATTTTATGCACAATAAAAAATATCTTTTCTGATTAAAAAAAAAGTGAGGAACCTTTTCATTAGTGTGAGGTTCCATGAGCTTGGTGCTGCAAACATCTACAGACCTTCTCATGTCACTGGCTGTCATTGAACCTCTGTACGATGTATGAAGTCCAAAACAAGACCTTTTGATGGTGGCCACTATATGGTCTGTTAAAGAGGAAGTAAACCCTCCTGCAAAAAAAAAAAACTAAAAACACACCCTGCAAGATAAAGGCATAATGAGCTAGTATGCATAGCATACTAGCTCATTATGAATTACTTACCCGAGAACGAAGCCCCCACAGCCGTCCTCGTCTCCCCCTCAGGCCGCCGACAGGTCGCCCGGGGCTTGCTTCCGGGTATCACGGCATGCGCGCGTGAGCCGCCGCGAACGGCACAGTACAACTGAAGCAACAGCACGTACATGCAATTGCTTCAGTTGGCTTAAGTGCGCATGTTCCACATGACGTCGGCACATGCAAATACAGGGATATCTCCTAAACCGTGCAGGTTTAGGAGATATCCAGTGCAGCTACAGGCAAGCCTAATTATAGGCTTGCATGTAGTTTAAAGTGGTTGTAAAGGGTTTACAACCACTTTAACTACATACACACTGAAGATTCTGCAAACAAGTATAATTAATAACAAATTGTATTAGCACACCAAGGATCTCCAGAACGGGTCCAAAGCTTTGTTCGGCAATCACATCATTTCATGCTTGATGAAGGGGTCCTGCGTGGCTCCGAAACATTGCAATCTGCTGTAACAATGTGTTTGCTGAATAAAGCTTTGGGCCCGTCCTGGAGATCCTTGGTGTGCTGGTGGCATTCTCTTCCTCTGACTTGACGCAGTTCCAGCCAGTGGTCGCTTCAGCACCCACTTATATGCACAGCCATTTCTACAGAAATGTGTGCGTTGGGAAAAGTGTGTAGTTAAGTTTGTATTGACACCTGCATCAGATCGCAAACAGTGCGGGAAACTCACAGGGATTGCGGTGTTTCCTGCACCACATATGTGTGAACTGGGACTTACAGGATATGAACACCCCCCCCCAAGTCTTCTTAAAATATAAAAAATATCATATATACACAAAGATTATGCATGAAAAGACAAAAGAGGGCGCATTAGCCTAGTGCGTTATGCAAAACACCATTTATTTATGGAAATCAAGTAAGCGATTATACTCACAAACAAAAATGCATAAAAGGCTCATCACAAGTGCCAGGAAGGAGTTCAGACTAGGGCCTCAAACCGTGCCCCCAGATCGACCAAGATGGCATCAGAAAGGATTTGCAGATGCTGCTGACGCATTTCCAGGGTGTCCCCTCTTCCTCAGCTCAAATATAATTGCTTACTTGATTTTTAAATGGTCTTTTGCATAACGCACTAGGCTGGTGCGCCTCTTTTGTAGTAGACATGTGCACTGCTAAATGTGTTTCTTTTCGTTTCATTCGTTTTTTTTTATTTTTTTTTTAGTTTTTCGCGTCATTCGTTATGATCGCAATTCGTAAATTAAATAATTTGTAAATTCGAAAACCCAAAAATAAAGAAAATCTGAAAATTCGAAAGAACGAAAATCCAAAAGTTCTAAAGAATAACTAACTAGCTAACTAATAATAACTAACTATTAAATTATAGATATTGGAATTTCCTTTCAAATTTGGCTGTTAGTGAATGTAACGAATACGAATTTATCAGAAGTTACAAGTTATCCAAAATAACAAATTCCACATCTAAACAAATGGAACGGAACAAACTAATAACAAATAATAATAATAAAATGTTTTTATTATTATGGTTATTTGTTATTATTAATTCATTATGTTCTATTCGTTTAGATACGGCATTCATTATTTCGGATAATTCATAACTTAGGATAAATTCATATTCGTTACGTTCACTAACAGCCAAAATTGAAAGGAAATTCCAATACCTATAATTTAATAGTTAATTATTATTTAAAATTTTTGAATTTTCGGGTTTTCGGATTTTCAGATTTTAAAATTTTCAAATTTTCAAATTGACGAATTTTCAAACATTCAAATTTACAAATGTTTAGAAAAATTTGTTAAACGGGTTTTCGTTAATTCGGATGTTTTCGAATCAACGAATTTGTTAAAGTTCATTAAAAAACTAATTCGGAATGAAACGATTTGCACGTGTCTATTTTGTAGATCACCCAGGTCTGAAGAGGGCTGCAAGGCATAATAATTACTTGATGACTGGTGATCCCTCCATGGAGAACTAAAAATATAGACCACTCACCTTCGATGTCTGTCTCATACTTCAGCATAGAAGATTGCTTTGTTCTTTTTATACAAAAATTATAACCAGAAGTACAACTTCTAAGACTCTATGTCATGGTTATGCAATAGAGTTATCTCTGTTACCTTACCTTTCTCCATGTGTTCATCTCTAAAGACCAGCTGCCTCTCACCTGACTGGTTTTATAACCTCTCCTCTAAGCATGGCCCCACCCCAGGCCCCATCAGGGAACCCTATATTAACCTGTGCACTGCCTGTGACCCTGAACCTAGGCGTGAACTCTGTTCTCTTTGTCTGCTTGTGGCCCCGACCTTGGCTTGCCCCATACTTTCCTTGTTGTTCCAGCCTGCTGCCTCCTTCCTCTTCTCCTGTAGTCTACCGTGAGCGTGAGCTGTGAGACCCTGGGGGCCGCGACCTGGAGCCAGACTGCAGCGCAGTCCATCCTCACCACTGGAGGCTCTAGTGAACACCTGCTGGCTCTTAGACCCCGCGCCCTGGGCAATCTATGCTTTAGCTCCCAGTGGGATCTGTGTCAGTGATCCAGTAGACCTGCTTCCTGAACCTCCCAGGGTTCAATCCGCAGCAGTCAGTCCTAGGGTCCACTATCTAGCGGTGCACTTCTGATTCCTACAGAGTGCATCTGTCACCTAGCCTCAAGGTGACCTGACAGTTTGATCAGCCATTTCCCTTTGCCTGTCCCTGGACCCCCTTGGACACACACCCAGGCTGACTCGTCCACCAGTTCCACAGTCGCTACACCCTGTGATACAATTCTGGTGGTCGCTGCACCTGGCGATGCGGTTCAGTTGGCCTCTGCACCAGTCCAGCCAATGCCCAGTGAGCTTTCTGCTTCTTGTTCAGGACCTTCTGTAACCTGGCCTCACCCTACTGCTACTACGTCTGTTCAAACCTGTTTAAGAGGCTCAATCCATCCTTTGGATAGACTGCCTCATTCGGCCAGGTGGGGTTTTCAATCTTTTGTTCAGGGCTTTCTGCATTCTGTTTGTGTTTCTGCAATCCAGCTTAACTATTGTGACACGTCACCTTCTAACCAACCTAACCTCAGGGATCCACTGACCTCTAACCAGTCTGATGGTCCTGTGTTAGAAGTCCAGCTCATCTTTAAGGGTCTGGGGACCCTGCTCAGACTTCTGATGGTCTTCTCGTGCCCTTACCCATTTCTAAAAAGCCTTTAGTCCTCAATAAGTTCTTTTGTCCTCTCCCTACCTTGGTTCTGGTCTCTGAGGATAATCTAAAGTACAAGGTTAGTCAAGTTTTGGATTCCCGGCTCCGTAAAGGCATTCTTTAGTACCTTGTACATTGGAAAGGGTTTGGTCCTGAGGAGAGGTCTTGGATCACTGCATCTGTGGTCTTTGCTCCTCGTCTATTGAGGAGGTTCCATCTGGAGTTTCCCTTTAAGCCTGGGCACAGGCGGGGAAGGGGGAGGCCTCATAAGAGGGGGGGTACTGTCATGGTTATGCAATAGAGTTTTCTCTGTTAGCTTACCTGTCTCCACGTGTTCATCTCTAAAGACCAGCTGCCTCTCACCTGACTGGTTTTATAACCTCTCCTCTAAGCATGGCCCCACCCCAGGCCCTATCAGGGAACCCTATACTAACCTGTGCACTACAAGCCAGCAGTGCTAATCAACCATTGTGTGTTAGCTTTCGTGTGTACTTGCTGTGTTTCCTACGTCTGATTTCGGTTACCGACTTTGGCCTGTTCTTAACTATTCCTGTCTGCTCGTGACCCTGACCTTTGGCGTGTCCCCGACCATCCCTGTTTGCCTGTGACCCTGAACCTTGGCGTGAACTCTGTTGTCCTTGTCTGCTTGTGGCCCCGACCTTGGCTTGTCCCATACTTTCCTTGTTGTTCCAGCCTGCTGCCTCCTTCCTCTTCTCCTGTAGTCTACCATGAGCGTGAGCTGTGAGACCCTGGGGGCCGCGACCTGGAGCCAGACTGCAGCGCAGTCCATCCTCACCACTGGAGGCTCTGGTGAACACCTGCTGGCTATTAGACTCCGCGCCCTGGGGAATCCATGCTCTAGCTCCCAGTGGGATCTGTGTCAGTGATCCAGTAGACCTGCTTCCTGAACCTCCCAGCGCAGCAGTAAGTCCTAGGGTCCACTACCTAACGGTGCACTTCTGACTCCTACAGAGTGCATCTGTCACCTAGCCTCAAGGTGACCTGACACTCTATTCCCAAAGCTTTACACAAGGTTATTTATTCCAAGCCATGTGACTATAATTTTCAAATCCCATTGGACGCCACTGAAAATAACTGTCACCTTTTTAAAATAAGGATCTTTGTTCAGATGCTTTGGCTTTTTGTATTAGGCCAAATATGTATTTTAAAGTGGATTTACAGTCGGGACGGAAAGTATTCAGACCCCCTTAAACTTTTCACTCTTTGTTATATTGCAGCCATTTGCTAAAATCATTTAAGTTAATTTTTTTCCTCATTAATGTACACACAGCACCCCATATTGACGGAATAACACAGAACTGTTGACATTTTTACAGATTTATTAAAAAAGAAAAACTGAAATATCACACGGTCCTAAGTATTCAGACCCTTTGCTGTGACACTCATATATTTCACTCAGGTGCTGTCCATTTCTTCTGATCATCCTTGCGATGGTTCTACACCTTCATTTGAGTCCAGCTGTGTTTTATTATACTGATTGAACTCGATTAGGAAAGCCACACACCTGTCTATATAAGACCTTACAGCTCACAGTGCATGTCAGAGCAAATAAGAATCATGAGGTCAAAGGAACTGCCTGAAGAGCTCAGAGACAGAATCGTGGCACAGATCTGGCCAAGGTTACGAAAAAATTTCTGCTGCACTTAAGGTTCCTAAGAGCACAGTGGCCTCCATAATCCTTAAATGGAAGACGTTTGGGACGACCAGAACCCTTCCTAGAGCTGGCCATCCGGCCAAACTGAGCTATCAGGGGAGAAGAGCCTTGGTGAGAGAGGTAAAGAAGAACATAAAGATCACTGTGGCTGAGCTCCAGAGATACAGTCGGGAGATGGGAGAAAGTTGTAGAAAGTCAACCATCACTGCAGCCCTCCACCAGTCGGGGCTTTATGGCAGAGTGGCCCGATGGAAGCCTCACCTCAGTGCAAGACACATGAAAGCCCGCATGGAGTTTGCTAAAAAAAACACCTGAAGGACTCCAAGATGGTGAGAAAAAAGATTCTCTGGTCTGATGAGACCAAGATAGAACTTTTTGGCCTTAATTCTAAGCGGTATGTGTGGAGAAAGCCAGGCACTGCTCATCACCTGTCCAATACAGTCCCAACAGTGAAGCATGGTGGTAGCAGCATCATGCTGTGGGGGTGTTTTTCAGCTGCAGGGACAGGACGACTGGTTGCAATCAAGGGAAAGATGAATGTGGCCAAGTACAGGAATATGCTGGACGAAAACCTTCTCCAGAGTGCTCAGGACCTCAGACTGGGCCGAAGGTTTACCTTCCAACAAGACAATGACCCTAAACACAGCAAAAATAACGAAGGAGTGGCTTAACAACAACTCCGTGACTGTTCTTGAATGGCCCAGCCAGAGCCATGACCTTGAGCATCTCTGGAGAGACCTAAAAATGGCTGTCCACCAACGTTTACCATCCAACCTGACAGAACTGGAGAGGATCTGCAAAGAGGATACCCAAATCCAGGTGTGAAAAACTTGTTGCATCTTTCCCAAAAAGACTCATGGCTGTATTAGATCAAAAGGGTTCTTCTACTAAATACTGAGCAAAGGGTCTGAATACTTAGGACCATGTGATATTTCAGTTTTTCTTTTTTAATAAATCTGTAAAAATGTCAACAACACTGTTTTTCTGTCAATATGTGGTGCTGTGTGTACATTAATGAGGAAAAAAATGAACTTAAATGATTTTAGCAAATGGCTACAATATAACTAAGAGTGAAAAATTTAAGGAGATCTGAATACTTTCCGTCCCCACTGTAAATCCATTGATTTAAAGATGAACTGTCAAGCCATGAAATGGCAGCATACTTGGCTGTAAGGGATAGGAGAGGGAATTCTGCTTTGCAGGTTGATGCATTTTCCCAGTGCGTTTTTTGTGCTCTTTGGCACGAGTTTTGACTCTTTTTTGATGTGTTTTTGATGCATTTTTGGGATTTGTCTCTTGCTATGCAGAAGAAACCAGCAAAAAATACATTGGAAATAGATCTGTGTTTTTTATGCGTTTCCATTGAAGTTTATGAAACAAAAAAACGCAACCTGCTGCAGGCAAAAAAGTCCCTGACCCTTTCAAAAAGATGCATCTGTTGAAAACGCACAGATGTGAACGTGACCTATTGGAAAATATGGTAACATGACTGTAGTGCGTTTCTGCAAAACTCTAAACACATTGCAAAATGCATAGGTGTGAACCTAGCCCAAATCATGGCCAGCACAATGACTAAGTTGAGTGCACATGCTTAGCGTCATATCCAGAGGTTGACTTTGGGAAATAGACATATGAGTGCTGCCAACATTGCTGCAGAGGTTGAAGGGGTTGTGGGTCAGCCTGTCAGTGCTCAGACCATACGCCGCATACTGCATCAAATTGGTCGGCATGGCTGTCATCCCAGAAGGAAGCCTCTTCTAAAGATGATGCACAAGAAAGTCCGCAAACAGTTTGCTGAAGACACGCAGACTAAGGACATGGATTACTGGAACCATGTCCTCTGGTCTGATGAGACCAAGATAAACTTATTTGGTTCAGATGGTGTCAAGCATGTGAGGCGGCAACCAGGTGAGGAGTACAAAGACAAGTGTGTCTTGCCTACAGTCAAGCATGGTGGTGAGAGTGTCAAGGTCTGGGGCTGCATGAGTGCTGTCGTCACTGGGGAGCTACAGTCCATTGAAGGAACCATTTATGCCAACATGTACTGTGACATACTGAAGCAGAGCATGATCCCCTCCCTTCGGAGACTGGGCCGCAGGGCAGTATTCCAATATGGTAACGACCCCAAACACATCTCCAAGACGACCACTGCCTTGCTAAAGAAGCTGAGGATAAAGGTGATGGACTGGCCAAGCATGTCTCCAGACCTAAACCCTATTGAGCATCTGTGGGGCATCCTCAAACGGAAGGTGGAGGAGCGCAAGGTCTCTAACTAGCTCCGTGATGTTGTCATGGAGGAGTGGAAGAGGACTCCAGTGTGAAGCTCTCATGAACTCCATGCCCAAGAGGGTTAAGGCAGTGTTGGAAAAAAATGGTGGCCACACAAAATATTGACACTTTGGGTCCAATTTGGAAATTTTCACTTAGGGCTGCACTCACTTTTGTTGCCACTGGTTTAAACATTAATGGCTGTGTGTTGAGTTATTTTGAGGGGACAGCAAATTTACACTGTTATACAAGCTGTACAATCACTACTTTCTATTGTAGCAAAGTGTCATTTCTTCAGTGTTGTCACATGAAAAGATATAATAAAATACTTACAAAAACGTGAGGGGTGTACTCACTTTTGTGAGATACTGTAAGTCTTATGCTGTGTACACATGGTCGAACTTTTCAGCAACAAAAATCCGACGGCCTGTCCGACAGACTTTTGACGGACTTTCTAACGAACGGACTTGCCTACAAATGATCACACAAAGGTCAGACGGATTCTTACGTGATGACGTACACCGGACTAAAATAAGGAAGTTTATAGCCAGTAGTCAATAGCTGCCCTAGCGTCAGTTTTTGTCCGTCGGACTAGCATACAGACGAGCGGATTTCTGGGTCCGGCGGAGTTACGACGTAAAGATTTGAAGCATGTTCCAAATCTAAAGTCTGTCAGATTTGCGACTGGAAAAGTCCGCTGAAGCCCACACACGATCGGATTGTCCACCGGATTTGGTCCGTCGGTGTCCGTCAGACCAGTCCAGTCGAAAAGTCCGACCGCGTGTACGCTGCATTATAAGAAACATCATGTAAGTCTTTTATGCATATAGTCATGCAGGCATCTTGTTAAAACAAAAGACTTTAATATACCGTATTTATCGGCGTATAACACGCACCGGCGTATAACACGCACCCCAATTTAGGAGGGAATTTTAAGGAAAAAAAACTTTTAGGAGGGAAGTTGAAGGGAAAAAAACTTACATTTAAATGGCCATCATTGCAGCCTTGTCAGTGCAGCCTTTCCCCAGTGCAGCCATGTCAGTGCAGCCTTGTCAGTGCAGCCTTCCCCAGTGCAGCCTTGTCAGTGCAGCCATGTCAGTGCAGCCTTGTCAGTGCAGCCATGTCAGTGCAGCCATGTCAGTGCAGCCTTCCCCAGTGCAGCCTTCCCCAGTGCAGCCTTCCCCAGTGCAGCCTTACCCAGTGCAGCCTTGCCCCAGTGCAGCCTTCGATCCCCTGTCTTCAAAATCGCCGACCGCGATTTGAAAATGGCGCCGCCGGTCCTCGGCTCTTTCCAGCGGCTCTCATTCACTTTCGGCTCCACTCGTAGTCTTGAGCGGAGCTATCCGAACCTAGCCGAGTAGGTTCGGATAGCTCCGCTCGGGACTACGAGTGGAGCCGAAAGTGAACGAGAGCCGCCGGAAAGAGCCGAGGACCGGCTCTGTGCATTTCGGTGCCGGCGGCGCCATTTTCAAATCGCGGTCGGCGATTTTGAAGTTGTGCAGCTTGGGATCGCATGGGATCGGCATATAACACGCACCTGCGACTTTCCCCTGATTTTAAGGGGAAAAAAGTGCGTGTTATACGCCGATAAATACGATAATTTTAACAGGCTCATGTTATAGGTGGCTCAACACACCAAACAGAATGTGAAAGTTCGGAACTTGCAGGATGATCAGCAACTGTGTGAATGTATCAGTATATAATCAGTGAATGTATGTTCATAGCAACACCAGATAAGTCTTATAAGCAACACCATGTAAGTATTTCAAGAATATATATAGGCATCTCATTAAAACAAATGATAGGGAAGGGGGAGGCATTAACCCATTTGGCCTCAGGGTACAGATCTTCCCTTCCTTTGAAAAGATTGAACCCAAGTTTAAGATCGCCTGGGAAGATGTCTTAAAACAGTGCTCTACAGCCCTTATGGTGCTTTTGATTTTAAAATACCGCAAAAGAATCATTGATATTGATGTCAAAATTGATACGTTGAATGCACAACTAACTAAGCTTAAAACACATACAATATATGAATCATTGGAAAAGAAACGTATTATTATTATTATTATTATACAGGATTTATATAGCGCCAACAGTTTGCGCAGTGCTTTACAACATGAGGGCAGACAGTACACTTACAATACAAATCAATACAGGAGGGATCAGATGGCCCTGCTCGTTAGAGCTTACAATCTAGAAGGGAGGGTCAAGTGGAAACAAAAGGTAATAACTGTGGGGGTGTCAGAAACCATGAACCAGACCGAGACAGAAGTACAGTAAAATCACACTTGTTTATTAATAATAATAAAAAGGTAAATAGAGTAAGCATAGTCAAAGCATAGCCAGAGTCCAGTAACCGGATCGGGTAGTCAGCCAAGCCAGAGTTCAGTAATCACATCGGGTAATCAGCCAAGCCAGAGTTCAGTAACCAGATCAAGTAATCAGCCAGGCCAGAAGTCAGGGATCCAAGTAGAGGAACAACAAGCAGGATAAGGAGCCAGAAGGGATGTCAGCAAAGCCAGTCTTTAAACAGGAACGCAGGAGATGGTTTCTTGTGATGTGACCAAGGAGAAGGCAGGAATGAAGTTAGCTGAAGATCTTTAAGTAGGCGGGACTGACGAGCAGATCCACAACAGCTGGTTAACTGTGGAGAGAGATGAGAGCTGGCAATTTTTTTTTGGGGGGGGGCTTTGGTGAGATGTCAGGGGTCTAAACAGACCCCTGACATCTCCCCTTTGAGACAGGCAAAGGAACTGAGGACACATTCCTCAGTCCCTTTCTCGGCACGAAAGATGAATGAACAGGAGACAGAGGCTCCTGTCCATTCATAAACTGAGCAGAGGAAACACAGTTTCCTCTACTCAGTAATCACAGGACACAGGATCAATCTCACTCACTGTGTCCTATTACTAGTTCCCCCCACAGCTGAGCTGGCGGGAGAGGAGGGGAGCCGGTTGCGGGGGACGAGGGCAGCGGAGAAGGACATGAAGGGGGATGGGGGAAGTATACACAGAGAAGCTGGGGATGATTGGTGTGCAGCAGGAGGGACAGCCTCCGCACTGATCATTCCTGGGAGATTGGGAGGCGCTTGCGGGTGTGCGGGAGCCACTGCAGAAATGCGGGAGTCTCCCGCACCTTCTGGGAGACTTGAGATGTCTGTATATTTATACTGATAGGGGTGGGCGGTGGGTGGATTTCAATTATCAATCAAGAGGTAATAAAGGTTGTCTGGTTAACAGGGCAACATTCTTAATTCAGAAACAGACTAGCAAGAGGGCGCTAAAGTTAACGGGCCATAATTTTGGGTAAGACAAGGGAGATAATAAAGTATTGTAATGTGGACAGGTCTACAGACGGTTAAGCAAAAATAACATACCAGCAATTATTAAAGACACATAAGCAAAGCAGATAGCAGTGTTTCAGTTTGGGTGGAGATGGTTCAGTTAGCACATACCAGCAAATTATTAAAGACACATAAGCAAAGCAGATAGCACTGTTTCAGTTTTTGGGTGGAGATGGTTCAGTTAGCACATACCTGTAGAAAGAGAGAAGAGATTTACAGATGAGACAATCAGATAATAATGAATGCAGAATCAGAAGTGCTCGCACTTATAGAAATAAAACTTTGAGAAAGGGTCCCAGTTGCAAATGTGCCCCCTGCAAAACTTAAGCATCATTTGGAAAAATGTAATAACGACATTCTTGTCAAGAAGGACAAAAAATTCTATCGTGACAAGAAGGCCTTTAGGGAGGAACGGGCGTATACATGTAAAGTATACATGGAATGTAAGCCCCAAAAGGGACTTACAGAAATAACCCCTCTAATACAGCATACAGCTCTAATGTCCCCAAACAATTCCCTTCATTGGGAAATTCCTCACCACCAGCACCGACACAATCACAGGGACAATGTCGCCCTAAACGGTCACAAAGAAGTAACACTTCTAATGACGATGGTTCTGAGATGGAAGATTCTTCCTCATCATCACACACCACTGGTCATTACAACAGTTCCCATAGTAACACACAATCTAAAATGTAAGTTTCACACAACACTTCCAGAGGTTCTCCAAAATCTAGTACCCTTCTGTCCACTCCATTCTCAGGGGGTTCACAGCATGGTGATTTTTTTAGATTACGAGCACAAACCCAAAAACACCAGGACTATACCAAGAAACACAGTCAAGAAACAAGCAGATCCCACAAACCCAAGACTCATTCAACATAATTACCGGTAATCTATCCTCTTATGTGTTAACCTGGGCGGAGAAATGTGTTTTGGAAAAAGGGCTCACTTTTAGTCCCACTGTTCAAATTAACAAATTTGAAACAATCAAAGATATACACCTGTTTGTGCACAATTTGCTCGTCAAAAGCCTGTTTGTTAAAAAACGGACAGACACAGACCCAACTTACACACAACAAGAGCTTGAAGCGATTGATCAGCTCACAGCTCTGCTTGAGGAAAATGATTCTGAAGACCAATTAGATTCCATTGATCTTGAGACAATACTAGCTGAAGCTGAGGGCGTCATTATAACTCCTTTTCCCCCTACCTCCTCTTTTAAGGGCTCAAAAAAGAAATCAAGCCTTTACCTAGCTCCTAACTCAAACCCAAATGCTACTACTTTTCTTAAAGCAGTTTCCAAAGACATTCAAGAAATGAAAGTTCCATTCAAAATGGAAGGAAATTTGACAAACGATGAATCAAAAGCACTAAAATCCCTAATGCAAAACTCAGATATAACAATAAAACCTGCTGATAAGGGTGGTAACATCATTATCCAAGATAATACAGATTACATACAAATGTGTAAAAACAGTCTGGATAATCCTGAATGGTATCGATTGATATCCAGATCTCTGACAATTTTGCTGAGGAATTATATAGATTGGTTGATAAGGCATACTGCTGTGGGATATTGGATACAATACATGGGAATATGTAAGAACTAGCCACTCCCGAGAGGCTACTTTTTATCCCTTACCAAAAGTGCATAAGAATCCCAAAAAACCTCCTGGTAGACTGATCATCTCTGGGAGAGGCTGCCTAACTGACAATCTGAGCAAATTTGTAGATAATCAGTTAGGACCATTGGTTGAGGAACTTCCCTCCCATACAAAGGACACTATCCACCTCCTCCAAACGCTGGAGGGCCTCCACGACGATGGCCAAACCATTTTGGTGGCCATCAATGTCAAGGCCCTCTACAGCTCGATACCACACGACAAAGGTCTGTGTCTTCGACATCACTTTGAACATGTGCGAGTGCAATTTGTGCTGGCAGCCGTATGCCCTGTACACACGGTCGGATTTTCCTGATGAAAAATGTGTGATAGGTCCTTGTTGTCAGAAATTCTGACCGTGTGTGGGCTCCATCACACATTTTCCATCGGATTTTCGGACACAAAGTTTGAGAGCTTGCTATAAAATTTTCCGACAACAAAATCGGTTGTCGGAAATTCTGATCGTGTGTACACAAATCCGACGGACAAAGTGCCACGCATGCTCAGGATAAATTAAGAGACGAAAGCTATTGGCTACTGCCCCATTTATAGTCCCGACGTACGTGCTTTATGTCACCACGTTCGGAGCAATCGGATTTTCCGATAACTTTGTGTGACCGTGTGTATGCAAAACAAGTTTGAGCCAACATCCGTCGGAAAAAATCCATGGACTTTGTTGTCGGAACGTCCGATCAATGTCCGACCGTGTGTACGGGGCATTAGAGTTCATACTTAAACACAATTTTTTTTCGTTTCTTGATTCCCACTACCTCCTGCTAATCTGTACCTGGGGGAGTGGGAACACCATCTTTTTCCGGATGAATCAGCATTGATGTCAAGTGTTAGCAAGGTATTGATACATCGCTGATATCCTTATTATTTGGGATGGGTCAGTTACACTTCTTGACCAATTCCTCCTACACATTAACTCCAACAATGAATTCAATCTCAAATTCAATACGACACATAGTCTTTCATCCATTACTTTTTTGGACTTAACTATTTGTAAATACCCTGATGGGCATGTATTTAGTATATATTTATATCGCAAATCAACTGCAGGTAACACCATCTTAGAAGCATCCAGCTTCCCCCCTTAACCCCTGCTAGCCTCTATACCTTATGGCCAGTATATCCGTGCCAAACGTAACTGAGTTTATGTGAAATCTCCATTAATAGCTGTAAAATATTGTAATTAGGAATATATATCATTTATCTTGTATCTATGCAGGCCGCAAGATAGTATCTTCACACATATTTGTGAGAAGACCAGACAAGACGGGGCCCAGGCTTTTGTGTACAAACAATGGGATGCAAACCTCATTGTGGTACACAAACTCACTTCAAAGGATCCCATGCTGGGATATGCAATGAAGGGAGGCCCACCCGTAATCCCGAGAAAACTCCAGTCAATCTGTGGCTCACAAGGATTTGCAATAAAGGGGGCTGACTTAGGCAAAGTATAGGGAAGCTAACCAACCAGAAGTCACGCTATGCCGACGAATGAGGCACCAGCCTGTATTGATATACACAGACTAGCTGGAAGGAAAGGCGCACTTTTTTTATGGGAAAGCAGCCATCAGAATGGAACTAAAGGGTAATTATGGAAAAGGTCGGTTTTACTTGTAACTGAATATGTTTGTAGATTAATGTTTTAAAGGAATATACTCCATGCAATTCTTGTATTTTAAGCTAATATTTCCTCCTTTGGTGTAAGACTATAGATAGATGTTTGTGTATTAGATAGATGCTTTCAACTACTTCCTAATAAATGTTATTATATTAGAACTTTCACGCTTGGTCAAAGAACTCTCATTTAAACCACATCATATCTTTGAGACACTAAATCTTAAATATAATAAACAGGTAACAATTGGCGACCACAGAAGTAGACTACAAGACTGAAAGTATTTAATATAATACCGAGATTTGTGTAATGCAAATTAAGGTTTTTGGGGGGAATTTAGTTTGTTCAGTTTGTCCTGGAAGTTGGAGGTCACAACAAGTTTATCTAGGGAAAAATAAATGTAAATGTTTTTGTTTTATTAGTGGGTATTAGATTAACTCCAAAAAGGAGGGAGGATACACCACATATTTTGTTTTGCTTAATATCCCGTAATTTTAATTGAAAAAGTTCTATTGGAAGTACCATTATAACCGGTCAATGTAATGGGGAGGAAGTAACTTGGCGGGAACATTTTTTATTTGTTTTTATTTGTTTCTTTTGTACTCACCAAGCTTCATTGCTCTCTCTAACCATTGTTTGAGTGTGCTTTTGGTCGTAACTGTTCGAACGACACCCTCTTTGAGAAGGAGGTGACAGCCCTTCGAATGAGATTACGTGCCCAAGGTTATTCAAACAGCATTCTAAAAAAAGCTTATAAAAAAAGCCAAAAACAAAACACGATCTGGGTTATTTTTTTCACATAGGAAAACTGAGACCAACAGTTCAACCAGAGTTATTACAAAGTATACTTCAACATAGGCAGATAAGAAACATCCCGAACAAACATTGGCATTTGCTATATACTGATAGCACTCAGGCACCTCTAATCAATGAGTGCCCCCTTATCACATTTAAGCGGGCTCCCTCACTACATGATAAACTAGTACATAGTGAGCTTATGATAAATAAGACTAAAGTCAAATATCGAGGTACGTACCCATGTGGTCATTGCGGCTACTGTCAATATTTGGATACAAGCAAGAATATTATTCTGCCTAACAGAGAGGATTTCCAACCCAAACACTATGTTAATTGGCGCGGAGCAGGGGTAGTATATTTACTGTCCAGCAATTGCGGCAGTTTTTACGTAGGGAAGACTAAATTAGAATTCTGGCACTGTATATATTAACATGCTGTTAATGTAGAGAAAGAAGATCCTTCTCTCCCCCTGGGTAGGCATAGTGCATCAGTACATGGGGATACTATTCCCAAAGTGAATTTTTTTAACACTGGATCACATTGATGCTACCCCAGGCAGAGGTGACTACAATAAATCTCTTTTACAGAGTGAACTCAGATGGATATTCCATCTAAAAGCTACCACAGCACCTGGCCTCAATGAGGCCTTCAATTTTAGACCCTTTCTACCCGGCTTTGAATCAGGATTCTGTGAACTATATTTCTAATGCACATCACAGTAGCCTTTTCAACCCTTCTTCCCAATTACAGATCATTATAGTTGATTAAATTGTTTATTCTTAGTAGTCTACCAACAGCGCTGTTTATACTTATATTTATATATGGGTTTTTTTCATTCTTTATTGTACAAACTGTATCAAACGTTGTATATCATTATCAGATGCCAAGTTAATTGGTTGTCATAATGCCTAGTAGGTTAATCTGCTATGTTTGTGTGTTATATCAACAATTCGATTTCCATCAATATGCTGTCATTGTTTGCAACTTCTATCCATTTGTGTAAGTATTGGTGGTCCTCCTTCCTCGCCCACTTTCCGGTCTGAGGCGCCCTTTACTTAACTCCCGGCGCTGGGGGTCTCCGGTTTTACTCCTCCAATTTTTTTGGGGGGTCGCTTGGGACATTGTTTTGGCTATGGGTTTCCCGGTTTCCTGGGTTTTCCCTTTGTTTTGCACTCCACCCTGGAGCACGGGCAGCAGCCTCTCACGCGTCAAATTTCATATAGGTTTTATGTTGCCTGACTGAGTAATTGCCATTCAAAATGTGAGAGCACTGAAAGCTGAAAATTGGTCTGGTTAGGAAGGGGTTTTAAGTGCCCAGTGGGCAAGTGGTTAAAACAAAAGGCTTTAATAACATTAGAGTAGAATTAAAACAAAATGTGAAATATGGGAACTCACAGGATACATGAGTGACAATGGGCATGATCGGATTAGTGAGTATATGTTCATAGCAAGAGCATTTAAATCTTATAAGCAACACCATGTAAGCCTTAAAGCATATAGTCATATGGGCATCTCATTAAAGCAAAAGGATTTAATATAATTGTAATGGACTCATGTTATAATTGACTCAACACACCAAACAGAATGTAAAATTTGGAAACTCACAGTATACATGATCCGCACCAGTGTGATCAGATCAGTGAGTGTATGTTCATAGCAAGAGCATGTAAGCCTTAGAAGAATTTTGTCATATAAGCATCTCATTAAAACAAAAGGCTTTAATATCATTAGAAAAGATTTAAAAGTAAATGTGAATCTTAGAAGCATTTTGTCATAAAAGCATCATTTTAAAACAAAAGGCTTACAAAATGTGAAAGTTGGGAACTCACATGAGCAAAACTTGTTTATAGCAAGAGCATGTAAGTCTTATAAGCAACACCATGTAAGTATTTTAATCATATAGTCATGTCATTAAAACAAAAAGCTTTAATATAATTTTAATGGACTCATGTAAGTCTTTTAAGCATATAGTCATATTGGCATCTTATTAAAACAAAAGGCTAATATAATTGGAAAGGACTCAAGTAATAAGTGACTCAACACACCAAACAGAATGTGAAAGTTGGGAACTCACAGAATACATTATCAGCACCCGTGTAATCAGATCAGTAAGTATGCTCATAGCAAGAGCATGCAAGTCTTATGCCGCGTAGACACGGTCGGATTTTCCAATGGGAAATGTTGGATGTGAGCTTGTTGGCTGAAAGTCTGATTGTGTGTATGAGGCATCAGAAGCATTTTGTCATTTAACCGGTTCAATACAGGGCATTTTCACCCCCTTCCCTCCCAGGCCAATTTTTAGTTTTCAGCGCTGTCGCACTTTAAACGACAATTGCGCGGTCGTGCGACGTTGTACCCCCAAAAAATTGACATCCTTTTTTCCCCACAAATAGAGCTTTCTTTTGGTGGTATTTGATCACCTCTGTGGTTTTTATTTTTTGCGCTATAAACAAAAGAAGAGCGACAATTTTGAAAAAAACACAATATTTTTTACTTTTTGCTATAATAAATATCCCAATTTTTAAAAAAACAAACAAATTTTTTCCTCAGTTTCGGCCGATACGTATTCTTCTACATATTTTTGGTAATAAAAATCACAATAAGTGCATATTGATTGGTTTGTGCAAAAGTTATAGCGTCTACAAAATACGGGATAGATTTATGGCATTTAAAAAAAAAATATATATATTTTTTTTTTTTACTAGTAATAGCGGCGATCGCGATTTTTTTTCATGACTGCGACATTATGGCGGACACATCGGACACTTTTGACACATTTTTGGGACCATTCACATTTATACAGCGATCAATGCTATAAAATTGCATTGATTACTGTATAAATGTGACAGGCAGTGAAGGGGTTAACCACTAGAGGGACACTAGAAGGGGTTAAATATGTTTCCTAGGGAATGATTCTAACTGTAGGGGGCGGGGACATACAAGGGGAGGAGACCAATCAGTGTTCCGCTGTACTGGGAACATAGATCGGTCTCCTCTCACCTGACAGGACGTGGATCTGTGTGTTTTCACACAGATCCACGGTCCTTCCCGGTTAACGGGCAATCGCGGGTGCCCGGCGGACATCGCGGGCGCCTGGCACACGCACCGAGTCCCGAGCAACGCGGCGGCCGCGTGCGCTCGCGACCCCTAGGCGGCCGGGAAGCCCAGGCCGTCATATGACATCCACCCAGGATGGGAGATCCCATCTGTGGATGTCATATTACTATGGCCAGGTAGTGAAGTGGTTAAGCATAATTTTAAAACAAAAGGCTTTAATGTCATTAGAATAGAATTAAAACAAAATGTGAAAGTTGGGAACTTATAGGATACATGAGGGACAATGGGCATATTCAGATCAGTGAGAACAGTTGTGGTCATACGTTTACATACCCTGGCAGAATTTATGATTTCTTGGCCTTTTTCAGAGAATATGAATGAGAACACAAAGATAACATCTTGAAACAGTCACACCACATGTTTTCAGAGAGTCCTGTATTTCACTTGAAGTTATTTGTGGGTTTTTCTTTGCATCCCGAACAATTTTCCTGGCAGTTGTGGCTGAAATTTTAGTTAGTCTACCTGACCGTGGTTTGGTTTCAACAGAACCCCTCATTTTCCACTTTTTGATTAGAGTTTGAACACTGCTGATTGGCATTCTTAATTCCTTGGATATCTTTTATATCCCTTTCCTGTTTTATACTACCTTTTCCCGCAGATCCTTTGACAACTCTTTTGCTTTCCCCATGACTCAGAATCCAGAAACGTCAGTGCAGCACTGTATGAAAGATGCAAGGGTCTGTCAGGAGTCCAGAAACTCATTGACCTTTTATACACACACACTTATTACAAGCAAACAGATCACAGGTGAGGATGGTTACCTTTAATAGCCATTCAAACCCCTTTTTGTCAACTTGTGTGCACGTTATCAGGCCATAATCACCATAGTTACATAGTTACATAGTAGGTGAGGTTGAAAAAAGACACAAGACACAAGTCCATCAAGTCCAACCTATGTGTGTGATTATGTGTCAGTATTTCATTACAGATCCCTGTATGTTGCGGTCATTCAGGTGATTATCTAATAGTTTCTTGAAGCTATCAATGCTCCCCGCTGAGACCACCACCTGTGGAAGGGAATTCCACATCCTTGCCGCTCTTACAGTAAAGAACCCTCTACGTAGTTTAAGGTTAAACCTCTTTTCTTCTAATTGTAATGAGTGGCGACGAGTCTTATTAAACTCTCTTCTGCGAAAAAGTTTTATCCCTATTGTGGGGTCACCAGTACAGTATTTGTAAATTGAAATCATATCCCCTCTCAAGCGTCTCTTCTCCAGAGAGAATAAGTTCAGAGCTCGCAACCTTTCCTCATAACTTCTTTGTACTCGCTCCATTTCCAGTACATCCCTCCTGAGGACTGGTGCCCAGAACTGGACAGCATACTCCAGGTGCGGCCGGACCAGAGTCTTGTAGAGCGGGAGAATTATCGTTTTATCTCTGGAGTTGATCCCCCTTTTAATGCATGCCAATATTCTGTTTGCTTTATTAGCAGCAGCTTGGCATTGCATGCCATTGCTGAGCCTATCATCTATTAGGACCCCCAGGTCCTTTTCCATCCTAGATTCCCCCAGAGGTTCTCCCCCCAGTGTATAGATTGCATTCATATTTTTGCCACCCAAATGCATTATTTTACATTTTTCTACATTGAACCTCATTTGCCATGTAGTCGCCCACCCCATTAATTTGTTCAGGTCTTTTTGCAAGATTTCCACATCCTGCGGAGAAGTTATTGCCCTGCTTAGCTTAGTATCGTCTGCAAATACAGAGATTGAACTGTTTATCCCATCCTCCAGATCGTTTATGAACAAATTAAATAGGATTGGTCCCAGCACAGAACCCTGGGGAACCCCTCTACCCACCCCTGACCATTCTGAGTACTCCCCATTTATCACCACCCTCTGAACACGCCCTTGATGCCAGTTTTCAATCCATGTACTCACCCTATGGTCCATGCCAACTCACCTTATTTTGTACAGTAAACGTTTATGGGGAACTGTGTCAAATGCTTTTGCAAAATCCAGATACACCACGTCTACGGGCCTTCCTTTATCTAGATGCAACTCACCTCCTCATAGAAGGTTTTTGTTCGCTCTTTTAAATTTATTACCCAATGGGATACATTGGCTAATGCCCTTATTTAATATGCTCTTAAAGCAAACCCATCTCTCCTCCGTATTCTTTGTTCCTAATATTTTATCCCAATTTATGCCTTTTAGCAAGGTTTGTAGTTTAGGGAAGTTGGCTCTTTTGAAATTCAGTGTCTTTGTGTTCCCTTCATGTTTCCTATTTGTGTGATTTATACTGAAACTAATTTACCTGTGATCGCTGTTACCTAAATTGCCCCGTATTTCCACATCTGTGATCAGGTCTGTATTGTTGGTAATCAGTAGATCCAGTAATGTTTTATTTCTAGTTGGTGCGTCTACCATCTGACCCATAAACCACATCAGGGTGTGTAAACTTTTGATCAGGGTCATTTGGGTAGTTTCTGTTGCCATTATGATTTAAAAAGAGTAAACACAGTTGATTGATAATAATTTGGCTTGAGCCAAACACTAACCATGAGTGAAAGAAAAGTTTTCATGTTATCATTCATATTCTCTGAAAAATGCCCAAGAAATCATAAATTCTGCCAGGGTATGTAAACTTATGAGCACTACTGTATATGTCATAGTCACATAAGCTTCTCATTAAACACAACACTTTAAAATCCCTTGAATGGACTCATGCTATAAATGACTTAACACAACAAACAAACTGTAAAAGAAATATGAAAGCTGGGAACCTCCAGGAGGATGGATGGTGGGTGTGAGGGAACCTCCAAGAGGAAGGGTGATGGGTGTGATGAGACAGGGAGTGTATGTTCAGGAATCCTCCAGGAGGATGGATGATAGGTGTGATGAGAGGAGGAAGGAGGATGGGTGTGATGAGATCAGGGAGTGTATGTTTAGGGAACCTCCAGGAGGATGGATGATGGGTGTGATGAGAGAAGGATGAATGATGGGTGGGATGAGATCTGGGGAGGGTGTGTGTGATGAGAGAAGGAAGGATGATGGGTGTTATGAGATCAGGGGAGGATGGGTGTGATGAGAGGAGGAAGGATGATGGGTGTGATGAGATCAGGGGATGATGGGTGTGATGAGATCAGGGAAGGATAGGTGTGATGAGATCAGGGGATGATGGGTGTGATGAGATCAGGGGATGATGAGTGTGATGAGAGGAGGATGGATAATGGGTGTGATGAGATCAGGGGATGATGGGTGTGATGAGAGGAGGAAGGATGATGGGTGTGATGGGAGCAGGGGAGGATGGGTGTGATGGGATCAGGGGATGATGTATGTGATAGGATCAGGGGATAATGGGTGTGATGAGATCAGGGGATGATGGGTGTGATGAGATCAGGGGATGATGGGTGTGATTGGATCAGGGGAGGATGGGTCTGATGAGATCAGTGGATGATGGGTGTGATGAGATCAGGGGATGATGGGTGTCATGGGATCAGGGGATGATGGGTGTGATGGGATGAGGGGATGATGGGTGTGATGAGAGGAGGAAGGATGATGGGTGTGATGAGAACAGGGGATGGTGGGGGATGGTGGGTGTGATGGGATCAGGGGATGGTGGGGGTGATGAGAGGAGGATGGATGATAGGTGTGATGGGATCAGGGGATGATGGGTGTGAAGAGATCAGGGGATGATGGGTGTGATGGGATTAGGGGATGATGGGTGTGATGGGATCAGGGGAGGATGGGTGTGATGGGATCAGGGGATGATGGGTGTGATGGGATCAGGGGAGGATGGGTGTGATGGGATCAGGGGATAATGGGTGTGATGAGACCGTCATCACACCCATCATCCCCTGATCCCATCCCACCCCTCATCCATCGTCCTCTCATCACACCCATCATCCCCTGATCCCATCCCACCCATCATCCATCCTTCTCTCATCACACCCATCATCCCCTGATCCCATCCCACCCATCATCCATCCTTCTCTCATCACACCCATCATCCCCTGATCCCATCCCACCCATCATCCATCCTCCTCTCATCATCCCCTCCTCTCATCACACCCATCATCCCCTGATCCCATCCTACCCATCATCCATCCTCCTCTCATCACACCCATCATCCCCGGATCCCATCCCACCCATCATCCATCCTCCTCTCATCACACCCATCATCCCCTGATCCCATCCCACCCATCATCCATCCTCCTCTCAACATCCCCTTCTCTCATCACACCCATCATCCCCTGATCCCATCCCACCCATCATCCATCCTCCTCTTATCACACCCATCATCCCCTGATCCCATCACACCCATCATCCATCCTCCTTTCATAATCCCCTCCTCTCATCACACCCATCATCCCCTGATCCCATCACACCCATCATCCACCCTCCTCTCATCACACCCATCATCCTCTGATCCCATCACACCCATTATCCATCCTCCTCTGATCACCCCCTCCTCTCATCACACCCATCACCCCCAGATCCCATCACACCTATCATCCATCCTCCTCTCATCATTCCCTCCTCTCATCACACCCATCACCCCCTGATCCCATCACACCCATCATCCATCCTCCTCTCATCACACCCATCATCCCCTGATCCCATCCCACCCATCATCCATCCTCCTCTCATCACACCCATCATCCCTTGATCCCATCCCACCCATCATCCATCCTCCTCTATCATCCCCTGATCCCTTCCCACCCATCATCCATCCTCCTCTCATCATCATCATCATGTGATGAGAGGAGGGGATGATGATAGGAGGATGGATGATGGGTGGGATGGGATCAGGGGATGATGGGTGTGATGAGAGGAGGATGGATGATGGGTGTGATGGGATCAGGGGATGATGGGTGTGATGGGAGGAGGATGGATGATGGGTGGGATGGGATCAGGGGATGATGAATGTAATAGGAGGAGGATGGATGCTGGGTGGGATGGGATCAGGGGATGATGGGTATGATGGGAGGAGGATGGATGATGGGTGGGATGGGATCAGGGGATGATGGGTATGATGGGAGGAGGATGGATGATGGGTGGGATGGGATCAGGGGATGATGGGTGTTAGGAGAGGAGGATGGATGATGGGTGGGATGGGATCAGGGGATGATGGGTGTGATGAGAGGAGGATAGATGATGGGTGGGATGGGATCAGGGGATGATGGGTGTGATGAGAGGAGGATGGATGATGGGTGTGATGGGATCAGGGGATGATGGGTGTAATGATAGGAGGATGCATGATGGGTGTAATGATAGGAGGATCCATGATGGGTGTGATGAGAGGAGGATGGATGATGGGTGTGATAGGAGGAGGATGGATAATGGGATCAGGGGATGATGGGTGTGATGAGAGGAGGGGATGATGAGAGGAGGATGGATGATGGGTGGGATGGGATCAGGGGATGATGGGTGTGATGAGAGGAGGGGATGATGAGAGGAGGATGGATGATGGGTGGGATGAGATCAGGGGATGATGGGTGTGATGAGAGGAGGATGGATGATGGGGGTGATGGGATCAGGGGATGATGGGTGTGATGAGAGGAGGATGGATGATGGGTGTGATGAGAGGAGGATGGATGATGGGTGTGATGAGAGGAGGATGGATGATGGCTGTGATGGGATCAGGGGATGATGGCTGTGATGAGAGGAGGATGGATGATGGGTGGGATGGGATCAGGGAATGATGGGTGTGATGAGAAGAGGATGGATGATGGGTGTGATGATATCAGGGGATGATGGGTGTGATGAGAGGAGGATGGATGATGGGTGTGATGATATCAGGGGATGATGGGTGTGATGAGAGGAGGATGGATGATGGGTGTGATGAGAGGAGGATGGATGATGGGTGGGATGGTATCAGGGGATGATGGGTGTGATGAGAGGAGGATGGATGATGGGTGTGATGGGATCAGGGGATGATGGGTGTGATGGGAAGAGGATGGATGATGGGTGTGATGGGATCAGGGGATGATGGGTGTGATGGGAAGAGGATGGATGATGGGTGTGATGGGATCAGGGGATGATGGGTGTGATGGGAGGAGGATGGATGATGGGTGGGATGGGATCAGGGGATGATGGGTGTGATGAGAGGAGGATGGATAATGGGTGTGATGGGATCAGGGGATGATGGGTGTGATGAGAGGAGGATGGATGATGGGTGGGATGGGATCAGGGGATGATGGGTGTGATGAGAGGAGGATGGATGATGGGTGTGATGAGAGGAGGATGGATGATGGGTGGGATGGGATCAGGGGATGATGGGTGTGATGAGAAGAGGATGGATGATGGGTGGGATGGGATCAGGGGATGATGGGTGTGATGAGAAGAGGATGGATGATGGGTGTGATGAGAGGAGGATGGATGATGGGTGTGATGAGAGGAGAATGGATGATGGGAGGAGGATGGATGATGGGTGGGACGGGATCAGGGGATGATGGGTGTGATGAGAGGAGGATGGATGATGGGTGGGATGGGATCAGGGGATGATGGGTGTGATGAGAAGAGGATGGATGATGGGTGGGATGGAAGGAGGATGGATGATGGGTGGGATGGGATCAGGGGATGATGGGTGTGATGAGAAGAGGATGGATGATGGGTGGGATGGGTTTAGGGGATGATGGGTGTGATGAGAAGAGTATGGATGATGGGTGGGATGGGAGGAGGATGGATGATGGGTGGGATGGGATCAGGGGATGATGGGTGTGATGAGAGGAGGGGATGATGAGAGGAGGATGGATGATGGGAGTGATGGGATCAGGGGATGATGGGTGTGATGAGAGGAGGATGGATGATGGGTGTGATGAGAGGAGGATGGATGATGGGTGTGATGAGAGGAGAATGGATGATGGGAGGAGGATGGATGATGGGTGGGATGGGATCAGGGGATGATGGGTGTGATGAGAGGAGGATGGATGATGGGTGGGATGGGATCAGGGGATGATGGGTGTGATGGGAAGAGGATGGATGATGGCTGGGATGGGAGGAGGATGGATGATGGGTGGGATGGGATCAGGGGATGATGGGTGTGATGAGAGGAGGGGATGATGAGAGGAGGATGGATGATGGGAGTGATGGGATCAGGGGATGATGGGATGGGTGTGATGAGAGGAGGATGGATAATGGGTGTGATGGGAGGAGGATGGATGATGGGTGTGATGAGAGGAGGATGGATGATGGGTGTGATGAGAGGAGGATGGATGATGGGTGTGATGAGAGGAGGAAGGATGATGGGTGTGATGGGAGGAGGATGGATGATAGGAGTGATGGGATCAGGGGATGATGGGTGTGATGAGAGGAGGGGATGATGAGAGGAGGATGGATGATGGGTGTGATGGGAGGAGGATGGATGATGGGTGTGATGAGAGGAGGATGGATGATGGGTGTGATGGGAGGAGGATGGATGATGGGTGAGATGAGAGGAGGATGGATGATGGGTGTGATGGGAGGAGGATGGATGATGGGTGTGATGAGAGGAGGATGGATGATGGCTGTGATGGGAGGAGGATGGATGATGGGTGTGATGGGAGGAGGATGGATGATGGGTGTGATGAGAGGAGGATGGATGATGGGTGTGATGGGAGGAGGATGGATGATGGGTGTGATGAGAGGAGGATGGATGATGGGTGTGATGGGAGGAGGATGGATGATGGGTGTGATGAGAGGAGGATGGATGATGGGATCAGGGAGTGTATATTCAGGTTCAGCACTGGACAGCTCCTTCCACCTTTCTTGTAGAAATGGCTGAGCGGTGATTGACATGGATTGCGCCCATACACAGGGAAGGAAGGCTGAGCATACCTATAGGAGGCCGGTAGGTGGGTGGGAGGAGGAGGAGGAGGAGGCTGTACGTGTCTGTCTGTAGAGAAGTGTAGTTGAAGGATCGGGGAGGACGGAAGGCGGACTGTGATTTCTCCGGTAGTGTATTAGCGGGCAGTCCGGCGGGGAAGGTGATGCCCAGCCCGGAGGATCGGAAGGATTATCCGGGAGATGCGGGGAGAAGGGAATATGGGAGGATGGGGATTCAGACGTAAGCAGTGTAGCCTGTGTGCTCCATGGGATGTAACCTGCTCACATCCAGGCGCCTGTCTGCGTAATTCCAGCTGGAAAGCTGCTGGGAGGGAAGGCTGGAGCTTCATCTTCCTCTGCTCTTCCTCCCCCCTGACCACAGGTGACACCTTGCAGGGATATTAGAAGCTCCGATGGTCAGCGGTCGTTAAACTTCCCCGGGAATCATGGCTCCGGTTGCCGTGTTCGCCGCCTTGGTGGCCAATGCCTGCTGGCTGGCGGCGGTGGGCTCTGGCTTGGGTCTGGACGGGATGATGAAGAGCCGCGATCAGCCGCAGCAGCCGATCTACAGCATGGAGCGCGCGGCGCTGTGGATCAGCACCACGGACAGCAGCGGAGCGGCGCCCAGCCTGGCCGAGGACCTACCTAAGCATGTGGCTGCCTTCCTCTACACCGGGGACTCCAATGAACTCCGCCGGGCCAACTGCTCCAAGAGGTACGAGCTGAGCAGCCTGTCAGGGTTGTCCCCCAGAGCCACCCATCAGTCCCTCAACAGCTCGCTGGAACTGCTCATCCATTCAGCCAACTTTTTGAACATGATGTTGCAGAGCAATAAGTCAAAGGAGCACCCAGCTCATAGGGACCTGGAGTGGTACAAAGCCCTGATAAGGAGTATTTTGGAAGGAGAGCCCAGCATCCTGAGGTGTGCCATCACTGTCAATGTGGAGCCACATTCCCATGTCCCACAAGTGTTTCTACAAGGGACTAGAGTGGAGGACAAGATCCTCCTGGAAGACTTGACCTCCTCAGCTTACCACTTGGCCAATGCCAGCCAGGAAACTGACTGGTTCCACACCTTCAGACACAAACTCAGGCCTCACCATCACAAGAGGTCCACCAATGGTGCTAAAACTTTGGAGGAAAGCTGGAAGAAGGGGACCAGCTTCATCACCAACAAAAGTCATGTCAGGTGGTCCTCTCCTTTTCTAGAATGTGACCAAGGGACATACAAACCCAACTGGATCCTAACGCTCTCTGCTGCGTTTTATGGGCTTAAGCCAAACCTTGTGCGGGAATTCAGGTAGGAGGACATTTTTTTCTCAACAGGTTTTTGCTTTCAGCCCATAGCAGACAGAGGGAGACAGTGTATACTAGGTATAGTAGTAGTAGTTCACATTTAGTTGAAAATATTCTATAATGTTGATGATGTTTTGATACTCACCCAAGTATCTTTCCCAACTTCAGGTAAGGTCCAGGAACATACCCCAACTTTTATAGTCACTTTCATAGTCACATAGGTAGTAACTAAGTCACCATAATCCTATCACCATGGATTGTATTAAGGCTGATGTGTGGCAAGCAATGGAGACAGAGGCAAATACTGTATAATAGGGCCAGTAGTAGTTATCAACATTCAGTTGGACTTGTTCTGTAACATTGATGACATTTTGACACGCATCCAAGTATCTTCCCCAACTCAGGTGAGAGCCAGGAACATACCCCAGTGTTTATAGCCACATAGGTTACAAAATACAATCATTATGGACTGCATTAAGGCTGCACTCACCCTAATATCTTCCTCAGCTCAAGTTAGGGTTAGGAACATACTCCAGCATTTACAGCCACACCATAAACCCATCACCATGGAATGTGCTATGCATTTTGTGATAGATATGTTTCTGGCAGTCTTTCCAGCCAAATAAGCTACTTGGATGAATGGATGAGGGTTAGGAACATGCCCTAGCATTCATAGCCCTGCCATTATCCCATCACCATGGAAAGTGTTAATGTATATTGTGGCAAGCAATGTTCTTTATGTTTCTGGCACTCTTTCCAGCCAAACAAGCTACTTGGAAGAATGGGTGAGGGCTAGAAACATGCCCTAGCTTTCATAGCCTCGCCATAATCCCATCACCTGAGAAAGTGTTAAGACATTTTGTGGCAAGTAAGGTTGGGTATGTTTCAGGCACTCTTTCCAGTCAAACAAGCTACTTGGAAGAATGGGTGAGGGTTAGGAACATGCTCTAGCTTTCATAGGCTCGCCATAATCCCATCACCTGGGAAAGTGTTAAGACATATTGTAGCAAGTAATGTTGGGTATGTTTCCGGCAGTCTTTCCAGCCAAACAAGCTACTTGGTTGAATGGGTGAGGGTTAAGAACATGCCCTAGCATTTATAGCCTCAGCATTATTCCATCACCATGGAAAGTGTCAACGTATATTGTGGCAAGCAATGTTGGGTATGTTTCTGGCACTCTTTTCAACAAAACAAGCTACTTAGATGAATGGGTGAGTGTTAGGAACATGCTCTAGCTTTCATAGCCGTGTCATAATCCCATCACCTGGGAAAGTGTTAAGACATATTATGGCAAGTAATGTTGGCTATGTTTCTGGCACTCTTTCCAGCCAAACAAGCTACTTGGATGAATGGGTGAGGGTTAGGAACATGCTCTAGCTTTCATAGCCTCGCCATAATGCCATCACCTGGGAAAGTGTTAATGCATATTGTGGCAAGCAATGTTAGGTATGTTTCTGGCACTCTTTCCAGCCGAACAAGCTACTTGGATGAATGGGTACACATCTTGAGCATTACAGAACAAGTCCAGTTGAATGTGACTAACTACTGGCTATACCATGATTTGGATAAATGAGAACCTTCAGAGACACTGTGTAATAGGCAATTTTCTCATTAGAGCTAGCCTTTGCCAGAACGGCACCTCGCTGATGATCAGCTAATAATAAGAATGCTAATAAAAGGTTTCACTAAGCGCTGTTTACAAATCTGTGATACTTGGTGGAATTCTGTGAATCGCGTATTTGCATAATAACAACTGCAGACTAATTAAGTTTCTTAATTACACAGGATGTTGTGGAAAGCTAAAATGAATCTATTGTTCAGACAGATAACCCTGGGTACAACTGCCGGCTTAATAAATGTAATAACTGTAGCTGCTATGTTATTACTTACACTACACTGTGTAATTAGTGGCTGCCGTTACATTCATAATTTTACCAACTGGAAAGCACATCTCATTGTTCTTCAAAACAGGCACATCCTGGAATGATGGGCACACATACACACACATATACACATACACACATACACATATATACACACATACACACGCACACACATATACACACACACATACACACACACACACATATACACACACACACATGCGCACACACACATACTCTATCTTGCTATCAGTCACTTCTTTAAAAGCATTTACTCACATGCTACCTATACATACCTATTTTCTCTCTTTCTCCATCGCTCATAGAGGTGAAACCTCTATTAACTTGTGGGCAGACACACTCATTTTCAGACACATATTCAACATATACACACACTAATACACCTATATAAAATATGTGCACACACAGCATGCATTGACATTCATAGATAGACACATACACATATTGCACGCACACCTAGATACACACATACGCACACACACACGCCAGCAACAGTTTTCTAAATATAGCTCACTAAAACGGCTCACCCTTTGTGCGCCGGACTAGTGATAAGTCTAAGAAGGATGAAGAAGCAGCATCTGCAGTAACCTCATTATGTCTCTCCATTACTTATTAATCATGTGTTGAAGTACATACAGTACTATAATATATTAATGTCCTCTTCTCCTCTAAATACAAGCATGGACATAAGCCAGACTCAATCTGGGTGATCATGGCAATTGGCAGCGAGACGCAGCGCCAGGCAGTGCGAACAGCTATGCCAGTTAAAGGATTTTACTCCTGAATGACTGAGTCTAGAAGGAATTGGGGTAATTTGTTTTTAAGACCAGGGGATTTCAGTGAATGACTTGACCCTGGGCAAACTCAATGCAGTTATTAGATACAATAAGCCAATAAAGTCAGGATTATCATCCTCAGCAGCGCACCAAATAGCTGGAGACTGATTTCTTTTGGAGCATTAGGGTGGCTGCAGTGTAATAGCACAAGGCTAGTTCTTTGGTTACCCTTTTTTTGCTGTAAATAACACATAATGCAAAGTTTGGGTTTTTCGTCAACGACCTGAAATATAATTCACTAATTCATGTGTTCAAATGGAGCCAAGCCATGTTTTCTGACAAAGGCTGGTAATTTTCCATCTCATTTTATATTACCACACTTACAATTTTAATATTTAATTTTGTAATGCATCAATAAAATTTCAAGTTCATCTAAACACGATATCAACAGTGCTCTCTCCATTACACATAAATCTCGTATAATAATAATTACACATAAAAATGTATCCAGAGTTATAACTGAATAATATGTAGAGACTTCTGTAGCATTATCACTTGTTTGGTTTTGACTTACGGTGATTTTTTAGATTTTTACAAGAAAAATGTGTAAGATAAAAATATTGCTTTTACCTTTAAACACGTGTACATAATCACATCAACCATTCAGAAAATTCAAAAAAATAGTGAACTGATTGGCTGAAACCAGGATTCAGCCTTGAACACCGCAGACCTTTGGTGGTTTGTCCCAGGTATGTTTGCGCCATTTTCAGTTTAATGTCCTCATGCATGCCCTCCTATCTTTCTCTGTTTCAGGCGAGTCTTTCTCACAGCCAACACAACACTCCATTGCAGTATTGGAGTGTTTTTTTGAGTACACTGGTAGTCTCCCTCTTTCCTGTGCAGGAAATTCACCAACCACAATGTATTGTGGGATGACCTCTTCTGCTACTATACCTTTGATAATTATCATCATTTATAATAGTCACAGATGCAGTTCATTTGCTGTTTGTCATTGCTTACTATAATTCTTCAATAATTCTTCTAACTTTCACTTTGTGGGCCATAATTGCATAAAAGAGGAAAAAAATGCTTGTATTGTCACGCTATTTGTCACTCACAGACAAGGGTCAGTTAAGCATGACCATTTTGAGTCAATTAGTAATAGTAGTTAGGGAGAAAAACAGAAAGTTGTAAGGACAGAATTAGGAGTTTCAGGGTTAGCTGACTGCTTGTCCTATATTGATTATTATTGGTATTTTTATAGTGTTGACAATCTTTTTTATTTTTTTAAAAGAGTTTTTATTGCAACATGTACAAAAACAAGAGAGGAGCAAATTGCAGATATTATTGTACAAAAAAAAATCCACTATAAACATTGCTTTTCCAGCACAGGACAATCCTTCCATATATTCTACATCAATAGACCTATAAGTACATATAGCGTTTTATTTTTAAATAACAAACACACGCAAAAACAATAAAATAAAAAACATACGAGGATAACTACCTCAGAACCATTGTGGAGTACTATTACTTTTCTGCTTATATTGTACAACATTTGGATGCGTTCTTCTGAATACATATACTTAACTAATAGTTAACTTGCAGCCCCTCATGGGCTATCTGTCACTGTATCCATAGATTCTACCCATTTCTCCCAGATTTTATTACATTTTGTGGACATCCCCTAGCATCCCCTAGCATTATAAGTCATTTTGTATAGTCAATGCTAACATTAGCATTGACTAGGGCTTTCCAGGCTGATAATGTAAGATACTCCTTCCTAATCCAGTGGATTGCAATCAGTTTGCGAACATAGAAAAATAACAGTCCTAACAGGGTTCTCATATTATTGTCCATAAGCTCATCTTCAATTATTCCCAAAGCCCCACCATAGGACTTTATACAGTGGGGACAGAAAGTATTCAGACCCCCTTAAATTTTTCACTCTTTGTTATATTGCAGCGATTTGCTAAAATCATTTAGGTTCATTTTTTTCCCTCATTAATGTACACACAGCACCCCATATTGACAGAAAAACAGAATTGTTGACATTTTTGCAGATTTATTAAAAAGAAAAACTGAAATATCACATGGCCCTAAGTATTCAGACCCTTTGCTGTGACACTCATATATTTAACTCAGGTGCTGTCCATTTCCTCTGATCATCCTTGAGATGGTTCTACACCTTCATTTGAGCTGTGTTTGATTATACTGATTGGACTTGATTAGGAAAGCCACACACCTGTCTATATAAACCTTACAGCTCACAGTGCATGTCAGAGCAAATGAGAATCATGAGGTCAAAGGAACTGCCTGAAGAGCTCAGAGACAGAATTGTGGCAAGGCATAGATCTGGCCAAGGTTACAAAACAATTTCTGCTGCACTTAAGGTTCCTAAGAGCACAGTGGCCTCCATGATCCTTAAATGGAAGACGTTTTGGGCGACCAGAACCCTTCCTAGAGCTGGCCGTCTGGCCAAACTAAGCTATCGGGGAGAAGAGCCTTGGTGAGAGAGGTAAAGAAGAACCCAAAGATTACTGTGGCTGAGCTCCAGAGATGCAGTTGGGAGATGGGAGAAAGTTGTAGAAAGTCAACCATCACTGCAGCCCTCCACTAGTCGGGGCTTTATGGCAGAGTGGCCCGACGGAAGCCTCTCCTCAGTGCAAGACACATGAAAGCCCGCATGGAGTTTGCTAAAAAAAACACCTGAAGGACTCCAAGATGGTGAGAAATAAGATTCTCTGGTCTGATGAGACCAAGATAGAACTTTTTGGCCTTAATTCTAAGCGGTATGTGTGGAGAAAACCAGGCACTGCTCATCACCTGTCCAATACAGTCCCAACAGTGAAGCATGGTGGTGGCAGCATCATGCTGCGGGGGTGCTTTTTAGCTGCAGGGACAGGACGACTGGTTGCAATTGAGGGAAAGATGAATGCGGCCAAGTACAGGGATATCCTGGATGAAAACCTTCTCCAGAGTGCTCAGGCTCAGACTTGGCCGAAGGTTTACCTTCCAACAAGACAATGACCCTAAGCACACAGCTAAAATAACGAAGGAGTGTCCCTTTACAACAACTCCGTGACTGTTCTTGAATGACCCAGCCAGAGCCCTGACTTAAACCCAACTGAGCATCTCTGGAGAGACCTAAAAATGGCTGTTCACCAACGTTTATCATACAACCTGACAGAACTGGAGAGGATCTGCAAGGAGGAATGGCAGAGGATCCCCAAATCCAGACGTGAAAAACATGTTGCATCTTTCCCAAAAAGACTCATGGCTGTATTAGTTGAAAAGGGTGCTTGTACTAAAAACTGAGCAAAGGGTCTGAATACTTTGGACCATGTGATATTTCAATTTTTCTTTTTTAATAAATCTGCAAAAATATCAACAACTCTGTGTTTTTCTATCAATATAGGGTGCTGTGTGTACATTAATGAGGAAAAAAATGAACTTAAATGATTTTAGCAAATGGCTGCAATATAACAAAGAATGAAAAATTTAAGGGGGTCTGAATATTTCCATTCCCACTGTATATTTGGGAGGTCGAAAAAGTGTCTGCAATAAACCGAGTGACCTGGGACCAGAGGGGGCGAACTCTACTGCACTCTCAGACCATATGTAGAAAGGATCCTTCAATAGTTAGGAGTCTCTCTCCTCCCCATTTTATATACTTCTATATAATCTAAGAGGTATATAGTACATTTGGTATAGATATCGCAATTGTATCATCTTATCCCTGGCTGAAATGACCGTGGTCATATACGAGGCAAGTACTCCCTCCCAAAGTTCTTTCGTCAGCTGGTATGATAATGTGCCATCTATCCCTAATTCTCCTGTTTTTCCATGTTGCAGTCTTGTATATTGAAACCGCCAAGCACTAGATATCCTTAGCTCCATTTGCAGTTGTGCAAAGGATTTGAGTCTACCCATGTCATATATTTGATGAAGATATTTAAACCCAAACTGAGACCATCTGTACCTATCCTCCAAGTGAAAGAATTCATTTAGACATGGGCTGAACCAAAGTGGAGCGTTGGGAGATAAATGTAGGGGTTGGTCAGAGATATGTTTTAGGCAAATCCCCAAAATGCATTTAGCAGAGTTAAGTATATCCTTGCCCCCTAACTTAGGTACCTCCTCTCAGTAGAAGAAATTCAATAGGGCCTTGTATGGGGAAGCAACTGCTGCCTCCACTGCCACTGCCACATTATTCATTTGCAGAAACATCCAATGAATGTATACTAGTTGAGATGCAAAGTAGTATAAACGGAGATCTGGCAACGCCAGTCCTCCCTGATAAACTGGCAGTTGCAAGATATCTAAGGAAACCCTTGACGCTTTGGAACCCCATAAGAAAGAGTTTAGCAAAGAGATAATATATCTTTATTATTTTTGGGGACATACACAGGGGTATTAGAGAGAGCATTCAATCATTTTGATAGGAAAATCATTTTGAATAGATTTACTCTACCCAATAATGTAAGTGGGAGAGCCTTCCCTTTTTGTATCCTGTCTCTAAACATCCTGATAATAGGCCATAAGTTTATATCTATTAATGTCACTAATGGTGATTGAATACTAATTCCCAAATATTAAACTTATCTCTTATGCCCTGTACACACGATAGATGGAAAATGTGTGATAGGACCTTGTTGTCGGAAATTCCGACCGTGTGTGGGCTCCATCACACATTTTCCATAGGAATTTCCAACACACAAAGTTTGAGAGCTTGCTATAAAATTTTCCAACAACAAAATCTGTTGTCGGAAATTCCGATCGTGTGTACACAAATCCAACGCACAAAGTGCCACGCATGCTCAAAATAAATAAAGAGATGAAAGCTATTGGCTACTGCCCTGTTTATAGTCCCGACGTACATGTTTTACGTCACTGCATTCAGAACGATCGGATTTTCCGACAACTTTGTGTGACCGTGTGTATGCAAGACAAGTTTGAGCCAACATCCGTCTGAAAAAATCCATGAATTTTGTTGTCGGAATGTCCGATCAATGTCCGACCATATGTACAGGGCATTACTGTTATGGGGCAGTGGGCAGGAATTACTAGATCAGGCTGTGGGTCCAGCAGGAACAAAAATCACTGAATTTCTGTATCAACGAAAGTGCAGCTGACAATGAGCTATCCAGATCACTCAAGTACAAGAGCATATCGTCTGCATATAAAGAAACATGCTCCGCTAGGTCTCTTGTCTGCAGGCCCCGAACACTGTCATCCTCCCTCAGCTTAGCAGCCAACGGTTCAATGGCCAATGCAAACAGGAGAGGAGACAGGGGACAGCCCTGCCTAGTCACTCTGTGTATCTTAAATGAATCTGAGATAAGCCCATTGACCCTGATACTTGCCATAGGTTAATTATATACAGTCATACTCAAAAGTTTGATTACCCTGGCAGAAATTGTGAAATTTTGGCATTACAATTGAAAATATGACTGATCATGCCAAAAACTGTTTTTATTTAGGGATAGCAATCACATGAAGCCATTTTATATCACATAGTTTTTTGGATCCTTTATGAATCATAATGATAACAGAAATCACCCAAATGGCCCTGATAAAAAGTTTACATACCCTGGAATGTTTGGCCTTGGTACAGACACAGAAGGTGGCACACACAGGGTAAAATGGCTATTAAAGGTTAATTTCCCACATTTGTGGCTTTTTAAATCACAATTAGTGTCTGTGTATAAATAGTCAATGAGTTTGTTAGCTCTCATAAGGATGCACTAAGCAGGCTTAGACACTGAGCCATGAGGAGGTAGAAAAGAACAGTCAAAAGACCTGCATAACAAGGTAATGAAACTTTACAACGATGGAAAAGGATATAAAAAGATATCCAAAACCTTGAATATGCCTTGAATATTCAGTACTGTTTAATCACTTATTAAGAAGTGGAAAATTAGGGGTTCTTTTGATACCAAGCCAAGGTCAGGTAGGCCAAGAAAGATTGCAGCCACAACTGGCGGAAGAATTGCTCAGGATACAAAGAAAAACCCACAGGTAACCTCAGGAGAAATACAGGCTACTCTCCAAAAAGACGGCGTGGTTGTTTTTAAAGCAGAAGTAATGCCGCTCCACAAGCTCTGCTAACAATGGCTGAAAATTATCCACCCTTGATGAGGGTCAGGTGTAGACTGTGCACAAGTCTGTATAAACAAGAAAATCCCGGACTGCTGCACTCTGATAAACGATCATCTTTATTCCATCTTTATTCCATAAAAACAACAAAAGTCATCCACACAGACAGGAGGAAGCAATAGCTAACGCGTTTCACATACAAAAATGCTTACTCATAGCTCATAGCTAACTCATAGCTATGAGTAAGCATCTTTGTATGTGAAATGCATTAGCTATTGCTACCTTCTGTCTGTGTGGATGACTTTTGTTGTTTTTATGGAATAAAGATGGAATAAAGATGATCGTTTATCAGAGTGCAGCAGTAGCATGCCAATGAGGCATGTCAAAGTGTTGTTGGGCATATTGTAACCAGGCTTTTTTGTGGACCTTGTACAGTAAAGGCTTCTTTCTGGCAATTTGACCATGCAGCTCTTTTTTGTTCAAGTATCATTGTATTGTGCTCCTTAAAAACAACCACAACATCTTTTTCCAGAGCAGCCTGCATTTCTCCTGAGGTTACCTGTGGGTTTTTCTTTGTAACCCAATGTCAGAAACCATGAATCAGACTGAGACAGAAGTAGAGTTAAATCATACTTGTTTAATAATAATAAAAAAAGGTAAACAGAGTAAACATAGTCAAAACATAGCCAGAGTTCAGGAACCGGAATGGATAGTCAAACAAGCCGAAATGTCAGGGAGACAGAGAACAGGTTAGTAGAACAGCAAGCAGTATCTGGAACCAGAAGGAATGTCAGCCAAGCAAGTCTTTAACAGGAACACAGGAGAGCGTCTCTAGAGATGTGACCAAGGTGAAGGCCGAGATCATCTGGACTGGATGGCTAAAGTAAGCAGGACTGATGAGCAGGATATCATCAGCAGGTGAGTCACTGTGGAGAGATAGTTGCTGGCAATTAGCTGATAGCTGAGCGGCCAGCTCAGAGAAGGAAGGGCTGTAGAAAGGGAAGACACTTATAGGAGAGAAGAAAATAGCTGCACACCCCGGGTAATGTTAAAGAAAAGGGATTGTCCCCCATAAGGGATTTTCTAGGCAACAAAAGGTTAAAAAATACTACATGAAGTATAAATAATTAAGCTTTTATTTTGACATAGTATCAAAAATTTGACTGAATCGGTCAAAGCATGAGCTTTGGTACAAAAGACAAAAACATCAACATCACTCATGTAGCTGTACACAATGATACACAGTGCTCAAACACTAAAGTAGAAATGATATGTGAAAAACTGATGCGTTTCGACCCCGCCAAGTCTTCTTCAGAGGGTTTTGTAAGCTGTAGGAATGTTTACATGTGTTGGAATTCATAATTATAATCTTAGAGTAAAAAGAACAATATTAGACATTTTTTTATAGTTACCAATCACATTGTGTTGTGCGATGTCTCAAGAGCCTCTAAAGGGACCCCCTTACTTAATCCAAGAGTCCCCGGTCGGCCGGTGCATCCACAGAGGGGGGGGAGGCCAAATGCTCATACGTGTCTTAGAAGGAGTCACACTAGTTAGTGGCAATCCCAATGGCCTATGAGGGGCGCGGAGGCGGATGTATAGCACCTGCATTTGGGGCATAAAATCACAATGCTATGGGTGTATTTTGTTTAACGCTAGTAGGGATATATATATGTAAGGTGGTTGTATTCTCAAAAAGCGCTAGTATGATGGAATGAAAGAAATAAGAAAGGTTAAAAGGAAGAATAAAAAAAATAAAAAAGGAATAAAGGAGGGACATGGTGTGGAATGAATGTGAGGAAAAGAAGGGGAGGGAAAAAAAGGGGGAGAGAGAAAGGGGGAAAGGGGGAGGGGGAAGACAAGGGAGGAAGGAAGGAGGGGGAGAGGAAAAAATGGGGAACGGAAGGAAGGGAGTAGGGATAAGATGAGCTAAGAAAGTTGGCCGAGAAGAAATGTAGGAACAATGGAATGAGAAAATGTAAAAAAACTGTGAAAAAGTGGAGAGTGTATGTAGTGAAAGTTGAGAGTTTAGACTGTGTGTATATGGGAGTGCCATGGGAGTCAAATGAATGTGAGAAGGCAGGACAAAACCAAGTAACCATTGTAGTCAGTGCCGGGACAAGGTCATTCGGTGCCCAGGGCGAAGATGAAAAACTGCGCCTCACCCCCGCTGTGTAAAGCTACAGTGCCTACAGACGATGGGATCTATACTAATGCATCAGTGACAGTGCATTAACCCCCTTCCTGCTGCATATTACCAATACCATTGCTAATTAAGCAAACTCCCCTCAGAGACTGCAGACATGATATAAGACAAGAGATGGTTAGAGACTGGGGACATGAAGCAGGCGATGGTAAGAGACTGCAGACATGATAGTCTCACCAGTGCCCATCAAATCCAGCCTACCGCTTTGCCCATCAATGCCGCCTCACTGTACCCATAATCACAACCTCTCTGTGCCCATCAATGCCACCTCACTGTGTCCATAATCGCAGCCTCTCTGTGCCCATAATTGCAGCCTCACCGTGCCCATCAATGCCGCCTCATTGAGCCCATCAATGCCGCCTCACTGTGCCCATAATTGCAGCCTCTCTGTGACCATAATCGCAGCCTCTCTGCCCATAATCGCAGACACTCTGTGCCCATAATAGCAGCCTCTCTGTGCCAATAGCAGCCTCTCTGTGCCTATGAATGCAGACTCACCATAGCCTGCCCTGGATCACACAGCGGACATCTCCCGCAGCGCTGTGTGTCACATAGCTGGGTCCGTGTGTGTGTGTTCGGCGGCGCCGTAACAAGGTCCTGCCCCCCTAAACCGGCTCATCTGATAGGCGGAACACTGGTTCACTCTGCCACCACATGAGCCGGTCTAGGGGGGCAGGACCTTGTTACGGCGCCGCCGAACACACACACAACTGGATTTGGCAACGCCCCTGATTATACTGTAAGTAAACTTTTTTTTAAAGAAGAATTCCAGGCATGGATATTTTATACATAGTTACATTGGTTCAGCTTGGACCAATGTAGCTATGCATATATAATACCTGGCTGATACCCCTGGAAACTGGAAATCACTGAAGTAGACACCGCTACTGGAGTGATGTCCATTTGCTTCTGGCTGCCCTGCTGATTTCTGAACACAGACGATAGGCTGCTCAGCACAGACACTATTCAGAGAATAAAATGAATAATATAAACACCCGAGTTCATGCAGCACAATATAGTACAAAACAATAATAAAGTGAGTGTACAACTGCTGTAATAAACACCAAAGTGTTAGCAAATTAATATACAAAAAACAGTCCTTGCACCTAAATGAAATCAAAAGTAAATAAAAAATGTCCAATAAAAGTCCTAAGAATCAAACATAATGTGCTGTGTTCTTATACACCCATGTGCTCCAACAACATATAAGTATGGGCTTCACTCCACTGTGTCCAAAGCAAAAACTCCCCACTCACCAGATTCATTTGACCTGAGGTGCTCCTGAGGAAGTTGTATACCAATGATGAAATGGGTGGGGTGGGACTCCGGGTTTGTCACTTTTATCGGAACGCACGCTGGAGAGCCAGTGGCACTTTCGGTTACATCACAGTAAATACCTGGCTTTATACCTTATGGTGTAAGTGCAATTTTGGTGATCTTTGTAGGAAATAAAACTTTTTTACACTATGGGAGGCTTCTCCTTTCATTTTAATTTCCCTGTTATGAGTGTCTAGTGACTTTGAGAGAACCTAGAGGCAAGGTGGGACTGGGTGAAGTAACATAAAAAATGCCATTCCCAGGCAATCCCGTTTGACTGTAGAGTGTTCCTGGCTCTGTGGTGTATGGTTACATCAGTAAGCACAATTTGACTTTCTTGTTTTTGTGATCAAATATATCTGGTGAGTGCGGTGTGTTTGCTTTGGACGATGGAGTGAAGCACATACCTATATTTTGTTGAAGCGCATGGGTGTAAAAGGACATTATGTTTGACTCTTGATTTCATTTAAGTGCAAGCACTTTTTTTTTTGTGCATTTATTTACCATTCAGGGAATGCTTTGCATTTTTCATGTGAATGGAATAGCACAAATGCAGCCGACCTCCTGTGCTCAGAATGCAGCAGGGCAGCCGATGCAGGGCTTAACTTGGAAGCCAATGGACATCACTTGAGTAGAGGCAGTGATTTTCATCCTTCAGCCAAAAATGGTATATGTATAGTTACAAGCTGGACCAATGTATCTATATATAAAATATCCATACCTGGAATGCCTCTTTAAATGAATGCACTTACGGCCCCATCAGCAAAATTGGCATCTGCTGCTTGTCCTCCATATGACAAATGTAAAGTGCTGTCATAATACTCATGAACAGAAGCCAAATATTGGGTACGTAGTTGGCATGTATCCAGCAAATCACTCTCTGATTTCCACATTGCCTTATTAAAGTATGTGACAAGGGCCAGAACATCTCAGAACTGCACCTGCACGCTCATTTATTTCCTGGTTTCTGTCATTAATTAAGTGGTAAAAAATAATAGAAACATAGGAACAAGCTGAAGACCATTCAGCAACTGCTTTAGTGATAGACCAGTTTAAATAGGCCACTGAGCGCCAAGTGCTAATTGGTATGTGCATGCGCTCGCACACTAATGCGCGCTCGGGCTTCAGTGCATTCTTGCGCCCGAATATGCGCACAATGAGCTGGCACAGCATATGCAACATTGGTTCTTCGCTCATTAAAATGAGTACGTGTGCAATGTGCACCAGCATGAGCATAATTACGTACTGGCTTTTTGATGCTAGAAAGCCGGTTTACCCTACACTCTTTCTGGTAAAGTGCTTTATTTATTTACATATCAATTTTCCTTCTTTTTTACTTTTTTTTCCCCATAAAGTGCCATTACATTTTCCATGAAATTACAATATATGAAGTAGACAAAGTCAAGAACATTTACACAGAGCCTTGAAAAAATACAGTCCCCAACTGGTCAGCACACAGTCTTCAAGGGTCCAAAAGCACTCCAGAAGGTATCAATGAATGCCAGTAGGTATCAGTAGCGAATGCCTAGTATTGTCAAGGATAAACTTGACCTGTACATTCCCATAAGACTTTGTCTCCTGCCTTCCATCTGTGGGGTAGTGTTGAGTTAGAACCAAAAAGCTGCAAATCACTCCACTGCTTAAGCTTGTGTCAGTTGTGTTACAGGGGTCATAATGTTCATGTATCCAGGGGATGTTTTGTAGTGCCCAATTTGTAGTGTATTTAGCTAATCTATCGTTTGTTACGTGTACAACTTCCTTAATTTTAGTTGCTTTGCTCAGTCTTGTGAACTATTCTTTCAAAGAATTTTATTGAAGAAACGTCCATGTGCTGCCCTTGATTGTGATACTAATGTTGTGCCTCTTGTCCTGTCACTAGTAGCTGACTTGTAATACTGTTTAATGTATACATAAAAGAAAATTTACATTAAAAGAAACTTATGCTTTTGTATAGTTATTCTTTAGGTTTTTGCTCTTTTTAAACAGTTTTAACTAAACATCTGTGTAGAAAAAAGAAAAGGTATAAGTAGAAAAGATATTCTCCTGTGCTAGTACGGAGGGCCTTAGTACAAATGGTAGTATTTCTTGGTAGTGAAGTGATCATGCTTACCCCGCTGCCTAGGCCGACTAGGGGAAGTCCGAAATGCTATGTAGAAAAAAGAAAGGAAGGAGCGTGGCCTGATGCATGAATCATAATAAAGAGTTTTTTATAATAAACACATTAATTAATACAGGGGTAGATACTATGTATTCTAAATTAAAATAATAAAAGCTAACAACAATGTTGTCACAAAATGAACTGACATAAAATGATACCCATACAAGGGATAAAATGAAGTGAATAGTTGGCTAACGTGTTTCGAGGGTTTTCCTCTTCATCAGAGCCTTGGTCTGCGTGTTATAATAGAGAGGCAACTGGATGGGTGGTATAACTCTAGTTGAGAAATGTAATCATATGAGTGGAATATCCTTCACTTTTGGGAATTATCCTTCCACATGGCAGTGTTCTATATTAAACAGACACCAAATAGATATATGTAGAGAATTGCAGCCGCTAATACAAATATTAGAATCATAATAAATAAAATCTGGATTATGGAATATATGGATATATATGTATATATCTAAGGAACACAGTATAAAATCTATCCTAAGTTTAAAAACACACATATATATATATGTACATACACATGTGTATACACACTTACACATGTATGCAAACACACATGTTCATGCACACTCATGTGTCCAAGGTGTACACATAAATATGGCACACACTCCTGCATGTGTAAATGCAATAAAGCTGGCCTCATTGGTAGTTTGACAGAAAGCATAGGACATACAGAAAATTAAAAGAGTAAGTTAAAAAAAAATTGTAAATAAACTAAATATTGGTAGTTACCATATATTGCTGTGATCATAGACCACTATAGCTAAACCACTAAAGCCAGAGTGTGTCCTCTTTTGTGTAATGTAATTGGTATAAAAAATGGAAACATAATTAAAAGTCTCCAGTGTTACATTTAATAAATGGGAAGGGAAGTAACTCACTTTGTCTCTTTTATTTGCTATAAAATACTTAAATTCATGAGGAACTTTTGAAGTTTATTTAATATTGTTTTGTATGACCATCTGATAATACCCAAATATATTCAAATACCCAAATATATTGGAAGGGGTGTTGACGTCACGCCGCCATTTCTGGGACTCGGATCTGCGGCCATCTTAGTGAGTCCAGACTTGTTTGTTTGTTTTCCATGTAGATGTGTTTTAAATTCTTATGCTGGCAGTTTTATCAATAAAATACTGCACCCATATATACTTTATCTCTGGGCTCCGTGTAGTAAGCTTTTTTGTATAGGACCTTGCTCTGGTAACCTGAGGTTGGATTGTAGAGGTGGACCCCACGGATATACGGGATAAGCTATTATACATGCTAATGTATATTGGCTGTCTGGTGAGTGCATAAAGTTGGAGGATTATTGCACTTCTGGTGGCAGAGTGGAAGTGCTTTTTCCGCACTTGGAGACACCAATTCACAGTATTCTGAGAAGATATGTGATGAATATACAGATTATGGGACATTTATTTTTTACACTAGCACTTTTTTTGGCTCACTTTAGCATGTGTTTAGCATTCATCAGCATATTATTGAGCACTTGGCACTTTATGATTATTTTGTTTGCACACTAATGTGTTTTTGCATTTATTATGTTATATTGATGAATGCATTTTTTTATATACATTTATGTAGCACTAACTCACGGTGGAGCTGCTGGTTTAAGCGGGTCTGTTACCTTCACCTTGCTTCCCTTGGTTTTACCGGCACCAGGTCTAGGGGTTCCGTTGAGTTTACCTCTGGACGACACACGCACCAACACTGGAGTACGTTTTCAATGCTTTATTGAACAAACAAACTTTAGGAAGTAGCAGGAAAGAGGCGGAAAAGGAAACTTTCAGGAGAAACTCAAATATCTTCTTATAGAATCTTAGTAACTAATGTCCCGGTAGAATTTAGATAATTAGGTGGAATGCGCTCCCCTCGTGGGACACACTCCTTGCTCGTCTGGATAGGCCTCTCTCACCGGTCTAGCAGCCAGTACGCAGCACGGATCAAAAGTCTCTGCCACAGACTTGTTTGGGGGGTAAATCCGTACGATCCTCTGCCACAGGATGTATCAGATTTTCTCTGCAGTGAAAGTCAGTCACAGTGCTTGAACCTTTAAGCCGAGCCGGCAACACTATGCTGTATGGTTACTTCTTTTAGGATACATCCTTCGACCGAGTCACCAGGCCCCTCTATAGACCAGCACGCTGCGTGATCCCTCCAAGACGGGTCCTCCCCTGGGCTCTCCTCGGTCATCTAGCTTCGTCACACAGGACCGACAGCTCAGGACCATTTTTGGCCGCGGTGGTAGGCCCCACACAAGCCTCTGGGCCCACCCCTGCACCGCAGCATTGTGGGCCTCCCGATCTGAGGACCACGAGGTAGCTCCTTAACGCATACCTGTTGGCCAGGAGGGCCAGCAGGTGGCTGTAAAACGAACCCTAGAACATGGCGTCTGTCCCATAAATACCCTCTTCCTAGAATGCAACTCGGAGGACCACCTCCGCCGAGCTTGTCTCCGAGACAGAGGAGCATCCATACACTTCGACACGTTGCCTTTCCAACACCGACCAGTGGTAACAGCGACACCCACCAGTCAGCACGGAAGCGCACACAACGTCAGCCAAGCTGGAACAGAGGCGAACTTTTAACCTTCCTATCGCACAATTTACTAAATTTACCTAACCTACGGTAGATTGTAAATCTACCAGCGCTACATTTATATCCCTTTATTACCTTATTTGCGCTTTGTTTTGAGTTTCCTTTATAAGGTTGGCGTGTCAACTTTTTGTGCTAGCCGCCATTCCTTCAGAGCGTTCACTTATATATTTTTATTTATAATCAAAACTGACACCTTACTTTACCAACATAATCTGTGTTTAGTTTTTTGCCTGCTGACTTATTTAAAACATTTAGCCTATAAATATTAGCTTGACTGACTTCCCATTACAAAGATGTGGGCGATAACATTAAAGATGGTGGGAAACCTCCAAAAAAATAATAAAAAAAACAAAAAAAAAAACTGTAAGACAAAGGCATAATGAGCTAGTATGTATCACATACTAGCTCATTATGAAATACTTTAGAACGGTGCCCTGAATCGGGGCCGGCACACCGCTGACAGGGCCAACATCTTTCCCAGAGTTATTTCCGGGTTCGCGGGCTCCGGCGCTGTGATTGGCCAGAGCCACGATGACATCATTCCCGCACGCAGGAGCCGCCGTTCATGGCACGGGCCCTGAAGAAACAGCACGAGCGGGCCATTCCTTCAGTGCTCATGCGGTGATGACATCGGTGGCAGCGTATAAAGTAAATATCTCCTAAACGGTGCAAGTTTAGGATATATTTACATTACCTACAGGTAAGCCTAGTAGGTACAATTAAAGAGGAAAACTTTACTTCCTCTTTAAAGCAGAGTTCCACCCATTTTTTTTAATGTGCAATCATTCCCATGGCCATCCACACTGCTAAATGGCAATACTTTTTTTGTTTTGTATTTTTTTTCTAAATACCTTTGTTTCAATGTTTTCCTGCAGCACTTCCAGGTCTGGCTGCCAAGGCGATTACGTCACAAGGCGATTCCCATGGACTCCTCTATCTTAGGAGTCCATGGGAATCGCCTAATACTGAAATCTCATGTGATTTCCTACCGGGATGTCCTGTGACAGGTTGCCATAACAATGGGGTGGAAACTTCTGCCGCCGCCGCCATTGCTATGGCAACCTGTCAGGAAAAAACATGGCCGCACAGTGACATTACTGCACAGGTGCGAGATTGGGAAGCGCATGCTGGGTAGCCAGCTACACCGAATCGTGGAAATGAAGACAAGCGGGCTTCAGATGCCCACAACAGCGATGGATCCTTTTTGCCTCCGAGATCAGGTTCGTTTATAATCATTTAACAAAAAAAAAGGATCACATTACTGACAGTATCCTAATTTTACAGTAGAAGTGGTAACAATTACGGGGGAGCATTTAGAAAAAAATGTATATGATTTGGGGGACTGGAACTCCACTTTCTTTTTTCCCCCTTCCCCTTTTTCCCTTTTGCTGCTTTAACAGACTCTACTTTTATGGGAAGGCTTTTCACAAGTTTTTGGGGTGGGTCTGTGGAATGTGTGCCCCTTCAGTCAAAAAACAAGTTGTAGGGCCAGGTACTGATATAGGATGAGAAGATCTGGCTCAGGTCTGCATTCCAATTCATCTCAAGGGGGTTCAGTTGGGTTGAAGTCAACTATTTATGCAGGCCACTTGAGTTCTTCCATACCAAACTTATGAAACTACGGTAATTTCTTTTGGATATGGCTTTGTACACAGGGGCACAGTCATGATGAAACCGAAAAGGGTCTTTCCCAAACTAGTTGCCACAAGGTTGGAAGCGCGCAGTTGTCTAAAATGTCTTTGTATGCTGTAGCATTAACAGTACCCTTTAATAGAAACATATGAGCTAAATTATGTTGGGGTGTCCACTTCTTAGTCATATAGTATTTGAACACTCAAGCAAAGAAAATTAAAACCAACTTACCCATAGCCACCCACCAAATTTCTTGCTTCATTTAAAAGGTGGATCTTCATAGTTTTTAAAGTAAATTTTAAAGCAGAAAACTTTCCAAAAAAATGAGTAAGCTATTTCTTTAATGGCTTGTCCTATACAAAGTGACGCCTGTGGGGATTTGATTTAGTAATTGTGTGCCGGTACTGTTATAGCTCACAATAAAAAGTGCTTTTTATACCAACTGTAGTTCTCCTTTAAGTACCATTTGTGCACCACTGGGGTCTTATTCTTATTGTTCAAAGCTGCTGTGACTTCAGGAATGACCTGGATTTTGCACATTGGGGACTTTAATAAATGACCTTCGCTTTTCTGTCAAGGAACAATGGAAGCAGAAAGCTTTTTTTGAGCTTTTAAAATTACAAGGCTTTTAGACGTGTTTAAAATGGAAAATGTCTACTAGGTTTCGCTATTTCATTTTACAGTTTCCGAAATAAAATAAAGATGCACAATTGCTGGTAATGCCGCATTTAATACAAAAGATCAACCTTAGTTAAATTGCAGCATTTAGTATTAAAATTCAGAGGCAAAAGTTCCTTGAAAACTTGCCATATAATATATATTTTAGAGTTATTATTGCATATACTGTATAATCTGAAGTTTGGCCTCAGATTTCACAGTCCATATTTTCATGGTAATATTTCCTTCCCAAAATTTTATTTGATAAAGAATAAACATTGGACAAAGAAATTCACTACTACAACAAATGTCTACCCATTCAAGCATAGTCAAGAACACTAGTATAACAGTATAGTATAACATAATTAAATACAGTTTAGTTAAATAGTGTGCATCTCTGTTTTTCTGGAATACAATAAAAAGCAAATGCAGGTGCCTCTGAGTTAGACTGTAAAGTGTGTATTAATAAAAAAAAATCTGTGGGTAAACGCTCTGTGTGGCATCCATCACGCTGGTCAGTAGAAGGTATGCTGTCTCAGCTGCTCTGTGGGCTCTCTTTGGCTGGCAGGATAGTGGTATGATGGTGGAGAGCTTGAGAAGAGCTTGGAACACTTCCTGGATCGCAGTGCTAAATGACCACAGGCTTGATTGCGACATGTTTCTGGGCTGGCGCACCCTGGTGGTGGGAGGAATGCGCACTCCTTTTTCAAGCTTGAAAAAGGAGCGCGCATTCCTCCCACCACCAGGGTGCGCATGTGAGGTCATCCCCTTTAGCACTGCGATCCAGGAAGTGTTCCAAGCCTTTCTCCAGCTCTCCACCATCATACCATCTTCCTGCTGGCTGGGAAAGCCTACAGAGCGGCTGAGACAGCATACCTTCTACTGACCAGTGTGATGGATGCCCCACAGAGCCTTCACCCATAGATGTACCCTTCCTTGTTTACCTAGATGTAAGTTACTATGTGTTTTTATTAATACACATTTTACAGTCTAACTCAGAGGCGCCTGCATTTGTTTTTTCTTGCATATCTTGGAGACCGCTTCTGCTTCCCTGCTAAGGCTGGCCCTGAATCAGTAGACTATTTTTAGGCTGCATAGCAGCCCACTGGCCACTTGGACTTCAGTACTATAGGATCTGTTTCAGTACCAGCGCCACTTGTATATTTATTTGTTCTGGAATACAATAATGGTGTTCTTGAACTAAATGTACTGTTTATATCCATAATAAACTCTCAAAGAATGCTCTTCAAGAAAATCCAAGAGTAAGGCTTCCTTTGTAATGTTTAATAGGATTTCCCTAATAGCAATGCAAAGTACTAGATAAATGAAGGAATGAGCAGATGTGCTATGTGGAGGGATCAGAGTGGCGGTTAAAGTGATACTATACACGCACTGTTTAATTTACATTGCCCCCTTCTATTTCTGTATGTGGATCATGGGACTGTAATTATTTTATTCAAAAAGAACATCTAAGTACTTATTTCCTAATCGATATACAGCTGTCACATGACCTGATCCTTCCCAGCCTGCAGTCTGCAGGGAAACATAAGCAGGAGGAGCTTCTAGTCCTCTGCTGCTGGTCACATGTTCAAAATAAAAAAATAAAACAGCCTTTGGAATGTAAAATAAATAATTAATATCAATGAACTGTTTTAAATTGGCATACAAATATATATTTGAAATCAAATCTTTATTATTTTGTGGAAATACCATGGTGTGGGTGGATTCCCGCCAGTCACAGGCTGTGTCATGCTCCTCCAGCCTGTGTCTTAAAATAAATGGGAGGTGAAGCAACCATTAATCTACATTTGATATGCCGCCCCTATTGTGTTTAGCTGCTTAGCGGGCATGGAGGAGGTGGGAGGGAGCGGGCTGTCATTTACCACTGTGTATTCGCCCACGTGTGACTCTATAATCACATGGGCTGCTTAGATGTGATAGGAAGGAAATGCTCGGCATAGAAACTCACTGAAAACTGAGCATGTGCAGAGTTGCCACCACAGCTGCAAAATCCCTAGCTGAATTGTGGACATGAACAGAAAGTGGAGATAGAGAGCAGCAGGATCAACCAGGATTTTTGCAGTTAACAAAAATGAATCTCATAGTGACTGTGTGAGTATGAACAGGATGTAATAATATACAATTTTTTTAAGTTTTTTTTTTATAATTCAAAGTTTATTGAACATCAACAGTAGTTCAGAGATGGTTTAAAGTTTTTTTTATGATGTGCGTTTAGTGACACTTTAAGTAAGAAATGTAGATGAAAACAAAGGGAGAAAAAGAGGAAAAAAAAGTGTGTTGGCAAAGGAGTAGGATTGTGTTCATGGTCATATTTCATATGACCATATTTCATATGACTGAATAGCCAAGGGGCAAAATCAGCTAAAAAAGTGAATTCATTACAGTAAAAGTCTGCAGATCAGGCCTACCTCCAAATATAGAAGATGACGTTAATAAATTGTTTTTCAAATAGATGTACAGTCCCAATAAATTTAGTAGAAAAAGGAAAGTGGGTGTGGTAGGTAACTGTTTGAAGCCTATTGTACCAGTTGGTTAGTACTGTGTTCGCAAAATAAAAGGATCCCCCTCAATGGTAAATGTGTGATTAAATTAAACGCACACCAAATGTAAAGTAAATACCAAAAAAAGTGCCGGGTGCTATTGACCATAAACTAGTACTGAAAACAAATCCTCCAATACATACATATGCAATACTAAAAATAAATAAAATAAAATTAATATAAAAAATTAAAATTGATATAAGTACAAAATAAAGTGACTTCATAAACATATACTTGATTGAATTGAATAAAAGTGCTAAAATATGTTTCCAAAATAATTAATTTAACAATATAATAAGTCCATGTGCAGTTTAGTTTGCAAAATAAAGTGACTGGTGCTATAAAGTTTATAGGAAGTTACTGCCAGTGCAAGTAGATAAAGGGGGCAATGATATAAACACTGGAGGAAACCAGGATGGTGATGGAGGTGTATGTAAGTATGTGTGTGTGTCTTGTTGTCTACTAGTGCAGTTTTTTTTATTTTTGACACACGTTAACATTAGCATTTTTTGCTAGAAATTACTTTAAACCCCCAAACAATTATATGTTTTCTTAAAGTATAGACCATGGAGAACAAAGTGGTGGTAGCTGCAATTTTTTATGTTGCATGATATTTGTGCAGCTATTTCTCAAACACTCCTGTAAAACTACACTAAAATTAATTTCAATGCAAACAAACACACTAGTATACCCAATATTTTTGTAAAATGTAAAAAGATGGGGTTGCGTTGAGTAAATAGATACCAAACATGTCAAGGCTTAAATTTGTATGTGTATGTAAAGTCTTAAATAATGATGGTATCCAAAATTGTCCAAAGGAGAAGTTTTAAAAGCCTTTACAGTTTATCAGTTTAGAGTTAACTATAAATGATAACCAAAAAAAAGAGAAAAACCTAGTGCTCAAGGCACGGTAATACCCCTCTGGATTTTATAGACAGACCAGGTAATGTGGCAAAAAAAATATATTTTATTATAAACATATAGTAAAATTGCAAAAGTAAGAGAATAGAATTACATCATAAAAATGTGTATATAACAAAAAACAGGTACCGTATATACTTGAGTATAAGTCGTCCCGAGTATAAGTCGAGGCCCCTAATTTACCACAAAAAACTGGGAAAAATTTATTGTCCCGAGTATAAGTCGAGGGTGAAAAATGCAGAGGGTCAATAATGCCCATCTGCAGCTGCATGCCTCCCTGTGTCCTGTGCAGCCTACCTGTATCCTGTGCATGTGTCCTGTACATGTGTGTGTGTCCTGTACATGTGTGTCCTGTACATGTCCTGTGTCCTGTACATGTCCTGTGTCCTGTACATGTGTGTGTGTGTGTGTGTCCTGTACATGTGTGTGTGTCCTGTACATGTCCTGTACATGTGTGTGTGTGTGTGTGTGTGTCCTGTACATGTCCTGTGTCCTGTACATGTATGTGTGCATGTGTCCTACCTGTGTCCTGTGCAGCCTCCCTGTGGCGATCTCCATCCTCTCTGTGGCGTACTCCATCTTCAATCGGCGGCCGGCGTGTGATGATACTGTTCGGCGGCCATTCCACAGTTCAAAAGCCGCGCCTCCTCCTCGTCTGTGATAGGCTGACCGCTGACTGCCTATCACGGACATTCTCTCATTCTCATACCACGGACGAGGATGAGAGAATGTCCGTGATAGGCTGTACACTGACAGCTGTTCAGCCTATCACAGATGAGCAGGAGGCGCGGCTTTTGAAAGCTGCAATAGCCGGCGAACACTACGCCGGCCGCCGTCTGCCTGCATGACACGCTGATCATGCAGACAGACGGCAGGGACTCGAGTATAAGTCGAAGGGACACTTTCAGCCCAAAAAAAAGGGCTGAAAAATTCGACTTATACTCGAGTATATACGGTATACTCAAATTAACATTGGTATGAAGCTTGGCTTCCCTGTAAACAATGTTGGGCTAGAAAGAACGCATACTACAAATGACGCCTAACATGTTTCGGACCTTGTAGTCCTTCTTCGGACTCTTATGTCATTTTTTGAAAGTCATGAGTATTCTATAATATAAATATGGTAATGCATTAGTAGAGTAATGAACTAGTATAACAATGTTGTAAATAGTAATTGAACAAAAGAAAAATAATTTTTTGGTAAAAACAATTATGCATCCCTAGACACATTTGAAAACAACATAACAGAAAAAGAGGCTAGACTTACAAAGATGAGCAAATCACCGATAAAAGCAACCAGGAGGCCAGGGGCTGTATTCCCACAGATTGAGTGCACAACTGAGGTAGGCCCCAGATGGCAACCAGGTAAAGGTAGGCGGGCATGCACAAAGGGGCGAGAGAGCAAAGAGGCACCTGTCCCAACTGCAAGGATTTCAGGCGCGTAGAGTCAAACTCCTGCCAAGATTCTGACCAAAAGGCGATGTAGTCTAGATGTATACTGCAGTAAAGTGCTGTGTATATTTCTCTGTATATGTATAAGAGGAAAGAAACAAAAAAAGGTATAAAGAAAGAGGTACTCATAGAATGTTGTAAAGATGCAGATTGGTAAGTATGTAGACACGGTAGACATAGTTATCTAAGAACTTCACCCCTAGCATAAGTGTGCTAAATAGGGTGGAACAGGTAAAATAAGGTAGATTTAGGTTTCAAAGAGTGAAAAACACTGTGTGCCACTTACATACCTCTGCCTTGTGTCCTGTAAATGTATCGTCCCGCCACCACCACGGCATCACTGTGGATGTCTGGGGTGTGGGTTAATATATCCCTGGTGAGGTTGACTGAAGTCAATTGCACTCAGTGCAATTGAAAAATCAGCTGGTGGTCAGTGTGACAGATCGTGGCGCTAAACCAATTGCAACCTCGATCTGTCATGAAGTCCCTCGACGTGATGATGCATGGCGCAAGCCCGTCCCGGGGGACGGTATCACGTCCCACGTCACCGCACCACCGACGCGCGTTGTAACCCACCGGTCCAATCCCTGCCCCATCAACTATAAATGATGGTCCTAGACTTAATGCTCTCAAGCTGATGTTTGCGGCAATCCTTCACATGTGTAGCACTATACATGTGTGTGCCCTCCGCTGCCCATTTGCTTTGGGGTTTGCACGGGGGTGACTGGGGTGCTTTTCATTTTTTTAATTTATTTTATTATAATTTATTTTTTACACTCTTGTTTTAACTGTATTGCTATCAAAAGGGGGGGCTAAAAAACCCAAAAAACCCTATATTGACAGTATGGGCAGGTGCGGGCGGGTTCATTAGTCGCAGGGGGATCGGGTAACCTTCTCCTGCCATTTGTCACGGTCTTGGGTTCCTTCTGGAGGCACAGGAGAGCCCGGGAAGCACTATGGGAAAGGCCTACACCTTCAGAGCCCTGTAAATCTGATCACTTTTACCTGAAAACCCTTAATTGGCTCTAAAAATTAGTACCCAGTTCATCGCTACAGTAGCAGGCATGAGCTTCTTATATACCAGAATGTTTATAAATGTACTATGATAGACAAAGGATTAGGTAATCTTGTCCTTTAACCTCTTGACATCGGTCACACGCAAATATGCGGCCTCTCGACGAGTGGGCCTTGACGCCGAGTGGCTGCATATTTGCGTGCGTTAGTGCAAACACAGCTGTGCTGTGAGCGTGCTCTGTGAGCGCTTCCGGCAGCTAACAGAAAGCTGCTTGTGATCGGGAAGCTTTCTGATCATGTGACCGCAAATTACGCCGGTCACATGATCATAAACCCCGCCCCTCATTCCGGCATCCTGAACCACTTAAAGGGCCAGGAGATGCCAGCTCCAAGCAATTAAAATAAACACAGCATCATATCTCAAAAGATATCCTAAAATTTGCTGTATTACCCTTTAAACAGAATTATTAAGTACAATGACACAAGGTAATCAATTAGAATAATTATTTGTTTCACATTGCGACGATAAGTTGAAATTTAATCATCTGCTAGGGTTGCTGTTGGCCGCTGCACTTTTCATATGGACATTGCACTACTTTAAAAGGAAAGGACAGCCTTAAGATAAAATTTAAAAAAAATTTTTCTTCAGAGGAAATGCTGCTTTGCTGGCAATTTTAGCTCTTTGACATAAATAGTGCAGTGTCTTTGAACAGCATTGTCATAGTACCCTTGTTAGCTCATTGCTAGGTAGAAAAATGCTTCCTACTAATGAGCTCTGTTTAGTAGAATATAACGTTTGATGTTCTGTAGCCTCATTATTCTTATTAAATACAGTTCACTTCAAAGGGTTACTAAACCCAGGACCCTGAATTCGCTATATCTGGTTTCCCACAGTACACAGAACATGGAAATGCAATTATTTTAGTAAATATAAACTGCTAAATACCTTTTCTCATTAGCAGTCTTGTGGCTTCTATCAGTGTCTGGTTAAAGCTTGTAGGAGGAGTTTTCATACTGCACTGAGCTGTCTTATGAGCAGGCAGGGCTCCTGACCTTCTGTCTGGACATGTCTGGACAGTGCTGATTGGCCCTGTGCTGATCACATGCACTCTCCTAAGAAAAAAAAACTCTCTAGCGATAAACACTAAACTGAGCATGTGCAGCCTGACTCCAAATGCTCTGTCTTGTCCGGACTTGTCCAGGGGAACAGTGCATGGAGAGGAGGATCTGTACATAAAAGATCAAACAGCCTTTTTACACAATGCTGAGGATTAACACCTTAGGTTCCACAGTGAGTATAACAAGCATGCTTTACTGCATATACAGACTGATTTTACTGTTGTGGGTTTAGTAACACTTTAAGGTCTCTGTAAATAAATAGTGCTCATATTTTATATTTACCAGTTGTAGCCAGCAGGGCTCCAAGTTAAAGCACCTGTGTTTTTAAAGATATACAGTAATGTGACATACACCTTTATTTTTACAGCTGTAACGTGACATACAGTATATATGAACAGCAGAAGAAATCAGGATGGATGGCTTATAGTAGGGCTACACCCTTTCCTCCCTCTTCCAGCACAGATTGGAATGTCTCTCTTCTTTAAAAAATAAAAATATAAAAACCTGCAAATTAAGTTTATACTTTTTTTTTAACAGTAAATAAACTTTATTTAAAGTTTTAAACATATATAACATCAGTAGCTGCCATAAAACAATACCACAGATCAGGTAATATTTATTAGTACAGTATATTTATAGATGTATAAACCTCACAGAAATTACAAATCAGTGACAGAATTCAGATAAAAAGTGTGAAAGTAAAAAAGTGCATATAGCAAAAGCGTATACCACCGCAACGACAAGTCTTTAAAGCGAAGTTCCACCCATTTTTACAAATTACTTTTATCCACATGCCCATCTGCAGTGCATTCCTAAATGGAAAATAATTTATTTCTTTTTATCGTCTCAGTACCTTTTTTTAGCTGTGTATGCAGCACTTCTGGTCTGGCCACCTAGGCAATGTCCTCATAAGATGATTCCCTTGGATTCCTGGGATATCGACTACATCTATCCCAGGAGTCCAAGGGAATCACCTAATACTGAAATCTCGCTTTATTTCCTCGACTGCACCTGACTTCCTGATTGCGGGTTGTCATCTGATTGACAGGTTGCCATAACAACGGGGAGGGAACTTCTGCCAATGCCGCCATTGCTATGGCAACCTGCAATCAACATTTTCTAGGACATTTTGGCCAAGTCGTCCTCATTAAAAATTTTCCAGCTGCTGACCAATTTTAAACTGCTGTATCCTAAGATTTTGATGAAAATTGGCTAGTGGTGGGACAGTTTCAACTAAGGATAATAGGCCTAACTGCTGTATGCCTAACTTTTATGTTATCTATGGAGCTAGGGAGGTGTGTGCCTGCTACAGTATGAGCTAAGCGAAAACAGGGACAGCTTCAGGAAGCTACTGGCCAATTTCTATATGTTGGTTAAAACAGGCCAATTATAGCTGGGTAAAATAGCATGTGTCGCTTTAAAAAAAAATCTGAAATTAATTAGATTAAGGTGTTGCTGTAGCATGTAAACCAAGCTAACTGTAAAAGAAAATAAACAATTTTACAGTCAAATATGCGCCGCAAGTGCACACTGCCACTGAGACTGACTGTGACATTTGTACTGTTTCATCCCCTAAGAATGTTAAAAGATGTGTGTAGTTTCCATGTTGACCTTGAAGTTGCATGAAAGGACCCTTACCCCGTTGTACTTTGCTTTAAAAAAATTTACATATCGCCTATGACTGTGCCTGGCTTATACCCATACCCTTATTTTACAGTAGGTTGCATATTAGCCCTAAATATGGCCACATTTTATTAACAGGATTTGCCCCTTATAGACCTTAATGAGATTAGTCTCTAAATTTAGGTTCACTGATATTCAAACCAGTAGAAGCTCGTCAGATTTGCTGATCCCTAATCTTCATCATGTGGAACAAACCATTTTCAACTTGGCGTTTACAGTTCATCCCTATATGTATTGGCTTACAATCTTTTTTGAGAACCCGGTTTAAAAAAAAGGTGTTTTCAATTTTATTTACCATCTTTATATAAAATCTAAAATATATGAGGTGTGCGGCTGTAAAATGTGTTTAGCTATAGATTATATTTATGACAGAGAAGAGATTACAAGCCAATCCAAGACAATTCATGTTGAATGATGCTTTCACCTCTAACTGTCCTTGAAGGTCATTAGGAGGAAGAAGCCGGGGATTGCTCAGCGGAGGATGTGCAGTTTCTATAATATCCTCACCTTTGCGGCGTGTCTCCTACTCCGTAACTGAAGATGAATCATTGAAATTATATCTTTAACCGTTTACTGGAAGAGCCTGTAATCCCCTAATGTTTAATATATTGCCCTCCCGTAAAAACTGGGAGAGACTAAATTTCGAGATGGCAGATTTTCTGCACGAGTTGATTTATGAGCTCTTGTCGTTGCCACATTTAGAAAACCTTTACTTTATTGTGAGTTTCCATGGAGCCGTGCATTTCTCATTCCATCCAGGAAAGTAATGCAGTGTGCACAAGGAAATTCTGATCTCATTATAAGAGCGCCGGCGTGTTTCAGCTGTCATCGGCTGCTTTGCTACTGAACTGCGCCAAGAATAGGAAAACTTTATCTCATTACACAAGACTTAATACAACAAATAACACTTAAACCAATAAAGGGAGTCACTTAAAGAGAGGCATTTACCACACATGGGGGTACTGTTCATCATTTTTAGCAGACTTTGCAGGCGTTTGTGAGCAAAATAAATAAGTAAATTAATGAGCTTGAAAATGCTATTGGTTTTAGATTATTTTAAATGCTTTTAATTCCTTGTCCCTGAGAAAAAAACAATGTTTAAAGCTGAACTCCAGGAAGGTGTCCAAATACTCCAATGAAATGAAATTCAGCTGCTTTAGCTGCCAAAGGATTTGTATTTCTCTCCATCCAGTCTTTAAATCTACACAACCCTGCCAGAGTACACACCAGCCTGGTGACCTGACTTTTTTTTAATGTAGTTAAGCTGGTCACCTCCTTGCCCCCAGTCTGTGAATGGACAGTGAAGGAGCAGCAATAGACTGATGTGAAAAATTGGCAGTTGGAGAGGCAATATGGACTTTCATGGTACAGTATAGACTTACACAGTTGTAATACAAAAATATCTATTTATTAAACAAAGCATAATTGTTAAAAACATAGACCGATATACATTATACAAGGAATGCTTCTCAATGGAGGGCACCCTATTCTCTGACACAATCTGGAAAAATAGGATGGAAAGAGTTTACGCAGTGATTTTACAGAAACAATATTCCAGTTGCAAACTCTACATGTTTTGCGGTGACCCACTGCTACAGGAGTATACTTTCAGAGAATATTAAATCTAGAAAGAAAACATATACAATAAGCCAACAGTCAATTATCAAAAGATACAAAAATGTAATTTACATATAGTTAGGCAACACAAGACTGAGGCAAGTCACCACAATGCCTACCATCATGGTGAAGCATCCCAATCCATGGCCTGAGTAAATAGTATGTTTATTCAGAAAACCCCGAAAAGAAGATGGGGCCAGAAGAGATGTTGATAGAGGAGCAAAATGATACTCACCAACGCTGCCAGCACCAATATGCTCGGGTATCACAAGGCCTGTAAAGGCAATCTCCCAGGCGAGTGCAGGAAACAGGTAAAATACAGAAATGTAGAAAGCTGTTTCAAAAAGAAAAGAGAAAAATAATATACCATGTAGAAACATCCAAAACAAAAGACAAAAACCCATGCCTTATCGTTAAAAAACAATTTGGGTATATATAGGATATGATAAAGAAAATACGAACCTAGGATGTCTTCATATACATGGCAAGGCGGGCAGTGTGGACCATCAGGTGGAGCGCTCTAATCCAAACTGGACAGTAGTTCCTCAAAATGGAAGCGGTGTTCTATATAAAATGTAAAACAAACACCAGACAATACAGTAAGGAGGGGATCATGCCATTATGGCATATGTACAGTATATCCCAATGTATCAGAACCAACCGATACATAACCGTGTACACACTCACCTAATCGAATGTTAAATCACCAATAGAATTAAAATTTCTCACAGCTATAATGTCTGGAACCCAATGATTCAAGCAGGGAATCCAAACAATAGACAGATACTCAGGTGGGGGCGTTTTCACAGCCAAACACAATTTCCAGTCACAAGCATCACCATCCAGGTAACCTAAAGTAAACAGGCATATAAATGACCATCAAAAAACCTTTGCAAGGTATACAAAAATAAGACTAATGCCCCGTACACACGATCAGACTTTCAAACAACAAAACCGTGGATTTTTGTTTGAAGGTTGTTGGCTCCAACTTGTCTTGCATACACGCGGTCACACAAATGTTGGCCAACAATTACGAACACAGTGACGTACAAGACGTATGGCGAGCCGATAAAAAGGAAGTTCAATAGTCATGTGATATCTCCATTACGAACGCTAGTTTTACAAGAACTAGAGCTTCCGGCTCGTACTTGATTCCAAGCATGTGTGAATTTTTTTGCGACAGACTTGTGTACACACGATCGGAAAGTCCGACAACAAAGTTTTGTTGGCGGAAAATTTGAGAACCTGCTAGCCAACAAATGTCCGATGGAGCGTACACACGGTCAGACTTTCAGCCAACAAGCTCACATCCAACATTTCCCGTCGGAAAATCCGACCGTGTGTACGCGGCATAAGAGTCAAAGGGATACTGACCAGTGAGCCTGCTCCAACAAACACCTCCACCGCTATGCACCCTGCCACAATGCAAGCATAGGGAGACCCACTCCCATTAAATACACCTGGTTCCTATCCGGCTGATGACACCAGTAGGCGCCGAGGCGCCACCGAATGACATCACCGGACATGGTCTCGGACTGCGCATGCGTCATCGGGTGAATGCGCAGTACCGCAAAACAGCACTCAACAGAGGGGAACCTGAAGAGCGCTGTCCGCCCATCCTAATAGAAAAGGCATCCAAGGGCGCCATGTAGTGGACAACCCCAGGATGATAATAAGGATAGGAGACCACACACTCGCTCGGAGAGATTAAACACCCAAGCAGGAGGAAACGACAGTCGGGACAAATTGCTCCCATTGTAATGGCCACAATGACCACTGGGGAACTCCAAACAGACACATTATACCATATAAAATGTTGAGTTAATCCTTGGTATGCAAAGTATATATACACATTACACTTATACTTATATATACACGTATATACACTTATTATTATTATTATTATACGAGATTACACTTATATTATATATTATATTATAAGAGATACACTTAAATGTAAGTAAATAAATCACAAAGTGACAAAATAAATTTATTTCAATGCTTATATTACCTGAATTGCATTGTCAAAGCAAGGACGCGTGGATAAAGGATCCAAGGGAAAATTAGGACCTCAAGGAACAATGGGCCAAGAATTCATCACAGGGTTAGTAAGAAAAATAAACAAGACAATGTTGAATCACAAACAGACAGAAATTAACGATGTTAATCAAATGGACATCTTCAGAAAAGGTTTGCATGAATTAATTTAGTTAATTCCTGGTGGGTTGAAAGCAGATAATTTCTCAAGCCAGAGTGTTTCAGATCTCAAAATGCCATTGTCCCAGTCACCTCCTCTAGGGTTAAAAGGAATAATTTCTAGTACAAAAAAGGAAACTGAAGAATTTTCAAATTTATGGAGAAGGCCTATATGTCTGGTAACGGGGGTAATAATTTTTCCGTTAACAGAATAATATAGGTGATCTCACATCCTATGGCCCAGTTCGCGTATAGTTTCTCCTACATAAAACACGTGACAATGGCACATCATCAAATATATGACCCCCCCCGAGTGGTGCAATCTGCATATTGTCATGACTGATGCCACTGACCATCGGGCAAATAAATACCACTCCCTTCAGTAATCCAAGGACAACGGCTACATTTGCAGCAACGATAGGTCCCCCTAGGGGGGTCGAGAGAAAAGATCGGATCCACTTTGATAATGACTAGTAGTGAGGGTATCTCGCAAGGAAACAGCCCGCCTAAACACCAGTTCAGGGGTAGGATGTACATATTTAGATAATGTGTGGTCTTCGGCCAATAAATGCCAGTGGTTAGAGATAGATGAGCGAAGAGATTGTTCATGAGCGGAAAAACGGGTATGAAACTTGACTGTGTTAGTCATGGTTTTGGGAGCACTTTTATAGAGGAGTTCCAATCTAGATCTTGCTCTAGCTTTATTGAATGCCTTTCTCAACAAAGTTTTGGAATATCCCCTATCAAGTAGTCTTATGCCCCGTACACACGGTCGGACTTTGTTCGGACATTCCGACAACAAAATCCTAGGATTTTTTCAGACGGATGTTGGCTCAAACTTGTCTTGCATACACACGGTCACACAAAGTTGTCGGAAAATCCGATCGTTCTAAACGCGGTGACGTAAAACACGTACGTCGGGACTATAAACGGGGCAGTGGCCAATAGCTTTCATCTCTTTATTTATTCTGAGCATGCGTAGCACTTTGTCCGTCGGATTTGTGTACACACGATCGGAATTTCCGACAACGGATTTTGTTGTCGGAAAATTTTATATCCTGCTCTCAAACTTTGTGTGTTGGAAAATCCGATGGAAAATGTCCGATGGAGCCCACACACGGTTGCAATTTCCGACAACACGCTCCGATCGGACATTTTCCATCGGAAAATCCGACCGTGTGTACGGGGCATTAGTCGTAGTAGACCAGAATGATGAAAACAATCTTTATCAGAGGAACAGTTCCTGCGCAGGCGCAAATATTGCACATAGGGTATGCTCCCGATCAGTGAAGCATGCAAAATAGTGTTCCCTGAACTGGGCTTGCGATAAAGGTCAGTCACAATATAGCCAGTCTTGTCAACAAAAAGTGTAAGATCCAGAAAGGCCGCTTGATAGATACTAAATATATGTGTGAATCTCAGGTTAAAATCATTTGTGTTGAGAGCTTCTAAAAAGTTTAGGAGTTCATCCCTGGACCCAATCCAGACGATCAAAAGATCACCAGTGTAGCAGAACCAGTATTGAACCTTCGTTAACCAAAACATGAACTTCTCATCAGCAAAGATACACCTTTCCCAACCACCCAGATATAAATTGGCGTACGAAGGGGCACAACAAGTGCCCATTGCAACTCCTTGCACTTGTAAATATGCCTGGTTCATGAAAGTGAAATGATTTCTAGTGAGTATAAACTTAAGCAGATCCAGAACAAAGCCATTGTGGGACCAAGTAGTCTCATCATGTTCCATCAAGAAGAACTCGATCACCCCTATACCCTGCTCATGAGGGATACTAGAGTACAAGGCCTTTATATCCACAGCTACGAGCAGGGCACCTGGGGCAACATGAGTCCCCTCTATACGTTTCAAAAGGTCCTGTGTATCGCGGATAGAGGAGGGAAGGCAGGTGACATGGAGCATCAAAAAGGAATTGACGTATCTACTTACTTTTTCGGTAAGTGATTCATTCCCAGAAATGATTAGCCTACCTGGAGGGTTTTTTGGGTTCTTGGTTTTTTGATCAATCAACCCCTCACAGTATGCATTGGTGCATAATGTGCGTACGTAGTTCATTTGTATATATTTGTTCCTTACCGATTGTAGAATACCACTCTCGATTTTTTAGGATATTAAGGCACATTTTTTGGGATAGACTGATGATTGTACCTCACTACCCTCTCCTCCTGCCAATAAGTTCCTTGTCATGCAGCATACCTGATTGACCCCTTTTGTTGCACCTCCCTCTCATAGTCTGACTGCTGCTGTATAAGGAATTAAGCTGGCCATACATGGATCAAAATTTTTTTTAACAGAAAAGTTTTAATTTATCTCCAACAGGGGATATATTGTAGTTTCATACAAACATACAGTATTATACAATAACTGATATTACCTCATATTTCAAGACGTATAAAGTAAAGCATTGTATTACAAACAGTAAAACACATGCTAAGAACCAGTTATCCATGCGAAAATTGCATAGGTCTATAAGAGGCTCTTATGTACATGGAACAAAGTTTGGCCGATTCATCAGCGACTGGCTGAATTTTGATCCAGGTGTGGCCACATTGTTTGAACAATTTACTTCTGTTCAGCTACCCTATAGGTATTTTTTCACTCGATCATCGCTACAGTCTATAGATTTCAGAGCTGATCTGTTTATTTTGATGGCAGGGAAGTCTCCTCACTGTCAGATTACAATGACACACCAAGGAGAATACAATGACACACCAAGGAGGATTCATCATCAAGTGTGTGGATGGGGGAATCTGGTCATTTTTTTTGTTCCACCCTCTGGTTGAATGAAAAAAACTGACTCATGTATGGCCAGCTTTATAGGAGGCTCAAATCAAGTTACAGAATTGATAAGCTAAAGGTTTTTGATAGCAGCTCTCCTTGCCTCCATATCATAAATATGTAGGCCTGGCCCAGCTGAGTGTGCATGTGTATGTGTCAGGGCTGGGCTCAGCCCTTCCTTCACAGAGCTGGCCGCTCAGCTCTCGACTAATTGCCAGCTCCTATCTCTCCACAGTTACTCAGCTGTTGATGATTTCCTGCTCATCAGTCCTGCCTACTTAAGCCGTCCAGTCCAGAGGATCTCTGCCTTTGCCTTGGTCAACATCACAGAGACATTCTCCTGCGTTCCTGTTTAAAGACTTGCTTTGCTGACATCCCTTCTGGCTTAAGATCCTGCTTGCTGCTCCATTGCATTGATCCCTGACTTCTGGCTTGGCTGACTATCCATTCCGGTTACTGAACTTTGGCTATGTTTTGACTACGTTTGTTCTTTTTTCTTTTATTGTTAAATAAGTGTGATTTAACTGTACTTCTGTCTCGGTCTGATTTCATGGTTTCTGACAGTATGGAGCTGTCAACAGACAGAGAGGCCTGAGGGTGGTCTAGTAAAGTTTATAAAAATTAGTGTGATAAATCGGTTTCCTTAAGGCCCCTTTCACACTGGGGCGGTGGGGGTGTCGGCGGTACAACAGCGCTATTTTTAGCGCTGCTGTACCGTCGTTCTTGCAGCTGTATTCGGCCGCTAGCGGTGCAGTTTTAACCCCCGCTGGCGGCCGAAAAAGGGTTAAAATCCCTCGTACAGCGCGGCTATAGCCGCGGTATCACCGCGGTATAGCTGCGCTGTCCCATTGATTTCAATGGGCAGGAGCGGTGAAGGAGCGGTGAATACACCGCTCCTTCACCGCTCCAAAGAAGCGGTTTGCAGGACTTTTTTCACCGTCCTGTCAGCGCACCGCTTCAGTGTGAAAGGGGTCTAAGACTAAGACGGTAGAATTTTCCGATGGAAAAAGTGTGATCGGATTGTGTTGTCGGAAATTCCGATCGTGTGTAGGCTCCTTTTTCCGTTGGAATTTCCGACACACAAAGTTTGAGAGCAGGATATACAATTTTCCGACAACAAAATCCAATCGTTTAAATTCTGATCGTGTGTACACAAATCCAACGCACACAAAGTGCCACGCATGCTCAGAATAAATTAAGAGATGAAAGCTATTGGCTACTGCCCCGTTTATGGTTCTGACGTACGTGTTTTACGTAACCGCGTTCAGAACGATCGGATTTTCCGACAACTTTGTGCGACCGTGTGTACGCAAGACAAGTTTTAGCCAACATCCGTCGGAAAAAATCCATTGATTTTGTTGTCGGAATGTCCTATCAATGTCCGATCGTGTGTACAGGGCATTACTAAAACCATGTCACATAAGGGCCTGCTGAAACAATACATTTAATTTGTGTCCAATCACACAGACTCTTGCTTTTGACTATGTACAATAGTTGTTGGTAGATCTAAAGGTGAATAAAAAGATTGTAAAGTGTATAGTTAGCTTAAAGTGACTATGTCAGATTAAAAAAATCATTTATATGAAAGGTCCCTGCTTAGGAAGAGTTTTTACACTCAACTGTCCAGCAGCTTTTGTCTCCCCGTTCCCGCACTGCAGCCTTGGTAAGGCTCTCCAGCATTCTACTATAAAGAACTTACCTTCTTTGGTGGTATCCTGTTCCCACTCCCATCGTGTCCCATGTGCACAATGACATACTGTATGCATTTGTGCCCATGACAGGGCGTACTCCTATTCTGTAGCTCACTCTTTACCATTGTGAACTTGTAGTGTTTTCTTTATCATAGACTAATACGATGTGCCTTATGGCCTGCTTTGTTTTGTATTTGTTCTTTTTTGGGTGACCTGAGACCTTTCCTTCACTTCCTGGGAGTGACCTTTATTCCTGACTTCTGATGTATTGCCTGTCCTGATTAAAGGGATCTTGTTTTTTCCTTTCCTGCCCATGATACAAATAAAGCCTCATGCACACTGGGCATCTGCCCAGCTCACCTGAACGTCTTTTACCTGGCAGGAGAAAATCAGGGTCAAAAAAGGAGCCTAAAGCCGCATATTGTAAATGGGTTTTGGCATGTCAAGCATTTTTTCTGCCAAAACGCTGCTGTTACTAAACACGCTGGCACTTTTTTTTCCTGCCTTTAACCCCTTCCCGCCGACCGTACGCACATATGCATACTCGGCTTTCCGGGGTTATACCGGGATGATGCCCGCAGCTGCAGGCATCATCCCGGTACCGTTGTTTACAGTGGGCGATCGGCTACCCGTGTATAACAACCGATGCGGCTAAAAGCCGCTCGGTTGTTATACCGGGGGAGCGGGAGGGGACATCCCCCCCCTCCCGCCGCCTCCCGCCGCCTCCCGCCGCTGTTACCGGGCCTCCCGTGCGATCAGGAAGCCCGGTATCCAATCGGGTACTTTCGGCGGTTGGGGGCGGGCTGGAACGAAGCTGTGAGCGGCTTCGTTCCAGCCTTCTTGTTGTAAACGCGGAAGCGACGTCATGACGTCACTTCCCGTTTACTCGGCTGCCAATGGCGCCTAATTTTAAAAAGTACACAGTATTCAGAATCGCCGTTTTCGGCGATCTGAATACTTTGAAGTGTAAAGGAGGGATGGGGGGTCTTTTAGACCCCCGATCTCTCCATAAAGAGTACCTGTCACCACCTATTACTGTCACAAGGGATGTTTACATTCCTTGTGACAGCAATAAAAGTAAAAAAAAAAAAAAAAAAATTTAAAACACAATTTATAAAGTAAAAAAAAAATAAAAAAAATAAAAAAAAATAAATTTTTTTTAAAGTGCCCCTGTCCCCGCGAGCTCGCGCAGCGAAGAAAACGCATACGGAAGTCGCGCCCGCATATGTAAACGGTGTTCAAATCACACATGTGAGGTATCGCCGCGATAGTCAGAGCGAGAGCAATAATTCTAGCCCTAGACCTCCTCTGTAACTCTAACCTGGTAACCGTAAAATTTTTTTAAAGCGTCGCCTATGGAAATTCATAGGTACCGTAGTTTATCGCCATTCCACGAGTGCGTGCAATTATAAAGGGTGACATGTTTGGTATCTATTTACTCGGCGTCACATCATCTTTCACATTATACAAAAAAATTGGGGTAACTTTACTGTTTGGATTTTTTAAAATTCATGAAAGTGTCCCTTTTCCAAAAATTTGCGTTTAAAACACCGCTGCACAAATACCGTGTGATAAAAAATATTGCAACAGTTGCCATTTTATTCTCTAGATTCTCTGCTAAAAAAATATATATAATGTTTGGGGGCTCTAAGTAATTTTCTAGCAAAAAATATGGATTTTAACTTGTAAACACCAAATTTCAAAAATAGGCTTAGTCATGAAAGGGTTGTGCATGGACACAGGCTAACATTGAGGGGTGTTTAGAGCAGGGCTCGACAAAACCCAGGCACCGGGCCACAATGGCAACTGGAAATTGCTCCCATGTGGCCCCCACCGCCGGTGCAATGACTACCATTGGGCTGGCCAATAATTGAGGCCGCGGCCTGCTTGAGCAAGATACATGCTTCTTTGTGCTAACCACCGCCCTCTGGTGGGCAGTGCTGTGATGAGCGCGGCTTGCTCTCACTGCCCGCCCATCTCCAACATCATCTTCCCAGTTTGACAGCTGGGGTTGAGGTTGCGGGCTTGATCGGTCACGATTTTTTTCAGAAGTGCCGCCTATCAGTGCCACCTGTCAGTGCCCATCAGTGCCACCTATTAGTGCCCATCAGTTCCTCCTGTCAGTGCCACCTGTCAGTGCCCATCAGTGCCACCTGTCAGAATCCCTGGTGAGGTTTTTTTTTGTCGAGGAGGAGAAGATGCATTGAGGCGGCGCGGGCTCTGGAACGAAGCTGGAACTCACGCAGCTGATGTGACATCAGGTGAAGGTGGTGGGTGGTAACGCGTTTCGGAACATGCACAGCTCCTTCTTCAGACCACTGCACTTAGAGACGCCTTTCTCTTTCCTTTATGACCCTCCAGAGCTACTTCTTCTCTACAAAGTGCTGCCTTCAGTGCCATCTCTCCACTGCTACTAAGGACCGGATACCCAGCCTCACCAGAGCATCCTCATTTCTCCCTCCTTTCTGAATCCCCGAAATGATGAATGCTGAAAGTCTGCAGTGTGTATCATTTTCAAGCAATCATTATTTTTTTCCCAAACAATGGCCAGAGTTGGGGATGTCTGTTGTCAATGCTCTAGTACATAAACAGGCATGCTCGGGGAATATAGGCATGCATCTCAATGCCAAAATAATTGAAGGCAGTAGTAAAGTGAGTGTTACCTACAGGTAAGCATCTACAGTACTCAGTTGTCTAGGTAAGCATCTAATAAGGCTTACCCCTCGGTACAGTGAATATCTCTTAAACTTAATTTAGGAGATATTCACATGAGCTCTAGCTGAGTGTTTCCTGAAACCAGAGGGCCATGCCGCAATGATGAAAAATGGCCAGAGACCATGAACCCAGAAGGATGAGTGGGTGAAGATGGGAGTGCCGGCAGTGGTTCATACTAGGACATTATGGCTTTAACTTGCAGGGGGGGGGATTACAACTGCTATAAATAAGCAGTTGGCATTTTGGTAATCTTTTATGCCCATCCTCCGTCTACTGCTTGCAGCCAACGTAACGGAATGTGGTCTCCCCTATTTAAGGAAAAGCTGTCCATAAAATGAAAGATTGTATATTAAGTCAAAAACTTGCCTTCAGCAATATTAGAAAGTGAACAAGGTTATACTGGGAAGAAGGAGACCCTATGCCTGGGACAAGGTAATTCTGCATGTCAGGATCCAGTGTCACTTGTGTATTTGTTTCTGTTCTTCTCTGTGACAGTGACACCTTGAGAGGTAAACAATGGGCAGCTCTCTCTCTGCATAGTTATTAGAACACACAGAAGACACTTCCCTTTCTCCGCTGATTGATTTCTTCTGTCAAGATCAACAGGGGGTTCCAGTTATTTAATTAGATTTTCAGAGCAAGGGACATGTTTGCAAATGAGCTTGCGCTGTAAATATCCCCAAAGCCAGCTGGAGAGTTGATACCAAGAGCTGAATAGCAATCTTGGAGCTATACCTGCAAAATACTCTCACTGCAAGGTCAGCCATTTTAAAGTGTCTGATTCCTTACTCATCCATTTGCCTCCTCTGATAAAAAAGAACCTCTGCAGCTTGTTAAGGAAAAACACCAGGGTATTTTCACCTACAATGTATTTAGACTTATAATTGTAATGTCAACTTAAAGTGGACCTGATTTAAAAAAGTGATTTGCTGTGCTATAAGGGACATCTAGAAATGTTAATTGTCCCTAAGTAATACCCTGATAAAATCTACCTTTTGTCTAGAATCCCTCCATAAGTTAGCAGAGCACTTCCTGTGCCATGTACGTTTATACACTATATTACCAAAAGTATTGGGGCACCACATGAACTTTAATGGCATCCCAGTCTTAATCTGTAGAGTGCAATATTGAGTTGGCCCACCCTTTGCAGCTATAACAGCTTCAACTCTTCTGGAAAGGCTGTCCAAAAGGTTTAGGAGTGTGTCTATGGGAATGTTTGACCATTCTTCCATTCCTCCACTCTAATTCAATCCAAAGGTATTCTATTGAGTTGAGGTCAGGACTCAGTCAAGTACCTCCACCTCAAACTCGCTCATCCGTGTCTTTATGGACCTTGCTTTGTGCACTGGTCCAAATCATTTGGTGGAGGGGGGATTATAATTTGTGGTTGTTTTTCAGGGGTTGTGATTGGCCCCTTAGTTCCAGTGAAGGGATCTCTTAAGGCGTCAGCATACCAAGACATTTTGGACAATTTCATGCTCCCAGCTATGTGGGAGCAGTTTAGGAATGACTCCTTCCTGTTCCAACATGACTGCGCACCAGTGCACAAAGCAATGATCTCTGCTGAAAACAAGGACCATTCAATAAGTATTTTTTTCAGTCAAAACCTGGTAAAACAAAGTTGCCAAATATATGGCCAGCATTAAGCGCTTTTCATATACAGAATTGTAGTTTCTCTAAAAATGTATATGAATTGTGTCATGTGGCTGAGGTACAAATTGTGCTGCTCGGTGCAGTTCTTTATTCTGCAAAGCAGCTGAGTTTTCATATAAAATGTCCATATTGTACTATATTTTGAGTTGAGCCTCATACAGCATTTTGCTTCCTCCAGCTATACATGGCCAGGCGTTTTGTCATATTCAACAAAAGATGTGACAAAATCAACTGATATTCTTTGCATTAATGAATATTGCAGATGGGAACACGGAAAACCTTGAAGCTTTCCCAACAGAAACACTTCACAATGACTCTTCAAACTTTCACCAAGGCTGAGGTACACCCTAAGTGTACTTCAGGAAAATTTGTAATAAAGAAAAAAGAAAAAAAAAAGACTTGCTGCAGATACTGTATACTATATATAATGTGCAGGCACCTAGAGGTATTGGAGCTTGCTGATCCCTAGTGTGGAGTTTACAGGAAGGTTTAGGAGGGGTGTGTGGTTAGGGTTACAGGGAGATTAATGCGGGAGCATAGGGGTCAGTGTTAATCTCGTCTACGAAAATATTTCCGTCATAGTTTACATCAACTGCATGTTTAGAGCTGCACGATTCTGGATAAAACGAGAATCACAATTTGTTTGCTTAGAATAAAGATCACGATTCTTGGCTTAACATCATCTTTCACACTATACAAAAATCTGGGCTAACTTTACTGTTTCGATTTTTTTTTTTTTTTAACAGAAGAGTTTCGATTTTTTTTTAAAATTCATTGAAGTGTATTTTTTCCCCAAACAATTGCGTTTGAAAGACGGTGTGACAAATACAGTGTGACATAAAATATTTCAACAACCACCATTTTATTCTCTAGAGTTTCTGCTAAAATATATATATATATATATATATATATATATATATATATATATATATATACATATATGTGTAATTTTCTAGCAAAAAATACTGATTTTAACTTGGAAGCAAGTGTCAGCTATGTGGGAGCAAGTGTCAGAAAAAGGCGTAGTATTTAAAAGAGAAGTATGTTTTTTTTTGTTTTTTTTTTATATTTATAGGTGGATGTAGCATCAGACCGATGCTGCAGCTGTCCCCCAGCACCCCTGCACTGAGGACCGAGCCACCAAACATTGCAGATGGCTTGGTTCTCACTCCTCCCCGAGAGGAGAGCTGCTGACTGTCAGTCAGCAGCTCTCCTCTCAGCTCCTCCACGCTCATTGGAGCACTGAGCTGTGGAGGGGCGGGGAGCGTCTGTCTCAGCATCTCGCTGAGATGCTGAGACTGTCATCAGTCAAGGCAGCTGGTGGATTCAGACTTCGGAAGTCGGGATGACGCGGTGCCTCGACTGATGGCAGTGACGTCAGCGGAGAGCAGACTTCAGACCGCTCTCTGCTGAAAATGGGTCACAGGAGTGCAAAACGAATTGCACTCCTGAGACCCTTAGGAGAAGCCCAGCTTAAAAAGCTCAGGCTGGACTTCTCCTTTAAGTGGTTAAACTGACCTAACTTACAGACCGAAGTTCACCTCTTTGATGTAAAGAACCAAATGATACAATGTTTCTTGTTATCTCAGCACTGAGTAATGTTGTGATAAACTTTGCCTGCTTTTTTGTTTTTTGATAGCTGTGAGCAGAGAACGGCTCTGCACTTGTTACATAGAATTGTGGAAATGCCGGATTAAGATCGTGAGGGGGGTTGAATCGAGATCACAATTGTTTAACGATTAATCGTGCAGCTCTGGTTTTCAGTAATGAAAACTAAACAAAATTAAAGTTAGAATTAAGTCAATTGACTAAAACTGTGATGCAAATCAATTTCAATTTTCATTTAGTCTAATAAAATCTCCAGTGCATTTCAGTCAACTAAAAATCTAATGGGTTTAGTTAAATTGTAATGCATTATTTAAGCATTTCTCTAGAATTTCCAAACTCATTATATACTCCTGGAGTAAAAATCTAATAATATATTACATTTTATGGTATTAAGGTTTGAACATGCACTACAGACACAGATTTACCTATTGTGAAATATAACGTCCTTATAAATAAAACCAAGTTTCATATACAAACAAAGATGATGCTTTTTTGACAAACAGAAGTGCAACTTTAAACTATAAAAAATACAAAAACTGTAAACTCTTTTGGCTGTAATGCCAGGCTGCAAGTGGGGATGGGGAAGTAAATGGGAGTGAGGGAGTGCACAGGGCAGGGTGCATTATACTTTGGGGATTGGGGATGAGGAGGTGACCTGCAAGTGGGGACAGGGAAGTAAATGGGAGTGCACAGAGCAGGGTGCATTATACTTTGGGGATGAGGAGGTGACCTGCAAGTGGGGACAGTGAAGTAAATGGGAGTGCACAGAGCAGGGTGCATTATACTTTGGGGATGGGGAGGTGACCTGCAAGTGGGGATGGGGAAGTAGATGGGAGTGCACAGGGCAGGGTGTATTATACTTTGGGGATGGGGAGGTGACCTGCAAGTGGGGATGGGAAAGTAAATGGGAGTGCACAGAGCAGGGTGCATTATACTTTGGGGATGGGGAGGTGACCTGCAAGTGGGGATGGGGAAGTAAATGGGAGTGAGGGAGTGCACAGGGCAGAGAAGTGGACGGTATGGGGAGGCTGTCATGTTAAACAGTGCGAAGCACTGCTACTTTGCCAGGAGGGAAAACACTCACCACGTCACAACCAGACGAACACGAATCCGACGGAGGAGTTCCTCTTCTTTGGTTTGCAGGGCATTGTTCCAGAACTTCCAGGCAGCAGGAAGACAGAGGGAGCCAATACAGCTTGCCCCAGGGGTCTGGGGCTTTAACAGACAGGTGGAGCTCTGAGGAAAGTGGAATTTCAGGTCGGTACTGGAGATTTTATTTGACTAAAATGTACTGGAAATTTTAGTTGACTAAAATACAGCTAAAACTAAAACAATTCAGATAACTAAAATGCGACTAAAACAAAAATGGCATTTTAGACAAAAGACTATGACTAAAACTAAATCGAAAATGTATGTTAAAATTTACAGTGATGGGGATTTGGGTTACAGAGAGGGACTGTGTGAGGGTTAGTATTGAGTTTACAAAAGGGTAGTGTGTGAACAAACTGTTCATATGTAATAGTAAAATCATTCTGGGAGCTGCCATATTGAATAATTCCCCACAGTGTAGTGTCTGATGCTCTATTTCCTATCCTTGGCTATGCTGGTTTTGGTTAGTACTTGTTTTGGGTTCCCTTTAACCATTTGCCGTACGCCCACCGTACATTTACTGTGGCAAGGTGGCTGCTCTGCGCCTGATCCTGTACCTAGTACGTGATCTGACATTTCTGGGTGTGGGGCCCACACACATGTCCCGCCGGAGACCCAATCCCGCTGTGATCACACCTGCCAAATACACAGGACGCAGGCAGAAGACAATCTGCCTATATAAACAAGGCAGATTGTCATTCTGTCAGAAGGGACGTTATTGACCCTGTGTTTCTGCAAAGCAGGAACATGGATCTTTTCCTTCCCTTAGTCAAAACACCTCCCCCATACCTTTTGCGCAAGCCAATCAATATACGTTTATTGGGATTTTTTTTTACTAAAAATATGTAGCAGAATACATATTGACCTAAATTGATGAAGAAATTTGATTTTTTTTACATTTTTTTACTGGATGTGTTTAAGAGCAGAATGTACATTTACATTCTGCTTATAAATACATATAGTAAAAAAAAATGTAAAAAATAAAATTTCTTCATCAATTGTTTTTTTTTTTTCAAAATTGTCGTTTGTTCTTTGTTTATTGGGCAAAAAAAAAAAATGCAGAGGTGATCAAATTCACCAAAAGAAAGGTCTATTTGTGGGAGAAAAAAGGGCATAAATTTTATTTGGATACAGTGTTGCACAACCGCCCAATTGTCAGTTAAAAGAACGCAGTGCCATATCGCAAAAAATGGCCTGGTCAGGAAGGGGGTGAAGTGGTTAATTAGGACCTGAATAATACCGGTAAGCCATTGACGTACATATCTAATAACCGATCATGTAAAGCTACGAATCTGAAAATGGAACTGATCATGTAAATCTGAAAATGTCTCTCACTAAAGACAGGGATATTTTTGGGTTATTTTTGTTTGCAGCGAACTCATCCGTCAAGTCATGTGCTTCAGAATAAAATAAACAAATGACTTTCTGCAGATAAATTGTTTGGCAGAGTCAGTTGACTGTTTTATTCCTTCATATATATGTTGACAGATTTTGCTGTGGGAATTAGATTCATTTCCATTTGAGATATATCATGCGGTGCTGAGTGTACCATATGGCATTCGTTTAGATTTGTGCCACTGTTTAGGGCTTAAGAATTCTCATTACTAACTGACTCAGATCACTGCATGGCTCCTCATATCGGTTTGACACTGTGTTAAACTGGCCATACACAGTTTGTTTTTTTATAGGAAAAAAAAAGAAAAAACTAACAGGTTGATTTGTCCACTTAAATGAGTTGGATTGAGGAATTCCCCGCCACTGTTATGCCCCGTACACACTGTCGGGTTTTCCGACAGAAAATGTTCGATGGGAGCTTTTTGTCTGAAATATGTAGGCTCCATCGGACATTTTCCAATCGGAATTTCCGTCACACAAAATTTGGAGGCTGGAACTCAAATTTTCCAACAACAAAATCCGTTATCAGAAATTCCGATCATGTGTACAATTCCGATGCACAAAGTTCCACGCATGCTCCGAATCAAGCAGAAGAGCCGCACTGGCTATTGAACTTCATTTTTCTCGGCTCGTCGTACGTGTTGTACGTCACCGCGTTCTTGACGTTCGGAATTTCCGACAAGCTTTGTGTGACCGTGTGTATGCAAGACAAGTTTGAGCCAACATCCGTCGGGTCGGAAAAAATCCATGGATTTTGTTGTTGGAATGTCCAATCAATATGTGATCGTGTGTACGCGGCATTAGAATACGCTGCTCAGTGGGTGCAGCTAATTGGCTGTCTCAGGGGAGGCTGGACACTGATCTACATTTGTCCAGTCCCTTCTGGACTGACAGATTTGCGATCAATGTACAGCCGTGGCCAAAAGTTTTGAGAATTACACAAATATTAATTTACACAAAGTCTGCTGCTTCAGTGTTTTTAGATCCTTTTGTCAGATGTTACTATGGTATACTGAAGTATAATTACAAGCATTTCATAAGTGTCAAAGGCTTTTATTGACAATTACACAAAGTGTATACAAAGAGTCAATATTTGCAGTGTTGACCCTTCTTTTTTAAGACCTCTGCACTTCACCCTGGCATTCTGTCAATCAACTTCTGGGCCACATGCTGACTGATGGCAGCCCATTCTTGCATAATCAATGCTTGGAGTTTGTCAGAATTTGGGGGTTTTTTTGTTCCCCCACCTCTTGAGGACTAACCACAAGTTTTCAATGGGTTTAAGGTCTGGGGAGTTTCCTGGTCATGGACTCAGGATTTCAATGTTTTGTTCCCCAAGACACTCAGTTATCAATTTTGTCTTATGGCAAGGTGCTCCATCATGCTGGAAAAGGTATTGTTAGTCACCAAATTGTTCTTGAATGGTTGGGAGAAGTTGCTCTTGGAGGATTTTTTTGTACTATTCTTTATTCATGGCTGTGTTTTAGGCAAAATTGTGAGTGAGCCCACTCCCTTGGCTGAGAAGCAACCCCACACATGAATGGTCTCAGGATGCTTTACTGTTGACATGACACAGGACTGTTGGTAGCGCTCACCTTTTCTTCTCCGGACAAGTTTTTTCTGGATGCCCCAAACAATCGGAAAGTAGATTCATCAATGAAAATTACTTTACCCCAGTCCTCAGCAGTCCAATTCCTGTACATTTTGAAGAATAGCAGTCGGTCCCTGATGTTTTTCCTGGAGAGAAGTGGCTTCTTTGTTGCCCTTCTTGACACCAGGCAATCCTTCAAAAGTCTTCTCCTCACTGTGTGTGCAGATGCACTCATAAATGCCTGCTGCCATTCCTGAGCAAGCTCTGCACTGGTGGTTCCCCGATCCTGCAGCAGAATCAACTGTAGGAGATGGTCCTGGCGCCTGCTGGACTTTGTCTGATGCCCTGAAGCCTTCTTCACATATGCAGTGGAAATGTTTTTAATGAGATAAGGTTAATTTTCATGGCAAAGAGGGGCATTTCAATTACTTGCAATTCATCTGATCACTCTTCATAACATTCTGAAGTATATGCAAATTGCCATCATATCATTATTTGTGAAAATGAATATTGGTTTCATTCTAAAAACTTTTGGCCACAGCTGTAGGCTAACTTTAGTGAGATTTCCCCACAGGAGATGACACGATTGCCCCATCTTGAGGACAAAATAAAAGTGGGCTTGATGTCAAACGCTACCCTCAATTCTGTCTACAATGTGTAAATTTTCAAAAGGGCAATCCAATACCTGTGAGCCAGAGCAGTCCAGCTGGTTCATTGATTCCCGAATACTTCTGACTCAGGGGCGGACTGACCATTGGGGCAATCGGGCACTGCCCAAGGGCCCCATGCCACTAAGGGGCCCCATCAGGGTTGCCAGCCTCAATAAAACCAGGGACAGTATGTAAAAATCTGTGTTTTTCTAAAAATCCCAAGATTATAGCTGCCCCGCCTTTCCAGTACCTTTTCAGTGTGTGTATGTTTATTTTGTGTGTGTATACTGTGTGTGTATATTGTGTGTCTGTGTGTGTATACTGTATGTGTGTGTGTGTGTATACTGTGTGGCCCCATAATCTCCTATTGCCCGGGGGCCCCATAATCTTCTCCTATTGCCCGGGGGCCCCATAATCTCCTATTGCCCGGGGGCCCCATAATCTCCTATTGCCCGGGGGCCCCATGAGTTGTCAGTCCGCCCCTGTTTTGACCTAACTCCTTGGCTAAGTGACCAGATCTGTGAGAGTTAGAGGCATCTAAAGCTGTCTATAAATGGCTTGAATTTAAGTTAATTCCTGTGAATTGTGTGAAAAATTTGAGCTGTGGGTGGCTGTTCCGACACCACCCAGCTTGACATATTTTAAATGAGAAATCAAAGGAGCCGGTGGGAAAAATCAGTGGCAGACATTGTTCACGTATTCTGGCATTTGCGGGTGTTGGCTGTCAAAATACAATACCCAGCAGCAGGAGATTAAGCCATCTATGCTGTTTAGCATGGATTGAGGAATCTATGGATTTCTCTTGTTCTGTCCATTAGTCTGAGCAACCAGTCAATCCTTCTGTCCCACACTGAGCTCACCCTCAGATGATAGACCAGAAGCAGCATAAAAAGGGACATGCTATTGAGAACAGAGGGAGCTTGCTCCAGACCACAAGTTGCATATGGTTGGTATTTTGGCTGCTCTTTTTAAGATTTACTGATCATAACCAATACAGGAGGGAGCAAATTGGCTCTATTAGGCACATATTTCTTCTTGATGAGCTTTTTACATTTTTTCTTCCTTTTTGCATTCTATTGCTAGAATCTCTGTATGGCTTTTGTCTGTGGTCTTGTCCCCTTTGGGGATATGTATGCTTTCTTTCCTGTTGGAAACAGGGAAATGATGTACAGGGACTGATACACTTTTCTTTCACTTGAATTTTATTATATATTTATAGAAATGACAAGAAAAAGTAAACTGTTTCATATCCAAAAATCTGCAAAAATATGAACAAGTATAGAGGAAGTTCCTCTCCGCAAATTTGCAATATTCAGCAATAACATAGAGGTGAAGGACCATTGGTCCCGAGCAATATCGTACCAGTATATAAACATTTATCAGAGCCCTGCCTGGAAATGCGATGCGCTTTTATTCGTGGAAAAAAAAAACCTTTCAACTAAGGGCCCTTAGGCGCTTAGAAGTACCGCTCTTGCTCGAAAGTATAAAAAGAAAAAGAGAAAAGGGCAGCGCTTTAGCGGAGAGTCAGGGGCATGACCCTGCAAGACCCCTTCAGAATAAGACAAGTATTTTCATTGTTCAGCAGTCAGTCATTGATCGGTGAGCTGGAAATTAAAGTGCACATTCAAGGTGTTACTTCTAGGGCAGGAGCTAAATAGGAGACAGGGACCGGCCCATGGTCAGCTTTCTACACTTGTATCGAAGGTAGGTGATAGTACTCCTCACCTCAGGCTAACACTCTCCTGGCGAGTCACCAAAGGCAACCAATCAGGGCTCATATTTTAATGTTCTGATTCTGTAAACTGCTGAACTTCACAATCTCATTGGTTCTTATAGATAACTGTTGATTAATAGAACCACCGGGGTCTTCATGTGTGATAGTTGTAGCAGAAGCTTTCTAATATTTGTAAATGAAGAGCCTGTGGGGTCAACTGCACAGACATTTATATAACCACCTATAATTGTAGAAGGGGCATAATTTATTAGCACTTCTCTTAGCTTAGTTTGGCACCTTTCTTTTGACTGTAAATCTTTTCACCTGCTTGGTTCCTAACACCTAACAGAAATGGAACGTTGTCAAACATATAGCTAAAAGGAAAAATGCTTACAGAGGAATAGTATGTAATAAAATGATTCAACTAGTAACAGTCTCTTCTTTCAGTAAGCATGGATGCAGAACCAATATACAGTATCTGAGCTTGTCATGCACAATACAAGACCAGAGAAAACTGTATGCCCAGATATGGTATGTTTGGTATGTTTAATACATTTGCATTTCGTTTAATTTTTTGCATGACAGTTTAAACTTCTGAAGACTTCTGTGACAGACCCAACCGGGACAGGGGCTTTTAGAGGGGACTGCAGGCTAGACTCTTGTCTACTGACTATGGGCCCTGAAATTTAAGAAGGTTCTATTATTTGGGAGGTTTTGGAGTAGTTTTACTTCAGATTCAAGTCCACGTCTCCCTTAAACACACAGATTCTGGGAACTGGAAGACCTGGATACAGATTTGGGGCCTCTATGGCCAAACCAACATTGACTGCGTCAACCCCTCCTAGACTCAGAGCAGATGTTACTATAATCAGCTCAAAACAACCTGATGCTGGGGTCTTTTGCTATAATCTGTTTATTAATGTGTTGTGTGTTTATTGTTAAGTATGTCGCTCCCATTGTGTGCCTCCTAGGTGTGAATTCCCATTGTTTATTTGAGTTAATTGAGTCACCTATTGTTTCTGTCCGTTGGCTAATCCTCTTCGAGGTTCCTGCAAGTTGGGATTAGTCTTGTGTCAACTTAACCTCGTTATCTAACCATTGTGTGGTGTTTTGGGTAATTTTTGGTTTTATTGTTCATGTGGTAAATACCCTACTTTTGAAGTGTATAGAAACTTGTATTTCTGTTCAATAAACAGTCATTCCTTTGGATTTACCTCAACATCTTGTCTGTGTACAATGCTTGGGATAAAAGGGCTGGTATTAGCTCTCTTTCTGCTGGAAGGGTTTGGAGGCAGGAGGCACTGTTTGGCGGAAGCACCCAAGTGGGGTGCCAAGCGGTCCGTCATAATTTCCTATTATTATTATACAGGATTTATATAGCGCCAACAGTTTATGCAGCGCTTTACAATATAAAAGGGAGACAATACAGTTATAATACAATAAAATACAAGAGGATTAAGAGGGCCCTGCTCAGAAGAGCTTACAATCTAATAGGGTGGGGCAGGTGGTACAAAAGGTTGTAACGACAGATAAAACCTTATTTGCGGAGTAGCTGCTAAGTTGAATCGCGTAGCACTTTTTTTTTATCTCTTGGAGACTTCAGCGCTAATAGCTCTACCAAAATTCTACCTAATTACTGCAGCCCTCACAAACCACAAGAAGGGACTAGGTTGAGTATAGATAAGGAGACATCTTTCCATCCTTTGTAAGGCCAGAACCCACTGTTGTTTCTCATGCATCTCATCTCATAGCCTTTGGTCCACGTTCCTGTAAGCTTTTTGGAAATCCAAACTACTAAAAATAACAATAGTGGATTCAGATTTGGCCATCCAAATCTGTGAAGATCGGAACAAAGTTATTGCCGTCCAGGATTTTATGATTGATGTTACCAGACAAGCAAGCTACCACTGGACAAGTCACCACTGGGGGTTCCAAGGAGCTTGGAGTTAACATTCGCTATTTATGAAATGAAAGTTAATGGGTTAGGAAGTTAATCTAACATGCAGAAACATAGGTGTATTATCATGCAGTTTTAAAAGGGGCACTATTAAGGAACATACATTTCTGAGACCAAATGTTCAAAACCTGACACTGCAAATGGAAATCAGGAAAGGTAGCATTATGGCATGGTCATATATTTATTTCCATGTTTCCCCGTGTGTTCACTATTATGGTGCTCTGTACAGTTTAGCAAAGTATCCTCAAGGTCTCAGCCCCAGTGCACACATTGGTCACTACCCCATATCCTGCTACCAGCACACACATTAGTCTCTACCCTATATCCTGCCCCCAGCACACACATTCTTCTCTACTCTGTATCCTGCCCCCAGCACACACATTAGTCTCTACCTTGTATCCTGCCCCCGGCACACACTTTAGTCTCTACCCTGTATTCTGCCCCAGCACACACATTAGTCTCTACTCTGTATCCTGTCCCCCGCACACACATTAATCTCTCCCCTGTATCCTGCCCCAGCACACACATTAGTTTCTCCCTGTATCCTGTCCCCAGCACATACATTGGTCTCTCCCCTGTATCCTGCCCCCAGTACACACATTCGTCTCTCCCCTGTATCCTGCCCCAGCACACACATTAGTCTCTCCCCTGTATCCTGCCCCAGCACACACATTAGTCTCTCCCCTGTATCTTGCCCCAGCACACACATTAGTCTCTACCCTGCATCCTGCCCCAGCACACACATTAGTCTCTTCCCTGTATCCTGCCCCAGCACACACAATCCTGTATCCTGCCCCCAGAACACACATTAGTCTCTCCCCTGTATCCTGCCCCAGCACACACATTAGTCTCTCCCCTGTATCCTGCCCCAGCACACACATTAGTCTCTCCCCTGTATCCTGCCCCAGCACACACATTAGTCGCTCCCCTGTATCTTGCCCCAGCACACACATTAGTCTCTACCCTGCATCCTGCCCCAGCACACACATTAGTCTCTTCCCTGTATCCTGCCCGCAGCACACACAATCCTGTATCCTGCCCCCAGAACACACATTAGTCTCTCCCCTGTATCCTGCCCCAGCACACACATTAGTCTCTCCCCTGCATCCTGCCCCAGCACACACATTAGTCTCTCCCCTGTATCCTGCCCGCAGCACATACAACCCTGTATCATGCCCCCAGCACACACATTAGTCTCTCCCCTGTATCTTGCTGCAGTACACACATTAGTCTCTCCCCTGTATCCTGCCCCAGCACACACAACCCTGTATCCTGCCCCCAGCACACACATTAGTCTCTCCCTGTAATCTGCCCCAGCACACACATTAGTCTCTCCCCTGCATCCTGCCCCAGCACACACATTAGTCTCTCCCCTGTATCCTTTCCGCAGCACACACAACCCTGTATCCTGCCCCCAGCACACATTAGTCTCTCCCCTGTATCCTGCCCCAGCACACACATTAGTCTCTCCCCTGCATCCTGCTCCAGCACACACATTAGTCTCTCCCCTGTATTCTGCCCCCAGCACACACATTAGTCTCTCCCCTGTATCTTGCCCCAGTACACACATTAGTCTCTCCCCTGTATCTTGCCCCAGTACACACATTAGTCTCTCCCCTGTATCTTGCCCCAGTACACACATTAGTCTCTCCCCTGTATCTTGCCCCAGCACACACATTAGTTTCTCCCCTGTATCCTGCCCGCAGCACACACAACCCTGTATCATGCCCCCATTACACACATTAGTCTCTCCCCTGTATCTTGCCCCAGTACACACATTAGTCTCTCCCCTGTATCCTGCCCCAGCACACACAACCCTTTATCCTGTCCCCAGCACACACATTAGTCTCTCCCTGTATTCTGCCCCAGCACACACATTAGTCTCTCCCCTGTATCCTTTCCGCAGCACACACAACCCTGTATCCTGCCCCCAGCACACATTAGTCTCTCCCCTGTATCCTGCCCCAGCACACACATTAGTCTCTCCCCTGCATCCTGCTCCAGCACACACATTAGTCTCTCCCCTGTATCCTGCCCCCAGCACACACATTAGTCTCTCCCCTGTATCTTGCCCCAGTACACACATTAGTCTCTCCCCTGTATCTTGCCCCAGTACACACATTAGTCTCTCCCCTGTATCTTGCCCCAGTACACACATTAGTCTCTCCCCTGTATCTTGCCCCAGCACACACATTAGTTTCTCCCCTGTATCCTGCCCGCAGCACACACAACCCTGTATCCTGCCCCCAGCACACACATTAGTCTCTCCCTGTATCCTGCCCCAGTACACACATTAGTCTCTCCCCTGTATCCTGCCCCAGCACACACATTAGTCTCTCCCCTGCATCCTGCTCCAGCACACACATTAGTCTCTCCCCTGTATCCTGCCCCCAGCACACACATTAGTCTCTCCCCTGTATCTTGCCCCAGTACACACATTAGTCTCTCCCCTGTATCCTGCCCCAGCACACACATTAGTCTCTCCCTGTATCCTGCCCCAGCACACACATTATTCTCTACTCTGTATCCTGCCCGCAGCACACACAACCCTGTATCCTGCCCACAGCACACACAACCCTGTATCCTGCCCACAGCACACACAACCCTGTATCCTGCCCCAGCACACACAATAGTCTCTACCCTGTATCCTGCCCCCAGCACACACTTTACATCCCGGTATCCATGGCAACAATGATACCGTTAGTAAACAATAAACCCATTCATAAACAGGTACACAGGTGAATAGTTTTATTGTTGTTTTTTATTATTATTGTATATTTTTAACATAAATAGATAATCCTCCAAGTACTAAACCTGATTAAAAATTCCCACTTACGTTCAGTACTAAGGAGAGCACGACCACTACATCCATCAGCATCACATGCGGATAATACAACTTTTACTGTGCTTTAAACATTTGCCAGGCTGAATAGTTCTGAAAAGTGTCTGGTGTTATATAATTATTACATGTTTGCGAGATTAAAAAGAGAGAGAATGATGAATCTCCTGACAAGTCGGAGATACAGTAACTTCTATCATCAGCTGTGTAATGATGCAGCTTATTGTCAGTCCCCATGGCAACTTGAGTATTTTAGTTTGTGAACATTTAATATAAGGCAGCCTAGGTTCCATCAGAGAACAGAGTCTTAGTAGGTGTTCACGTGTCAGCTTTCATGCAGATGCTGTCATTATCCTTTTTTTATATAAAGCTAACACGTTGCAAAAGTTATTAACAGTTAAACGGTAAACTAAAAGAAATTTTAGAGCAGTCATGTGGGCTGTGTCTGTGTATCTGCAGTAAATTACTGGAATTTACAATTTGCCAAGGATTTAATCTGTTGCCCTTAGACCCCTTTGTCAGTGTGGCATAGATGTGAGTGGGGCTGTGATACATCTGCATCTAATGGTTCTGATGTGCTACGAATAAGGCTGTATAGCCGAAACGCTTAAGCCTGTGTTTTGACTGGATCTTACCATGTAGCCAATAAAGATTCATGTTTATAGATGGCCCCCAAGTTGCCAGCTTTACTCTGTTGTACGTGGTTCTGATGTGGTAAAGAGGAATTTTAGTGTAAAACCCCTCTGCAAACAGATCTGCAGGAGGTTGCATATCGTCCCCTGGTTGCCGATTAACTGTGGGCCAGCCACTGCTAACATAGCTATCCACACAGATCAGCTCTGCCATCTTGAAAGGGGCTTAATAGCTAGCCATCTAGGATTCCAAAGAGATATCAATGTTCATACAGTTCAAAATAAGAATAAATAAATATCGTTAATCCAGAAGAAGGCAAAACTTGACTTTAAATTGGCAACTCTTACTATATCGCTGCACAGCTCTCGCACTTCTACCATATTCACAAAACAGATCAAGATAGATACCAGACCTTAATCTGTAAAAAAACAAATAGCGACACACACTCCCCTGCTGTTTCAACACAGATGCGTGTGGGCGATCGGACTAACTGGAGCGGACTCCTTTCACTCGCACATACCCTTGTGGTACAACCCCCAGATGAAAGAATTGACATCCCTACCGGGAGCTACCAGATGGGCCGCTATAGGAATTGTGTACCTATTTCAGGTTATTACTATATTTGGCGTGAGAAACTTTCAAACACTATGCGAGGAGTTTGACCCCCCCCCACATGCAATTTAGCTACATGCAATTGAAACATGCGATCCAAACTCAATTCGCGCACAGCCTCCCTAACCCGCAAATGCTGCCATTGGTAGATGTAATTACAGGTATGAACCCCGAAAAACTTATCTCCACTCTCTACACCACATTGCGCACAAGGTCGGTAGCAAGGATTGTTGACAAAGCGAGAACTAGATGGGAGAAAGATGTAAGGCCAATAGATGATTCTGACTGGGAAGACATATTAGAAAACGTCAAGAGAACATCACCTAAAATATCCGAACGCCTGACTCAGCTGTATATAATACATAAATCCTATCTCACGCCTGCCAGAATTGCCAAATTCTCCCCACTTCAGAACCCAAACTGCCCAAAATGCTCTAATAACTCGTGTTCATTCTTTCACCTACTATGGCAGTGCCCAGAGATACAAAGTTATTGGGCACAAATTATAAAATTTCTACATGACCACATGGGATCACCAGTACAATTAGACCCCAGACCATGTCTTCTGGGGCTATTCCCGGATACCATCACGGACAGATCCCTTCTCACATTCCTTAGTGAATCGCTATTTAGCGCCAGAAAACTAATCGCTAAGCACTGGATGAGAACGGACTCTCCCACTCTACAGGTCTGGGTTAGGGAAGTAAACGCATCGCTGCCATACAAAAAGGTGATGTACAAACACAGGGGTTGCCCAACCAAATACCATAAAATATGGGATAGATGGTTAGATAACACTAATAGTTGTACAGACTGATCAATTGCGAAATCAGGGATTACTTATGAGCCAGGTGTGGTCACCCCAACCGATATAACCTTAAAGTACCATAGTGCAGAAGGTATTCAATTTTGGAAACCCTGCTAACGGAGGATGAAAGCATAGAAGGGAATCGATAATCTGTGTTATTTGATAACCATGCTCGACTTTATATAATGGCTGCTATTATATATGAAAAGCATACTCACTTACTGTACATGTATACTACCCCCCCCCCCCCCCCTTTTGTGGTCATACGTTATGTAATACTTTTGTATGTTGTTCTTTTTTCAACAATAAACATGATCTTTTCAGCAAAAAAAAAAAAATTGGCAACTCTCAATTTATAATCACATTAAGAAAAAAACACATTCTTTAAGCTAAAGTTTAGGTATGGACTAGGCAAAGTTACATTTGGCCAGCTTGGACCAGTGTAGGTATTCATGTGCTATACCTGGCCAATCTCTGTGGAAGCTGGAAACCACTGTAATAGGTACTGGTACTACAGTGATCACCGCTAACTCTGCTAACTTGGTCCCATGCCAAGTGTCTGCCCTGCTGCTTCAAGAATATAGGAGTTTGCTTTTTCAGCACAGGTGCCATTTAAAGCATTCTCCAATTGGGCGAGATGGAGATTGTGATGTCACCGTCCTGCCTCTCCATCTCTTCCAATGAGAAAACACTTTGCATTCCTTGAGGAAATGGAAATGGTGCCCGTGCTCGGAACGGCAAAGCCAGTGACAATCACTGTAGAGGTGGTGCTTACTACAGTGATTTCCAGCTTCCACAAGGGTCAGTCAGGTATGGCACATGCATACTTATATTGGCCCAAGCTGGACTTGCACAAATATGCAAAATTGTCTAAACCTAAACTTCAGTTTTATAGCAGAACTAAACCCTTCGATCTGCTGAGGATGGTTCTACCTTAGCCCTTATTTGGATTTTCTTTTGCCATGGTGCTGCACATGTGATCTGCTAAAACACTAAGCATTATTAAGTGGCTCGAAATCCACTGCAAGAGGATTGGCCCTAGCACATACACCCCTTGCATCTGCTGTCCGGGGCCCCCTGTGTGCCCCTTTCCCCCACAGCACTGGTGGTTTCCCTCCTCTCCCACCCAAAGCCGCTGTGGACACACAAGGGGATGTCATTTACTGGCCCCTTCATTTCCTGAAGGAACATAATGAGTTATCGGTACCAATTACTCATGTTTCTATTCTTTATTGAAGCATAGTAAACTGGATTTACTACACTTCGGTTTGTGAATGAGCAAGAAGCCTCAGAGCGTTCCCTATTCCTTCATCTGTGCAACTGAGGCTGTAGAAAAAGGGACTAATAGTTCTATGTCCTCGTCGCTTTTGGTCCGGGGGGGCCTGTTAGGTAGACTGTATGGGGCCCCGTGATTTCTAACAGTAGGTCTGTCTTCAATGCCTGATTAGTATATATGGAAAAACCTTGGAGCCAACTTTATACATTTTATGGTAATTAAAATTAGTGAAGCTTAATGTTCTTTAAATTGTAATAGGAGTTATATTATCCAACATATAATTTACTTTTTTTTAGCATCAAGGTATAACTAACCAAAAAATCTAGGCCATTCACTGTGCTGGGAAAACATATTAGACAAACTTAAAGGGGTTTTAAAGGTAATTTTTTAAAAAAATAACAAACATGTTATACTTACCTTCACTGTGCAGCTCGTTCTGCACAGAGTGGCCCCGAACCTGGTCTTCTGGGGTCCCTCGGCGGCTGTTTCAGCTCCTCCCCGCAAGCATTAACCACCTTAATGCGAGCTCCCTCGCATGGTGGTGAGTGCTTGCGGGCGCGCTCTCGTGATACAGCCGGCGGCTATAGCCGCTCGCTGTATCACTCGGCCCCGCCCCCCGGCGCGTCGCGCCATCGGATGTGATTGACAGCAGCGTGAGCCAATGGCTGCGCTGCTTTCAATCTATCCACTGCAGCCAATCAGCGACCAGGCTGAGCTGCAGTGGAGATGACGAGAACGAGCAGCGGAGATTCGAGGCGTCAGGTAAGTAAAACGGGGGGGCTGGGGGCGGCGGTATTGTCAAAAGTTTTTTCACCTTAATGCATATAATGCATTAAGGTGAAAAAAATTTTACCTTTACAACCCCTTTAATTTAGGGACATAGAAGATGTTTATTTTTTTAAGCAGTAGATTGTGAAATGTTTTTGTGTGTAAATAATCTCAAATCTATTTCACAAACAGCAATACTAAAAAAATAAAAAAATCCAAACAGGCTAAATAATTTTATTAGAAATATAAGCACACAAACCACTGCCCAATAATCCAGTGATAATCCACACCAGGTTCTCTTCCTGAAAAAATCTTTGTTGCTTTTACTTTGTTAATTCAATAAATGGATATTTAACGCAAGCTTAGTTACGTTTATTTTCCAAGCATGCAAATTGCACATTTATTTAAGGAAAAAAATGTGTCACATTAAGTATTATTTTTAGACATCTTCATTTGCTCAGTCTGGGTTGGGCCTTAAAAAGTGCAGATAGCTTCCCTCGTTGCTGTAATGAGCACAGTTTTAAATCAGTTAAAGCCCAATTAAACCCGCAGTTTAAATCAGCTAAATACATTCCAAGTACATTATTATTATTATACAGGATTTATATAGCACCAGCAGTTTACGCAGCGCTTTACAACATGAGGGTAGACAGTACAAATACAATACACTTGACTGAAGTATCGCTGATGTTGTGGCTGCCATAGCCTACCTCTCTTACCCTTTATCCCATTTAACACCTTTAAATAAATACGCGACACATTTTTGGATTTAAATGGCCATAGCAGCCCTTTACTAACAACCAGTACAATAATCTACTAACAATCAATAGTGATACAGAATGAAAATGTATAAGGTGTAATACAGCGCTTTGGTACAGAATATGAGATAAAATATACGGAGTTGCGCACATTATACTTTTGTACATACGTATGGTGTAACAAGAAGAGAACATAAACATGTAACAAACACTCGAAAAGAAACAGGGGCGTCTAGCCCTTTAATTAAATCAAGTGGTTAAGTAATCATTACGCGTACCCCGTTTAATCCGTGGGCTGTCGTTACCATAACACAATGATGCGTTCTAGTGAGCCTATCTGGGAGCCGTCCTACCTCTCAAGGTGTTTCCATTATATCAGTGTATGTTGGGGTCATAAGCCTTGAGGTAGTTTGGCGGTGTTAATGGGTGTGTGTAGACTCACTAGTTCATAAGCTCAACTGGGGGTTGCTTGTTTGGGGTCAGTGTGTGGTTATGTGGTGTTTTCTACGGTTAGTTGCCTGCTGTCTCCAGATGGGTCAATTTCCATTAGGATTGGGGTCACTGGACCACTAGTAATCCACAGGTAAGAGCTAGTCTGGTAGGCATATATATTTATTATTCAGAATGAATAAGTTAAGTTGGTGGGGGGAATCTTTTTTTTTTTTTTTTAATATCCCAAACATCAACAAACATCTAGCAGCATCCGCAAGTCGCACCTTGTCACCGGCCGCATCCACCTATGTGGACCCCACCACTTTGTCCTTACCGACCTGTGAGTCCACCGAAGTCGCCGACGGCACCATACCTGGGGCTCCCCTATTCACTGCAGCTGCTGACTGTGGCACTGCAGGTGACAGCACCGGGAACAGGGGCGCTCCTGTGACGGCAGAACCTGCATCCCCCCGCTGACGTCCAGGCGGTAGCTAGTGAAATAACCGTGGGCGGAGGACATCCCCGCGGTCCCTCTGGTCAGCAGGTCCCTACAGCCTGTCACAAGCATCATCAACACATTTGACAGCAGAGTATCCCCAGCCGCAGCCATAACTGGGCCCCCAGCCCCCCTGTTGCTCCCAGGCACACCACCCGCAGCCAGTATAGGCACAGAACCAGACACACTCCCCAATTAAGCCACAGAAGATGACATAGGACTCACACCAGATGGAGAGACAGGTAAAGACACACAATCACACTCACCAGGCTGTCTCAGGGAAGCCGTCCGCACAGCAGTGTCTCCGGATCCATGATGAGCCCTGGACCCACCGCCGCCACTGCACCATCCACCTCAGAATCTGACAACTTACACTGTGAACGCTCCTCCATGTTCTGGGCACCGACCGGGATTGAGGCTGCAGGGACCAGGAGCCCAGAATCCGCTGCTGCTTGTATGGCGCGGCTGCCTGGATGCCCTCTAACTGCCGTGCACTCTGCTAGCCGGAACCGGCCCCAGATGCCCCTCTGGCATCGATGCCGCCTTGTCCTGGACCTCCACTTCTGGAACCAGTAGCCGGGGGCATACCAGGAACAAGACCTGCGACAGCAGCTGCAGTCCTCCCAAGCCGGACTGCCCTGCCGACGGGGCCCTGCCAGGCTGGCTGCATGGTCCCGATGATCAGGTAAAGGGGGCCTTGAGGGGGAAACAAGAAGTTCTCCTGGCCGGGTCCCACCGATTTTGGGGATTCCTCACAGACCCCACAGCAGTAAAAGGAATCAGCCTCTTAGCCTTAGGGGCTGAAGGGTCCACGATGGGGCTCTCTGAGTGGCGACTCACTCTAGGGGTCATCTCCCGGCTGAGGCACGCAGGAGGCAGAGACCTCCTCGCATGTGGGCGAGCGGGAGCAGGCAATGCTGTTACCTGGATCACATTGGCAAGCTGGGCATCCAGTCACTAAGGGCCGTTCAACAGTGCAGCAGCCGGCAACCACCCCAGTAGTGCGTCCACGTTCTCCATACCGAAAAACCAAGCAGGGCAGGGGCTACCAAAAACGTCTTCTTGCTGCTGGGCTCAGACTGATCCCAAACGACTCCTCCCTGACACTGAACCCCCACTGCCACACCCAGCCGCTCCCAGCCCCACCCTGTCCCCCAAATTACCCAATAAGGCAGGCCCCTGGTACTTTTATTAAAAACAACAACCTTCTGGTTATAGCCTACCCAGCAATTCAGTCATGTAGGCCTTCCACTTATGCTGGGCATGCAGTTCCTGGCCTTTTCTTTAATACAGGAGGAATCAGAGGGCCCTACTTGTTAGAGTTTACAATCGAAGAGGGAGGGTCAAGACATACAAGAGGGGATAACTGTGGGGGATGTGCTAATGGAGAAAATAAATGTATAGTTATTAGGTGGGGGACAGATAGGCTTCTCTGACGAGATGAGTTTTCAGGGATTGTCTGAAAGTGGACAAAGTAGGAGATAGTTGGACAGATTGGGGTAGAGCATTCTAGAGGATAGGAGAGGCTCGGGAGAAGTCCTGGAGGCGAGCATGGGATGAGGTGACAAGGGATCTAGAGAGCAGGAGGTCTTGGGAGGAGCGAGGAGAAGGATTTGGTTGGTATTTTGAGACTAGGTTAGTGATGTAGCTGGGGGCCAGGTTGTGGACGGCTTTGTAAGTTATTGTTAGTATCTTGAATTGAATTTGTTGGTTGAGTGGCAGCCAATGGAGGGATTGGCAGAGAGGGGTAGTAGACGCTGAGCGGTTTGTAAGATGGATGAGCCTGGCAGCAGCATTCATGATGGACTGAAGGGGGGATAGCCTATTTAATGGTAAGCCAATGAGGGGGGGGGGTTGCAGTAGTCGAGGCAAGAGATGACCAGGGAGTGGATTAGAATCTTTTTGGTGACATTGGTTAGGAAGGGGCGTATCTTTAAGATGTTGCGGAGGTTGAGGCCTTAAGCTTTGGACAGCGATTGGATGTGGGGCCAAAAGGATAGTTTAGAGTCCAGGATTACACCTAGGACCTTGGCGTGGGGAGCGGGTTGATAGTTGAGCCGTTTATTTTGACAAAGAAATCAAGGGGAGAGGAAATATCATGAGCTCGGTTTTGGATAGGTTGAATTTGAGGAAGTGGTGGGACATCTATACTGAAATGTCTGTTAGTAAGTTGGTGATGCATCAAAAGATAAGGTGTTCAATGTCTTATAGTTTCTTTTATTTCTAAAGTGGGTCCAGTATAGGGCCCTATTCACACTTGCAAATGAGGCACTTAGCAATTAGATGCATGAAACTCAGCCAGTGTTACTTCGGTCAGAAGCCCCATTGAAAGCAATGAGAGGCTGACAGCTCCCGCAGCTGTTCATGGCTACTCACAAGTAATCACTAATCAGCCCTGGACTGTCTGCATCGAAGGCTGATCATTTATAGGTAATTGCTGTTTAAGTGAGTACACAAATATCTACAGGAGCTGTTAGCCTTCCATTGCTTTCAAAGGGGCTTCCGCTTGCACCCAATCACCAGGAATTCCCCACTGGGTCTTCCACTATTATTCGCTGATGACCCCATTCACCAGTGTGAGCAGGGCCTAAGTAGAAAAGCCTCTCTCCTTCCAGCCACTACAGAGTGGGACAGTCTGATTGCAGAGGTCCGACACATCCCCTACTGGGTCAGACCTATACCTCTGCAATGAGTAAAAGTCATGCTTTCTGCTGGTTGGAGAGCTCTGGCTCTAATTCAGCAGGAGGTGTGTTGGACCTGTGCAGAGAGATTACTGCTTCCCCACAGGGAGCAGGGGTGCCACTCTGAAGCATGCTGTCAGGGGATAGGCTTTTCTACTCAGGCTGTGGCTGCTTTCTAAAGGAAATGAAATGTAACACTTTGCACAATACGCTTGGAATGTATTTAGCTAATTTACTCTGAAAGTAAATTGGACTTTAACCATTATATTTAAAATTGCATCAAGTCAAACAGCTGCATACACAGGTTAAACACATACAATATATAAAACATTTGTTATAAAATGCAGACTGTTTCCCTTAAAATAGTTTTTCTTTTTTTTTTCCAGGGGAGTGCTTAAAGTGGATGTGAACCTACAAAAAATAGACATTAACCAGTGCTCCAGTGATGGATGGTTTTCTGGAACTCACAGGTGTCAGCATAACAGTTCAAAGGTGAGGAGCAATAATGTCATAAATTGTAATGTATTACTTCAATATGACATGCAAACTGGCTGTAATGATATGCAATGCAATGCTAGCCTGTATTATTTTTAAGATGGTCAGATACCTTCCTGAAAATATTACGATAGCAACCTACTTAGTCACTATGGAGCCTGGAGGCAAAATGCCCCAAGGTAAAATTCCCCCCATCATCTCTTGCCTGGAGCCTTTTGTGTTGCTACCATCGATTAGGATTTTCCTGCCTGTTCTTGGTTTATACATAATGTAAGCTGCTTAAAGCTGTTCTACAGGCAAACAGCTAAATAGACAGCCGAAATACATATACATACACACATACATACAGTACTTATGCATTAACTGTTTTGAGGATTTGTAAAGGTTTTCTACCAGTTATGTGGTATGGATGACAAGTACCATAGTTAGGTCACTGTTCTATTTTCTCTGCTGTAGTTAAGCCATACAGGCTGGTTACCAGCCTGTCCCCATCCTGTGATTGGACAGCAGAGGAGAAGCAGGACTCTGATGGAGTCGCAATGCTTCTTTCTCCTGTAAAAATGGTCAAATACTTTATGACAACACTCTGTGTAAAATTGTGTTGAACAATTTTTAACAAATGATAACTGGATTAAAGATAGCTGGCTTAAAGGGGTATCAATTTCAAATTTTGCTCCACAGGTAAGCTTATAATGAGTCTTACCGGCAGGTACCTTTGGGAAGCCCCTAAACCTGCACTGTTTAGTAGATACTCAAATCAGTATTAATGGAACACTGCCTGTGCCGTGAGCGCTGTGCTGAGATGGTGAGTTCCGTGTGCATGCGCAGGAGTAACATCATTGCAGCCCAGATATTCAAGCGACCGGACAGTGAGAACCCAGAAGGAAGACTGGGCGAAGATGAAAGCGTCAGGGGATAGTTTAACAGGTAAGTCTGTCATACTGTATATACTAGCACATTATGGCATTAACCACCTGGAGGCCACTTCAAGAAAAAAAAAAACAGATTTAAAGGGTTTCTCTCCTTTTAAAGCTTTTTCTTGTAGCTTGCAGTATAACCCCCCCCCCAATTCTATCAGTCATCTTTCCTCAGTCCACCAAGCATTGTGCCCCCCCCCACCCCAAGATGTATAGGCATTATGTGTCAATGTGTCAGCGAAAAACTCCTCTCCCTCAAAAAAATTGAGTACTAATCAGCAATCTAACCCCCTAAGCATAAATTCTCCTCCTCCCAGTACAAGTACAAATCCCCCCCTGCTAAAAGTCCCCCTCCCATCACAAACCTCCCCCTCCCCATTCCCCCAGCTCAAATTCTTTCTCTCGCCATATGCCCCTAGCACAAATCCCCCTTGTTGCTTTGTGCAAATCACTTGGTGGAGGGGGATTATGGTGTGGGTTCTTTTTTCAGGGGTTGGGCTTGGCCCCTTAGTTCCAGTGAAGGTAACTCTTAAGGCGTCAGCATACCAAGTCATTTTGGACAATTTCATGCTCCCAACAATGGGAACAGTTTCCTGTTCCAACATGACTGCGGACCAGTTCACAAAGCAAGGTTCATAAAGACATGGATGAGTGAGTTTGGAGTGGAGGAACTTGACTGGCCTGCACAGAGTCCTTACCTCAACCTGATAGAACACCAATGGGATGAATTAGAGCCTTTAGGGGCCTTCTCGTCCAACATCAGTGCCTGACCTCACAAATGTGCTTCTGGAAGAATGCTCAAACATTCCCATAGACACACTCCTAAACCTTGTGGACAGCCTTCCCAGAAGAGTTGAAGCTGTTGTAACTGCAAAGGGTGGGCTAAGTCAATATTGAAGCCTCTGGACTAGGACTGGGATGTCATTAAAAATCATGTGCATGTAAAGGTAGGCGTCCCACATATATATGTATATAATATATATATATATATATATATATATATATATATATATATATATATATATATATATATATATATATATGTATCTGTATATATATATATATATATATATATAGTGCTGTAAAAAAGTATTTGACTCCTTCCTGATTGTTTATTTTTTTGCATATTTCTCACTCTTAAATGATTCAGATCATCAAACAAATTTTAATATTACACAAAGATAATCCGAGTAAATCCAAGATGCAGTTTTTAAATGAGTACCGTATATACTCGAGTATAAGTCGAATTTTTCAGCACATTTTTTTGTGCTGAAAGTGCCCCCCTCGACTTATACTTGAGTCAAGCACTTTTCTGTAGCAAAAATTTTCATTTTCCGAACCGACTTTGGGGCCCCGTATCTCAGGGCCACGTGGTGCTAGGAACTCCAAATTTGGTGTGCAAACCCAGTAGAACTGGTGCCACAACATATCCAAATTTGGGGTTCCTAGCACTAAATGGCCCCGAGATACGGGGCCCCAAAGTCGGTTCGGAAAATGTCATTCTCTGCTGCAAAAAAGTGCTTGACATTTTCTGAACCGACTTTGGGGCCCCATATCTCAGGGCCACTTAGTGCTAGGAACCCCAAATTTGGTGTGCAAACCCAGTGGAACTGGTTCCATAACATATCCAAAGCTAGGGTTCCTAGCACCAAGTGGCCATGAGATACGGGGCCCCAAACCCGGTTCGGAAAATGTCATTTTCTGCTGCAGAAAAGTGCTTGACATTTTCTGAACTGATTTTTGGGGCCCTGTATCTCAGGGCCACTTGGTGCTAGAAACCCCAGCTTTGGAAATTTTATGTGACTAGTTCCACTAGGTTTGCACATCAAATTTGGGGTTCTTAGCACTAAGTGGCCCCAAGATACAGGGCCCCAAATTCGGTCAACTGTGTCCATCTGCAGCAATGTCATTTCGGGACCCTTTGGGTTCAGAGACCCCAAATTTTGGCTGCAGCTAGGGGGCATCTAGGAACCCTTAACTACTGAGTTTGACGTTCAGGGGACCTATGGCTGCAAATGGGCACAGTGAGGCATGCAAATGGGCACAGTGATGCTGCAAATGGGCATTGTTGACCCTCTTTTCCACTTACAGTAGCTGTGCATTTCTCACCCTCGTCTTATACTCGAGTCAATAAGTTTTTCCCATTTTTTTGTGGTAAATTAGGGCCTCGACTTATACTCGGAACGACTTATACTCGAGTATATACGGTATTTCATTTATTAAGGAAAAAAACCTGCCTGCCTGGCCCTATGTGAAATAGTAATTGCCGCCCTCCCTGCTGAATAATGAATGAACTGTGATTAACCACAATTTTTTTCCGATGGAAAAAGTGCGATCGGATTGTGTTGTCGGAAATTCTGATCGTGTGTTGGCTCCATTGGTCTTTTTCCGTCGGAATTTCCAACACACAAAGTTTGAGAGCAGGCTATAAAATTTTCCGACAACAAAATCCGATTGGTTAAATTCCGATCATGTGTACACAAATCGGACACACAAAGTGCCACGCATGCTCAGAATAAATTAAGAGACGAAAGCTATTGGCTACTGCCACGTTTATAGTCCCAACGTACGTGTTTTACGTCACCGTGTTCAGAACGATCAGATTTTCCGACAACTTTGTGCGACCATGTGGTATGCAAGACAAGTTTGAGCCAACATCCGTAAGGAAAAAATACATGGATTTTGTTGTCAAAGTCCAATCGTGTGTACAGGGCTTAAGAAAGAGACTGGGCTAAAATGGCATCCATGGGAGAATTCCAAGGCCAAAGCCACTGCTGACCAAAAAGAAAACAAAGGCTCACCTCACATTTACCAAAAAACATCTTGATTATCCCCAAGACTTTTAGGCAAATATTCTGTGGACTGATGAGACAAAAATTTAACATTTTGGAAGGTGTGCGTCTCGTTACATCTGGTATAAAACTGATACAGCATTTCATAACAAGAACATCATACCAACAGTCAGACATTGTGGTGGTAGCGTGATGGTCTGGGGCTGCTTTGCAGCTTTAGGACCTGGACATCTTACCATAATTGATGGAACCATGAATTCTGAGCTCCACCAGAAAATCCTAAAGGAAAATGTCCGGCCATCAGTTTGTAACCTCAAGCTCAAGTGCACTTGGATTATGCAGCAGGGCAATGACCCAAAACACAACAGTAAGTTCACCTCCAAATGGTTCAAACAAAGCAAAATGTAGGTTTTGGAGTGGCCTAGTCAAAACCCTGACTTAAATCCAATTGAGATGCTGTATCATGACCTTACACAGGCCGTTCATGCTGGAAAACCCTCCGATGTGGCTAAATTAAAACAATTCTGCAAAGAAGAGTATGGGCCAAAATTGCTCCACAGCAATGTGAAAGACTCATTGCCAGTTATCGCAAACACTTGATTCCAGTTGTTGCCGCCAAGGGTGGCACAACCAGTTATTAGGTTTAGGGGGCAATTACTTTTTCACATAAAGCCAGGTAGGCTTGGACAGATTTTTTGCCTTAATAAATGAAACCATCATTTAGAAACTGCATTTTGTATTTACTCGGGTTGTCTTTGTGTAATAATAAAATTTGTTTGATGATCTGAGTCATTTAAGTGTGACAAATATGCAAAAAAATGAACAAATCAGAAAGGGGGCAAATACTTTTTCACAGTATTGTATATATATATTGTGCAGGACGCAGTGGCTGGGTCCTGGAAGGACGCTATATTTCCCCTCTGTTTGGACTGTGGTCCCTTTAAAGGAACAAAAAGGGTTAACTCACCTGTCAGAGGAAGTGAGTTTAAAACAAGACAGGAAGTTGTAGGTGGGGGAGTGTAGAGGAGACTGTGGATGGTGGTCTTTTGTGCAGCGTCAAAAGTGAACGGCAGTTCTACCTGCGACAAAACCCAAGGACTGTTTAACTGCTATAGCAGTTCTGGACTCTGTAAGTTGGTGAGACTGAAATCTCTTCCTTTTATTTTTGCTGCTGTGAAGCTATTTAAGTTTAATAAACCTCATTTTGACTGAAAAGCCTATGTCCTGCGATCTAGCTGGTTCTCTGAACATTACAACTGGTGGAGAATGCGGGCAGGACAGATTAACAGGCATTTTTCTTGTTGTTTTTGCATTGGACTTAAACTGACATTTAAAGGGACAATACAGTGGATTTATACATAGTTAGTTACATAGTTAGTAAGGTTGAATAAAGACACCAGTCCATCCAGTTCAACCTGAGTGTGGGTGCGTGTCTAGAATTATCCCTATTTATTTAAGGTACCCATATAGTGCCATCAATCCACGCAGCGCTCCACACATACATCAGTCCCTACCCCCAAGGAGCCCACAATCCAAGGTCCCCAACTCACATTCATATACCAGGGCCAATTTTGGACAGAAGCTAATTAACCTGCCAGCATGTTCTTGGAGTGTGGGAGGAAACCGGAGTACCCGGAGGAAACCCACGCAGGCACAGGGAGAACATGCAAACTCCAGGCAGGTAGTGTCGTGGTTTGGACTCGAACCAGCGACCCTTTTTACTGCTAGGCGAGAGTGCTACACCACTGTGCCGCCCACTACACCACTGTGCCGCATTTATGTCCTGGGTTAAAGCTGCACAAACCCTGAAAGCTGAAGCAATGGAGGAGCTAATTACAGCTAATTAACAGCTGTCCCTGGCTAAAATGCAAGCGCAGACTCACCATGAGGAAACTAATCAGCGCTTAGTAAACCAGCTGGAGGTACAACAAACGCACCACAAAGAGGCGCTGGCTCTGCAGCAAGAAAATACTCGCCTGTTGGTGGCCCAGTTGGCAGCCCAGCAAGCGACCCAGCAAGGGGTTATGCAGGCTCAGGTGACTGCCTTAAAAGAAGCAGTGCAGCAGCTTTCTCAGGGCCGTGAACAAGCGGCTATTGCCTCTGGCAACCAGGTGACTGTGAGGGAAAGCCATTTTCTGCCGAAGTTGTCGAGACGACAGAGAGAGAAGGGTGGCCCCAGGACCAGTGGGCCAGCCTAATTGCTTCTCTGGAGACAGGGTTGCCAACCTCCCGTAGCATTTTTTACTGACAAAACATGGAAAATTTACTGGCGGAGCACATTTTTTTTGCTGGCAACCTGAAAAATTAAAGAACTCCTATTGAAAACTAACACAGTGAATATTTAAACAGTATACACATGATATGGAAATACTGGCAATACCTATAACAAAGTAATTTGCTTGATTTACACTTAAAAAGTCAACACAGCATGAAATTATCAGCTCCTGATATTTACTGGCAGTTGTAAAAGAATCACAAATTTTTACGAACTGTCAGTAAATTTACTGGCAATTGGCAACCCTGTCCGGAGATCCTCAAAAAGCCTACTCCGACCTACCACCAGATGACACTAAAGATTATCAAAAACTAAAGGCAGAAATACTGGCTCATTTGGGGGTGACTACGACCGTTCAGGCCCAACGAGTGCACCAATGGAAGTATTGTCCAGATTGGCCACCCCGGTCTCAAATGCATGACCTGGTGCAACTGGTAAAAAATGGCTGCAGCCCGAAGTCTTGTCTGGCCTCCAAATCGTGGAGTGGGTCATGCTGGACCGATACCTAAGGTCACTGCCAGATGACCTTCAACGGTGGGTCAGCCATGGAGACCCCAGAACAGTGAACCTCCTTGTCGAGATGGTGGAACGATATACAGTGGTGGAGGATCTGCTTGGCCCTACCAAGCGCCAAGGGCCCAGTCTGCCATGGCCTATTCAATCGACTGTCGACCTTCGAAAGGACGTTGCCCAGAGCCCTGGAACCAACACCCCGGAAGAGGTCAAGAGTCACTCCTGGTACCTCCTCAGCGATCTGTTCCTGTTTGGAGAGGAGGGGATGTACAATGTTGGCGATGCCATTCCTGGGGCCAGACCCGGGCCCACTGCCCACTGCAAGAGGAGCCCATGGAATGCGGGGTTCTTCGGAGGGGGTCTTTTTATGCCCATAAAGCATGTACAACACATCTTGACCTAGGAGAGGGGAAATTAGAGTGTGAAGTCCAAGTGAACCACCTATACATGAACCATGTATATTAGGCTCTCGGGTGACGGCATGGCTCCACCCTCGCTGACGAAGTCCCATTGGATGTAACACCGCGTACAGGGCGGAGCTTACTTTCTGACGTCACCCGCTGCCATCTCTCAGCTGTTCGGACACGAGCAAGCTGTTTTACTGTATGCTGTGTTTTAACTGTTTGCGCTGCACAGCGCATGTTATCTTTTAATAGACTGCTCATCTTACATGGAATACACTAATGCCCTGTACACAAGATAGGATTTTCCGATGGAAAATGTGTGATAGGACCTTGTTGTCGGAAATTCCGACCGTGTGTAGGCTCTATCACACATTTTTCATAGGAATTTCTGACACACAAAGTTTGAGAGCTTGCTATAAAATTTTCCGACAACAAAATCCGTTGTCGGAAATTCCGATCGTGTGTACACAAATCTGACGCACAAAGTGCCACGCATGCTCAGAATAAATTAAGAGACGAAAGCTATTGGCTACTGCCCCGTTTATAGTCCCGACATACGTGTTTAACGTCATCGCGTTCAGAACGATCGGATTTTCCGACAACTTTGTGTGACCGTGTGTATGCAAGACAAGTTTGAGCCAACATCTGTCGGAAAAAATCCTAGGATTTTGTTGTCGGAATGTCCGATCAATGTCCGACCGTGTGTACAGGGTATTAGAGTCTTTCCCCTTTTGTCTTTGGGATGGCTGTATTCTATATTATACCGGAGGATACATCTTCTTCATTACTGCATTAGAGGGCTGTCCTACAGGATCACAGAGGATATTTAAAGTGGCCGTGCAGCTTCCATCCAGCTTCGATTGTATTTATGCGTTTATGACCTCCTGTAACAAGAGGTCCACCCTATCTGGTAATCACATTCATGTGTCTGGGGTGGAGAATATCGTTTTATCACACAGAAGAATTGGTTTCCCCTTCTTATTATGAGGGATTTTTCCTCTCTTCATATCATGGACTGTTGTTATAATTAATCATTCTATGCGCTGCACTAATATTGTTTTACAAGTGAACCACCACCCTGCTCAGGCTTTTTTGGACTCCGGAAGCATGGTAACCCTGGTTCACCCTAGAGTAATTGGGAAGATTGGTCTGGTAAGCAAAACTTCATGGGTTGTGTGCATTCAATGGGACACTAGAGAGTACCCTCTCATCTCGGTGTCTATCTCCACAGCATCTGCCACTGGTACTCAAGAGGTGGGGGTGGTAAAGAACTTGGTACATGATGTTATAATAGGACGAGATTGTCCATTATTTGCAAAACTGTGGGGAGAACTACCTGAACAGTCCAGAGACTGGGGAGAAACTAGTCCCTCTGTTCCTGCTGTTGAGGGGAATAACACTGAAATGCCAAATATTCTTAATGTGGATCCAGTTAATGAAAATGCTAATGATTTGGTTAATGGTGATAAAAGTAGTGCTGATACTGTTAAGGATGTCAAGATGTGTGGTTCACAGACCTACATGAACACTGAGAGGGGGAACCTTCCCCGCTTCAGGTAATGCTGGGGGAAGAGGATGAGGAAGTGGCCTCTACCCCTGTCCTGCCAGATTTGGGTGTTCCCCAGGGGGCATTTGGTACTGCCCAGATGCAGGACCCCACTTTGGCCCGTGCACGGAAACAGGTTGTAGAAGTAAATGGGGTTCCCCAAGAGCCAGGCGGGAATGAGCGGTGGCCACACTTCGCAATATGTTAATGATTTGCTTTATCGGGTTACCAAAGTGAGGTCCCATTCGAGAGGATAGCCTTGAGTATAGTTGATCCCTTGGGAAAGTCAGCTCGAGGTCACTCTTACATACTGGTGATCCTCGACTATGCCACCCGATATCCTGTGCGATACCCCTGTGGAATACTTCCTCTAAGGCTATTGCCCGGGAATTATTACAGTTGTTTACACAGACTGGTTTTCCCAAGAAAATACTCACGGACCAGGGCAAACCGTTTATGTCAATGGTTATGGCAGATGTATGCAAGCTGTTCTGGATTAAACAGCTGCGCACATCGGTCTACCATCCCCAGACGGATGGGTTGGTAGAACGCTTTAATAAGACCCTTAGGTCTATGCTCAAGAGAGTGGTACAAAGGGATGGGAAAGACTGGGACTGCCTGTTACCAGCTCTCCTGTTTTCTATCTGGGAAGTGCCCCAGGCCTCCACTGGGTTTTCGCCCTTTGAGTTGGTATATGGACGAGACCTCGCGGACTACTGGACTTTGATAAAGAGGAATGGGAAAGTGAACCTATTCAGCATAAGAGTGCTCTTGAATATGTCTCCCAAATGCAGGAGAGGATCCGAACTGTGATGCCACTAGTCCAGGAATATTTGCAAAAAGTCCAGGAAGATCAACGATGAGTCTATAATAGGGCTGCTAAAATAAGGCACTTCCAAGTTGGGGATCGAGTAGTGTTGATTCCCATTGTGGAAAATAAATTCTTGGCTAGATGGCAAGGCCCCTTTGAAGTTGTAGAAAAAGTGGGAGAGGTAAATTATAGAGTTCACCGGCCAGGCAAGAGGAAACCATATCTGATATATCATGTAAACTTGTTAAAGCCCTGGACAGACAGGGAACCAGTGACCTCCCTAGCTAGTGCAAGACTTGACCCTCGGGTTGGGGTAGAGAGTGTCCAAGTAGCAAATACCCTGTCTAAAATCCAAAGTTAGCAGGCAAAGGAGTTCTTGCAGAGAAATAAAGAGAAATTTTAAGACTTGCCTGGGCTCACTAATGTCATAGAGCATGATATTATCATGGAACCAGGAGTCTAAGTTTTTGTCTGGTCTTACTGCATCCCAGATGCTCAAAGGAAGGCCGTTTCAGAGGAAGTGAAGATGTTAAACCTGAAGATTATTGAAGAATCGCAGAGTGAGCCCAATTGTGTTGGTACCGAAGCCCAACGGGACTCTGCGATTCTGCAATGATTTCCGGAAACGTAATGAAGTTTCACGGTTTGATGCCTACCCCATGCTCGGGTAGATGAGCTTATTGAGAGACTAGGTCTGGCCAGATATATCACTACATTAGACCTTACCAAGGGGTATTGGCAAATCCTGTTGACTTAAGGCTGCTAGAGAGAAAACTGCTTTTTCTACCCCAGAGGGGAGTTTTCAGTACAAAAGAATAAAAGAATGCCTTTTGGATTGCAAACTGCTCCAGGATTACTCGGTGGTTCCTGGCACTCCAGGAATTTAAATTTGTAGTGGAGCATAGGCCCGGGAGACTGCATCAAAATGTAGATGTCCTCTCCTGAGTCCATTGTTTTAGCTTCACTGTTGCCTCCACCTCCTTGGCGTTGGGGCACAGGGGGGGATATGTACAGGACGCCGTGGCTGGGTCCTGGAAGCACGCTATATTTCCCCTCTGTTTGGACTGTTGTCTCTTTAAGGAAACAAAAAGGGTTAACTCACCTGTCAGAGGAAGTGGGTTTCAAACAAGACAGGAAGTTGTAGGTGGAGGAGTGTAGAGGAGACTGTGGATGGTGGTCTTGTGTGCAGCGACAAAAGTGAACGGCAGTGTCCTGCCTGGAAGCCTCCTGGCAGGGGAAGTTACCTGCGACAAAACCCAAGGACTGTTTAACTGTGATAGCAGTTCTGGACTCTGCAAGTCGGTGAGACTGAAATCTCTTCCTTTTGTTTTTGCTGCTGTGAAGCTATTTAAGTTTAATAAGCCTTCATTTGACTGAAAAGCCTGTGTCCTGTGACCTAGCTGGTTCCCCGAACTTTACTATATATATATATATATATATATATATATATACAGTGGGGCAAAAAAGTATTTAGTCAGCCACCAATTGTGCAAGTTCTCTCACTTAAAAAAGATAAGAGAGGCCTGTAATTGTCATCATAGGTATACCTCAACTATGAGAGACAAAATGTGGAAACAAATACAGACAATCACATTGTCTTATTTTTGAAAGAATTTATTTGCAAATTATGGTGGAAAATAAGTATTTGGTCAATATCAAAAGTTCATCTCAATACTTTGTTATATATCCTTTGTTGGCAATGACAGAGGTCAAACATTTTCTGTAGAGAAAAAGGGGGGTAATGGTCTGGAGAAACCACTCTGACACCTCCATCCCTAAATACAGCAAGAAAAGGGAAGGCAGCCCTGGGACTTTGAATGAGGTGGGAGAGATTTGGAACACTTCCACAATAAGTGCAATAAAATTGTTTTATTGATCACAGAATGCTATATAAACAATCTGGGAACAGCAATGAATGTGTGTTACCCAGCATGGTGGCCTACTTTAAAGCATGAGTAAAAAACAACTACAATTCATTACACTTGATTTTTACAGCCATAAAAAGCAATATGCATGATGGATTGCTGAAAAACAAAAAATACACATACATCATCTGAATTGGTAAAATACACAATACACAAGCATGAGTTGCAGCAGTATATGACCATAATATGACCAGCTTCAGATACCCAACAATATGGGCATACACGTGGCATCGATGGTACCCTACGCATTTCGCAAGTCTCTTCTCGCTCATCAGGGGCCGATGCATAATTCATGTGTCTATGGCAAAGATATTTAAAAAAATGGTAAGGGTATATAAGTAACCAAATGAATCGGGGTAAAAAGGATGGTTGGCAAGAGAGGTCAGTGAAGAAGCGATCCTCATACTTACCACTCGACTGGACCGGGTCACCAAACCACTGGGTGTCAAAAATGGCGGCAGTGAGCAATGCCGGTTTTCAACATTTTCTGTAAGTCTTCACAAGGTTGTCACACACTGTTGCTGGTATGTTGGCCCATTCCTCCATGCAGATCTCCTCTAGAGCAGTGATGTTTTGGGGCTGTCGCTGGGCAATATGGACTTTCAACTCCCTCCAAAGGTTTTCTATGGGGCTGAGATCTGGAGACTGGCTAGGCCACTCCAGGACCTTGAAATGCTTTTTACGAAGCCACTCCTTCGTTGCCCGGGCAGTGTGTTTGGGATCATTGTCATGCTGAAAGACCCAGCCATGTTTCATCTTCAATGCCCTTGCTGATGGGAGGTTTGCACTCAAAATCTCACAATATATGACCCTATTCATTCTTTCATGTACACGGATCAGTCGCCCTGTTCCCTTTGCAGAGAAACAGCCCCAAAGCATGATGTTGCCACCCTCATGCTTCACAGTAGGTATGGTGTTCTTTGATTGCAACTCAGCATTCTCTCTCCTCCAAACACGACGAGTTGTGTTTCTACCAAACAGTTCTACTTTAGTTTCATCTGACCATATGACATTCTCCCAATCCTCTTCTGGATCATCCAAATGCTCTCTAGCAAACCTCAGAGGGGCCCGGACATGTACTAGCTTAAGCAGGGGGACACGTCTGGTACTGCAGGATCTGAGCCCCTGGTGGCGTAGTGTGTTACTGATGGTAGCCTTTGTTACGTTGGTCCCAGCTCTCTGCAGGTCATTCACTAGGTCCCCCCCTGTGGTTCTGGGATTTTTGCTCACCGTTCTTGTTATCATTTTGACCCCACTGGGTGAGATCTTGCGTGGAGCCCCAGATTGAGGGAGATTATCAGTGGTCTTGTATGTCTTCAATTTTCTAATCTAATTCAGTCTTCCCAGCCTGGTGCAGGTCTACAATTTTGTTTCTGGTGTCCTTCGACAGCTCTTTGGTCTTCACCATAGTGAAGTTTGGAGTGTAACTGTTTGAGGTTGTGGACAGGTGTCTTTTATACTGATAACAAGTTCAAACAAGTGCCATTAATACAGGTAATGAGTGGAGGACAGAGGAGCCTCTTAAAGAAGAAGATACAGGTCTGTGAATGCCAGAAATCTTGCTTGTTTGTAGGTGACCAAATACTTATTTATCACCATAATTTGCAAATAAATTCTTTCAAAAATCAGACAATGTGATTGTTTGGATTTGTTTCCACATTTTGTCCCTCATAGTTGAGGTATACCTATGATGACAATTACAGGCCTCTCTCATCTTTTTAAGTGGGAGAACTTGCACAATTGGTGGCTGACTAAATACTTTTTTGCCCCACTGTATTTATATATACAAAATAGAAGTTAAAAGTATGCCCCTCTAATAAAAGCCCCTTTACACTGGCGGTCAGAATAACTGCTTCCTTACATTGGTGAACAATTAAAATGTCCCCTTGGTGGTCATTAGAGAAATTTCCCCTTACAGTAGTGGTCTGTCCAAAATTAAACTGGTGGTGGATATGCATATTAGAACTTGCAGCCAGTCATGTCTGTGGATACCATATTGTTGAGGGCAAGAGTTTTGGTTTGTCCTCTACAAATTGGTGTGGGCAGTAAACCTGTGGTAGGGCCTGCAGTTAGATTTGTGCAATGCAGACGTCATATAGCTGAGTACATTAATGCTGGTTTGTCATCACCAAAATGACTCAGTATGGCATGTTGTACCCAGGCGCCATTTTGTTGAAGGCAGTGACAGAACTATAACGGCACTTAACACTTTCATGCACAGTACTGCTTGGTGATGAATATTCACAGTTGCTAGTTTTCCCTTGAGGTGCTGTCTGGTATCATGTTGGTAAAGACACAATATACAGTGTTATGCCCTGTACACACGTTCGGACTTTCCGACGGAAAATGTGCGATCATAGCTTGTTGTCGGAAATTCCGACCGTGTGTTGGCTCCATCGGACTTTTTCCATCGGAATTTCTGACACACAAAGTTTGAGAGCTGGCTCTAAAATTTTCTGACAACAAAATCCGTTTGCGTAAATTCTGATAGTGTGTAGACAATTCCAACGCACAAAGTGCCACGCATGCTCAGAATCAAGCAGAAGAGCCGCACTGGCTATTGAACTTAATTTTTCTTGGCTCGTCGTACATGTTGTACGTCACCGCGTTCTTGACGTTCGGAATTTCCGACCAACTTTGTGTGACCATGTGTATGCAAGACAAGTTTGAGCCAACATCCGTCGGCAAAAATCCGAAGGATTTTGGTGTCGGAATGTCCGATCGTGTGTACAGGGCATAAGTGTTGTACAATATATTGGAATTTTCATGAGTTCCGCAGCCACCCTGCAGGAGCCCAAGAAGTAAGCATGGTGGTTGTACTGGCCATATTTCCTTTACTGGAGCCAGTAGGCACACAAGCTTTGGCACACAAAGTAGCACCCCTCGGCTGGTATCACTTCCTTTGGCACAGAATATTTTCTAGCTTTCTGCCAGGTGTTAATATAATTTGATATTTCATATATGAAATGACTGCTGATAATAAAATAAAACTGTGTGTGGCCAATAACTCTACAGGGACCTCTTTGTCGCTGCTGCATATAGGCACAGGCCTAGAGTGCCTAATGTTAATTCCGGCTCTGAGAGAGTTGGGGGAGTCGGCACGGTGGTAGAGCAAACACTTCCCCTCACGTCCTGGGTTTTAACTTTAATACATCTATGGAAAAGCTGTTAGTTTGAACAAGGCCTAATAAAAAATCATAATGTTTGTTATGCCATGCCTGTCCAATTATTTAATTTTGCTCCAGTGTATATTTATTACCTTGAACTCAATGTGATGTTTGTGAGCCTGGTGCTTTATTTTCCTCAGTGGAAGCCATCTAATTGCATTTTCCTCTTCATGCACAATATATGTTACTGTCGTTTCTTGTTTTTTGAGACTAATTAAACCCAGCATGGTTTAGGTTTCCTGTAGCGTCTTTAAGCTACAGAAACCAACAGAACAAGCTGACAAGTCCAACTTTCTTATTAGAAGCCTTTGAATTTACAAGCTGCAGCTGATTATATTTTAGTATTAAAGGCTCAGTCCACTCAAAAACCTACCTTGGAATTCCTGATAGATACTCGCTATGCAACCACCAATTAGCTTCTTTTATCTCCCAATGACCAGTGGCAAGATCAACACACCAAAGTTTCCAGCTCTGAACCATTTGCCAGTAATAATGTACCAGGTGTGAAAAGGCCAAGAGGCTGACAGAGATACCCTCAAAATGGCCATGGAAGATGTGCCAAGCTGGGAACTCTCTTTTTGTTTGCATTTTCATCTTATGAAGCCCAAAGTAACATTAAAGTCTAAGTGTTTTTTTATAAGCCAGATACAAATATTAGTTACATGTATTATCTTTTTTTTCAATAAATTTGCTTCCCTAAGCTTATTTTTCAAGGAAAAGAAGAAAGAAATGGCTGCACTGATGCGTTTCACACATACATCTTGTTCTTAATCATTTTTATTTGGTAATGATTAAGCACAAAATGTATGTGTGAAATGTGTCTACGTGACCATATGTTGCTGTCTTTGGTATTATCTTTGTGAACAATAAAAGGCAATCGGGAGTTCTGGATGTGCAGCCATTTCTTTCTTCTTTTCCAAGTTTCACAGGGAGGCGGGCGGGGGCTGGCACTCTATGAGACATTCCAACTAGTCTTGTTTCATACACCTGGAGCAACAGTTCCTTATCTTGTATACAAGCTTATTTTTCAAGGTGCCCCCCAGCCATGATGAAGCACTCGCCATTCTTTGACTGCTCACTGTGCCCCCAGGCCTGGTATGAGTCTCCTGCACATGCACATTCTTGCCCTGTACTACAGAGCTTCATGCAGCCGCTGCAAGCCCTGAATGCACAGGCAGCTTGAGAGGGGCACCAGTGCTAGTTGCCTGTTCTAATGTAGCCTTAAGGGGGTACACACTATGAGAAAATAGTAAGAAAAATTCTGCATAAGGCACAATCGTTCGATTTAGAGTACTCTTCTCGTACATTAATGTGTACCATTTTTGTATGATTTTCGTATGAGAAAAATCAGAAACAAAAGACTGAGCATGATCAGAAACGATGAACAACAAAAAAAAGCCTTTGTGATAGGAGAATTTTTGTACATTATTTCCTTCCTTGGTTCCGACTTGCTGAGGAAATTCTGGGGATCGTTCATCTGATTTTATCATAGTGTGTACCAACCTTTAGAGGTCCTCAGACTGAAAACACAGGCTGTATTCAAAGTGTTCCTAACAGTTTCAAATACCAGAGCCCTGCAGCTAAAAGGAATGTAAACAGCTACTGGCAATGGCGATGGGTTGTATACTGTTATGGTTACTTAAAGTGGTAATTTTTTCAACTTTCCATCTATTTAAATCTTCTGCCCTTGTTGTTTTAACTTTGGATAGTAAAACAGTTTTTTTCTGCCAGTAAATAACTTATACAGCCCACTTCCTGTTTCTTGTCTTGTAAAAAAACCTAGGCATATATCATCATGCACAGCTCTCTCTCTCTAACTTTCGCGAGAGTTTGCTAGGAAGGGAGGGGGATAAGTCAATGAGAGCTGCAGGGCTGCAGAGCTGGAGGTGTGCCTCTGTGTGTCTGTGTAAATCCAGGAAGTGAACAGGCAGCAGCTTCCGCTGCCCACAGTTAAAATGGTTGCAGCCAAACTTAGTGGAGGGAGATTTCTGCAGCATATTTGGCAAGTACAGAATCACAGTATACTGTATATCAAATAATATCCAAAGTGGTTGGAGGGAAGCTTCAGAATGGCAAACATGTTTTTATTACAAATTATGTGAGCAGACTGTAGTTCCTCTTTGAAGTGTTACTAAACCTAGGACCCTGCATTCACTATATCTGGTCTCCCACAGTACACAGAACATGGAAATGCAATTATTTTAGTAAATATAAACTGCTAAATACCTTTTGCTCATCAGCAGTATATAGCAGTTTTGTGATTTCTATCAGTTCCTGGTGATGCTTGTAGGAGGAGTTTTCATACTGCAATGAGCATTCCTATGAGGTTGCAGTTCTCCTGACCCTCTGTCTGGAGAGTACTGATTGCCCATGTGCTCATCACATGCACTCTCCCAAGAAAGAGAAAAAAACCTCTCTAGAAATACACACCAAACTGAGCATGTCAGCTTGACTCCAAAGGCTCTGTCTTATCCAGACTTGTCCAGGGGGACAGTGCGGGAAGAGGAGGATCTGTGCATAAAAGATCAAGCAGCCTTTTTACACAATGCAGAGGATTAAACCCTTGGGTTCCACAGTGAGTATAACAAGCATAAAAAACAGAAAACACAGTGCTGCGCAAATATAAGAGTCCTTAAAGATCATAAATCAGATGTGAGGAATAAATAGTATGGAAGACAGGAACCACTAGTGGATAATCTGGGTAGCAGAAAACAATTAATTGGTGACTGCGATCCCTCTTAATTGTTTTCTGCTACCCAGATTATCCACTGGTGGTTCCTGTCTTCCATACTATTTATTCCTCACATCTGATTTATGATCTTTAAGGACTCTTATATTTGCGCAGCACTGTGTTTTCTGTTTTTTATGTCATTGAGGTGTTGTTGAATTAGCCTTAGTGTCTGCTTGCATTTATTTTTTGGTGTCCGTATGACCAGTCAGCGCTGAATTTATTTATATATTTCCTGAGTATAACAAGCATGCTTTACTGCAAATACAGACTGATTTTACTGTTCTGGGTTTAGTAATACTAGAGCAGTGTTTCTCAACTCCAGTCCTCAAGGCGCCCCAACAGGTCATGTTTTCAGGATTTTCCTTAGATGAAACAGTTGTGGTAATTACTAAGGCAGTGAAACTAATCAAATCACCTGTGCAAAATAATGGTAAGCCTGAAAACATGACCTGTTGGGGCGCCTTGAGGACTGGAGTTGAGAAACATTGTACTAGAGGAGCTTCAGCCAGGTTTCCAAAAATTAAAAGTCAGCGGTTACAAAAACTGTAGCTGCTGACTTTTAATAAACACACACATGTCTAGGGATCCAGTGCCGTTCTCACCCAGGCCGGTTCTTCAAAAGTCCTCGGCTCCCCGGCACCGGCAACTGTGGAAAGTGGGCTGTGACTCCTTGTGACTTCACAGTCAGCTTTCCACTGTGCATGCTTGAGCCATACTGCATCCTATGAATGGTCCCGCAGCTCCCTGGGAAGTGCGACATGTCCCAGAAGGTTACGAGCACGGAGAGGATGCCAAAGTGGGAGTGGGTACCCACCAAAAATAGGTACGCTTTCCTCCCCCAAAAAAATTGTAATATGGAGGGGGGGATGAAGGAGAAGAGCTGAACTTACCCTTATGGGTGAGGTTCCGCGTTAGGAGCTGGAAAACAGTCCCTGCAATTTACTAACAGTGTTTTAGATACTCTTTAGAAACCTGTCTTGCACTTGCGCAACAAATAGCAGAATTTGCAACAGGTTCAAATATGTGTTGGTAAGGTGTATGAATCTGTCGCAACTGTGAGAAAAATGTCACAATCAACTTTCCTGCAAAATAGTGGAGTTTTACAGGCAGAGGAACTTTTTGGAAAAGTTGGAAGGGTGCTCAAATATCAGTTCCAGAGTAACTGAAAGGCTAAGTTCACCTTTTTAAAAAAAAAAGCCCATATTTTTGCAGGAAAAAAAAATGACTAACAATTTAAAGCGGAGTTCCACCCAAAAGTGGAACTTCCGCTTAATTGCTTCCTCCCCCCTCCGGTGTCACACTTGGCACCTTTCAGAGGGGAGTGGGGAACGGGGACCTGTTTTTTTACAGGTCCCCTTCCCCACTTCTAGGAGATTGGGCCGTGGCCCCCTCCTCCTTCCTCCGCCACCGAGCCAATCAGAAAGCACAGCTCGCTTTGCGCATGCGTAGTAGAGAACTGCCAGGTTCCCTTACCTGGAATGGCAGCTGCTGCACCCGACAGTCGATCCGAAGATCGGCTGGGGTGCCGACATTGTGGGCTCCCTAGACAGGCTAGTGTCCATATAGTAAAAGTCAGCAGCTACAGTATTTGTAGCTGTAGACTTTTAATTTTTTTCCCCAAGGCGGAACTTTGCTTTAAATCAAGTCCATCTATTTCTACGCTCTCCACTGATTGACAATGCTGCTATCCAAGGGTTGCTACGTTGCCCCTCCATAGATGCAGTGAAGGAGTGAATGTACCCACCCTAAGGCAGGAGTTGTGTTGCTGGTCGATCACCAGATGAAAATAATAGAATAAATCATTGGATGTGCAGCTGCATCCAATGATTGGTAACCCGCAATATATTAAATGTTTGTTCTTGTGTTTAGTTACACTTTAACTGCTTGCCGACCTCCATATAGCACATTTACTGTTACAGGGCGTCTGCGCTGTGCTGGATCACGTATATGTACGTAATCCTGCACTTCAGAGTATTGGCTGCAAGTGCCTATCGCCGCCGGCTCGCTCCTGCTGTGATTTTAGCACCAGTGTTACCTTGGACACGTTTTAGGCCAGTTCATATTTAATTTATAGATTTACCAAATTTCCATAATTTGTTAGCGATGTAATCATCCAGCTGTATTTAGGGTAAATAACAGGAAAAACAATAATTCTTGCTTGACTTCCTTTTAGTAGCGCTATTGGCCGTAGTATAATCTGGCAGCCCTGTGAATTTATTAATTATCTAAAACCATTTAAAACCAGCCATTAGTCACCTTGCATAACCAGACAAATATCAATAGCTTGACTACGTGGTCATATTTTAGCAAGGTTGTGGAATCATTTTACCTGGGACAGGTTACCATGGAAACAGGCCTCTCATGCTATAGAAAAACATCATCATCTGCAGATTGCACTGCTCATTCAGCAAAATAAGGTCAGCATCAATTTAGGAATTAAGCTTGACTGAATGAATCATATGATTTAGGAAACATCAGTGAAACATAAATAGCAGTTATCTATAATTTCCCCTCTTGACATTTTATGTATTTCCAAAGCTTTCTTGCATTTCATCTGAATGTATCATTAGGATTAAATGGTTTGTCAATTAATTCTGCTTTCAAGATAAATGACAATGTCATATAAACATGTACATAAAACTAGACTTAAATGCATTTTAATTAGCAAAAAATAGCGTTAAAAACCATTTCAGTAGCTAAAAATGCGATAAATAACTTAGAAGGGCTATGAATTTTTTCCTTGTAAAGTATATCTGTACTAGTTTTAGGTTTCAGTGGTGAATTTTTAGGGGTTTTAGGGTTCTGGTATGTCTACACAAGCTGTGATTTTCACTGACTGCTGGTCATTAACTAGAAGAACATTGATTATATGATCAGGCATCTAGTCTGACTGATGCCGTGTTGATACCGTGGTAATATAGGGGTTTTAGATTTTTTTTTTTTATATCCAGGAAATTTATTTTGACTTTCTCTGGATCAAAATGCAAGAACTTGTGAGAGGGTGAGCTAATAAAAGGCTGATATTGCTGATCTCTCCTTTTGAGAATGTTTGCTCTTGGCTTCTTTGTCTGACTTCTATAGCTATTGAGCAAACAGAGGAAAGGAATTCAAACAATTACTGGCACTCATTTAGTTCCAGGTTTGTGGCACAAAAGTGTTGAACTAATTAAAGGACAACTTCTTGAACACCTTGCTGCCCCTCCCAGCAGTAACTTATCAGCTGTCCTTTCCAGTAGTGACTCTGCAGCTCAGCTCCCCCTGCTCCCCTCCTATTAGTGAATCAGCAGCTTAGCTCCCCTTGTTCCCTCTAATTAAGTTAAAGCAGCTCAGCTTCCCCTTCTACCTCTCTGATTAGTGAATGAGCAGCTCAGCTCCCTTTATTCTCTCTCCCATTAGTAACACTGCAGCTCCCCCTGTCATTAGTGGTGCAGCAGCTCAGCTCCCCCTGCCTTTTCTCCCATTAGTGAATCAGCAGCTCAGCTTCCTCTGCTGCCCCTCCTATTAGGGAATCAGAAGCCCAGCTCCCCCTATTCCCTCTCCAATTAGGACACAGCAGCTCAGCTTCCCCTGCTCCATCTCCCATTAGTGAATCAGCAGCTCAGCTCCGTCTGCTGCCCCTCCCATTAGAGAACCAGCAGCCCAGCTCTCCCCGTTTCCCCTCCATTTAATGAATCAGCAGCTCAGCTCTTCCTGATCCCCCTCCAATTAGTAACATTGCATCTGAGCTTCCCCTGCTCCCTCCCCCATTTGTGAATCAGCAGCTCTGCTCCACCTGCTCCCCCTCCCATAAGTGACTTAGGCACTCAGCTCTCTCTGTTCCTCCTCCTGTTATTGACACAGCAGCTCAGCTCCCACTGTTCCCTCTCCAATTATGACACAGCAGCTCAGCTTCCCCTGCTCCCTCTCCCATTAGTGAATCAGCAGCTTAGCTCCCTCTGCTGCCCCTCCCATTAGAGAACCAGCAGCTCAGCTCTCCCTGTTTCCCCTCCATTTAATGAATCAGCAGCTCAGTTCTTCCTAACCCCCCTCCCATTAGTAACATTGCATCTGAGATCCCCCTGCTCCCTCCCTCGTTAGTGAATCAGCACCTCTGCCCCACCTGCTCCCCTTAGGGGCTCGTTTCTCCCTGTTCCCCCTACTGTTATTGACACAGCAGCTCAGCTCCCCTCACTCCCCTTAACAAAAATTAACTAGCAGCTAAGATCACCCTGCTCCCCTTCCTATTAGTGACTCGAGAGCTCATCTCACCCAGATTTCCCTCCCAGGACTAACTCCAGCAGCCTGGAAGTAGCCAGCTCTGAGCCCAGTTCCGCTGCAAGCGGCCTGTCCAAGTCAATGGCAAGCTTTGGCTGAACAGGGCTGAATAAAGTCCTGAGTGGTACAGGCATTTAGAGCCCTATGCATTCAGGGATGAATGTCCAAGATGCAGGTTCTCCAACACACTGAGTAGGGTGCACTGCAGCTGGATGGCCCCATGTGCAAGGGACCCAAGAGAACAACTTGTGCAACTTTGATGCTTTGAATTTTGAGGAATGAATTGCTCTGGTCTGACTATGGCACACTCACAATGATGAATGTTTTAGATCTGAACTGCATTATTATGTGTTTTAAAGCAGTTAAGACTTTAATAAGCTGGAAGTTCTTTCAAAAATAATCATCTTGCAATATATGGAAAAACATACATAATTGCCCCATGATTGACTTTTAACTTAAGAACTTTCAGCTTATTAAAATCTGAAGAGCCTTATTATTTTTAAAGCTTTTCATATATTGTATATATCAGTCAGTTAAGATTTTAATAAGCTTGGATTTTGATTAAAAAAAGAAAACCCATATTATTGTGTGTTACAGTGAAAAGTGAAAGTGGCTGATAATGTCAACTTTTGTGAGCTGGAATACTAGATCTCGATTAAACTGTCCTTTTCTGTAATACATCACAGTATCTTGCATTATAATTTATGTTTTTGGCCTTTTTTTAGCATGTATATGCATACTAAAGGGCCATACACATGGGCCGAATATTGAACTGGCCAACATTCAGCCCCTGTGTGTGGCAGCTGGTCTAACATAAGTTTCTGTTGAAGGGTATGACCAAAAAAAGAACTGCCAATCAGCACCAGATCAGTGCTCTCAGCCCTTGGTCCCCCCTATCAGAACACAATAGCTCAGCAGGAGTATATCGCTGTTTTGCTGTGGCAGGCTATGCATACTGTTGAGATGTGAACCCAGACTTTGAAAGTATAAATTTATGGACATCAGGATGTGGCATTACATATACTGACACCAGAAAATACTTGTATATTCCCAAATATTTGAGGTTTTTACTACACTGTACCGAAACTGAGTGTTCATTAATTAGCCATTTTGTTGAAAACTGCGGATATGAAAGTTCAACATTTTGGCAAAATACATTGACGCCATTAAAAAAGGTGAATTTAAGGTGGCTTTAACCCTAGTACTTAATATGCCATACACATTACAGAGTGTCAGCATTACTTTTTTGTTCATACTGCTTAGTAATCGCTTCTATCTGTTAAAGATACAGTGTAGAGATAAGGTGTAGAAGATTTATGGTGTAATATTGATTTACAGTGTAAAGATAAGATGTAGAACGGGGGTTGTCAATTTATGAGCTAAAGGGGGCCTCAAACGCGGTCCCTGACATCACCAAAGGGCTTCACATAATGTGCAATATATGTAATGCTTGAGAGGACTGTAGGAAAGTGCAGCTCTAATATGGGAAATGAGGGTCTGAGAGTGTGGACATACTACATTTTAAGCTGGGGATATACATAGTTACATAGTCGATGAGGTGGAAAAAAGACACAAGTCCATCAAGTCCAACCTATGTGTGTGATTATGTGTCAGTATTACATTACAGTATATCCCTGTATGTTGCGGTTGTTCAGGTGTTTATCTAATAGTTTTTTGAAACTATTGATGCTCCCCGCTGAGACCACCACCAGTGGAAGGGAATTCCACATCCTTGCCACTCTTACAGTAAAGAACCCTCTACTTAGTTTAAGGTTAAACCTCTTTCTTTTCTAATTTTAATGAGTGTCTTGTTAAACTCCCTTCTGCAAAAAAGTTTTATCCCTATTGTGGGGTCACCAGTACAGTATTTATAAATTGAAATCATATCCCCTCTCAAGCTTCTCTTCTTCAGAGAGAATACTTTATTAGCTTAGTTGCCCTTCTTGTACTCGCTCCATTTCCAGTACATCCTGAGGACTGGTGCCCAGAACTGGACAGCATACTCTAGGTGCGGCTGGACCAGAGTCTTGTAGAGCGGGAGAATTATCGTTTTATCACTGGAGTTTATCCCCTTTTTAATGCATGCCAATATTCTGTTTGCTTTGTTAGCAGCAGCTTGGCATTGCATGCCATTGCTGAGCCTATCATCTACTGGGACCCCCAGGAACTTTTCCATCCTAGATATGTTACAGAAGAATATATGAAACTGGGAACATGTTACATGAGGCTAGTAAAGATCAATTCTATTACCCTAATCATTGTTCCCACTACATCAGGTTGGGCACCAAGGGTGTAGAACCTCCCTCACCCAACCCCTTAACTATGTGTGTCCTGGCTCACCTGTGCCCTCTGGGAGCCTAGGACATCAATCTGCTATCAGTGGAGATGAGAAACATCTATTACTTGATCTTCTCTAAAATGAAAGACTCTGAAAGCCCTCAACTCTGAGCACTTCCAGGTTCCAAGCTATCAGATCCCAGCTGAAAGCAGCTAATCGCCCCCTTGTGATATCAATAAAGTTAGCTAAAAAGTAAAAATAATTTTTTAAAACTTAAAATGTGTTAAACTTAAAAAAGTTAAAGTGGAACTAAAGGGGTTAAACTTACCTTTCCAAGGGTCCCTCACCAGGCCTGGCATCTTCTTCTTTGTGCCATCTTCATTGGCCGATGTGGGATGATGCCACTCCTGCTCATGTGCTGAAGGCTGTAATTCCGGCAGTCAGAGCATGCACAGTTCAGTTTACAGTCCCAGAGTAGACAGTGAGCAGGCAGGTAGAGGCATTTTATTGCAGGAGAAACATTCCATATCTCTTCTGCAATAAAAGCCTGCCTGCTGGCCATTTGTTACAGCGGAACTTCAGTTGCGCTTTAAAGCCATCCTGACTCTGAGTGCATGCACATAATAATTCAAACGTAAGCGTACTGCACACATAGCTACATAAACAGTGATTGCACAACACAACACATACAGGTATCACCACACAAAAAGGAATAATTTTAGGGCTAATATTAATGGCTAATTAGATGAGCTGTATAGGTTTTTGAAGCATCGAAAATTTTGGAGATCACTGCCATTTCATGACCGAACTCAATTTGAATTATTTACATATTAGGTTTACTCAACAACTGTCTAATTTTTTTAAATTCTTTACAAAAATGGCCTTTTAATATTATCATTATTTAGTACAAAACAGAAAGCGTAAAAGAAGTAATTAAAAAATAAAGAAACTGAATACAAAAAAAGGAAAAAAATGCAAATAGAAAGTATTACATAAATAAATTAAAGAACACTCTAAACACTCCCTCAAAACACACACACACTGTTTATATAAAAGAAAAAAGATTTTTTTTCCCCAAAAGCAAACGTAGCGACTCTGTGAAAAAATTGGGAGCTTTCATTTTGGCAAAATTTTACTGACTTTGCTTCGCTCATCTTTAGTCTTCCTGTAGGAGTGGTAGACAATGTTGAATGATTTTTTTTTTTTATTTCTCCGTCATGAATACATTAGGGGCTTGCCTTATGCCACTGGAGGCCAACAACATACAGCAATAAAATTCACATGAAAATGTTTTCGACCACACATTACTTTATAGGGAGTGCATTTGTGGCGACATCCCTGGACTAAAACTCTTTCATTTATGCTTGCAGTGCACAATGGACATGATTCAAGACAAATTGTAGTACAATATGCATCAGTCTTGTCAGACGTTGCCTAGATGTACCGGCTTTTTTCTCTCCAAATTAGTTTCCAAGGTCTCGGCTATACATGAGAGTCGGTTACTCTATACTCAGCAGCAGAATCCCATTTCAGCTGGGAGGTGGAAAATATGACAGGAGCCCATTGGGGATATAAGGTTGGTCCATACAGAATCTTTCATTTGTGTTCCTTCCTCTGAGAAATGAAAATATCACACCATTAAAATTACAGTTAGGGTAGATAATAGATCATGCTGCAGCCAGATTCCCCCGAGACATGCACAATGTAAATGGAGATCGCTGCCTCTTACAAGGTCACTGTCATACATTAATGCCACAGTGAGGGGGGATGTGTGTAATGGTGCTGTATGGCATTATATATTCTAAGTATAAAAAATAAATTAGAATGTTACAGAACGTGATTACATAATAATAAAAAGCTTTCTGTTAAAAGTGGCACTTAAAAATCGAATTAAAAAAACGTAATGTTTACATAATATGGAGGTTAATTTAACTAATCTAGGAAAAAAATCTGTCATATTTATTATATAGACTTTACAATACAGAGAAATTGATATGACTGATCAATCTCCTCTCATAGCTCTCATCTTCAGACCTACCCTTTGTTAAAGCAGAGCTCCACCCAAAAGGGGAAGTTCTGCTTGTTTGCACCTTCCCCCTCTCTCCACTGCCACATTTTTTTGTGGGGGGGGTGGGGTGGGTACCTGGTTTAAACAAGTACCCACTCCCACTTCCGGGTCAGATCACCAGAAGTTCAGCCCCCTCCTTTCCTTGGGATACACCACAGGTCCCTGAAGACTGCGGGACCATTCACAGGTTGGAAGCCGGTTGTGAAGTTGCAAGGCATAACTGCTGGTATCCCTAAGTCAAGATACCGACGCTGCACCCAAGAACCGATTGAAGAATCAGCTCGGGTGGGAACACCATGGGATCCCTGGACAGGTAAGTGTCCTTATACTAAAAGTCAGCAGCTACAGCATTTGTAGGTGAAGGCTTTTAATTTTTTGGGGGGAGCCTGGAGCCCTAACACAATTTCACTTTAGGCCCGCTGTAATACAATAAAAACAGTATTGCCTGTGTAACAACTCCAGGCAAGAAGTAAAATCTGATCTGCCAATTCTTCTAAGAAATTCTACAATTGGGCCCAGGCAAGAATGTCCTCTTTATATTTAGATCACATTCTTTATTGGAGGAAAGCACCTATGCTTTGACAGGCTTCTGACTGGGCTTGTAGGCAGTATCTCAGTATAATGTGAGCATCCATGCCTCTGGGACAAGAGTCCTACTGTTGCTATTTTGCTCTTGGGAAATTATACAGTGCCTTGAAAAAGTATTCGTACCGCTTGAAATTTTCTACACTTTGTCATGTTACAACCAAAACGTAAATGTATTTTATTGGGATTTTATGTGATAGACCAACACAAAGTGGCACATAATTGTGAAGTGGAAGGAAAATGATAAATGGTTTTCAATTTTTTTTACAAATATCTGAAAAGTGTGGTGTGCATTTGTGTTCAGCCCCCCGAGTCAATACTTTGTAGAACCACCTTTCACTGCAATTATAGCTGCAAGTCTTTTTGAGTATGTCTCTACCAGCTTTGCACATCTAGAGAGTGAAATGTTTGCCCATTCTTCTTTGCAAAATAGCTCAAGCTCTGTCAGATTGGATGGAGAGCGTCTGTGAACAGCAATTTTCAAGTCTTGCAACAATTCTCAATTGCATTTAGGTCTGGCCTTCTAACACATGAATATGCTTTGATCTAAACCATACCATTGTAGCTATGGATGTATGTTTAGGATAGTTGTCCTGCAGGAAGGTGAACCTCTGCCCCAGTCTCAAGTCTTTTGCAGACTCTAACAGGTTTTCTTCTAAGATTGCCCTGTATTTGGCTCCATCCATCTTCCCATCAACTCTGGCCAGCTTCCTTCTCTTCTTCTGCTGAACAAAAGTAACCCCACATCATGATGCTGCCACCACCATGTTTCACGGTGGGGATTGTGTGTTCAGGGTGATATGCACTGTTTGTTTTCCACCAAACATAACGTTTTGCTTTTAGGCCAAAAAGTTAAATTTTGGTCTCAGCTGACCAGAGCACCTTCTTCCCCGTGTTTGCTGTGTCCCCCACATGGCTTCTCACAAGCTGCAAACGGGCCTTTTTATGGCTTTTTTTTAATAATGGCTTTCTTCGTGCCACTCTTCCATAAAGGCCAGATTTGTGGAGTGCACGACTAATAGTTGTCCTGTGGACAGATTCTCCCATCTAAGCTGTGGATCTCTGCAACTCCTCCAGAGTTACCATGGGCCTCTTGGCTGCTTCTCTGATTAATGCTCTCCTTGCCCGGTCTGTCAGTTTAGGTGAACAGCCATGTCTTGATAGGTTTGCAGTTGTGCCATACTCCTTCCATTTTCAGACGATGGACTGAACAATGCTCCTGTCAGTGCTGCGCTCAGCCCTTCCTTTTCTGAAATATAAACAAAAAAGTCAGTGCTACCACCCATATATCACACAGAAACTAGAGCTCGATCCACAGTCGCCGGCTGAGTAGAGAAATGAGGAAAAGATGACCCGCAAATGAGAACAGTTGACGCGTTTCAGCCTATAAGGCCCTAGTCATAACCACTAATGACTAGGGCCTTATAGGCTGAAACGTGTCAACTGTTCTCATTTGCGTTTGGTCACTGTGGCTTGACAATAAATACAACATATTTTAAGAGCAATCACCGGTGTGCGGATCATCTTTTCCTCCTTCCTTCTCTGAGCTGGCCGCTCAGTTCTCGGCTAATTGCCAGCTCCCATCTCTCTCCACAGTTACTCAGCTGTTGATGATCCTGCTCGTCAGTCCTGCCTACTTAAGCCGTCCAGTCCAGAGGAGCCCTGCCTTCGCCTTGGTCACATCACAAGAAACTATTGCCTGTGTTCCTGTTTAAAGACTGGCTTTGATGACATCCCTTCTGGCTCCAGATCCTGCTTGCTGTTCCATTACTTTGATCCCTGATTTCTGGCTTGGCTGACTATCCGTTCCGGTTACTGAACTTTGGCTATGTTTTGACTACGTTTGTTCTTTTTACTTTTATTATTAAACATGTGTGATTTAACTGTACTTCTGTCTCGGTCTGATTTCATGGTTTATGACAGCTCCTTGAGATGTTCAAAGCTTGTGATATTTTGTTATACCCTAACCCTGCTTTGAACTTCTCCACAACTTTTTCCCTGACCTGTCTGGTGTATTCCTTGGCCTTCATGATGCTGTTTGTTCACTAATGCCGCATACACACGATCGGAAATTCGGTCAGCAAAAGACCCATGAGAGCTTTTGGTTGGAAAATGTGACCGTGTGTATGCTCCATCAGACTTTTGCTGGCAGAATTCCTGCCAGCAAAAGATTGAGAGCAGGTTCTCAATTTTTCGGTCCGAAAAAGCTCCCTTCTGAAAATGCGTCCGTCTGTATGCAATTCGGATGTGCAAAAAATCACGCATGCTTGGAAGCATTGAACTTCATTTTCTCGGCTCGTCGTAGTGTTGTACGTTACCGCCTTCTTGACAGTCGAAAGTTCAGAGAACTTTTATGTGACTGTGTGTATGCAAGGCAAGCTTGAGCGGAATTCCATCAGAAAAACCATCCAAGTTTTTTCGGACTGAAATTCTGATCGTGTGTACGCGGCATCAGGTTCTGTAACAAACCTCTGAGGTCTTCACAGAACAGCTGTATTTATACTGAGATTAAATTACACACAGGTGGACTACAGGTGTTTACTAATTGGGTGACTTCTGAAGGCAGCTGGGTTCACTAGATTTTAGTTAGGGGTATCAGAGTAAAGGGGGCTGAATACAAATGCATGCCACATTTTTCAGATATTTATTTGTAAAAAGTTTTGAAAACCATTTATCATTGGCACAATTATGTGCCACTTTGTGTTGGTTTATCACATAAAATTTCAATAAAATACATTTAAGTGTTTGGTTGTAACATGTCAAAATGAGGAAAATTTTGAGGGGTATGAATACTTTTTCAAGGCACTGTATGTATCGTCTTTAAAAAAAAATATATTTTGGTGATTGTACCATATTGAGTCCCTCAGAGTATACACAACATTTGAACAAGGAAGGAAAATTTGTTGGATGTTCTCTTGTTGTGATTAAGTATCATTAAAAGGTTTTTGACCTTTCTTTAGTCTGGTGCTCTCATTAAACTTTTTATGCATGGATTTTGAAGCTTTGCCCCTCACCACTCCATTTTAGGGTTACCTTCTTTGTGCTAATAGCAGCCTCACTAGAGCCTCTTTGCCTCATATGATTTTGACAGATCAATGTACATCAACCAAAACAAGACTTAGGAGACCACTAGAAACTTAACCACTAGGTATCATTACTAATATTTGATCACAGCCGAAGAGTGCAACATTTCAGGGCTACATAGGACACCTTCCTCAGGTATGTTTGCTTGCATTCTTCCGCTGTGATGTGATCACTTTAAATAAAACCTTTAGATGCTATTTGATCATCCATGGTATGCAGGCAAATATGTACAATGATCTGTGGAGTTTCCAGTCCCCAGCTGGCTGTTGCTGCAGCACCTGCTATCCTTTAGCCCAGTGGTCTCCAAACTGCAGCCCAGGGGCCAGATGTGACCAGATGTGACCCTTTGCTTGCCTTTATCTGGCCCCAACAGTGGGGCCTTATTTCGCCAATGATACCAATGGTGAGGCATTATTCCTCCCACTGACACCAATAATGCAACACCATTCCTCCCACACTGACACCAATAATAGTACACTTTTCCAAACATTAAAACCAATGATGGGGCATGGTTTACTCCTGATGCTGGGGTATTTTCTACTGCCAGTGGCCACAACCTGCCCCCCCGAAGCCTGAAGGACAAGTAACTGGCCCTTTCTTTAGAAAGTTTGGAGACCCCTGCTTTAGCTTATTCCAGGAATGTGTGCAATGGGAATATTGACAATGGTTCAAAAAAAATAGATTTTCGACCATTATCCATTGATGAGTTGAATCCAGTGTGTTAAAGTGGTGTTCCGGCCGAAATTATACTTTTTAAATAAAAATACCCCTATAATACACAAGCTTAATGTATTCTAGTAAAGTTAGTCTGTAAACTAGGGTCTGTTTTGTTAGTTTATAGCAGTAGTTTGTTATTTTATAAACTTACAGCAGGCCGTGGCCATCTTAAGTGTGGGGATCTGAAGCCAGACTGTATTTCTTCCTGGATCTCATCCTTGCAGATCTCGCACATGCTCAGTGAAGCACAAGCAATGTAATAGGTTTCAGGTCAGGTTTCCATAGCAACGGCAGTTTCAGAGGAAGTTGCCGCCCCTTCCCAGAAGGCATTGCAAACAGGAAATGATGCGATGGGCCGCGGCCAGGGAGGAGGAAGTGAAAAATGAACACAGCAGATATACAGTAGGTGCTGAGAAAAAAAATAAAAAAACATCCAATTTGTTTACAGTGCACAGTTTAGTGAGGGATGCTGAAGAGTTGTAAAAGTGGGTGGAACTCCACTTTAAGCACATGCCCTTTGGTTGATAGCACCTACACTTTGGCAGGCTTCTCACTGGGCAATATCTCAGCATGAGTGGAGTGTCCTTGCCTCTGGGTTCCCAACCGACAGGCAGGGACAGGCCATACACAGTTCTAATACAACTAAAGTGGGATAAATAAGTGTAACAGTAAAGAATGAGGTCAATGCCCATTGGAATGACAGCGGAAGCAAGTACAATGAAGAAGAGTAGGGAAGAGAGATGATGAAATATGAGTAGAGGATGCTGTCATGGTGTCATTCATGTAATGTCATGGATATACAGGTCTTGTAAAGATTTTGTAAGTGATTCTTGGAATGTTATTTTAAGCACATTTGAGATATTGTTCCCAGAAAACTGGCTTGACAGCTAGATGCATTTCAGCAGTGAGGTGACCTGGAGTATTAAAACAGTTCCTGAGCGAAAAAATTAAAGTGTACTTCCACTTTTGCAGTCACATTTGAGAAAATCCCACTTTATGTTTATGTGTTCCCATTCACATGGAATGTCTAAAAATATTTTTTTTAAATGTCTTACTTTTCTATTTGCTTATCTGGAGCAGGCCTCAGGAAGACTGCAGGCTTCTCTGAACAATTTGAAACCAGACGTAACTCAGTCTGTCCCCACTGACAAAGAGGGAGACACAGAATTTTCCCTCCTAAACATTGAATAAAGATTTAAGCCTTTGTTAGAACGGACAGTGTTCAAATCTAGTTTACAACTGATAATGATAACAACGCATTATAGACAGGAATAATTATGGTAAACCTTAAAGGAGAAGTGTGGACTAAGTGTGGATAAACAAACACATACTCATCTCCATGCTGCACCTCCAAAAGCTTGTTTGGCTGTACTTCTTCTGTGACCTATTTTCAGCAGACCAGTCCAGGATGAGGAAAGATTGCGACCATATGGTTGGGATCTGCCCACAACCCTGGACCGGCGCCTGGCTCTGCTTCTCAGTGAGCCACTGAGAGCCTGAGTCAGCCGCTCCCATGGGCTCCAGTGATCTGGGGGCGGGGGCAGAGTACAGAGTGGTGACTGAGGCTGGGTTAACATATGTGCGGCGGGGGGGGTTGAGGGCAGTGCATAGAGCAGTGACTGAGGCCAGGTTCACATATGTGCGGCCAGGTGGGTGGGGGCGGTGCACAGAGCGGTGACTGAGGCCACACATATCTGCGGCCGGGTGGGTGGGGCGGTGAACAGAGCGGTGACTGAGGCCGGGTTCACATATCTGCGGCCGGTGGGCAGTGCACAGAGCGGTGACTGAGGCCAGGTTCACATATGTGCGGCCGGGCGGGTGGGGGCAGTGCACAGAGCGGTGACTGAGGCCACACATATCTGCGGCCGGGTGGGTGGGGCGGTGAACAGAGCGGTGACTGAGGCCGGGTTCACATATCTGCTGCCGGGTGGGTGGGGGGCAGTGCACAGAGCGGTGACTGAGGCCGGGTTCACATATCTGCGGGTGGTGGGCAGTGCACAGAGCGGTGACTGAGGCCGGGTTCACATATGTGCGGCTGGGTGGACGGGGGGGGGCGGTGCACAGAACGGTGACTGAGGCCAGGTTCACATATCTGCGGCTGGGTGGATGGGGGGCGGTGCACAGAGCGGTGACTGAGGCCAGGTTCACATATCTGCGGCGGGGTGGGTGGGGGGCGGTGCACAGAGCGGTGACTGAGGCCGGGTTCACATATCTGCGGCGGGGTGGGTGGGGGGCGGTGCACAGAGCAGTGACTGAGGCCGGGTTCACATATCTGCAGTGGGGTGGGTGGGGGGCAGTGCACAGAGCAGTGACTGAGGCCGGGTTCACATATCTGCGGCGGGGTGGGTGGGGGGCAGTGCACAGAGCGGTGACTGAGGCCGGGTTCACATATCTGCAGCGGGGTGGGTGGGGGACGGTGCACAGAGCGGTGACTGAGGCCGGGTTCACATTTGTGCGGCCGGGTGGGTGGGGGGCGGTGCACAGAGCGGTTCCTTGAGGCCAGGTTCACATATCTGCGGCGGGGTGGGTGGGGGGCGCTGCACAGAGCGGTGACTGAGGCCGGGTTCACATATGTGCGGCAGCAGTTCCCAGCATGTGGTCCGGGGCGTTCCTGTTCACCGGTTCAGGTGTGAATCAGATCCAAATTTTTGCCTGAATTCGTACCTGAACTGGACCCAAACACGCACAGGACTCTTTTGGAATGCGGACTGCGGCCGCCCCGACCACACTCGCATGTCATGCTAATTGGATGTGGGGAAACCCGCACATATGTGAACCTGGCCTGACTGTCACCAGCTCTCTGCCTAACGGAGTTCTGAGAACCGAGCGATCAGCGGTGTTTGATCGCCCGTCTTAGAGGCGGTGGGGGACTGATGCAGCATCCACCTAGGTAAGTTTGATTCTTGAAAAAAACAAAACCTATACTTTATTACAAAAATGTAATATTTTACAGTTGACCAGTTTTTGCAATAGCTTTTTTTTGTGTATTTTCCCCTATTTATATAATTTTCCGTGGAGTTATATAAATAAGATTTGCCAAATGGGCCAAAGGTATCTAGCCATCCCCCCCTGCATTCAAGCAGCTCCACGATTTACAGGAAGCTCTCAGTGGTCAATGCAGAAGATTTTATAATTCTTTTTGAAATGTTCTTGCAGATAAAAGAGCAGCCTAATCTGCCCCTGCAATGAGGAGTACATGGGATGTTAAAGCTGTTTACAAATAAAGGAGTGCGTATCATCATCCCCGCCGTTCTGCTATTCAGCCCCAACCTAATGGAGAAATTATCTCAGCAAGAAGGCGTAGAGCTGTAGAAAGTGCAAAAGGAGGAATTACAGCACTAAACTAACTTAATGCGCTCAAGCAGTTTTCCAGCTCCCTGGTTTGCTAGATAATGGCATCCGGCTGTGATTTCCTAACTACAGGAGCCAGTCTTCCTTGCATAACCGCCCACGCTGCAGCATGCCTTTTCTCTGCCTGCAGCTATAATGTGGTTATAAGTTTATGGCAAACATACAAGTCAAGGCTGAAATTACACATTTCGTTTCACAAAATGTCTATGTACACACACTCGGTGTGCCTCTTTTAGACGTTTTCATACCAGGCGCTAATTCTCTGTTACAAACTCAGCCAGTAAGGCTGGCCATAGATGGATCTCTTTTTTTTTTTCAGCCAGCTGGTTGATCAATTGGCTATAGAAAGACAAAAAATTCCCAACAAGCCTGGTCGACAGAAATCGATCATTAGTTCGATTTTTGTTGCGTGGGAGCAGCTACAGTACACCCCTCACATTTTTGTAAATATTTTATTATATTTTTTTATGTGACAACACTGAAGAAATGACACTTTGCTACAATTTAAAGTAGTGAGTGCACAAAATAACTCAATACAGAGCCATTAACCACTTCAGCCCTGGGAGATTTGGCTGCTCAATGTGCGGTCGTGTGATGCTGTGCCCAAACAAAATTGATGTCCTTTTTTTCCCACAAATAGCTTTCTTTTAGTGGTATTTAATCATCTCTGCGTTTTTTCTTTTTTGCACTATAAACAAAAAAAGAGCAACAATTTTGAAAAAAACACAATATCTTGTACTTTTTGCTATAATAAATATCCTCAATTTTTTTTTAAAAAAAGCCATTTTTTTCATCAGTTTAGGCTGATATGTATTCTTCTACATATTTTTGGTAATAAAAATCGCAATAAGCGTATATTGATTGGTTTGCGCAAAAGATATAGCGTCTACAAAATAGGGGAAAGATTTATGCCATTTTTATTTATTTTATTTTTTTTTACTAGTAATGGCGGTGATCAGCGATTTTTATAGGAACTGCGACATTATGGCGGACAGATCAGACACTTTTGACACATTTTTGGGACCATTTACAATTGTACAGCGATCAGTGCTATAAAAATTCACTGATTATTGTGCAAATGTCACTGGCAGGGAAGGGGTTAACTCTAGGGGGCAATCAAGGGGTTAACTTTGTTCCCTCGTGTGTGTTTTAACTGTAGGGGAATGGGACTGACAAAAGGAGATGACTGATCGTTGTTCCTAGCTAGTAGGAACACATGATCTGTCTCTCCTCACAGAACAGGACTTTGTGTGTTTACACACACACACGTCCCTCTTCTGGCTTTCGTGCCAGCGATCGCACGTGGCTGGCGAGCATTGCGCCCACGCACATTGGCACCCCCCGCAGTGCAGCACGTGCGCCTGCTATCCCCGCTTAAATGGCCGACATACAGCTACGACGGTTCGCGGGAACGTGCCGACCTGCCACTGTATAATGACGGCGGCTGGTCGGCAAGCGGTTAATGTCTCAAGCGCTGGCAACAATAGTGAGTACACCCCTAAGTGAAAATGTCCAAATTGGGCCCAAAGTGTCAATATTTTGTGTGACCACCAATATTTTCCAGCACTGCCGTAACCCACTTGGGCATGGAGTTCACCAGAGCTTCACAGGTTGCCACTGGATTCCTCTTCCACTCCTCCATGACGACATCACAAAGCTGCTGGACCTTGCGCTTCTCCACCTTCCATTTGAGGATGCCCCACAGATGCTAAATAGGGTTTAGGTCTGGAGACATGCTTGGCCAGTCCATCACCTTTACCCTCAGCTTCTTTAGCACTCCCACCACCATGCTTGACTGTAGGCAAGACACACTTGCCTTAGTACTCCTCACCTGGTTGCCGCCACACACACTTGACAGCATCTGAACCAAATAATTAGATCTTGGTCTCATCAGACCACAGAACATGGTTCCACTAATCCATGTCCTTGGTCTGCTTGTCTTCAGTAAACTGTTTGTGGGCTTTCTTGTGCATCATCCTTAGAAGAGGCTTCCTTCTGGGATGACAACCTCTGGATATGGCGCTGAGCACATGCGCTCAACTTCTTTGGTTGACCATGTTCTGATTGGAACCTGTCCTATTAAACCACTGTATGGTCTTGGCCACCATGCTGCAGCTCGGTTTCAGGGTATTGGCAATCTTCTTATAGCCTAGGCCAGTGATGGCCAACTTTGGCACCATAGATGTTTTGGAACTACATTTCCCATGATGCTCACCCACTCTGCAGTGTAGTTGAGCATAGCATCATGGGAAATGTAGTTCCAAAACATCTGGGGTGGCAAGGTTCACCATCACTGGCCTAGGCCGTCCTTATGTAGAGCAACAATTCTTTTTTTCAGATCCTCAGGGAGTTCTTTGCCATGAGGTGCCATGTTGAACTTCCAGTGACCAGTATGAGAAAGTGAGAGCCATAACACCACATTTTATACACCTGCTCCCCATTCACACCTGAGACCTTGTAACACTAACAAGTCACATGAAATTGGGGAGGGAAAATGGCTAATTGGGCCTAATTTGGACATTTTCACTTAGAGGTGTGCTCACTTTTGTTGCCTGCGGTTTAGACATTAATGGCTGTGTGTTGAGTTATTTTGAGGGGACAGCGTTATGCTGTACACTCGCTACTTTACATTGTAGCAAAGTGTCATTTCTTCAGTGTTGTCACATGAAAAGATATAATAAAATATTTCCAAAGATGTGAGGGGTGTACTCACTTTTGTGAGATACTGTACATATCGATTGAAATTCATCTGGGCCATGCTAAACCGGCCACATTTTTGATCCTTCTATGGCTAGCATCAGGGCTGCTGTTAGAAATCACAGGGCTCCATACAGCCTACTTGACAGCCCTCCCAGCCGAAAGTGGCTAAGGACATAGATTTATCAGTCCCTTTCTCTGAACCCTCAGCTGCACAGATGAATGAATGGGAAGCACTCTGAAGCTTCCTGCTCATTCACAAATAGAAACATAATAAACATGGTTTACTATGCTTCAGTGATGAATGGACACAGGAGTGATTGGTACCAATTGCACACTGTGTTCATTCAGGAAAGGAAGGGGCCAGTAAATGACATATTTACTGGCCCCTTCCCCTGCTCTCTATCCTAAATCATCCCTGTATATGCCCTTAGTAATATATGCCCACAGTATAGCCAGAAGGAGAAAGAGGAGGAGAAGCTGGTAGCGCTGCAGGAAGAGGAAGAAGAGGATCAGTGTCTCCAATAAGACAGTACAGCTGGCCCTCCTGCTCAGCTGGTGCCCCCCTTTTGAACGAATGGAACCCGGGCCCAGTAAAGGAGGGCTGGCTGTACTGCCTTATGAGCTGCCCTGGCCAGCATAGAGCAGTATATATATATTTTTTAGCAGAGACCCTAGCGAGTAAAAAAGCGATTGTTGCAATTTGTTATGTCACACAGTATTTTTTTTCAAACACAATTTTTTTGGAAAAAAAGCACTTTCACAAATTAAAAACAAAACACAATATTTACCCCAATTTTTTTGTACAATGTAAAAAGATGATGTTATGCCGAGTAAATAGATACCTAACATGTCACGGTTTAAAATTGCGCACACTCTTGGAATGTCGCCACATTTCGGTACTTAAAAATCTCCATAGGCAATGCTTTAAAAAATAAAACCTTGCGGACAGCCTTCCCAGAAGAGTTGAAGCTGTTATAGCTACAAAGGGTGGGCCAACTCAATATTGAACCCTACGGACTAAGACTGGGATGCCATTAAAGTTCATGTGCGTGTAAAGGTAGGCGTCCCAATACTTTTAGTAATATAGTTTTATTGCAGCTTACCAATCATTAGATGTGGTGGCTGCATTTGTTTTTGTTTTTTAGGCTTTTCCCCCTCTGTTTTCACCTGGTGATCAGGCCAGTAACACACCTTCTATATTTCTCCACTCTGGGTGAAGGAGCACAGGGGGCACCTTTGGACAGCAGCAGTCTGGGGGAGAGGGGAGTGTTAGATGTACTAGCAGATTTAAATACACTAACAAACTGAAGCCAAACTCCAGCTAATACTTTATAAGCAGTTGCAGCAAAAAGTTTTTTTCAATTTGGAAGAAAGGTTTTACATGAACGCAACATAAACAAACGCTGATCATGGTAAGCACCCCTGTCAGTGGTAAATGGTTTGTCCCAACCCTTAAACTGTTACATCTGCAGAACAGCTTGTTCTTTTGAAAAAAAAAAAACAGACTTCCCGGCCAGATCACTGTCCAGATCATTATGCTTTCTGCCAGTTAAAAACACTCCTTTATTGAAAATTAACCACTGACAGCAGCTAGCTGCCATAACCCCGGTATTTTCGGGAACGCCGTGGGTTTCTCTTTATGATAAAAGTGGTCTCCACAGCATATTCCCTGCAAGATCACTTTTATCGGCGGAAAGAGAGGTGACCCCCCTCCCGCCGTGCTCCAGTCGTCTCCGCCGCTTTCTGGACCCGCCGGTACCGGCGGAGACGTTTGCGTCCTTACCCGTGGATGCCTGGCTGCCGCCTGAGGGAAAGATGGCTCTCGCTCGACTCCATAGCATGGGAGGGCAGAAGCTACGTCAAACGTCACTTCCGCCCATAGCTCTTAAAGTGACATTTTAAAAAATGTTTTATTGTATTTTAGTGTAAATGTGAGATCTGCTGTCTTTTTGACCGCAGATCTCATATTTAGGAGGTCCCGTCATCCTTTTTTTTACTATTACAAGGGATGTTTACATTCCTTGTAATAGGAATAAAAATGACGCAAAACAGTTTTTTTAAAAAGACAGCGTCAAAATAAAAAAATTAAAGGTAAAATAAATAGGAAAAAAAAAAGTTTTAAAGCGCCCCAACGAGCTTGCGTGCAGAAGCGAACGCATACGTAAGCCATACTACACTTATTTACATTATAACAGACAACAGACAGACAGGTGGCTGGAGTTGATGACATCAGCTTCTTCTAAAAAGGCATAAACAGGATTCCCAGAGTCTGTGTGTCTTGGGGGGACATGGACCTGAATCCAAAGTAACACCACGTCAAGGGTCCCCAGGCATACACCTCACAAAGAGCACCATTCCTCCAAAATCCAGGGCCCTTAATCAGTAGGCAAGAGGCCAGCATTCAGTCCCCTCCAAAAGCCTCTGTCCTGGGTGAGTCCATCACACCTGCCTTTGAATAAAGTTGATGACTTGTGAGACTTGTCTTCCTCTTTGGGCAAAAGAAGTACTAGTTCCTTTATAGGCCTGAAGTAAAAGTGTGAAAAACCTTCTTTCTTTACTTTAACTTTAACTTTCCGTACTTTCCTGTCATTACTTGGCATAATCTTTATAATAAGACCCATAGGCCAATGGTTGCAATGAGAATCTGTCCCTTTCAAGAGAACTATGTCTCCCACTTGTAGGTTGGGTTTGCTAGTTTGCCATTTACTGCAACATGAAGGTTAGAAAGGTACTCTCCCGGCGGTTCCAAAACACGTTAGCAAGATGTTGAACCTGGTTCCATTGATACTTTTAGGATAATGAGGTTTCTCTGTGGGAATAGTGGATATCCCTATTTTTTATGGATAAGAAGAGTGGCTGGAGTGAGCAATACTGGAGACTCTGGATCGGAGGACACAGGGACCAGAGGCCTTGAACTGATTATAGCAGACACCTCTGCAAAAAAAGTGACTTCAAGATTTCATGGTTAAGCTGGGAAGTTTTCTGGTCCTGTAGCATAGAGTCTAGAGCCTCCCATGTGAGAGGAATGTGTTGGTTGAATTGCCGTTTACACTTGTCATTCAAGAAGTTCAATATCTTTTCTGCTCCTGTAAAATTAGTCTCACAGTCAGATCTAAATAACTTTACAGGTGCTCGCACAGAAACAAATCTTCTGAAGGCATTCTTTAGGAATGCTAGGGTGTGAGAGTGTGGTATCTGGAGTTGTTCTAATGCTTTTAGAGACTGTTTCCAAGATTCCCACCTTTGTTGTTTCTCCTTGGGTAAGGGGGTATCCTGGTCTGAGCTTTCAGAAATAAGTTTTCTCAGTAGTATCTTACCCTGTATGGTAATAGGTGCTATGAAACCCAACGAATCATAAATGTTATTCACTGTAGACAAAACTCTTTGCTTTGTGAAAGGCTTGTCACAGACTGATGCTTAAAATGTGAATCTGTCTTGCTTAACATTCCAAAGCAATCCAAGACTGCTTTGCACAATGGAAAGGTCAAATTCTAGTTGGAATTTCTTCACACTGATAGCATAGTCATCAGAAGGAAAGGCTCTCATGACCTTGTCGCTGTTGGAGACGATTTTGTGAAGTCTGAGGTTTGCAGTGGCAAGCATGTTCTGGGGTCTAGTGAGAATGTCAATAGCTTCTTCTTCCGTAGCCAGAGATTTGAGTATGTTGTCTACATAGAAACCTCCTTTTGACGAACTGTCGTGCATCAGATCCAAATTCTTTCTCACCCTCTTGAGCTGAGTCCATAAATTGCTACTGCAGGAGAAGGACTGTTACCAAAAACATGTACCTTCATCCGCTAGTCTATGACTTTATCATTATTGCGGTATCATCGGAACCTGAGGACGTTTCTGCAGTCCGCATGGATGTCGAGGATGGTAGACACCAAAGCATGGTAGGTTCCAACATTTTTCTCCTGAGATGTAGGCTCAGCATAATCTCAATCAAACACCTTCTGCATAAAGTCCACAAAGTGCTTTTTCATCTCAGGCTTCCGGTTCAAACTGCGCTTTAAAGAAACAAACCATGATTCTGCATGTCCCCTGTTGTTTGGCAGTCTCTTTCTTGAGGTACGAAATGGTAGAGGTGCTACCCAACTGTTGGAATCATCTTGATAGAACTCTTTACTCATTGTTTTCAATAATTCTTTGTCTTCCATGGTAGCTGCCAACTCATTTTACCATGAACACTGTGTTGCTGATGTTGTCATCCCAGAAATTAAGGGCTTTCTTATCGTCTTGTATGATATGCGGTAGTGCACCTTTTCCAAACAGTCTTTCTTTCCTATTATATTGATGTGGTCGTTGTGCAGGACAAGTAGTCCATCCATTTGACAGGACATGTGTTTTAAAGGAAGAGACTGAGTAGGACCTTCTACCTTTGTCTCAACAGACAGATGACCCAGCCTAGATCCAGACACTGAGCATATGGTGCATCATGTGGGCTGTTGATTTGCTGATGAACCTTGTGCACCCTTAAGATCTCTTGGCTGAGTAACAGCAGGATATCAGCACTTTCATCAAGGGCTGGTATTTGGTCTGCTATGTTCTTCAAGTGAGAATAGTGAAAGGCAGCTTCAGGAGTAGGGATCTCCTCTTTTTTGTTTGGAATCTGGTTGCACTCAGTGATAGTGGACAAGGATATTTCCACATTTTCATTCAGAGGAGCAACTACAAGACAGCTGGCTTCTCTACCTGTAGTGCCAGCACAAGTGCTCAGGGTATAAGGTATGGCATCTCCTGTTATGTTCAGCAGTTCAAAAAACTGTGTTCTTGCAAGAGACCTGTTGCTCTGATCATCCAGAATAGTATACAGTTTTATAGAATTTTCAGGTTGACCTTTGGGGTATACACGAACCAAGCATATATTTGCACAGGATTGTCAGAGTCCTTCTCCACAGACTTCTGTACATGTAGAGAACATTGAGGTGAAAGGTGCTGTTTGATCTGTGTGCTCCCCACCTTGCTTTGCCTCAGGAAGATTGTTAGCGTAGTAGAGTTTTGCGGATATTGATGAAGAGCTTGCACATGGTCATCACTGTCACACTCTATACATTTGATGATAGCTTTACAGTCCTTTGCAAAATGTTCTGTGAAGGCACAGCATTTGTAGCAAACCCCAAATTTCTTTAAAAGTTCCGTACGTTCTTGTAGGATTTTCTTTCTAAAGCCGATACATTTCTTAAGTGAATGTGGTTTGTTATGTATCTGACATTGGCAATTTGGGTTCTCAATTTTCTTGTTTTGATCAGTCTTTTCCAGAACTGTAGCAGGTGCAGGTAGAACTTTTGACCTAGAACTGGACCTTTATGGTCTTTTTTTTTTTTTACAAGAAATGACCTCTATGGTCTTTGTTTGTCATACGGGTGTTTATAGGTCTTGGAGAGGGTGAATTGAGAGGGTTACAGTCACCATAGGAGAAACTTGGGTCATTCTTATGCCCCGTACACACGGTCGGACTTTGTTCGGACATTCCGACAACAAAATCCTAGGATTTTTCCCGACGAATTTTGGCTCAAACTTGTCTTGCATATACACGGTCACACAAAGTTGTCGGAAAATCCGATCGTTCTAAACGCAGTGACGTAAAACACGTACGTCGGGACTATAAATGGGGCAGTGGCCAATAGCTTTCATCGCTTTATTTATTCTGAGCATGCGTGGTACTTTGCCCGTCGGATTTGTGTACACACGATCGGAATTTTCGACAACAGATTTTGTTGTCGGAAAATTTTATATCCTGCTCTCAAACTTTGTGTGTCGGAAAATCCGATGGAAAATGTGTGATGGAGCCTACACACGGTCGGAATTTCCGACAACAAGGTCCTATCACACATTTTCCATCGGAAAATCCGACCGTGTGTACGGGGCATTAGTGTCTACAATTCTTTTGAGGAACTTGCAGAAGTAGGAAAAAGGAGGAAAGGCAACTTGATAATTTTCCTTATACTTTGATCCAAGCGCTGCCCATTTTTCTTGAATGCCATATGGGAGCTTGAGAACAATGGGGTTGGTGCCACAAGCGGTGTCAAGGTAACTGAGACCAGGTAAGTTGATATCAGCCTTAGCAAGTTGAAGCTCTAATAGAACATCGCTGAGTTCTTGAAACTTTAGATTGTCTCTAGAAGAAATCTTTCGGAAGCTTTGCAACCTTTTGAGTAAGGCATCTTCAATGGCCTCTGGGCTGCCAAAAGTACGTTCAAGTCTGTCCCAAACAGCATTAAGGCCTGCAGCAGGGTTGTCAATATGAACTGCCTTGAGCCTCTTGATGTGTTCAGTAGACTGGGGACCTAGCAGTCTGATGACCAGATCTAATTCCTCTGTGGCATTGATGTCTAGGTCACTCATTGTGTCCTTAAAGGTGGATTTCCAGCATCTGTAATTTTGAGGCTTGTCATCAAATTTGGTGAGGCCTGTCTTAGTGAGCTCTTTCCAGGGCATGTAATTAGCAAACTGTGACATGTCCGTATTCTCAGACTTTAGATGCATGACTGCAGGTGGAACAGAGTTAGTTGTGATGGCTGGTGCATTGACATTGAGTGACTTGGGAACATATGTTGGTGCTAAGGCATTCAATGTTGGAACTGGCTTAAAGTTTATTGACATGTTGGTTTGTAGCTGTGGATTAGTGCGCTTGCTAGGAGGTATTGGGTAAGGGGCAAAGTAAGGTGGACAGTCTGTTATATGCATACCAGTGTCTGCTGCTTGCTGAGATGCTGCAGTCTGATGTACTGAAAGATATAATGGCAAATTGTCTTGAGGTACAGTAGGTGCAGAGAAGAGACTTTGATTGAGTGCTTTGGCTGCTGTGATAGGGAGTTGACGTTTTGGAGAGGTATGTGAAGAATCTGAGGCATAAGATACAATTGAGTGTCTGCAACTGTTTTCTCTTTTGCTTTCACTAGCGGCTTGTTCTAAGTCCTTTAACCTTGCCATGGCTATGGCATGCTCACATTGTTTTTCCAAAACCTCAATTTCTGCTTTCTGGCATGTGGCTTCGGCTTCCTTCTCTGTTTCTGGTGTGCAGCTTGAACTTCCATCTCTGCTTTCTGGAGTGCAACTTCAGCTTCCATGTCTGCTTTCTGGCGTGCAGCTTCAGCGTCCATTTCTGCTTTCTGGCATGCAGCTTCAGCGTCCATTTCTGCTCTCTTTTGGGCGAAAGATGCTTGAATTTTAGAAACTTTGGCATCTGCGCAGGCCTTTATGAGTTGTTGACTGAATGTAGATGATCTTGATTGTAGGGATTTGGAAGATGTTGTGGATTGGATCGTCTAGTAGATGCAGAGCAATAAGATCTGGATTAATGAAGCTGTGTTATTCTCACTTCTGCCTTTGTCTTTGTTTGCACCACTAAATTGTCTCTTTCAAGACTGAGCCCCTCAAATCCCTTTAATTCTTCCAATGGCCCTTGAGTGATGTACCGCTATAAGAGATCAGTATATTTAACACACAGTCTTTGTTAACTCTGATAAGCAACATTCAGTTGTAATGGCTCATGAGATTGTTGGGAGAGAGCAGACATGCATTTAACAGTATTAGACCATAAGTCATTGATATTAAACAGCAGTTCTTCTTTGTCAGCTTTAAAATTCTCTTGCACTTTCCAGGTTGATTTTGTTAAGCATTTTTCCATTTGGTTTGTTTCAGGATTTAATTCCTCATCTGGAAGGAGTACTAAACCTGGCTGGGCATCCCCAGATTACATATTGTCTTGCTGAAACATCTTGTTAAAGAGGAGTTTCACCCATTTAAAAGTCAGCAGCTACAAAAAGTGTAGCTGCTGACTTTTAATAATCAGACACTCACCTACAGTAGGTGTCAATCTCGCCGCTGTTATCGGTGAGATTTGACACCTGCAAGCCCCGACGCTTCAGCCAGCGCCGAGCTGGCTCGCTCATCGGGAAAGGAAAAATGTGTTTTTTCCTTTCCCGATGAGCGACAAGCAATACTGACAGGTGTTTGGTATGAATCATGAGGGGGAACGCCACACCAAATTTTAAATAAAAAACCGGCATGGGTTCCCCGCCAAGGGCATGCCAGGCCCTTAGGTCTGGCATGGATTTTAAGGGGAACCCCCTATGCCAAAAAAACAGCGTGGGGGTCCCCCCAAAATACATACCAGACCCTTATAGGAGCACGCAGCCCGGCCGGTCAGGAAAGGGGGTGGGGACGAGCGAGCCCCCCTTTCTGAACCGTACCAGGCTGCATGCCCTCAACATGGGGGGTGGGTGCTTTGGAGAAGGGGGGCGCCCTGCGGCCCCCCCACCCCAAAGCACCTTGCCCCCATGTTGATGAGGACAAGGGCCTCTTCCCGACAACCCTGGCCATTGGTTGTGGGGGCTGTGGGCGGAGGGCTTATCGGAATCCCAGATCCCTGCCACCCACCCTATGTGAATGAGTATGGGGTACATCGTACCCCTACCCATTCACCTGGGGAAAAAGTGTCAATAAAAACACACTTGACAGGTTTAGTAATTTATTAGGCAGCTCCAGGGGTCTTCTTCTGACTTCGGGGGTCTCTTCCGAGTTCTCCGCTCTCTCCGGCCTCTTCTCCCAGTGTCCGGTTCTTCTCCCAGTCTCCGGCCTCTTCTCCCGGTCTCTGGCCTCTTCTCCAGGTCTCCGGTTCTTCTCCCGCTCTCCGGTTCTTCTGACGGGCTCTTCCGCTATCTGCTGCTCTTTTGCCACTCTTTTGCTAGTGGTGGCTCGGTCTTCTCTGTCGTCTTGTTTACTCTTCTCTTCTTCCGATGTTGACACAACGCTCTCTCCCGCTGTAATGCCGTGTGTGAGGTGCGCAACGACTTATATAGGCATGGTGCGTGGTCACTGGGTGATGTCATCCGGTGACCCCACCCCTTATGACGTCACAGTCCCATTATGTGTCTTTCCTATTGCAGCCAACGCGAGATGTATAGTACCCTGTCACCGAGAACCAGCACGATGGGATCGCGCTGGAAACACAATCTCGCTGGCAGGTACTGTATCCCACGGTCCAGCGATGAAGCCTCGCTCATCTTCCTCCTCTCCATGGTGCTGGCATTCTAACTGTGGGCGCCCAGCTGTGGCTTCACAGCCGGGCACGCACAGCACATGCGTGAGCCGCGCTGCACGCTGTGAATGGCCGGGCAATCTTATGGGACCTGTGATGTGTCCCAGAAGGTTGCAGGGAGGGAGGGGGGAGAGGTGATCTTCCTTCCGGTGCCGCGGCACCAGGGGAGGAAGTGGTAGCTGGGTGCCTCTAAAAACAGGGTACCCGCTCCCCCCCAAATAAATGTCATGCCAAATGTGGCATGTCAGGAGGTCACCAGCACTTAAAGCAGAAGTTCCATTTATGGGTGGAACTCCACTTTAACAAGGAGAGGGTTTATAGTAAAGTTTTCCAGCAGCAGAGAAATGTATCAATTTGCTGTGTTTGAGCTCAGGTTTCCTAGGCTGCAGTTGGAGAAAGGTTTACTTTGACTTTCTTATAAGATTTCACAGACAAAAAGCCATGTGCTAATGCATACAGAGGCAGTGTATAAACTGTATGGCACAGTTGTATGAACATTCACAGCAATAATATTGTCCTGTGGCTGATGAGTGCTATGTTGAGACTTGCTTGCAGACACACACAGGCTCGTGTAGTAATAGCTGCACTGTCTGATAGCTGCTATTTCCAGTGTCCATATAACATCTCACAGTGTATCCAGAGTTAGCAAGGATCAGATCTTTTAATTGATCTTTCTAAGGATGTATTTATTGACTGATCTTTCTAACGATCTTTTGACTGTTCTGCCTCTCGAATCTAAGCATTGAAAGTGTGATTTTCGTAACTTACAGTTAGTTGTGTTGAGATGTCGATAACCCCAATCTTATTTGGATAAACAGTGACTCGATCCAGACGAAACCTTGTTGACCTTGTAAAGTTTAATCCATAAATTGTGAGGATCTTACAACAATGAACATTGGATAGGTCAAAAGATCATAATGTGATCCAGTCCATGAGACATGTGCTGAGATGCATTACTGGGAAATTAACAAAGGGTTGTGCTAACTATACAGGATAAGCTGATCTACAGGAAGGGGAGGAACCAGGGACAGAATAATACATAGAACATTTAAAGGCATATCACAAAGCATATGAAACATGACACGGAATGACGGCGGAGCCTGGGACGCCATTCCTCATACCCATAAGTGGACGAGGGGGCGGGCAGTTACTGAAGAGCAGGAAGATCATTGAACTATGAGAGCACTCAACAGCACCCTCACAATTCATTGAGAACTACAAGCCATCTGCTGCAATGACAGACAGTAGTTGTAGTTCATTCATTCACAGAACTCTGCAAATGAATGATGTGGCCATGTGGGCTGCACTGTTTTCTTTAAATTGTGACAGTGGGTGCGTGGAGAAAAATCCCTGCCACTGTCAAAATGGGAAGGATCAGGGGTGCAGGGAACTGCTGGAGCATGTTACACATTACACCCTAAATGTGGGTGTAACATATAACATGCTACCAAAGGTGAACTTAAAGTGGTAGTAAACTCTGTTATACCACTTATGTCTACAGGTAAGCCTATGAAAAGGCTTCCTTGTAGGTTCTGTGAATATCTCCTAAACTTACGGTTTTTTTTGGCCCGTGCGCTCTCTCTCTCTCTCCCTTTCCCCTCTTGCTATTTTTTCAGGATCTCTGATAATATACACTGTTATTTCAAAGAAATAGGAAATGGGGTTTAGTGGACTACCAGGTGACACGAAATGATGAGTGGAAAAATTAAGGTGCTATCATGGATTGTGAGGGGGTTGGGTGATAAGGGTAAGAGACAGGCAGTCTTTGAAGCAATTGAGTTTTATAAACCTACAATAATATTTTTGCAGGAGACCCACCTTGAGCGTGAGGATATGAAGCTTTTTGAAAGATCAAGATTTACATATCAAACTCACGTGGTATATTCTACCTACTCTCGAGGCGTCAGCATCCTGATCTCTCGTTCGATATGGTTCTCATGCAGAGAGCATTAAAGATACAGAGGGTCATTATATTGTACTCCTTTGCTCATTAAATGATAAAAACTTTTTGTTGGTGAATGTCTATGTTCCTCCCCATACAGTGACAAAGTGTTGAAAAATGTGTTTAAGAAAATGACACAATGGTCGAATTCACCCTAATTTTACCCTAATTTACTCTAGTAATGAAAGACTTTAATAATATAATGAATGTGGAGGAGGATAGACATAGCACCATAAAAGGTAAACAAAGAATGAGGAGAACTTGATTTGCTGGCTATACACAAGAAATGGGTTAGTGGATTTGTGGAGAATTAGAGAGAGAATATTCTTGCTGTTTGAGCACATATGGATCTTTGTCAAGAATAGACTTGGCCTTGGGGAATGATATTTTTTCCCCAAGGCTAGAGTCAAATCAATATTGCCCTAGGGGGCTTTCTGATCATTTCCCACTTATATTGACTATACAGACTGAGGGATAGTTGGCTCCTCCACCCTGGAAAATTAATCCACAGTGGTTATTATTAATGACAGAGAGAACATGATAGAACAACAGTTAATAGAATTTTTTAAAGAAAATAAAAACTCAACATCCTTATTAGTAGTTTGGGATACTATGAAGGCATATATGCATGGGGTAATGATTAAAGAAATATCCAAAATTAAGAGATCATCTAGAAGTCGTGAGGAGGAGGTAATGCAAGGGGTGACTCAAACAGAGCAGGACTATATTACGGACCCCACAGAAGAAAAGCGCTTAGCCTGGCAGGAAGCTCAAAAAAGTTACAAAATGTTATTTTTAACTAAAGCAGAAAATTGCAGATTTTTTCAAAACCAAAAACATTACGAGACAGGGAACAGGTGGGACATTTGTTAGCTGCAATAGCTCGGGCTCAAGAGGGTCCGATAACTATCGCAGCAGTTAAAGATGCAGAAGGTGTAGTGAAATATGACACAGGTAGCATTCAGGATATATCTGTTGACTTCTATACCTTACTTTATGAATCAAAGGTGGAGAAGTCAATGAACCAAGAAAAAAAATGTATGGACAAATTGGTACTTCCAAAACCTAAATTAGAGGAAAGATATTTTCTCAACAGTCCTATATCCCTGGAAGAGTTACAACAAGCAGTTGCACAGACACATAATAATAAAGCTCCCGGGATGGAAGGGATATAAAAAATTTGGTAAGATTCTGTTGCCAGAATTATTGGAAATACTAAAAGATGCTTTTCAGAAACAAAGACTTTCAGAGTTAATGCAGGAAACGATAGTTATAGTAATTCCAAAACATGATAAGGATTCAATGTTGCCAATATTGCCCTATCTCCCTCCTCACCTCAGATGTTAAGATATTGGCCTGGGTTCTTGCAAATAGATTATCATGCTATATTTGATCCATGAGGACCAAACAGGTTTCATCCCAACAAGAGCAACATTAACAAATATTCGTAGACTTTTTTAAAATATGCAACTCCCCATAAAAAATACGGGATCTAGAGCAATATTATGTTTGGATGCCCAAAAAGCCTTTGATATGGTGGAGTGGGAAAATCTATGGGTCGCATTGGAGTCTTTTGGTATAGGCCCGGGATTTTTAAAGTGGGCCAAAATGTTATATAGAGAACCAAAAGCAAGGGTAAGAATTAACAATACATTATCAAGATCATTTAATTTCTCTAGAGGGACAAGGCAGGGATGCCCCCTGTCCCCATTGTTGTTTGCATTAGCGGTGGAACCTCTGGCCCTTGCGATTAGACAATCAGTGGAAATAGTTGGGTTTCGACGAGCAGCAAGAGAGGATAAAGTGGCTTTCTATGCAGATGACGCTCTTTTTTACCAGGGGGATACCTCAAAGTCACTAGCGGAATTTATGAACCTTATCTCCATATTTGGGGCGAATCTCAGGCTTCCAGATTGGGATCATTCTGAACTACTACCATTAGACAAGTTAAATGCCCTTTTATTAAACCACGCGTCTCAAATTCAAATTAAGCATACAGTGAGATATTTGGGGATTGAGATATCACGGAATGTAAAAGACTATATTAAACTGAACCTTAAATCTTTACTGGCGAAATTTAAGGATAAATGCCGAATCTGGTGTAAACTACCATTGACAGTGATAGGTAGAGCAAATCTTGTTAAAATGATTTGGACCCGTCAATTGCTTTACGTGTTTAATAATTCTCCCGTATGGATCACAATATTTTAGTTTAGAAAAATAGAATCCCTCTTTAGAGAACTTATTGAGAAGAAAAAACAACCACGCATAAAGTTAACATTAATGTTAAATACGGAGGCTGGTGGACTGGGGATTCCCCATTTGAAAAGTTAGTTCCTAGCCTCACAAATACAATTTTTTTTTGAAAAGACAGTAATATCAGACTCTGATCCTATACAGGGTCTGCTATTATCAGTATATTCCGACTACCCATTGATTTCCTTATTGGAGACGAGAAACCAATTGTCTAATAAAGGATTTATTATGGGTGAATTGTTTGACAGGGTATGGCAAGGAATGACAAAAATTACGGAAGTAAAAGGTTTTACGGTATACACCCCATATGGAATAATAGTAGCTATGTGGAACTGATGAAATTGGAAGTGTTTGAGATATGAAGGCTTAAGAGACTAAGGTATATAACACAGCTATTCCAGGATGAAAGGATAAAAACTTTTATTGAACTAAGAGATGAATATAATATCCCAAATCAAAGATTCTTTCAATTTTTACAGCTTAGACATGCAGTACAAGCACAAGGCCAATTGACAGAAATGAAATTTAATAAATCAGAGGTTATAGCCTTGTTGGAAAAGACAAGAAAAAAGTCTGATCTCACAGATTCATGACATACTATATGATAAATTTAATGGAACAGTGGATATACTAGCAAGATCAACATGGTCTTGTGACATAGGGGCAATCTCAGATGAACAATGGGCATTGGCACTGTTGGTAACACCTTAGTCATCCCTATCCCCAACACAAAATCTAACACAATTATTTATACTACACAGGGCTTACTATACACCAGAGAAATTATTTAAATGGAAACGTAGAGATACAGCTCAATGCCCCAGGTGTAAAGGGAGCCCTGCTAACTTGATTCATATGTTATGGAGATGCCCCAAACTCCATCGCTACTGGAATGAAGTGGCATTAATGATTAATAGTGCTTTTGGGACCGGCTTGTCTCCAGAACCAGGAGGATGCCTTTTGGGTATCCTGGACGAATGGGGAATCCCGAGGGAATATAGGATATCAATAACCAGGATCCTATTTCAGGCTCGTAAGCTTATAGCGCAAAAGTGGATATCACTATGCCCACCTACAATAGCAGAATGGAGGACACAAATAAGGGAAACCTTAGTCAAGGAAAAGTATATATTTTTACATAGAGGCTGTCCAGGGAATTTTGAAAAGATAAGGAGAAGATGGCCTGACATTTTGGATGTATAAACTGGGAGAGGGGGGAGGGGGGAACGCGGGTGCCAGGGGGGGGGGGTGTTTTTTTTTTTTTTCTTCTTACCCCATCTCATCCTGTGCCGGGGTTGTATGTTGGGTTTATGTTGTTTGTTATTCTTGTTGTTTTCTTTTTGTATGAAAAAATGATAAAAAATTAACTGATAAAAAAAAAAAACCTGCACAGTTTAGGAGATATTCAGAGTGCATGTAACCGGTGACGTCACTGGCACATGCGCTCTGAAGGTCTGGCATACAGTGCCAGACCTTCAGAGCCTGTGCCATAATCAGCAGCTCCTGCACGCCTACGCAGAAGTGACGTCATTGTGCCCCCGGCCACTCATGTAGCCGGAGACTGCAAACCTGGAAAGAAGACCGGGGAGATGGAAGCCCTCTCAGTGGTGACATTGTGGCGCTGGAGGGCTTTGTTTGAGGTAAGTCTCTCATAATTTGCTAGTATGCAATTCACTACTAGCACATTATGACATTGCCTTGCAGGGAATTTATTCTTTCCTTCAACTGCGGTTTACTACCGTTTTAAGCCTAGTGCACACCATGCGATTATCGGATTTATGATCGCCCGTTTTTTTGGAATGCTAGTCTCCATATCGAAAATGAATAGGTTACTAAAGTTTAAAAATTTTAGTACGACAGAATAAAGATTCGGAAGTGATGTAATTTATTTGTATTGTATTTTCGGATAAAATCTGTACTGATTAAATGAAAAGCATCCAATCTGGTATCGTGTGAGAAAAATTTTTGTGTTTTCTCCCTTCGGAAAATTACGGACGACAGCTATGCACTAACGACCAGATTATCGTACGATCGATTTGAAAGCGGTATTTTTTGTATCATATTCTGATCGTGTGTACAGGGCCTTATCCTTTAAGCTTCATTGTCCGCTCATATTGTATTGTGTTGGATCACGTTTTATTGTGTTTCCTAGATATAGGGGCTTATTTGTGATAACTTGGGGGGCAGATGTTGTAACATTTTTAACCACATGGAGGGATTTTTTTTTAGGCTGTAATTGTCATTAAACCATTACCATTTATTCTATCATGTATTGTGTGTTTCAGTAAACTTTTGCAATTTTGTCTCTAGCCCTTACTACCATTTCTTGCTTCTGTGTTTTTATTAGATGTAATACCTTATTCCTGGCTCCAGCAGGGTCCCTTTATCTGTGGGACCAGTCCAGAACTGCCACCTCTCTAAGGTCTAAGGGTCATGGTTGCATGCGCACCTCCTCACATACAATCCAGGATTATTATTCTTGCACTGCGCATGAAACACCAAGAGACTGCCCACAACCCGCACACCACCCAGTGCTTCAGGCAGAAAAGAACAGCTCTGGAGAAAATGATAGGGTAAAAAATACACCTCCCTGCCCCAGAATAAACAAGCATTTAAAGTGTTAGTTAACCTTTAACTGGTTATGGACCACCCCACGCAGATATACTGCCGCAGGGCTGCCCTCCTGTGCAAAATCATGTACCTGTACATAATTTCATGCACTGGGGTGTGCCACCGGCGACCCGCTGTGATTGGAGACATGATCGTTCTATGTAAACAAGGCAGACCGCCGTTCTGTGAGAGGGGAAGATGGAGATCTTGTGTTCCTTCTAATAAGAAACAGGGATCTCTGTCTTCCCCCAGTCAAAGCACCCCCAACACAGTTAGAAAGCACTCCCTAGTCACACATTTAACCCTTTGATTGTCCCTGATGTTAACCCCTTCCCTGCCAGTGTCATTAGTACAGTGACAGTGCATTTTTTTAGCACTGATGACTGTATTGGTGTCACTGGTCCCCAAAAAGGCACACTAATGCCACGTACACACGATCAGGATTTTGGTTGGAAAAAGATATGATGGCTTTTCCAACGGGATTCCACTCAAGCTTGCCTTGCATACACACTGTCACACAAAAGTTCGCTGAACTTTTGACCGTCAAGAACACGGTGACGTACAACACTACGACGAGCCGAGAAAATAAAGTTCAATGCTTCTGAGCATGCGTCAAATTGTTTCCGCGCATGCGTAGGAATTTCTGGAATTGCTGGAATTGCTACAGACGATCGCATTTTCGCATAGGAACTTTTTCCGACCGAAAAATTGAGAACATGCTCTCAATCTTTTGCTGGCTGGAATTCCGCCAGTAAAAGTCCGATGGAGCATACACACGGTCGCATTTTCCGACCAAAAGCTCTCATCGGTCTTTTGCTGGCCGAATTTCCGATCGTGTGTATGCGGCATAAGTGTCAGATTTGTCCGCCGCAATATTGCAGTCCCGCTAAAAATCGCTGATCGCCGCCATTACTAGTAAAAAAAAAAAATAATTCAATAAATATATCCCATAGTTTGTAGACGCTATAACTTTTGCGCAAACCAATCAGTATACGCTTTTTGTGATTTTTTTTTACCAAAAATATGCAGGAAAATATATATTGGTCTAAATTGATGAAGAAATTAGATTTTTTACATTTTTTTTATTGGGAATGTTTTATAGCATAGAGTAAAATTTTTATTTTTTTTTAAATTGTCAGTCTTTTTTGTTTCAAGCGCAAAAAATAAAAACCAAAGAGGTGATCAAATACCACCAAAAGGAAGCTTTATTTGTGGTAAAAAAAAAAAAGGACATCAATTTTATTTGGGTACAGCGTCGCACGACCGCGTGATTGTCAGTTAAAGTAACGCAGTGCCGTATTGCAAAAATTTGCCTGGTAATCAAGGGGGATTAATTTTTCTTGGGCTGAAGTAGTTAAGAACATTTTTTTTTTAAATCCATATGCATACCCATATTAAAAAAAATCTATATCCATTACAGCTTTGACTGTACATTAAAATGCTCTCTTCCATTTTTAAAATTGATCCTTTCTTTAGAAGCTGCTTTAACCATTGGCTTCACCTCTGCCTGGATGGCAGTACAGGCTGACCATTGGATGGGCGGCCTCACTGAAAACCCACGAACGAGCACAGGCATGCTCAGTCTGCTCTCTCTTGCAGCAGCGGCTGAGCTTGGCTTTTTGAGAGTGAGAGGGCAGTCTGCGCATGCATGGTTAAGTAAAATGAGTTCTCGTAGCCAAGTGTTTGTTTGGGAGGTGCTAGGGTTATGCATCCAACGGTATGAGAGAGAGGGAAACAGGCACAGGAAATGGGCATAATGACAATCGTGTGACGAGGACTGCCGGTATTGGACTGAAAGGGCTCATTTACATTTGTCTTCAACAAGGCTTCAGGCATGGCTTTGTTAACCACTCCAGCCCCAGAAGATTTGGCTGCTGAATGACCAGGCCATTTTTTGCATTTCGGCACTGCATCGCTTTACCTGACAATTGCGCGGTCGTGCGATGCTGCACCCAAACAAAATTGACGTCCTTTTTTCCCCACAAATAGAGATTTCTTTTGCTGTTATTTGATCGCCTCTGCATTTTTTATTTTTTGCGCTATAAACAAAAAAAGGACGATAATTTTGAAAAAAACACAATGGGGGTTATTTACTGAAGGAAAATCCACTTTGCACTGCAAGTGCACTTGAAAGTGCAGTCGCTGTAGATCCCAGGGGGACATGTAAGGAAAATAAAAAACTGCATTTTAGCTTGCACATGATTGGATGATAAAATCAGCAGAGCTTCCCCTCATTTCAGATCTACCCCTTAGATTTAGAGCGACTGCACTTCCAAGTGCACTTGTAGTGGAAAGTGGATTTGCCTTTTGTAATTAACCCCTAATATTTTGTACTTTTTTGCTATAATAAATATTCCCATTTTTTTTTTCAGTTTAGGCCGATATGTATTCTTCTACATATTTTTGGTAAACAAAATCGCAATAAGCGCATATTGATAGGTTTGCGCAAAAGTTATAGCGTCTACAAAATAGTGGATAGATTTATAGAATTTTTATTATTATTATTTTTTTACTAGTAATGGCGACGATCTGCAATTTTTATCGGGACTGCGACATTATGACGGACACATCAGACACACATTTTTGGGACCATTGGCATTTATACAGCGATTAGTGCTATAAAAATGCACTGATTACTGTATAAATGTCACTGGCAGGGAAGGGGTTAACACTAGGGGGCGATCAAGGGGTTAACTGTGTTCCCTGGGTGTGTTTCTAACTGTAGGGGGAGGGGACAGACTTAGAGGAAATGACAGATCGTGGTTCCCAGCTATTAGGTACACACGATCTGTCACTCCTCTCGGAACAGAACAGGGATGTGTGTGTGTGTTTACACACACACATCCCTGTTCTGCCTCTCGTGCCCGCAATTGCTTGTGGCCGGCAGTCATCGTGACCGTCGGCCACGAGCATCCGAACCCCCGCAGTGCAGCTATCCCGATCCCGCGAGCCGACATATAGCTACAACGGTTCGCTGGATCGTGCCGACCTGCCGCAGTATGATGATGGCGGATGGTCGGCAAATGGTTAAAGCTCTCTGAATGCCAGTCAAAGCTCCTGTCACTAAATAAAATGGTTAGCTTACAGTCCTATTTACACCTGCTTTTGCTTTGCTTTGCTTCGGCTTCGCTTCAAAAATGATACCCCATGTAGCTTTAGTGGTGCTTCAAAGCGTCTTCAAAGCCTCCATAGAAGTCTATGGCAAAGCTCGCTTGAAGCCCCACCGAAGCTCCACCAAAGCCCCATCGAAACCTCATCGAAGCACCAAGCAAAAGCAGGTATAAACAGGACTAAGCTAACTATTTTATTTACTGACAGGAGCTTTGACTGGCATTCAGAGAGCTTTAACAAAGCCTGTCCGAAGCCTTGTTTTGAAGCAAGTGTAAACTAGCCCAAAGGGAAGCTCGGGACTTTGCTGGAACATAGAGAGGGCAAGTAGAATTTGCACAAAATCTTTTTTAACACAGGGGAGAGACTGAAAATGAAAATAAAATGGAACTGGCATTCCATTTTAAACACTTGGATAGGGATAAAAAATGGTTCCAAGCCATCTCCAAGTGATATCTTCAAACTCCGTGCAAAACACGCTATGTGAATTGTCCCCTTTAGAAACTCTAACTCCTGACAGCGAGTCTGATAGTGATAAATGTATCTGCTCTTTTTTCTCTTTCCAGTAGTGCTGTTGGATTTGACAATGATATTTGCAGAATACGATTTGTTGGAGTTTTCAGATCGCCTAAGAAAATCATCCTCAATTAGCTTCTGAAAGACATCCAAGCTGCCCAGTTTTGACAGATTAAAAGTGAAGCGTAGCTGCCAGGGTTAGGTGGAACGGCAGAATTGCTCGTCTGGAGAGAAGGCTCTGCCTGCAGCCCGACTGCCGCCACTTCATGACCGGCATCTGAAAGTTGGTTCAGCAAGATTGACATTAGCCCTTCAGAAAGTGGAGGAAGTCAAGTGTGGGGATAAGTCAAAGTCACTCTAAGCTCCACATATGTGTATGCGCAAATAAAAAGCTTAATGCTAAACTGCAGGCACATATTAAAAACAATAATAAATGCTGCTGTGTATTACCTTGGAAGCAATGAAATGTGTTTTTGCATTTAGCTAGCATAAGTACTTGAATTTGTCTGGATATCAATCTCTTGAGATCTCCTGCACAGCGGCACTCTGAGGGAGGAAGGAGCAGTACTAGGAGCCAGGTAGTCTCTGTTGCTGGCATATGTGCTGAAAGAGAACATGCAGACAGGAGGAGAGAGCAGAATGAACAGAGCTGACTTATTAGTTTGTTACTGAGAGGTGTAGAAAAAAAAATCACAAGCTCATAGGTGCGCGCAGCCTATTGCATTAGGGCGTGCACCCCAAAGCTCAAACACAGAGTAACAGAGGCAGTAGCTAGGCAGTGGCGAGTGCAAAGCACATGTGAAAGAGTCTTCTTTTTTATTTGTATTATTTTATTTTATTTTATTTTTGAACTGCCTTTTTGGGGGTCTTTGGTGAAATAACAGGGTTCTAAACAGATTCTTGATGTCTTACATTTAAGACTGAAAAAGGGACTGAGGACAGGATGGAGGCGCAGATGCTAGAACCAATCTCACTACAGCACAGCCGGAGGGAAGGAGAGGAGGAGGAGCTGGCAGCACTGCAATGGGAGGAACAAGAGGAGTGATATCTGCAAAAGGCAGTACAGCCGGTTTTCCTGATGCCTGAACCCCCCTTTTGAACTAATAGGACAAGGTGATTAGGGTGTGCCCTGGCACACTTGGCACACCTCCTGCGCACGCCTATGCACAAGTTTGACTGAACAGAATAATAAAACCTTTGCCAGTCAAGACAGTTCAGACATGTATCTCAACGTAAGTATTTGTCAGTTTGTCTACAGTTCGGATTTAGAAATTTAGATTTAGTTGATGACTAGGTTGAGGCCCACTTTTTTCAAAGTTGTTCAGTTATCAAAGCTCAGATGACCCTAACCCCTTACTCAAATGCAACTATTCATCTGTTTTTTTTTTTAACAATTTTATATTTCTACTGTACAGGGCAGGGGTCTCCAAACATTTCAGTACAAGGGCCACACTGTATATTTTACAACTATTCGCTGGCTGAAAAAAAAAAGTTTTATAAAAAAAAAACACACACTCCAAGGAACTTTGAATTAAAATCCCCCATTACATAAGAAGTCCTCCCATCAAATCAGAAGCCCTCCCATCACATCAGAAGCCCCTCGCTGCATCAGAAGTCCTCCCATCATATCAGAAGCCCCTCGCTGCATCAGAAGTCCTCCCATCACATCAGAAGCCCCTCGCTGCATCAGAAGTCCTCCCATCACATCAGAAGCCCCTCGCCACATCAGGAGTCTTCCCAGCACACCAGATGCCCTCCCATCACATTAAAAGCCCCTCACCACATCACAAGTCCTCCCATCACATCAGAAGACCCTCATTACATCAGAAGTCCTCCCATTACATCAGAAGTCCCTTGCCACATCAGAAGTCCCTTGCCACATCAGAAGTCCTCCCATCACATCAGAAGCCTCTCATTACATCAAAAGCCCCTCGCCACATCAGAAGTCCTCCCATCACATCTGAAGCCCCTAATTGCATCAGAAGCCCCCATCACATCAGAAGTCCTCCCATCACATCAGAAGCCCCTTGCCACATCAGAAGTCCTCCCATCACATCAGAAGCCCCTCGCTGCATCAGAAGTCCTCCCATCACATCAGAAGCCCCTCGCCACATCAGGAGTCTTCCCAGCACACCAGATGCCCTCCCATCACATTAAAAGCCCCTCACCACATCACAAGTCCTCCCATCACATCGGAAGACCCTCATTACATCAGAAGTCCTCCCATTACATCAGAAGCCCCTTGCCACATCAGAAGTCCTCCTATCACATCAGAAGCCTCTCATTACATCCAAAGCCCCTCGCCACATCAGAAGTCGTCCCATCACATCTGAAGCCCCTCATTGCATCAGAAGCCCCCATCACATCAGAAGTCCTCCCATCACATCAGAAGCCCCTTGCCACATCAGAAGTCCTCCCATCACATCAGAAGTCCTTACCTTATTGAGTTGTACTTAATATTACAAGTGAAAAATTTATAGAAAGAAGAAGAAATAAAAAAAAGTCCAAAGTAGTGAAACAGTCCTTCAGACAGTAAGTGCACCATCCATCACCAGAAAAAGTGCGTGATCCTGAATAAATCCCTCCACCTTACACAGTGCCTGCTTACCATCTAGTGATGACCTCCTATTACAGAAGGTCAATCTCGCTTGTGTGACTCAAAAACCCAGCCAGGGCCTTTATATATCCAGGGGGACTTTAAATCGAAGATAACGAAATCCGCCACTTTAAGAAGGCTCAGTCATAAGAGTTCCTCAAAAAAACATTTATTCCATTTAAAAAATATTGCATTCACAGAAATAAACTTTCAAACATGCATAAAATGTAAAAGCCAGCCAGCTTTGTGTAGCAGCCTGTCCTTCTAGAAATTGCGTACATGGAGACATCAGCACATCGCTCCACCCGACACGTTTCGGCACAATCTGACATCGTCCTGGGCACCATTCTGCAAAAAAAAATTAAAAGTCAGCAGCTACAAATACTGTAGCTGCTAACTTTTAATATAAGGACACTTACCTATCCAGGGATCCCGCAATGTCAGCACCCCAAGCCGATTCTTCAGTTGTCTTCGGGTTCTGGCACTGGCATTGTAAGTAAGGGAAACCGGCAGTGAAGCCTTCAGCCTTCAGGCTTCACATCCGGTTTCCTACTGTGAATGCGCGAGTCATGCTTCACTTTCTGAATGGTCCTGCCATCTTCAGGGACCTCTGTGTGACCCAGAAGGCAGCGGGGTGAAGGAGGAGGGGCTGAAAATGTTGTAGATTGCCGATCAGTGATCTTACCCAGAAGTGGGAGCATGTATCTGTCAAAACCAGGTACCTGCTCCCCCCAAAAAAGTGCCAAAATGTGGCAGTGGAAGGGGGGAGTGTTCGAACAAGCGGAGCTTCCCCTTTTGGATGGAGCTCCGCTTTAAACAACTTTAAAAAAAGGTAAACACAACACAGGGATAAGGCTTTCTAATTATGCCATGTGACTGTAATTTTCAAATCTCATTGGACATAGCTGAAAATAACTGTCACATTTTCGAAAATAAGTATCCTGCTGTGTTAGGTTGGTGAGTTAAAGTTTTTGTTACCCCAGCATTTCATATTTCTGATATGTGCCTGCTGTACCATGTACGTGTATGAAAAAGTTTCCTGTTCTCTTTGTATTGCTTACTTTGTGTGACATCCCTGGTGTCCCTGTCAGTCCCTCTGCTTTCCTATCAAAAACTAACCACACTAAGCAGGAGAACACTTCATGGTCATTTCTCTAGCTATGCTGGGAACTCAGTGTGCTCTCCTCCAATGATCAAACTTGTCCTAACACATCTCCCCCTGCACAGCCTTGCACTGGGAAGCTCAGTGTAGTGTTGTTTCTCCTACCCCCAGTGCTCATGCAGCTGAGAACAGAGGGAACGGAGTTTATGTGATCACATAAAAAAGGGGAAAAAAAGGAATTTAGAATGTTTTTTATATACACAAATAGTTTGCCTTGTATTTCTATTTTAAACTGAATGGGTAGTTTTACAAGGAGATCATTTACATATACGTTTAGCCTGTAGTGTCTAGGGCTGACCTTTAAGACACACCAGTGTTAGGTTTTATAAACACCAATAGATAAAAATAAAAAATTTGGATTACTTGTTCTCTTGAGTATAATCTGCCAGGGGTGGATGAGTAATGCCACCTACAGACATGACGAATGTCAGAATAAAGAACAATTAGAACGAGTCTCAAGGCTTCTCATGCCTGTGGGCACCCTTAGGGTCAACATTCCTAGAGTGAGGCTTTGCTCTTGGTCATCATATCACGACTAAGATGAGCTTGTGGGAAACTCGCAATGTATAAATTAAAACTGTAGCTTATACTGTCAGCTTTCTGCACAATGTGCCTCTGCAATGGAGCCCAGAGGTTTCCCGAAGTGTCTTCAGCATTGATTTTAGGTATAGATAGAACCTCTAAGAATTCTGTAGCCCTACCGGCATGTGCCATCCCTTTTCCCATAAGAGCAAGCAAATTTGAGGCATTTCCCTTTGGGCACAATGGATTCTTCAAGTCAGTAAAAACATAAGAGAATTTGACAGGTAATTAACATGATCTACAAAGATGATTATTTCATTTAACTTCCTTTAACATCAAATATGTCAGAAGTGACAAGCTGAGTTTCAAGATATATGATGACTAAGACTAGAGCAAGGATGGCAAGTGTAACTAACTTTCCTGAATCAAAGTAAGGAAAAACATAGACCGTGCCTTCCCAGATTCTTTGCCCAGCACAGGATCATGTGACAAGATGCTGTAGACTTGCAGTGAAGCAGTGTGAGAAGCTTGATGAATATGGGACAAAAAGGGACACACTTAAAGGGCCTGTCCACCCAAGTGATATCCAACTTATAGTTAAAGCGGACCTTCAGTCATTTTTTTCAACTTTCCATCTATTAATTCTTCTGCCCTTGTTGTTTTAACTTTGGATAGTAAAACACTTTTTTTCCTGCCAGTAAATACCTTATACAGCCCACTTCCTGTTTCTTGTCTGATAAAAAGCCTAGGCTTATGACATCATGCGCAGCTCTCTCTATCACTCTCTCTCACTCTCTTGAGAGTTTGCCAGGAAAGGAGGAGGGATTAGTCATAAGAGGGCCAATGAGAGCTGCAGAGCTGGAGGTGTGCCTCTGTGTGAATCCAAGAAGTGAACAGGCAGCTGCTTCAGTTGCCCACAGTTAAAATGGTTGCATCCAGACTCAGTGGAGGGAGATTTCTATATATAAAATAATATGGAAAGTGGTTGGAGGGAAGCTTCAAAATGCCAAAGATGTTTTTATTACAAATTATGTCAGCAGACTGCAGTTCCGCTTTAAGGGTGGGCAAAATGCCTCTCCACGCCCTCCTACTCTATCTGACTGGATTTTTATGTAAATGGGCTCATTTCTTTTAAAAAACACACATATTTTTTAAGAAATGAAATGAGAAAGTTTAATGCTATCTGGTTACAATGGTTCGAGATTATGGGAATTGTATTGGAATAGGGTAATTCTGGTTTCTTAATACTGGTGCACATATTTGAACGCTACATGGTATTTTTCCTTAGAGATTTTTTTTTTAAGGTCAGTTATAGCTGATATTATTATGTAACTGTATTTATTCATGTGCTATATATATATATATAACAACTACTTAGGGCATATACACATATTGGTAAGTACATGAATAAATACAGTATATATATATATATATATATATATATATATATATATATATATATATATATATACATGTATATACTCGAGTATAAGTCGTTCCGAGTATAAGTCGAGGCCCTAATTTACCACAAAAAAATGGGAAAAACTTATTGACCCGAATATAAGACGAGGGTGAGAAATGCACAGCTACTGTAAGTGGAAAAGAGGGTCAACAATGCCCATTTGCAGCCTCACTGTGCCCATTTGCATGCCTCACTGTGCCCATTTGCAGCCATAGGTCCCCCGAACTTCAAACTCGGTAGTTAAGGGTTCCTAGATGCCCCCTAGCTGCAGCCAAAATTTGGGGTCTCTGAACCCAAAGTATCCCGAAATGACATTACTGCAGATGGACACAGTTGACCGACTTTGGGGCCCCGTATCTCGGGGCCACTTAGTGTAAGGAACCCCAAATTTGCACCATAAAATATCCAAAGCTGGGATTTCTAGCACCAAGGGGCCCCAAGATACAGGGCCCCAAATGAAAATGTCAAGCATTTTTCTGCAGCAGAGAATGACATTTTCCAAACTGATTTTGGGGCCCCGTATCTCAGGGCCACTTGGTGCTAGGAACCCCAGCTTTGGATATTTTATGGTGCAAATTTGGGGTTCCTTACACTAAGTGGCCCCGAGATACGGGGCCCCAAAGTCGGTCAACTGTGTCCATCTGCAGTAATGTCATTTCGGGACACTTTGGATATGTTGTGGTATCAGGTCCACTGGGTTTGCATACCAAATTTGGGGTTCCTAGCACCAAGTGGCCCTGAGATACGGGGCCCCAAAGTCGGTTCAGAAAATGTCAAGCACTTTTCTGCAGCAGAGAATGAAGTATAAGTCGAGGGGGGCACTTTCAGCACAAAAAAATGTGCTGAAAAACTCGACTTATACTCGAGTATATACGGTATATATATATATATATATATATAGAGAGAGAGAGAGAGAGAGAGAGAGATTTTTTTTTTTTTTGGGAAATTTTTTCAAAATAAAATCTGATTAAAAAAGGATGGGCAAAATTGAAAGTTTTGATTTCCATTTCTAGTGAAGGTTAAATTAGTATGTTTTCTGGCAATTTTTAAGGGTGCATTAGGCTTTAAATTGGTTCTGATGATTATGGCTGCACTCCTTTCAACAAACAAAAAAACAGTGAAAATAAAAAAATAAAGTAAACTGACATGAGGGTAACCTGTTTTCGCCCACATAACACTTACAGTATGTGTGGCACAATTGGGTGGGTTTTAACACCCACACACCGCACATATGCATCACTAGGTGGCGGATGTTTCTGTGCTGGGGGTGTGGTCACTGTGCGCTCCCAGCACAGAGATCGAGCTGTCAAAGACAACTCTCTGTCCCTGCTAACAATCAGTAGCCGGCAGGACCGGTTCCTGATCATGTGACCACTTAAACCGCTAAAAATCACCAATTCTTCCTGCCTCCGGGCATTCAGAACCTTTTGAAGGGACACCCAAAATTCACACACACACAAATGCAAAGAAAAACAAAACAGATCTAACGTAAACTTCTCATTAAGCCAATCTGAGAGTTTCCACTATAGCAAAATTTCACTGTGAAATCAGTTTCATCAGTCACCCTGCTGATCTCTAGTTAAAGCATGGTAGGTGAAGATGCATTGATTTCGGGCTTCTTATGTCTTGGGGAGTGAATTAAGCCCTTTATAATCACTGACTAAGCTCTTGTCTATCTGGAAGTTTTGGGTGTTCCCCGCTCACCTTCTCACCTTTTTCTTCTAAAATAAAAAACGGGCACAGCAATGAACTCAACCAAACACTTGCAATGAGCTCCTGCAATGTAAAATTGCTGCAACAATATTTTTTTTTTTTAAAAAGCAGGTGTCGGTAGGCGACAGCATTCTTTTGCTGGGAAAGAAATCAACGTATGCATTTGTAGAGGGATAGGAAGGGGCAGGTGAAGTTTTGTAGTCCAGTATGTAGGGCTGGCAATACCGGTTGTGATTTCAGTTTAGAAAAGGCTCAGGTTTGTCAGCCCAAACAAGAAGCTAGGTACACACTGGCTTTTTTTGGCAAATCAACAGGTACACTATATTGGCAAAAGAATTGCCTTTACACGCACACGACCTTTAATGGCATCCCAGTCTTAGTCCATAGAGTTCAATATTGAGTTGGCCCACCCTTTGCATCTGTAATAGCTTCAACTCTTCTGGGAAGGCTGACCACAAGGTTTAGGAGTGTGTCTATGGGAATGTTTGATCATTCTTCAAGAAGCACATTTGTGAGGTCAGATACTGATGTGAATGAGAAGGCCTGGCTCATAGTCTACTCTAATTCATCCCAAAGGTGTTCTATCAGGTTGAGGTCAGGCCAGTCAAGTTCCTCCACCCCAAACTTGCTCATCCATGTCTTTATGGACCTTGCTTTGTGCACTGATCCAAATCATTTGGTGGAAGAAGATCATGGTGTGGGGTTGTTTTTCAGGGGCTGGGCTTAGCCCCTTAGTTCCAGTGGAGGGAACTCTTAAGGCGTCAGCACACCAAGACATTTTGGACAATTTCATGCTCCCAACTTTGTGGGAACAATTTGGGGATGGCCCCTTCCTGTTCCAACATGACTGCTCACCAGTGCACAAAGCAAGGTCCATAAAGACATAGATAAGTGAGTTTGGGATGGAGGAACTTAACTGGCTTGCACAGAGTCCTGACCTCAACCCCAAAGAATACCTTTGGCATGAATTAGAGCGGAGACTGCAAGCCACAGGCCTTCTCGTCCACATCAGTGCCTGACCTCACAAATGCGATTCTGGAAGAATGGTCAAACATACCCATAGACACACTCCTAAGCCTTGTGGACGGCCTTCCCAGAAGAGTTGAAGATGTTATAGCTGCAAAGGATGGGCCAACTCAATATTGAACCCTACGGACTAAGACTAGGATGCCATTAAAGTTCATGTGCGTGTAAAGGCAGGCGTATACTTTTACTTTTATAATTTGATACTTACCAATACTTTTGGCAATATAGTGTATTTTATATGTACTCGGTGTTTTTATAGGGATAATACACAAGGGAATGTGCTTGTATTGCAGACATGTACTGGATGTATTTATTTTTCACTGATATACACTTCAAACCAATTGTTTGCCGGTGCGGTGGCATTGCTAGACTATTTGCTCAATTTCATGGCCTTTAACCTTATGGCGTCTCTGCTTTCAGGTTTCATATATAAAGACCAATCTGGTATTCCCATTTTGACCATAATAATAGTTTTGTCTTTTGTCGGTGACAACAGACCCTATCTTCTTAGGCTAATATTCCTTGATACTTAAAAAAAACCCCAATCATTTATTGTAATAAAAAAAAAAACATAAAAAAGTTACAATTGTTGGAGTCTTATCTCAGCCGTGCAGTGAGGTAGAAGTCTTGTTCTGTGCAAAATAATTATTTACTTGTATGGAAAGGGGATTAGCGATTTACATAAGAAGGGAAGTTGGCAGGACAGTGTGTTACAAAAATAGCTTATTTTCTCATCCACTTAGGAAACTGTTCCCAAAAAATTTTACTGAAAATTACTGCCAGGAAACAGCTTATTTTACATATAGTACAAGACAGCGCTATTGCAGCTGAATAAAATATTAGAGCTCTTGGCAGGTCTAGCATAGCAAATGATAACATGTAAATAGAAACATATTGAGCTTTTCTCCTTGTTGATACAATTGTACCTCAAGTTTGGAGGCTGTCCAGGTTCTTTGCAGTTTGAAGATGTATTGGAGTACATGTCTCATTTATAGCTTTCGAAAGAATCGTCAGTGACGGGACAGGGTCGGTGGTTGTGACAATGTCGCTGTGCAGTATTGGCTGTCGGTATGGAGAATTGAATGGCTCGTGACACAACAGAAACAGTGTTCTATATATAATAGAAACATAGAAAAGTGACAGCAGAAAAAGACCCGAGTAGTCCATTGAGTCTGCCCATTTTAGTTATTTTTTTTTCATTAACCTTGTTGTCTGACTATAGATCCAAGGCTGATGCAAGGATTTTTGACACCCTAGGCGAAACCTCATTTTGCAGCCCCCCCTATTGGCTCCACCCCTGACTCCACCCCCTTTGCCCTGTCCATGTATACCCCACCTTTTTAATGAAGCACCCATCAAACGCAGCCCACCAGCGCCCATCAATTGCAGCCTCACCAGTGGCCATCAAATGCAGCCTCACCTGTTCCCATTAAATACAGTCTCACCTGTTCCCATTAAATACAGTCTCACCTGTGCCCATTAAATACAGTCTCACCTGTTCCCATTAAATACAGTCTCACCTGTGCCCATTAAATACAGTCTCACCTGTGCCCATCAAATACAGTCTCAGCTGTGCCCATCAATTCTGCCTCACCTGTGCCCATCAAATACAGTCTCAGCTGTGCCCATCAATTCCACCTCACCTGTGCCCATCAAATACAGTCGCAGCTGTGCCCATCAATGCCGCCTCACCTGTGCCCATCAAATACAGTCTCAGCTGTGCCCATCAATGCCGCCTCACCTGTGCCCATCAAATACAGTCTCAGCTGTGCCCATCAATTCTGCCTCACCTGTGCCCATCAAATACAGTCTCAGCTGAGCCCATCAATGCTGTCTCACCTGTGCCCATCAAATACAGTCTCAGCTGTGCCCATCAATGCCGCTTCACCACTGCCAATCAATGCAGCCTCACGGGGGGGCTCGGTACACACTTGGCATTTGGGATTTGGCAGATCAGTGAATATACATATATACTGAATCTACATATATAATGAATATATGTAATATATGTATATACATATATAATGATACATATATAATCTCATTATCTAAGACAGACAGCAACAGTTTTTACTCACCACACCATGTGAGATGATGGTCTTGGGCTCAGCAAACTTGTATGGACGTGACCCTGTGCTGCTTGCTGCCTGTTCCTCGCTCGCAGGGTCGCACCAATCTAAAATTCTGATATATGCTGTATTTGCCTCTGTGTCGGGTGCCTCTTCCAGGCTCCTGCTCCACCTGTCCCCAAGCCCGGAGAGCCGCCACCGGGCGCCAAGCTATGTTGTCCCATCATGATTTACTCCACTTCAGCAGTGTGAGTGTGTGTGACATGGTCAGGGGGGGTGCGTGCTGGACACACACGTCAGAGCGACGGAGAGCGGAGAGCGTCCTGGGGGGCTGCACTGACGGCGCTGTACACACACATCATATCAGAGTGGAGAGCACCCTGGGGGGTGGGCTGGACCTGGACACTGTCACATGTCACTCACTGTCAGAACGATCTCCGCTCCGAATCAGAGCACAGAGTGGAGAGCTTGCTGGGGGGGTAGGAATGGGTTCTGAAGTGGAAACACGTCAGAGCGGCGGGACCCAGGCAGGGGGGGAGTGCTGGACTGTACAGTGGACACATGTCACACAGTGTCAGAGCAGAGACCGGGGGGGGGGGGGGGGCAAGGGCGCTGCTTCACACATATAGCGGCTGACTGGTGTTAGTTGTAAGCTCTGTGGACTGACAGTGCAGAAGTAGTATAACCAGCGGCCTAGGCGGCAGTGCGCCGGCCCTGTATAGAGCTATGTTTATCCCAGGCATGTTTAAAGCCATTTACTGTTGACTGTCTTACTACCTCTGTTGGTAGTTTATTCCAATCATCAACTACCCTTTCAGTAAAATAATACTTTCTAAGATTCATTTTGACTTTCCTCCAGTTAGTTTGAAGTCATGTCCCCGTGTTATTGATTTCGGTTTCATTTTGAAAAGACTGCCCTCCTAAACCTTTTTCACCCCCTTGATGTATTTAAAGGTTTCAATCAAGTCTCCCCTTTCCTTTCTTTCCTCTAGACTGTACATATTAAGTTCCTGAAGTTGCTATTGTTATGTTTTACCCCCCAAACCTTTCACCCTTTTTGTTACCCGTCTCTGGACTCGTTCTATCTTATCAATATGTTTCTGTAAGGGAGGTCTCCAGAACTGGACACAGTATTCTAAATGAGGTCCCACTAAAGATCTATATGGGGGAATCAGGACCTCCTTCCTCCTGCTGGTGATCCCTCTAGTGATACATCCTAGTATTCTATTCCACTTTTCCACTACATGGTCACACTGTTTATTCATTTTGCCATCATCTGAAAAAAGCACCCTAAATCTTCTTCTTCTGTAGTACTGGCTAACACTGTACCCCCAATGTCATACTCTCTCAGGGGATTATTTTTCCCTAGGTGTATTATTTTACATTTAGGAACATTGAACTGCAGTCTCCACTGCTTTGACCAATCTTCCAGCAAAGCCAAATCATGTACCATGTTACAGACACCCCTGAGATATCAACCCTATTACACACCTTTGTATCATCAGCAAAAAAACATACCTTGTACAGACATATAATGTCAGACAAGTATGGAAATGAAAGCATTACAGCAGTCAAACACTTAGTGTAGGTATAGACATGCACTTAAATGGGTTGGTGGGCTTCTAAAATACCCAGGTCACCCTTGAGCTCCCAATTTAGAGTCAAATGTTGGGTAGTTCCACAGTTAAATTTGATGTAGGGTACTTTGCTGGGGACCAAGGGCCAGTGTGCCAGGGCCTAGTAATATACCTGGCTAAATTAAAACATTTTCTTTACAGACCACTAACACTTTGTGAATTGGCAGCATGCATACTAACAAATTGTGCCCAACAGCTCAACCACTTCAATACTGGGCACTTTCACCCCCTTCCTGCTCATGCGGTCACACGTTGAATGACAACTGCGCGGTCATCCAACACTGTACCCAAATTACATTCTTATAATTTTTTTGAGACCGATAACGCTTTCTTTTGATAGTATTTAATCACCACTTTATTTATTTGCTAAACAAACCAAAAAGACAGAAAATTTAGAAAAAAAAATGTTTTTCTTAGTTTAACCGCTTGCCGCCCGCCGGCTGTCATATGACGGCGAGGCGGCACGGCTCTCGTTCTGGGAGGGCGTCATATGGCGCCCTCGCCTTCCCTACCCACCAGGGGGCGCGCGCGGCCGCCATGTCACTGGGCATCCGGTGCGCGTGCCTGGCGGCCGCAATGTCCGCCGGGCACACGCGATTGCCCGGTAACACGGCAGGACGTGGATCTGTGTATGTAAACACACAGATCCGCGTCCTGTCAGAGAGGAGAGGAGACCGATCTGTGTTCTCAGTACAAAGCAACACAGATTGGTCTCCTCCCCTTGTGAGTCCCCTCCCCCTTCAGTTAGAAACATTCCCTAGGAACACAGTTAACACCCTCGATCACCCCCTAGTGTTAACCCCTTCCCTGCCAGTCACATTTATACAGTAATCAGTGCATTAAATGTGAATGGTCCCAAAAATGTGTCAAAAGTGTCCGATGTGTCTGCCACAATATCGCAGTCACAATAAAAATCGCAGATCGCCGCCATTACTAGTAAAAGAAAAAAAAATAATAAAAATGCTATAAATCTATCCCCTATTTTGTAGACGCTATAACTTTTGCGCAAACCAATCAATATACGCTTATTGCAATTTTTTTTTACCATAAATATGTAGAAGAATATGTATTGGAATAAACTGAGGAAAAAATTTGTTTTAAAAAAAAATAAAAATGGATATTTATTATAACAAAAAGTAAAAAATATTGTGTTTTTTTCAAACTTGTCCCTCTTCTTTTGTTTATAGCGCAAAAAATAAAAACCGCAAAGGTGATAAAATACCACCAAAATAATGACCGCGCAATTGTTATTCAAAATGTGACAGCGCTGAAAGCTGAAAAATGGCTTGGGCAGGAAGGGGGTTAAAATGCCCTGTATTGAGGTGGTTAATAGCATTTTGCAAATAAGTAATTTTTTTCTTCACTGATGTGTGCTGATTAGGCTACACTTATGGGCAATGATAGGCTGCACTGATGAGGTGGCACTGATGGGCACTGATGAGGCAGCATTGATGAGGCTGCACTGATATACGGCACTGATGTGCAGCACTAATGGGCACTGAGAGGTGGCACTGATAGGTAGCACCGGTGTGCACTGATAGGCAGCACTGATAGATAGCACTGATTAGGCTGCACTGATGAGACTGCACTGATATATGGCACTGAGGTGCATTGATATGTGGCACTGATAGGCACTGATGAGGAGGCACTGATGTGTACTGATATACTAATAGGCGGCACTGATGGACACAGATAGGCTGCACTGATAGGTATAACTGATTGGCACTGATGGGGATGCACTGATAATCAGGGCACTGATTATCTGTGTAAATGACCCCTGTCGGACATGCTGGTTACCAGCTCTCCTCTCCTCACGCCGTGACAGTGCGTGAGTTAAGGAACGCCGATAACTGGCAACTTTGTTTACGTGTGATCAGTTGTGATTGAACACAGCTGATCACATGGTAAAGGGTCACTGTGATTGGCCCTTTACCATGATCTGTTATCAGCTGTGTCTGAAGGATTTCGCGCCCTAGGGGGCACACGGGGGGGGGGGGGATGGGGCACAAATCAAATAAAGGTGACTTTGACAAGTGTTGGTACCTACAGTTTCCTGTGCATATCTGCAGAAACATTTACTGCACCTTCTACATTTGAATGCCCTGTGGTCAAAAAAGCTTTAGCGCTTTGGTAGTGATGGAGCCATCATCCCCACATATTCCTATTGGTAGCTGTGGGAGTCCACCATAGTAATGGGCCAATAGGAATGCGTGGGCTGCAAGTGGAAGCAGGCAAGCTCAGACATTCCTCAAAGTGTCTATTCAAAAGGTCCATTCTCTACAATCACCTTTTGGGAGTAGAGAGGACAATGAGGTTTGGCAGGTATGTGTGGACACCTTTGGCTTTCCACACTTTATAGCTGGAGGAGCTTTATTTATTTATTTTTTGACTGAGTCAGTTTAGGGTAATGGAAAAAGTCAAGAAAATCCGACTTGAAGAACAAGTAGCCATCCAGGCTGGCTGGTTTATGGCACAGATAGGAAAAATAAAATCTATTTATCCAACGTTGTCGATTTAAGATTTCTTTAGCTGTGGAAGAAGTGTTCAGAAGGTTGAATTTGTTTTTGGTTCTCCCAAAAGCCTGTGTTGGGAGGAGGAGAAATCTCTCTTGTCTATTCTCATGGACCATTAGTTAGCAAAAGAAAACTGCCCATTAGGGAAATGAGGAAGCTGCTAAAAATATTCCGCACTGTAGAAATAAAACAAATCTGGTAAATGCGTTTTCTCCATGCTGCATTGTCCCATGTGTTCTGTATTTTGTCAAAGTGGACCTATACTGAAACGTTAATTTAAAGAATTTATGGGTAATAGATAGTATTTTGGTTAATATGTTTTTTATTGATCTATGATGTTCTTTATTCCTTTTTAGTCAGGAAAATATGAAACATGGAAAATGTATATTTTATATGTACATCTTGCAGTCGTGACAAATACACACAGCCTCCTAATCAGGGCCACCCTGGGCACTGTGGTATCATGTGAGGTTCGGGGGGCACCACAAAGAAATTGGGGGGACGGGATTTGTGTTGGGAGGAGGAATGTGGGGGGGGGGGCGGGAGGAGGTAAGAATTGTTCTAGGAGGGGATATTTGGGGGGGGGGTTGCTAGGAGTGGTGATTTGGGGGGGGGGGAATTTGTGTTGAGAGGAGGGATGGGGAAGAGAATTCCTGCTAAGAGAGGGGATTGGGGGGTTTGTGCTCAAAAAGGTATTATGGTAGGAGTGGGGGATTTGTGCTAGGAGAGGAATTTTTTTTTGGGAGGGGGATTTGTGCTAGTAGGGATGTTTGGGGGGCATTTGTGCTAGGAGGGGGAATTTTTGCTAGGATTGAGGATTGGGGAGAGGGGATTTGGAGTGGGGGGTAGAGGATATGTGCTAGGAAGAAGGAATTTCTTTTGGTGGGGGGACGAATCCTGCTGGGAGCATATGCAGAATGAGAGAATTTGAGTTGGGGGGGGGGATACGTGCTGGGAGGGGTCTTTCACCAGGGGGGTTGATTTGTGTTCGGAGGAGGAGAAATGTATGCTTTTAGGGAGGAGGGGATTTTTGCTGACACACAATGCTCATACATCTTGGGGGGGGGACGCAATTTGGCATTTTCACCCTGGGCTCTAGATGACCTTGTCCCGGCACTGCTCCCAATATCCAAGACAACGTACTTCTTTTCTGTGAACAGAAATGATAAACAGAATATCAAATGATATATACACAGCTCAATGATTAAGAAGAGGGAAACCCAACTACTTTTCCCTGTGCAGAACCAGTGCTGGACTTTCTTACTGCAACCCCCATCATGGTCAACAAAGAGAATATCATGAAATAAAAATGTTTTAGTCTTACATAGTCTTACATAGTTAGTAAGGTTGAATAAAGACACCAGTCCATCCAGTTTAACCTGAGTGAGTGTGGGTGCATGTCTACAATTATCCTTATTTCTTTAAGGTACCCATAGAGCGCTGTTAATTTATGCAGCACTCCATACGTACATCACACACTCACATCGGTCCCTACCCTCAAGGAGCTCACAATCCAAGATCCCCAACTCACATTCATATACTAGGGCCAATTTTGGACAGAAGCCAATTAACCTACCATGTATGTTAATACCCTATTGCCCACAATCTATATATAATGTAATTTTAGCACAATGCTCCTTCTCCTTTGGCAAACAATCCAACTGCCGCCCCCCCCCTAGTCGGTTGGGTCACAGGCACCCCCTCCCCCCCCTGGTCGGTCACCAGCCCCACACTTACCCCATCAAGGTCGCTGGCAGCACTTCCTCTGGGCAGCGTCTTCTCCTCCTGGTGCTACACGGTGGCTTCCCCTGCATCTCCTCCATCCTCGGCGGCCAATGGTATCACTTCTCCTCTCAGCCCGTCTCAGGACCCGCTTCCTGATTGGCCGGGAGGAGGATCATGAAGACAATAGCGAACATTAATTCGCTTTTGTCACACAATTGGGTGGGCTTGGGGCGCAGTGCTTGGGGCACGTGATTAGAGCCCTGTGCTTATAAAAAAAAAAACCATTGGAATCCATGGGTCCGGCGCTCCACATGTAGATTAGGGGGGCGGACGTATGGCTCCCCTGCACCCTGCATTACGGGCTGCTACTGCCATTGACAATCCAGAACCAATTAGAAGGGTTCCTGATCATTGAATTACTATGTCAGCAGGACACAGACTGCAAAAAAAAAAAACTTGACAAAAATGTTAACCCTTCTATACATTGTTCATTTTAGGCTATGCATACATTTCAAAAGACATATTTACTTTAAAAAATCCTGCTCTTAACATCCTCATCAAAAATATACCAGCTCTTTACAAACCCAAAGCTTTAGAGAAAACTGGAGCTGGAACTGGAGAAGACATGAACTTTGCTGTGGCAAAAGGTATTAACACCACACATGTGAGGTATCCCAGCACACATTATAGTGATACTAGTAATGATTCTAGCACCAGACCTCCTGTGCAACTATAAACTCAGGGCCATCTTTAACACAGGGCAAAAGGGGCAGCTGCCCCCGGACCAGTCATTGCTGTGGGGCCCAAAGCAACTGCCCCTTGAGCGAACAAATAGTTGATAAGTGGATTAGGGAGGGCCCAAGAAAACGTTTGTCCAGGGTCCGAACAATATCAAAGACTGCCCTATCTAATTTGGTAACCTGTAAAGGCTTTTTTTTAGGTGTCGTCTATGGAGATTTTTTTTTTAAAGAGAAGCTCCGGTCTCTCCTAGAAAAATGAAAGTTAGCAGCTACAAATACTGTAGCTGCTGACTTTTAATATAATGACACTTACTTGTCCAGGAATCGAGCGTTGTCCTTACCCGAGCCAAATTCTTCAATTGGCTTTGGATCCAGGCGCTGACATCTTAAGTGAGGAACACCAGCAGTTTGCCACTGCGCACGTGCAAGCGGTGCTGCGCTTTGTGATGTGTCCCAGAATGCTTCTGGGAAAGGGTAGGCATGAACTTCTGCTCAGATGGCCGTGATGATCTGACCAGTAGTGTCAAAACCAGGTACACGCTCCCCCCACCCCAAAAAAGTACCAATAGTTAAGGAGGAGGTCCCTCTTAAATCCTCACAATGGCCGTCTCTACTTCATGTTCTAAGAAGGTCTGATAGGAGACTTGTATTCTGCTCTGCAAATGGCTGCTAGTGCTAAAGTACAAGTGAGCTGTAGTTGCCATTGGGGAGAGGATTTGGTTCTGTTGGATGATGACCAGTGGATTCAGGCCATAGAACTCATATCTTCCCTTTCTTTCTTTATCCCCATCACATTGCCTAACACAGTTGTTTATAGTACACAGAGCTCATTATACACCTCAACATTTACACTCTTGGGGTAGATCTGCAACACCTAACTGCCGTTGCTGTGTTACGAACATGGGCCCACTTATCGATATGTTATGGCGATGCCCCAAACGCTATCGTTATTGGTCTCCCATTTTTCAGATGCCTAACAGTATTTTCTCTACTAATATTCCTTATGATCCCAAAATGGCCCTTCTGGGTATTCTCAAAAAATGTCAAAAAACTTGGGAACCATGATTATCATCCACAGTATCCTTGTTTGTGGGTTCAAGTGACTTACTTAAGAGTAAAGGCAAGCGGTATTTCATTGCTGGGTATGTGTCTACTGGTATTTCTTGTTTCTATGAAGAAAGTCCCTGGTTGTCCCTGTAGCAGATAGAGAGAATGTTTTTTTTTTCTTGTATCTGGAGTACTTTATTCATGGTATCAAGATGAAAAGCACAATGTCAAATATTACTGTAACCAAGAAATTCAGTTTCTCTATTTTTCTGTTTCTTGTCCATTGGGCGTGGTTTTGCTTTCTTGTTTTTGCTTGTAAAACTGAAACATTTTTCACAATAAAAATTAATAATAATAAATAGAGGAGGGATGAGGATGCAAAGAAGCATTTTGGGTGAAGTTCCTCTTTAACCGCTTCCGAACCCCCCCACGTATATTTACTGCAGCAGGGTGGCCCTTCAGCGCAAAATCACATACCTGTACGTAATTTTGATTTCTGGGTCTGGGGCGTGCGCACCGCCGGCTACCCACTCCCTCTGGATGGACACAGCAGGAACCAATCAGCGGGTCCGGCGGACCCGATGTTTGCGGCACCCGCCAATCGTTACCGAGAGAGGCAGAACGGCAGTCTGACTATGTAAACAAGGCAGATTGCCTTTGTGTCAGAGGGTTAGATGGAGATCCTGTGTTTATGCTAAGCAGGAGCACGGATCTCTGTCTTCTCCCAGTCAAAGCACCCGCCACAGTTACCAAGCACTCCCAGGGAATACATTTAACCCTTTCTTCGCCCCTGATGTTAACCCCTTCCCTGCCAGTATCATTAGTGCAGTTGAAAAAAGGAGGGGTGTGGAGGCGCCAACTGTGGTAGCTTGTTTATGCAAAAATAAAAGTTAGTGTAACAATTACACTTACTGGTTCGCAGGGTGGAGGTGTTTCTTTGAGATGGAAAAGTGTCCTGGGATGTGCTGTTATCTTGTTTCCGGCTCAGATTTCATTCCTTCAGGCGTCTGGGTGTGGAGTCTGTACACAGGCTGAACTGCTGCATCCAGTGCATGGAAAGCTCCACGCTGACCACTCTGGAGTGCAGAAGAGGAAATGACGTCACTGATGCACGGCAAACGTCCAGGCTGGTGTTGGGGATAATGCAGGGATAGTACAGGCTATGCGCTCGGGGCTCACAGCTCCTTCTACTGGCCTTCTAAAAGGCCAGTAGAAGGAGCTGTGAGCCCCGAGCGCGTAGCCTGTACTATCCCTGCATTATCCCCAACACCAGCCTGGACGTTTGCCGTGCATCAGTGACGTCATTTCCTCTTCTGCACTCCAGAGTGGTCAGCGTGGAGCTTTCCATGCACTGGATGCAGCAGTTCAGCCTGTGTACAGACTCCACACCCAGACGCCTGAAGGAATGAAATCTGAGCCGGAAACAAGATAACAGCACATCCCAGGACACTTTTCCATCTCAAAGAAACACCTCCACCCTGCGAACCAGTAAGTGTAATTGTTACACTAACTTTTATTTTTGCATAAACAAGCTACCACAGTTGGCGCCTCCACACCCCTCCTTTTTTCAACATTGATTATCAACAGAGGTAATGGACACCCTCTGAGGATGGCTGCCTCCTCATTCTAGAATTTACCTGCCTTATTTTAATGTGCTATTATAGCTACCATTGTACTATTTACCTTAGACATCACATGTTGCGGAGCGCCGGAAAACCCCCCCTTTTGTTTCTCTGATCATTAGTGCAGTGACAGTGCAATCTTTTAGCACTGATCACTGTATTGGTGTCACTGGTCCCTAAAAAGTGTCACTTAGTGTCAGATTTGCCTGCCGCAATCTCACAGTCCTGCTAAAATTCGCTGCTCGCTGCCATTACTAGTAAAAAAACTTTAAAAATTTCATAAATATGTAGCGGTGTGGTCACCACTTGGTTACTAGCAATCCGCCAATCACCCTGCTGCCAGACCCCAATCCATCAGTTAAGACAATGAACAGTCATTTGCGCAGTTTTGTTACGTTTATTGCAGAATACAACTTGGGTGGGATAAAGGAAGATATGAGATGCCTATAGCTTTTAGTACATTGTAAGACATTATTCAGAGGCCTTGACCTTGCAAATTGATGCACACCTTGCACCCTCTGTCTCCTTCCTCTAAATAACTTCTCTGTAGACCGTTGCTCCTTCTCTTCTTGTGCAAATCCTTACTGCAAACTACTGAAATGCTATTTCTTCACTTCCATTGGGACAAGAAAGAATCACTCTGAATACATCCTCCTTGCAGACCATAATGGTATTGCCCCAGCGAACCAAGGAGCCAGAAGCCTATGCAGCCTCTCCCCGATGGCTCAATGAATCAGACAGCCACACAGTCTTTTGGAAGGTATTACTAATGCACTTAACCAGACCAGAGGTACACGGTACCTCCCCCGACGGCCTGACACATGGTAATGGGCGGACTACTGTTCCCAACCACTCCAGAACTGTCAATGCTGCATTCCCCGACCACAGCATTCTGCACTACTCTCGATAGCTTCTCCTCTTCTGTTTTTCTCACACTGACCTTCTCCCAAAAAAGGGATAGTTCTATGTTCCAGAACGCTGATCTACTCTCCTCCGCTGGGCTGCTTCTTCTCCTGGACTGATCTTCTCCAGCATACAAGTCTCATGTTCCCCGGTCACAGCAACTTGACACCACTTCAGAGATGAAGATCTTTATCTAGGACTCCTTCCTAGTGGTTCCTCCATCCCTCCTCCGTGCTCGGTGCATCCCCGCACGGGGATGCCTGGAACAGCAGCTCAATACTTCATTCTGTCTTTTTCTGCCTTCCAGAACTCCCCCCTGGCAGCATGTGACCTCAGCTTATATGGGAGGCCTGCCCCCTGCCAATACCCAAGGGTAATTGGTCAGGGCTCCTCACATGAGCTGCCTGCCACTCAGACCTCAGGTCCAACCTCTCTTCCAGAACAATCTGTCTGAAGGCAGGGGAGGCGCTTCTGAGTCAGAGCAAAGGTGGCCACACCTCCACTCCCTCCACCTCCACTCCCAATCCCAAATCACAACAACCAGGCCCAGCCTAAAGCACAGGCCTGGCTAAATTTACCTGCACTTGGACCCTGAGCTATATAAAATACTAGTCTAGCACCTACCTTCAGGTAGAGGGTGCTACAAATATATCTCATAGTTTGTAGACGTTATAACTTTTGCGCAAACCAATCAACATACGCTTTTTAGAATTTTTTTTTTACCAAAAACATGAAGCAGAATACATATTGGCCTAAATTGGTTAACAAATGTGATTTTTTTTTACATTTTTTTATTGGATGTGTTTTATAGCAGAAAGTAAAAAATATTGTCTTTTTTTTAAAATTGTCGGTCTTTTTTTGTTTTTAGCGCTAAAAATAAAAACCACAGAGGTGATCAAATACCACCAAAAGAAAGCTATTATTATCTATTTGTGGTGAAAAAATTACATACATTTTATTTGGTTACAGTGTCGCATGATCACGCAATTGTCAGTTAAAGTAATGCAGTGCTATATCGCAAAAAAAATGGCCTTGTCTTCAAGGTGGGTAAATCGTCCGGAGGTTTAGTACCGTAGTTTGGCACCGTTCCACGAGCTTGCGCAGTTTTAAAGTGTGACATGTTAGATATCCATTTACTCAGCGTAACATCATATTTTATATGTTACTAAACAATTGGGTATTATATTGTGTTTTTGTGCATTAAATTAAAGTGCATTTCTTCCCCCAAAAAATTGTGTTTGAAAAACCGCTGCACAAATTCTGTGTGACATAAAAAATTGCAATAGCCTTCATTTTATTCTCTAGGGCCACTGCTTTAAAATATATACTGTATAATGTTTGGGGATTCTAAGTAATTTTTTAACAAAAAAAATCATTTTTTACACTTATGTGAGAAGTGTCGAAATAGGGCTCGGGGTCAAGTGGTTAATGAATCCAAAGCTTAATTTGTGTATTTTATATCTGCTTGGAGTTCAAATTAGTCTTAAGCTAGCCATAGATGCGTAGATTTCTCAAGGATCAGAAAATAAAAATGTGATAGTTTCCTCCATCCATGCTGGCTATTGTATTCAGCTGTGACATCTGTGGCTGTCTAAATACCCGAACTGTAATTGCATCTGATTGGATACAGTTACTGTACGGCCAACACTTTTCCACCCGACTCCTTTAAATTTTCAGTCAAAGCTTGTTGAGCCAAGTGGTACCGACAGGGCCACCCATGGCTCCAATTTGAAATTCAGAAGACATTGGAGGAAATTTGAGCCATGTGCAGCTTTAGCCTGAATGGGCCCCTTCTTAATTTGTATTATTATTATTATACAGGATTCATATAGCGCCAACAGTTTACGCAGTGCTTGACAATGTAAAAGGGAGACAATACAATTACAATACAATGTAAATACACTTTAAAGCAACACTGCATACATTAGCACACATTCAGTAACGGAGAACAAAGGGGGAAAGTGTGAAGGGGCCCTAAAAGAGCAGCAACCTGTGCAGCCAATCAAAATTCAGCTGTCAGACATTTAGAGCATTCATTAAGTCAGAATATTGAACTACGATTGCTTGCTATGAGTTACTGAAACTTACACATTTCTTTCTTCCCTCCCCTCATGCCAGGGTAATAGATGTAATCCTAGACTCTGACCTGTCCTTCCAGTCCCAAATCCAGTCATTGTCAAAAGCTTGTAGACTTCACCTCTGTAACACCCCTTTTTAATGAATGAAACCACCGAACTACTCAATCACTCCCTTGTTATCTCTCGCCTTGACTATTGCAACTCCCTCCTCATAGGTCTACCTCTCCATAGGCTATCACCACTTCAGTCTATCATGAATGCTGCTGCCAGACTTATCTACGTTACCAACCGCTCAGTGTCTGCCATCCCTCTCTGCCAATCCCTACACTGATGCCCAGCAAAATAAATTCAAAATAATAACTACAACATACAAAGCCTTTTACAACTCTGCCCCAAGCTACTTCACCAATCTTATCTCCAAATATCACACAAACCATACTCTCCTCTCAAGACCTTCTGCTCTTAAGCTCCCTTGTCTCCTCCTCCCACGCTCATCTCCAGGACTTCTCCAGAGCCTCTCTGATCCTCTGGAACGCTCTACTTCAATCTGTCCAGCTATCAGCTACTCTGGCTGCCTTTAAGTGATCCCTGAAAACTCATCTCTTCAGGGATGTCTATCACACATCCAAATAATCTCCTATAACTTCCATCAGCTCATTCCCCACAGTTACTACCTTTTGTACCACTTGCCCCACCTGTCAGAAACCATGAATCAGACCGAGACAGAAGTACAGTTAAATCACACTTGTTTAATAATAAAAGTAAACAGAACAAACGTAGTCAAAACATAGCCAAAGTTCGGTAACCGGAACGGATAGTCAGACAAGCCAGTGAGTCAGGAAGCCAGAGATCAGCGTAGTGGAACAGCAAGCAGGATCTGGAGCAAGAATAATGTCAGCCAAGCAAGTCTTTAACAGGAATGCAGGAGATGTTGACCAAGGCAAAGGCAGAGATCATCTGGGCTGGGCAGCTTAAGTAGGCCGGAATGACGAGCGGGATATCATCAACAGGTGAGTCACTTTGGAGAAATAGGAGCTGGCAATTAGCCGACAGCTGAATGGCCAGCTCAGAGAAGGAAGGACTGAGCCCAGCCCTGACACCACCCTATTCAATTGTAAGCTCTTCTGGGCCCTCTTAGTCCTCTTGTATTACATTGTATTGTAATTGAGAGAGTTGCCACTTTTGGATGTTGTTCTATTCTTCTATTTGACTGCACTTAGTCTGGTGCCCCCTTGCTGTCGTGCTGATTACTGCAAGAATCATCAGGACCACTACCAGGATATCCATATTAACAGCCCTCCAGGCATCTCTCCTGGTTGTGAAAGCCATCTGAGAACTATGATAAGCTCTTGATTTTAGTAAATCTTATTTATTAATTGTCTTTTTCCAATAAATGGCTAAAACCTTACTGCAGAGTTCTTCACACAAGCAGGAAATTACATTTCTGGGAGCATTCTGCACACCAACCGTGTACAGAACACCTCCAGGTTGCCATATTGCATTGAATTTTACAGAAAACAGTGGCTGCAGATTGAAAAGGAAAGGTCATTTTTAATAACATTAATTTACAATATGACTTGTGTAGCAATTCTACATGCTATATTACTATTATTTTTTTGTTTACTATGTTTTTTTCTAAAGAAGTGGAGTTACCCATTTAATCCTTGCAGTGTGGGGTGGGGGTGTGGGGGGGGGGGGGCTACTCCTGTACTTTTTTTCCCTATCTCCCCCTTGAACAGCTTGCAAGCTGCCTAGACAGTCTTCTGTATAAACTTGATCAAGGAAACAACTATAATGGTAACAATAGATTTTTGTATTTTTATTTTCAGGTAAAATGGTAACAATGTATTTTTGTATTATTATTTTCAGGTAGGTATTATTTTTGAATTGAACCATTTATCACCTGCTCCATGACGCTTGTGGTTCATTTGTTGCAATGCCCTTGTGGGTTGCATTACGTGGGTAGGACCAAACGCACCATGCAGATACATTTGGGTGAACATATTGCCAACATTAGAAATGGTTTTAAATACCAATCAGTTTCAAAACACTATGCCACACACCATAATAGAGATCCAGCCAATACCCTGTTCATAGGTATTGATAGGTTCAGTGCTCATTGGAGGGGTAGTTCCCTGGTTAGAGAGCTATCCCGATTGGAAATGGCCTGGATACATAGAGTACGGTGTTACACCCCTTTTGGCCTCAACATAGAGGTGGATGTTAATGCATTTATAGACAATTCTTGACATATAGACCATTTTGTTGTAAACCTGATTTGAGTTTTGGGATGACAATATCCATTTTTCTAATTATTAAGGTAACTCCTTGCCAATTCTTTTTGTATAATTCCCTCCCTGGGTTTTGTAATATTTTGCATAATTTTTGGGAGATAGAAAGAATTTCCTTTAACATTTGGGTCAATATAAGAAATCTCAGGAATGGTATGATGGTAGGATTCATTCATTTTATTGATGTTGCAATTCTGCCATTTGACACTAGGGGTCTTTAGTTCTTGACTGTTTGGATAATTAATACCAATATAAATTAGCTCTAACTTATCATTAGGGGTCGCTAAACTTTGGATTTAGAATCCCAAAGAACTAATTCCCATTTTCTCTATCATTAGGGGCTGTGGGTTCCATAAGTTGGGTGTCACCAGGAACACGTATATGGTTTACTTCCGTTTTGTTCGTTAGTCTACCCTAGATTAAAAAAGGGGGGTTATAACATTTACATTTTAAGCCTTCAGTAAGGGTTGTAAGGTGGATCATGGCACTGACACACCAATTTTATGAAATTATTGTAAATAAGTTCCAACTGGTGGATCATGGTAACGATACACCATTTTTTATGAAATTATTTTAAATTAGTTCCAACTTAGTACCACCAGGGGTCATTTTTGGATTTAATATCCTAAATAAGTGATTCTGGATTCAATATCCCGAACAAACAATTGAGATAATCACATACCAATTTTAACGAAATAAACTTTTTAGTTTTGCATAATACCAAGGGGTTTCCTCTGTATAGTTGAGACGGGTGAGATGGTTTCAGCTGTGGAAGGGCAGTGATTGTTTGGTCTAACGTTTTAATAGAGCTAATTCAGTAGAGTGTGGGCATTTGCCCCCTTGCAAGATGGCGAATTAGGGAAATGGTTGAAGGAATATAAGGCGGTGAATCAGCATGTCGCTCGTGCCCCAGGATGACGTCAGGTGTGATGAAACACATAGGGAGGAGCGACGTGCTGTCGTCACTGCGTTCACGCAGCTCCCGGAGTGAGGGGCTGCAATCGTGAGGCGGCCAGCTTGTTTATACTTCATCTTTTTATTGTTTTAATTGTAAGTGAAATACTTTTCTTTATCTAATAAAATCACTTAAGATTTTAAACTATGGAAGCTTTTATTTCTTTATGGAGATCAACTGGCAACACGTGCCTTTGAAGGATAATACCTGGGAAGACGCTGGGATTATCGCTCCATTTCTTAAAGGCCTGGGCTGGATATTAAGCCACAAGCTTATGTGATCTCCTGTAATAGGAGATCATTTGGTGCCGTTAAGCGGCAGTGTGTGTAGAGGTGGAGGTTATATCTTTCTCAACCACGACACTTGGGTGCATCGTGTGTCAGTTTCACATCTGAAAATCATCTTAATACTGTGGACTAACCATAATATGATACAATGTGATAACTAATCAATTATTTTTTTATTTTTGCACAGAGTCACTTTATATACAAAAATTCAGCACTACCAATGTTTATTGTACAAATTCACTTTATATGAATTTTTAGCACAACTTAATATAAAAAATAGTATATTTATGTCCTTGTTTACCTGGCCACCGGGGGCCAGGAAAGCAGCCGATCAGACTGATCTGTGTCTGATTGGCTGCATGGGAGGCTAGAAGAGAGATTTGGAGTCTAATGGGGATCACGGCCCATGCTGTCACAAGGGATGTTGTTCATCCCTTGTGATATCTATAGAGTTAATTAAAAAAAAAGTGTAAACAACATTTTTTTGTATAAAATAAATAATAAAATATATATAAAAACATTTTTTAAAGCGTTCCCTGTCCCACCGTGCTATAGCACACGCATACGTTACTCCCGCAAGCAGGGCCATAGATAAGGGGGTACCACCAGTCCTCCTGTATGGCCAGCAGGGGGGCCCAGGCAGCAGGGTGAATCGGATGTGAGCAGGGGGTGATCAGTACACCAGGGAGGCAATTGCTGGAACCAATCCCCTATATGGCTCTCTCTGCAGCAGCTGAAAGCTGGCTTCTTCTCCTCTCCCTCCCGTTGACTTTCAGCTGCTGTAGAGACATACAAAGGATTGGTTCCAGCAATTTCACCCCCACTCACCCCCCCCCCCCTGCACCATACTTTTCCCCCTGTATGCCCCCCTACCCCCGCAGCACTGCTGGCTTCTCTCCTCACCTTCCTGTCGTCAGCTGCAAGCACACAATAGCATCCTTTAAGATTGAGAGTGGGGGGAAGGGTTAGGTAAATATGTCATATTTACCATTTTCCTTTCCTGAATGAACACAATGAGTGATTGTCATGATAACTTACTGTGCTCATTCATAACTGAAGCACTGGCTGTATGGGGCCCCGTGTCAGGTTGCCTGTATGGGGCCCGTGGTTTCTAACAGCAGCCCTGCCCGCATGCATATGTAAATGTCTTATTACAAAGGTATTGTCGCGAACATCAGAGCAAGAGCAATAATTCTAGCAACAGACCTCCTGTGCAACTCTAAACTGGTAACTTGTAAAGGCATTTAAAGCGTTGCCTATGGAGAATTTTAAGCACCGTAGTTTGCCGCCATTCCACGGGCAGACGCAATTTTAAAGCGTGACATGTTGGGTATCTATTTACTTGGCGTAACATAATGTTTCACATTATACAAAAAAATTGGGCTAACTTGAGTGTTTTGTTTTTTTTAATTCATGAAAATGTCTTTTTTACACAAAAATTGTGTTTGAAAAACCGCTGCGCAAATACCGTGTGACATAAAAAATTGCAACACCCACCATTTTATTCTATAGGGCCTCTGCAAAAAAAAAAAATATAATGTTTGGGGGTCCTAAGTAATTTTCTAGCAAAAAAAGTAGATTTTTACATGTAGGAGCGAAGTGTCAGAATTGGCCCGGATGGCAAGTGGTTAAATAAACTCACCTGTGTTCCATGAATAATATTCACCGTCCTTTTATTTGATGGGGACCTTAAGTGGAGGTAAATTATTCGTGTTTATCCGCAGCAAAAATGTTTGCATTTACTTTCCTAGTTATCAGCTGTGTGTAATCTTCACTGGGAATTTATCAATAAAAGAACAATTGATCACAAGGGAAAGAGCTGATTGAAAGGAAGAAGAATGTTAAACTGTGCAGTAAAGGCATTGTTGGTCAATGATATGGATTTGCCATTAATTGTTGAGCTTCTGAAAGAAGGAATGCAATTAAAGGTGTAATGTTTCCACTAATAACCCATGAGGGCCTGCCTTTGTCCAACTGTCGTCTAGCATTTCCTAGAACTGTAGGTGGGTCACTTTGTGGAAAAACAGTCAAATCTGAATAAAGAGACAAAGGAAAATGGGAACAGTCACGATAACGGAAATGTTTGGACTTATATTAAGGATAATTTTCATGAAAAGATCAGAGGTAAAACCCATATTTGGCAATTTTTTTTCTTGGGTTTATATATATTGGAGAAGTGCTTGAACCTCTGACGGGTTTTAAATACTGAAAAAAACTGTCTGTGTTTGGATGCATTGTGGTATTTTGGCTTTCCAAGTAATGGGTTTTAATATCATATCATAGCACATGTGACACAATATCATTGATTTACTAAAGACAAAGAGGCTGTACACTTTGCAAGGGAATGGGTGCTGCTTACCATTTTACATGTTCTTTTTTATAACACCAGCACTGAAAAATCCTACTTAGTTGTCTTTGTTTATGAGGGGGCTGGGGGGTAAAGTGATTGTAATCTTAAAAAAAAAATGTAAAAATGATCCTGTTCCTTTAAAGCATGATGCACAGCATATGCTTCTGCAGTGTCATTTGTCCCATTCTATGCTGTTAAATACCTGGTTGATCCTGTCTGTTCCTCTGTCCCCCTCTCTAAACTAACCACGGTAATCATGGCTGCTGATCCATGATACCGTGATCAGTTTACATGCCTCCGTCATGTGTTTGGAGTCTCTCCCTCTCCCCCTTACCTCCCTGCCTGTCAGTTCCTAGTGTGTGAGCTGCTCTCCTCCCCTCCGGCCACTATTTTGTGTAGCTGTAACATTAGTGAGGACATTTACTGACATCCCCTCTGTTATAACAAGATATACACAGTGTTTGTGTTTTTTCAATTATGGAACTAAATACCTTATTCCACAGTGCTGCTGTGCGGTCAGGTGACCTCCTGGCTGACGTCAGAGGGGAATCTCACTGTACTCCTTGGATCGGGGAAGAAGCTTATCGGGAGGTGATACCTCAATGGTGATACATGCATAAGGAATAAACTATTCAGTCTCAGGAAGTGTAAGAAGACACAGAGCAACTCAATGAAACTGGAGAACCTTAAACTGTGTAGGGGGTTTTTCACTGTCAGGGCGGTAAGGATGTGGAATTCACTTCCACAATCGGTGGTGTCAGCAGGAAGTATTGAGAGTTTTAAAAAACTCTTGAAAGTGTATCTTAGCGAGCACATTATACAGGGATACTAGAAATGATTATCAACACGCACACCTACACAGGTTGAACTGGATGGACTGGTATCTTTATTCAACCTTACCAACTATATAACAATGAGGTCACGTAACTACACAGCCGTGCTGTGAAGTAAGGTATTTATCTTCATAATTAAAAAAAAAACACAAACACTGTGATGTATAGCTTGTTATAACAGAGGGGATGCCAGTAATTGTGCTCACTGACTTTACAACTACTTTAATGTTTGCCATAATTAACCATGTTTGTAATGTACTGGTAGATCACATTATCAGTTGTAAAATTTGTACACTGCCTTTCCTAACAAAGGGTTAAGGATTTAGAGGTTAGGCTTCTCCATTGCATGGCACTGAGCAGAAACTAGGTTTGCCCTAAAGCTGGCCATAGATGAGTCATTTTGTTTTTGTTCAACCAGCCCAATTCCTCCATCCATACATTCAAGGTGGATGGGGGGGATCCTCCTGAGGTGTCTTTGTATTCTGACAGCAGGGAGAATTCCCTGCCATCAGAATACACAGATCAGAGTCTATAGACTGCAGCACTTATCATGCAGAAATTTTCCAACAGGGTGGTTGAAGAGAAGTTGATCGGTAGAGTTTTCTCAAATCAGTAGAGTTTTCTCAAATTTGACTGCAAAAGTGGAAATATGCGTTAGAGTGGCAAAGTTATTAAACGGGGCATCTTACGTCACTGCTTGATGGTCACCAGCCTGGTTATACCCCGCCATTGGCGAACTGCCCATGTTAGTCGGAAGTGGGTATCTGTCTTGGCACAGGAACTGGGTACGCATGAGCACTGTCATCATACTTGGCTCCCCTGGAACATGTACAGAGAACCTTCTGAGCTTTGGGATATCCTTGCTGGGTAAAAGATGGTTTGCTATACCAGGGGTTCTTTTTTTGGTGGATTCCCCCTCTGTTTGGGTGCCCTTGGGCTGTACTTTGCTGTACTTCTTTCTTTCCTCTCATTCTTATCTGCGTTCTCTTCCTATTATCCTATTATGTATGTTTATGTGTATATATATATATATATATACACACACAGTATATTTTTTTTTTTCCAGCACCAAATCCCCCCCCCCCTTTTTTTTCTGCAATGGACCACGGTGGGACTTAGGGTTGGCCTGTTACTATTGACTGTGCATTCTATATTTTACTGGTAAAGTGGTAACATTATGGAGGTGCCTTTTTTGTTCACTGCATACTTGTCTTTTGCACTTGATTATTATCTTTTGAGATGTACCGATGTTTATACCATTGCATTTTCTATCCTTGTCTTGTCATTGTTCACAGGCTCTTTGGTTTTCTGAGCCACTTTCTGAGCCACTTCAAACGGCCCCCATACTTTATACCTTTATTTGTATTTTTTTGTATTGTTATTTGTTTTTTTTTTTCCATTATGTTTTGTTTATATACCCCCTTTTTTATGTCCTACTTTATGAGGACATACTATTTGGTGTTGTATTTTGTATGATTAAAAAAAATGTATAAACTTAGGTTGAACATAAAGTGGCAAGGTTGCAGTGGGTGGGACACTTCTGCCTCCCATCTGCCTATTCATCTACAACACTACAGGAAAAAACAAATGATGGATCTGGTGAGAAAGTGTAGTTTGATATCTGTTATTGGCAAAACTGTAGTTTGCATTACAGATCATTCTGCTTTACAAAGGATATAGTGGCAGACGTTCAACTGAAAGGTGGTCATCTGATCAGACTAGTCCAGCCAGTAAATGCAGAGCAGGGGAAATTGAAGTAGTGTGGTAATCCAGAATCATACAGAGAAAGATGAAAATCTGAAAGCAAATGATACGTATGATGCAACCAAGGGTTTATATAACTAATGATGATGAAGGCTGCCAAGATTTAATGGCTGATTTAAAGGAAACATTTTCCCCTTATATTTTTTTAAATTTATGTATAATGCTCAAGTGAAAGGAAATAAATTCCGTGTTGGAACAAAATAATTAATGGAGTAAAAAATACAACTTATTATTTTTAAAATGTATTTTTTATTCAGATAAATATAAAATATTGTATGTCAAATATTTTTTATGATTTTACAGCCAGCTGAACAGCAGAATCTCAGGTTATACAACCGTAAACACACACCGTGGGCCAAATGTGGCCCTTTGCCAGACTTTATCTGGCTATGGGGTTCCATTTCTCCCACTGACACCAACAGTAGGGCATAATTCCTGCCACCAACACCACAGATGGAGCACTATTCCTCCCGCTGACACCAGCAATGGGGCACTATTCCTCCCACTAATACCTACAATGGGGCACTATTCCTCCCACTGACACTAAGAATGGGGCACCATTCCTCCCACTGACACTAAGAGTGGGGCACTATTCCTCTTACTGATACTAATGACGGGGCACTGTTCCTCCCACTGACACAAACAGTGGGACATAATTCCTGCCACTAACACCCCAGATGGAGAACGATTCCTTCCACTGACACCAACGTTGGGACATTATTCCTCTCACTGACACCAACAATGGGGCACTATTCCTCTTACTGATACCAATGATTGGGCACTATTCCTCCCACTGATACCAACAGTGAGGCCCTATTCCTCTTACTCACCCCAACAATGGGGCACTATTCCTCCCACTGATACCAACAGTGAGGCCCTATTCCTCTTACTCACCCCAACAATGGGGCACTATTCCTCCCACTGACACCAACAGTGGGGGTATAATTCCTGCCACTAACACCAATGATCGGGCACTATTCCTCCCACTGACACCAACAAGGAGGCACTATTCCTCCCACTGACATCAACAATTGGGCACTATTCCTCTTACCGATACTCGGGGTAGAGGAAGAGGAAAAGCAGAGCATGCTTTTAGCGTCCAATTGTGGTGAGGGGAGGGAGAAGAAGAGGGAAAAAAAAGGGGAGGGGGGGGAGAGGGCTCAGAAAGTGGACAGCTCTGCTTGCACTGTTAAAGGGTCAGAAGATCTTGGTCAAATCCCAAAGGAAAGTAACGAGATGCCAGTGGCCACCAAATGGCTTGGAACTTCTCAACTTTATCAGTGAAATTTCCTTGGATTTTTACATGTAGAAGGACATTTTTGAACCTAGACTTAATTTTGCTCAGGGATAGAAAACCTATGTACATTTTTTTTTTACCCCCACTGACCACTAAGCCTGAGGCATTGTTTACTCCCTCTGATTTTCTGCTCCCATTAGCCACAGTCCAGCTCCCCTAAAGTCTGAAGGACAGTAAACTGGCCTTTTGTTTAGAAGTTTGGAGACCCCTGCTCTAGATCTTCCATCTACAGTAGCAGTCAACAAGTGCAGACCTAGTGCAGGGCTTTCTTATTAGGCCTCATGTACACTGCAGCTGGTAAACAGACGTTTAGGAGCATTTTTTTCAGAAGAGAGACAGAGAGAAAGTCCCATCTGCTACCATGAATACCATTGCAGTAGTTCTCAATGGACTGTGAGGTCATTGAGTACTCCTGTAGTTCACACACAAGCCCTGCAGCTTCAAAACAGCCCATACAGAGGTACGGGCAGAAACCTGTAGGACTGTAGGAGCCTGACATTGCACCTGTAATGGGAAAAAGAAGGGCCTGGTATGAATTTTTATGTCGGCAATTTGTTTTTTTTACATTTAACTGTCAGCGGGGAGACTCGCTGACAGCTGATGATTCCTTGGTCGTTAAGGACGCGGCAGCCGCCTTCCTAGCGCACTCCTTAGCAGCCAGGTATATATACAGTGTGTTTAACCACTCAAGGTAGTATTGGGGAGGGGGGGGGGGGCTGCTGCACAGAGAAGGTTTGCATGTAGGTAAAAAACCTTGTGCCTTTACAACAATTTAAGAAATTTTAAGCTTAATGTGACCAAGACCACTAGAGTTTAACTAAAATGTATTTTTAAATATCCTTCTGTAAAAAATTTCTTAAAAAAAACATCTATAGCTGCTATACTTACCCTAAATCCAGAGCTGTCCTCCGCAGTACCTCTTTTTGGCACAAGATGTCCTCCCAGGATAAGTGAGCCCAGCATCAGTCTGCAAGACTGAGAAAAGACTGAGTGCAAGGGCATTATGGTCCGCCCCCTGCACACAGAACCCTGCACTTACAGATGCAGAAAGCAATGCTTTTCTCTGCATCATCCAGGACTGTCCACCCCTGGGAGAAGACTGAAGAGGAAGAGGACCCAGCACATCGCATGACTAACCAGAAGATATCAGGTAACTAAACAAAAAGAGCAAAGCATACTGCAAGAGGGGGATTTTAAGGAGGGAGGGGGCCTTTGGGAGGAGGGCATAGAATTAAACTTTTAAGTGTTACTAAACCCGGGACTCTGCATTCTCTATATCTGGTCTCCCACAATACACAGAACATGGAAATGCAGCTATTTTAGTAAATATAAACTGCTAAATACCTTTTTTCATCAGCAGTATATAGCAGTCTTGTGGCTTTTATCAGTGTCTGGTTAAAGCTTGTAGGAGGTTTTCATTTTCCTCTGACTGTCCTATGAGGCTGCATGACCCCTGACACTCTATCTGGACAATGCTAATTGGCCCTGCGCTGATCACATGCACCCTCCCCAAGAAAAGAAAACACCAAACTGAGCATGTGCAGAGTGCCAATCAAAGCTCTGTTCTATCAGGAGATGAATTGGGGACAGTAAAAGAAGGGGAGGATCGGAGAAAACAGCCTTTTTACACAATGCATAAGATTAACCCCTTAGGTTCCACAGTGAGTGTAACAAGCATGCTTTACTGCATATACAGACTGATTTTACTGTTGTGGTTTTAGTAACACTTTAAGCTAATTTGTCTTGTAATGTTGCATGAAAAATGTAAAGGCTAAATTTAATGACGTTTCAGCGACAGCGAAAAAGCTCTCTTCCCTGCAAAATTAAATTTGCCTTATTTACCTACTCATCCATATCGGGAGATCTGCAAAAGATCACTACAATGACTACAAACCACATCACATAATATACTATAGTGTAAGAACTGTATGCTCTATAATCTGCATGCCACACGGGTGACACTGGAGCAACTCAGGACATTTATAATGTCTGTGTATTACAATTCCCCATTCTTACCCAGATATAAATTGCACACAGATGTAGAGAAATTTTTAGATCAATAATTGGACATATTTCCTTCCTCCAGAGGAGAATACAGGATCCGGTAATATAATTAATCCGACTATTTAGTTTCATTTACTGGTGACATGCTGTAAATATGATGGGCTTCAAACTGTACAGCTGTTTCATCAAGGGTACTAAACCAGTGCAGTCAGCGTCATGTCTCTTGTGCGTGCTTTTAATTAAGCTGAATCTTATCTGATTATTTCATTATGTTACCATAATCCAGTGCTGTGCTCTGAACTGTTGGGTTTATTTAAAGGGTCTGTCCCCCCAAATATTATATTTCAGCTACAGACGACTCTTTTGGAATGACTCCACTCTTGAATCTAATTAATATTATTATTATTTATTATTATTATACAGGATTTATATAGTGCCGAGAGTTTAAGCAGCGCTTTACAACTTGAGGGTAGACAGTACAAATACAATACACTTTAATACAGAAGGAATCAGAGGGACCTGCTCCTTAGAGCTTACAATCTAAGAGGGAGGGTCTAGAGATATAAGAGGTAATAACTGTGGGGGATGTGCTAATAGAGAAAAAAATTGTACAGTTGTTAGGTGGGGGCCAGATAGGCTTCTTTGAAGAAATGAGTTTTCGGGGATCGTCTGAAAGTACACAAAGTAGGAGATAATCGGACAGATTGGGGTAGAGCATTCCAGAGCATGGGAGAGGCTCAGAAGAAGTCCTGATTTTGAGCATTGGATGAGGTGACAAGGGGGCTAGAGAGCAGGAGGTCTTGGGAGGATGATTTGTTTGGTATTTTGAGACCAGGTTAGTGATATAGCTGTTGCCAGATTCTGGATGGCTTTGTAAGTTATAGTTAGTATCTTGAATTGAATTTGTTGGTTGAGTGGCAGCCAATGGAGGGATTGGCAGAGAAGTGTAGCAGATGCTGAGCGGTTTGTAAGGTGGAAGAGCCTGGCAGCGGCGTTTGTGATGGACTGAAGGGGCGATAGCCTATGTAGAGGTAAGCCAATGAGGAGGGAGTTGCAGAAGTCGAGACGAGAGATGACCAGGGTGTGGATTAGAAGCTTTGTGGTGACATTGGTTAGAAAGGCGCGTATCTTGGAGATGTTGCGGCGGTTGAGGTGGCAAGCTTTGGACAACGATTGGATGTGGGGTCGAAAGGATAGCTCAGAGTCCAGGATAACACCTAGGACCTTGGTGTGGGGGGACAGGTTGATAGTTGAGCCGGGGAAGTGGTATGTGGGGGAGGAAATATCATGAGCTCGGTTTTGGATAGGTTGTGTTTGAGGAAGTGATGTGATATCCAGGCTGATATGTCTGCTAGTAAGTTGGTGATATGTGAGGAGACTGATGGAGTGAGTTGGAGGTGGGTGGAGAGAAAGATTTGGATGTCGTCATTAAAGAGATGATATTGGAAGCCATGGGAGGCAATCAACTGACCCAGGGAGGACGTGTAGATCTAATATCCCTTGCGAAATTCAGTTAAATAATAATGTGTGCTGGTGTCTTATAATGTCATGCCTCCATTCCCTATTTTCATTTAGAAAGCACTAAAAACATTTTCCATGGAATTTTAACCACTTCAGCCCCGGAGGGTTTTACCCCCTTAATGACCAGGCCATTTTTTTGCAATACGGCACTGCGTTATTTTTACTGACAATTGCACGGTTGTGCGACGCTGTATCCACATACAATTGATGTCATTTTTTTGCACAAATAGAGCTTTCTTTTGTTGGTATTTGATTTTATTTTTTGTGCTATAAACAAAAAAAAGACTGACAATTAAAAAAAAAATAAAAATACATTTTTTTTTACTTTCTGCTCGAATACATATCCATTAAAAAGAAGAAAAAAAAATCACTGTTGTTATGAGGTTCGTTTCCTGAAGTACTGTCCTTTGTTGGCAGTAACATGTCTACTGTTACTGTGACTGTACAAATGATTGATCAGTCTTCAGTACATTGATCCAGGTGGTCTGAGCTTTGTTTATATATTTAACCGCTTCAGTACCAGGCACTTTTACCTCCTTCCTGCCCAGGTCAATTTTCAGTTTTCAGCGTGTCACACTTTCAATGACAATTGCAACACTGTACCCAAACTTAATTTTTTTTTATCATTTTCTCATAGTTTGTGGACTCTATAACTTTGCTACAGACTAAATAATTTAAACTAATTTGGGCTATTTTACCAAATAAATGGTGGTATTTAATCACCACTGTTTTTTTATTTTTTGCTAAATAAACGAAAAAAGAACAATTTAAAAAAAAAAAAAAACCCCACATTTTTCTTTGCTCCTGTTATAAAGTTTTGCAAATAAATAATCTTTCTTTCTACAACATTTATTTAGTAAAATAGCCCAAATGAGTGTAAATTATTTAGTCTGTAGGAAAGTTATAGAGTCCACAAACTATGGTATATACAGTATCTCACAAAAGTTAGTACACCCCTCACATTTTTGTAGATATTTTATTATATCTTTTCATGTGACAGCACTGAAGAAATGACACTTTGCTACAATGTAAAGTAATGAGTGTACAGTTTGTATAACAGTGTAAATTTGCTGTCCCCTCAAAATAACTCAACACTCAGCCATTAATGTCTAAACCACTGGCAACAAAAGTAAGTACAAAAGTACGGTAAGTGAAAAGTGCCAAATTGGGCCCAGAGTGTCAATATTTTGTGTGGCCACCATTATTTTCCAGCACTGCCTAAACCCTCTTGGACATGGAGTTCACCAGAGCTTCTAAGGTTGATACTGGAGTCCTCTTCCACTCCTCCATGACGACTTCACGGAGCTGGTGGATGTTAGAGACCTTGTGCTCCTACACCTTTGGTTTGAGGATGCCCCACAGATGCTCAATAGGGTTTAGTTGACATGCTTGGCCAGTCCATCACCTTTATCCTCAGCTTCTTTAGCATGGCAGTGGTTGTCTTGGAGATGTGTTTGGAGTCGTTATCAAGTTGGAATACTGCCCAGTCTCTGAAGGGAGGGGATCATGCTCTGCTTCAGTATGTCACAGTACATGTTGGCATTCATGGTTCCCTCAATAAATTGTAGCTCCCTAGTGCTGGCAGCACTCATACAGCCCCAGACCATGACACTCCCACCACAATGCTTGACTGTAGGCAAGACACACTTGTCTTTGTACTCCTCACCTGGTTGCCACCACACACGCTTGACACCATCTGAACCAAATAAGTTTACCTTTGTCTCATCAGACCACAGGCCATGGTTCCAGTGATCCATGTCCTCAGTCTGCTTGTCTTCAGCAAACTGTTTGTGGGCTTTCTTGTGCATCATCTTTAGAAGAGGCTTCCTTCTGGGATGACAGCAATGCAGACCAATTTGATGCAGTGTGCGGCATATTGTCTGAGCAATGACAGGCTGACCCCCCACCCCTTCAACCTCTGCAGCAATGCTGGCAGCACTCATACGTCTATTTCCCAAAGACAACCTCTGGATATGACGTTGAGCCCCTGCACTCAACTTCTTTGGTCGAACATGGCGAGGCCTGTTCTGAGTTGATCCTCTCCAGGTAAACCACTGTATGATCTTGGCCACCATGCTGCAGCTCAGTTTCAGGGTCTTGGCAATCTTCTTATAGCCTAGGCCATCTTTATGTAAAGCAACAATTCTTTTTTTCAGATCCTCAGAGAGTTCTTTGCCATGAGGTGCCATGTTGAACTTCCAGTGACCAGTATGAGAGAGTGAGAGCGATAACATCAAATTTCACACCTGCTCCCCACCTGAGACCTTGTAACACTAACGAGTCACATAACATCCATAAGGGAAAATGGCTACTTGGGCTCAATTTGGCAGTGATAAGCAACGCTACAGATGGGCAAGGCTGCAGATGGGCACTGATCATGCTGCAGTGATGAGCAAGGCTGCAGATAAGCACTGATCAGGCTGCAATGATGGGCAAGGCTGCAGATGTGCAATGATGGGCAAGGCTTCAGCTAGGCACTGATCAGGCTGCAATGATGGGCAAGGCTGCAGATGGGCACTTGTTAGGCTGCAAAGATGGGCAAGGCTGCAGATGTGCACTGATCAGGCTGCAATGATGGGCAAGGCTGCAGATGGGCACTTGTTAGGCTGCAAAGATGGGCAAGGCTGCAGATGGGCACTGATCAGGCTGCAGTGATGGGCAAGGCTGCAGATGTGCACTGATCAGGCTGCAATGATGGGCAAGGCTGCAGCTGGGCACTGATCAGGCTGCAATGATGGGCAATGGCAAGACAGCAGATGGGCACTGATTAAGCTGCAGTTATGGGCAATGGCAAGGCTGCAGATGGGCACTGATCAGGCTGTAATGATGAGCAATGGTGAGGCTCCAGATGGACACTGATTAGGCTTCATTAATGGGTAATGGCGAGGCTGCAGATGGGCACTGATAAGGCTGCATTGATGGGCACTGAACCTTATTTTGCTTCAAAATTCTTTATTTAAAATTTAAGTTTTTTTCCTGAAACTTCTCTCTTAAAATTAAGGTGCGTGTTATACGCTGATAAATACGGTAATAAAATATTTACAAAAATGAGACGCACGGCCGCTGAAATGGAGAAATAAAGAAGATGCCCAATGCTGCTGCCCGATCTCGCTGCCAATGCCGTTGTCTGATCCCGCTGCCGATGCCCGATCCCGCTGCTGATGCCTGTTGGCTGATACCCGCCACCTAAATGGGGTAAGACAGCGAGCGGGCAGGGGCTGGAGGGTTTGAGGTGCCGCTGGCCACCAGGGGGGTGGTTGTTTGCCAACCCCCCCCCCCCCCCGAAAAAAAAAAAAACAGCCGCCACTGATTCACACACACAACTGCGGCTCGGTCCTGCCCCCTCTCTATCCTCATTGGCTCACTGACTGTGATTGGTGATGGCTCCTGCTGCTGTCTTATCCAATGAGGAGGGAGAGTCCCCAGAGAGCCAAGACTCTCGTGCATATCACTGGATGGAGAAGGGGCTCGGGTAAGTATAAGTGAGGCTGCTGCATAGATAAGGCTTTTTACCATAGAATGCATGAAAGTAAAAAACCTTGAGCCTTTAGAAACACTTTAAGTAGGAAGGTACACTGAAAATTCAACAAATGAAAATAATAAAAATTAAAAGCTGTCTGACATCAGTTGTTTCTTTTTCCAATAAAAATAAAAAAGGAGTTTATTTGCACATTTACACAGCAGAAGAGTACATATTTCTGCAAGGCGGCTCAGGGAGGAGGAGAGTGTGAAGTGAAGCCTGAAATATATGTCAGTAAGCTGAAGTATACGAAGAGGCTGCATCAGGTAGCCATGGCAACAGATTGTAACCTAGTCGAACGCAGAAGTGATGTGACATACGAGTGCACAAGAACATTCTCCTAAAAGAGAACCTGTCACTTTGTGGTGTTTGTGCCTACAGTCACAAGTTTATAAAAGAATGATTTTATCACCCCTTTGTTTAAAATTGGTATATTTTCTACTTTCATTGTTCTCTCTATGTCATATCCCACAGACAATAAAATAGGGTGAAGGTCTTTACTTTCAGCAGTCAGGGATGTCTGAGTGTCCGTGTGCCTAGTGCTCCGCTATAATTCAGGGGGGCTTCACACTGAGCCAGGGCAGTGTACCCGCGGTTTTGGTACAGGTTAACTGCGCTTTGCCTTATGCCCCGTACACACGATCGGATATTCTGACAACAAAATCCATGGATTGTTTCAGATGGATTTTGGCTCAAACTTGTCTTGCATACACACAGTCACACAAATCTTGTCAGAAGTTCTGAACGTCAAGAACGCGGTGACGTAACAACACGTACGACGAGCCGAGAAAAAGGAAGTTTATTAGCCAGTGTGGCTCTTCTGCTTGATTCCGAGCATGCGTGGAACTTTGTGCGTCGGAATTGTGTACACACGATCGGAATTTACCACAACGGCATTAGACTTCTATTATGTCCCGTTGTTTTGATGCATTTTCTGAATGCACACCAAAAGTTCTGCATGCGTTTAAAAGTAAAAAATGTATCCAAAAAGCAGATGTTAGGGCTTATGCAATGCTACGCCCTGACTACCCTCTATCACCTTGCCCAATAACAATTGCCTCAGTAACTCAAAAATGTAAAAATGATAAGGCAGTTGATTGCTGACATTTCTTGATAAGTTGGTCATGTGATTTGTGGTGGGCAAATTCTGGCTGTGTATATGTAAATATGGCAGCTCCACTTTACCTGCAAATAAAAAGTTTGGACTATACAGTATCACTAGCAGGCCCCACCACAATTTTGGCCATGCTTGGACAGAGCCAATTCAGGTTGTTTAAAGTGTAGAGTCATTTTCTTTGGATTGTATCATCAGTTTTGTTTCTATACACATCCTATGTCCAATCAGACTTTCTGGATCAGCCTTTGCCAGGTTCTGTTATGGGTTCTGATTGCTATCATTTAAAACATAACTCCAGCAGCAAAATTGAGACTCCTTTATAGTAGCACAGATGGGCAATGAAGGAGATCCACGTGTAAAGATTACTACCATCTAAATGTTGCAGCTGAAGTCGAGACTCATCAGACCAGGCAACATTTTTCCAATCTTCTATTTTGGTGAGTGTGTGCAAATTGTAGCCTTAGTTTCCTGTTCTTATCTGAAAGGTGTGGTCTTCTGCTGTTGTAGCACATCTGCTTCAAGGTTCCATGCGTCGTGCGTTCAGAGATAGTATTCTGCATATCTTGGTTGTAACGAGTGGTTATTTGAACCTGTATGAACCAGCTCCATGCGAATTGGATGTGAGGCCCGCATCCAATTCACATATATGTGAACCCAGCCTTAAAATGGATGTAAACCCGATTCATTAAATTTGAGTTGGGCACATATATCTGCAGTGTTTTCTTATCTCTCTTCAAAGCACCAAGTCCCTTGGCTTTCTCCTGCTCCGTTCTTCTGTTATCAGCCTGATAACTTCTGACAAGTTCTCAGACAACTGTGATAAAACCAGGCAGAATTGTGTGTGGTGAGAGGTTGGCGTCCATCATAGGAGCCGGTTCAGGAGGCGGTAATTGGAATGTCACTCGGCCGCACCGGATAGGCAGTAGATGGAGATCCCCACTCTGTCCAGAGGTGCTCGCCTACCCCCTTCCCTTCAGACTGGCAGCCCGCCCGGGGTGCACGCGAAAGCAGCCCCCGGCAAGCGGCCAATAGCCCTGAGCTCCCGACCAACCCCAAGCCTTGGGACTTGGGGCTAATAATTGTGTCACTGTTACCGAAACCCATGGCTTTTTGGGGGCCCCCACAGGGCTATAGCCCCAGTCAGCCCCCCTCTCTACGCCACTGGAGGTTGCTATCAATAGATTAGCAGAGAGCTGAACTATTCACAAAGTATCTGTCCATGAGGGGTGGGGTGGGGGGGTGTTCCTTTCCTCCAATCAGCTGTCTTGGCTGTATGCCCAGATTTCACTTCCAGTGCTGAACAGGAAGAGAAAATCTTGATGTGAACTTTCTAAAGAATATATAAAGCTGAAGACAGCAGATATACATGTAAAATGTATGTAGGGAGATTTTTTTCATCTCTGTGTATCATTTCAGGCTGTTCACTGGGTATATGTGAGGGTTTACATCCACTTTAATCTTACCAGATTTGGAGTGAGATTTGGGGATGTCAGTACTGTGTAGCTCACTGTTCTCCTTTCTGGAGAGAAAGCTGTACTTCCTACACCTCGCTCCCTACTGCTTGAATATTTTCAGCAATCATCTACCAAAATGGCTTCCTCTGCACAGATATGCAGTGCAGGACTAGGCGTGGTAAGTCAGTAATGGGTAAAAGATCATCTGCAGACAATACTGGCAACTAGTCATGTGTCCTTTGCCTGCCTTTTTCATAATTACTTGTGCTGGAAATGTTCTAATAAGAGGATCGAGTGACAGAGAAATGAGCTGATAGCATTGTTTAATCACAGTGGAGCTGGGGAGTGCTGTGCTGTGTGGCAGAGCTTTGTGAATCTCAGGAATGTATGGACAACACTACTGTACAACTCCCTTGGCAGGTAAAACAGCTTCCCTTTATGTATCTGGAGTTCAGCCCCAAGTAACTTATTTAAAAAAAATCTCTGTTGATGCAGTGGCTAACTTGAAACAGTTAAGCAGATTAGGAGCTCTGACGTTGAAGATTAGCATGCTTGTTGTGGGTCAGTGGCTCAGAAAACCAAGACAGCCAGGCAACGTTTTTTTTTGCGTCTCATTCACATGGGGTGTATGAATGCATGCATATATGAGGGCTGTTTTTACCTCCATAAGAATGCACAGGTGTTCTGTGCATCCCTGAGCGGGCGGTCTCATTGCTGTCAATTTGGACGCAGCAGATGCACGGACACAGCCGTTGCTCCCAATATGTAATCTGTGTGGGTACGGGTGCATGGCCCCGAATGCACCCGCATGGATGTCACATTGCCAGCAGAAGCTTCACGTAATGCAGCCATTGCTGACTTCCTTCCAAGACCTCGTTCACATGGGGCCTATGCATCCAAGCCCCACGTGAACGAGGCCTTGGAAGGAAGTCAGCAATGGCCGTTTCCATATTCCTCCAAATACATCTTTCCTTTAAGTGGTTTAAAGTACAAGTAAACTCTTTTTGCACATGCTTAGTGCATATCAGAATTACAATGATGGTTTAAAAAATTGCAGCTATGAAATTACTATATATAGATTTTTTTCATATACAAAAAGGATCGATATGCTTTTCAGTCTCAGCTTACTGTGCAAATGGTGGGTTGAGATATTTTCCATAGTGTAACGCATCCTGCATACATCACTGCAGTGTGCTCATGTCCTTTGCCCAGGCCTAAACAGAGCTGATTGGTGAACTGATGGTCATATTGCTTTCCAGGTAGCCACCCAGCGTGACACTCCTGCAAGCCATGTGGGGTGGCTCCATCATCTTGATTGACAGCAAGTGCACTTAAAGTGGAGTTCCACCCATTTTTACAACTCTTCAGCATCCCTCACTAAACTGTGCACTGTAAACAAGTTGGATATTTTTTTATTTTTTTTCTCAGCACTTACTGTATATCTGCTGTATTCATTTTTCACTTCCTCCTCCCTGGCCGCGGCCCATCGCATCATTTCCTGTTTGCAATGCCTTCTGGGAAAGGGCGGCAACTTCCTCTGAAACTGCCGTTGCTATGGAAACCTGACCTGAAACCTATTACACTGCTTGTGCTGCACTGAGCATGTGCGAGATCTGCAAGGATGAGATCCAGGAAGAAATACAGTCTGGCTTTAGATGCCCACATTTAAGATGGCCACGGCCTGCTGTAAGTTTATAAAATAACAAACTACTACTATAAACTAACAAAACAGACCTTAGTTTACAGACTAACTTTACTAGAATACATTAAGCTTGTGTATTATAGGGGTATTTTTATTTAAAAAGTATAATTTCGTCCGGAACACCACTTTAAGTGTTTTTCCATAATATTCCGACCCATTTGAAACTCATGAACTGTTAAAATGCTTGATTTCCTTGGTAGTCATGATGGCAAAATTACACAAGGAGGATGTGCTCTGCCACCCTGCAAGATGTGCAGGAATGTCATGTGGGGTGGCTAGTTGGAGAACGAAGAAAGACGACGACCTCTAAAACACTGATAATGGAGCATACACAGAGTGGCAACCCATAATACTGTGGATCATCTGACATAGTATCGCCACTTTGAGTACGGAGGTACCGTCAGGATCACTGGGTATTTAATGTGTGTTGATCTATTTTTTAAGGAAACTATGACCATACATAATAAGGGAGAGTAGTTAGTGAGTCAATGAGGGAAAATAAATGTTTGGGTTTACTGACACTTTAAGGTATTTGTCAGTTTGATGGAGTTTGGCACAATTGCCATATGAAATAAGACTGTGCATCAATGCCAAGTCTCTGCGGTGCTACCTTTGCCATCTGCTTTTGTGCATTAGTAAATATGTCCAGGGAAAGGAAATATTGTGTAGCTGGTTACACCTTCTGTTACTAAACAGAGAATCTTTACCTATTTGTTACACACCGTTAAATGATGATATTAACTATGCATGGAAAATATACAGAAGAAGAAAGGACAAAAAACAGTAAAGTAATACAAAGCCCGAGAGTTGGACTTTTAAAAAATGTGCCAGATGACAAGAATTTTGCCTGTCATTGCTGATCTGTCCAGAAAATTCTAACGGCCTGCCTACAATGCTGATGCTTTAGGTTCAGTATTGCCTGACCTGTTACAGACCTAGAACAAGTAAAGAGATAAGGATTTCCAACTTTTGTCTGACTTTCTTCAGTTGGATACTTGTTCTAAATATGTGACTTAAGCTAGCCATACACTAATAGTTTTCTTGTTTTTTTTTTTTCGCTCAGCCTATGGGGCTGGTAGAGGTAGGTAGAGGTCCCCTTAAGGTTGCTTCTCAAGGGATGCTCCTACTACTGGCAGAGTGCTTTGTGGGTATCCCATTATATGGTGGGTGTTGCTTTAGCTTGAAGCCTTTTTGCCAGGAGAGAGAGAGAAGGGGCTGCTTCCAGGCATGCTTGTGCTCTCCCCTGTGAGAGGAGCCGACGGAGGAACCTCTCTATATTCTCCACCATCTCTACTACCTAAAAGTGGGAATTGAGGCAAGGAATGTCAATGGGAGAGGCTGGGACAAAATGCCACAGAAAGACAGAGGTTGGTGTTTCCCCTTGTCCTCCCCTCTGAGAAGCAGTACCCAACGCTGTGTAAGGAACCCATGTGAGGACTGAATTAAGCTAGCATGAAGCCAACTGTTACTGGATGCTATGCATTCTTTATGCACTTCTGACCTCAAGCTAAAATTTGAAGATATCTGGAGAATTGCAATGCTAGTATTGGATCTGGTAAGATGTATTCTCTGAGTTCTCCAAGTAAAGTTGACTGAATCCGGAAGCCTCTGTGTGATATCTAAATGAGAAGTGTTTTAGGCCTCATGCACACGAGATGCTGTTAAACGCGCATTCAGAGGCAGTTGGACACTTTTTTCAACTGCCCCTGAACCCATTCAATGTTATTCTATGTGTCCATGTACACAGTCTTGTTTTTTGGCGTTTTTAGGCAGTTGCGTTTAACCTCGTTTTTTCAGAAGCAGAAAAATGGGTTCAGATGCAGTTTTCCACGTTTTAGACGCCAAACGCGGCTAAACGCCGGTACCGCGTTTAGCCGCCTTTGCGTTTTATAAGTGTTTTTAAAGGAACATTTTACGACCCTACTTTGGGGGCCACTTGGTGCTAGGAACCCCCACTACAACATATCCAAATTTGGGGTTTCTAGCACCAAGTGGCCTTGAGAAATGGGGCCCCAAAGTCGGGTACACAAAATGTCATTCTCTGCTGCAGAAAAGTGTTTGACATTTTGCGACCCGAATTTGGGGCCCCGTATCTCGGGGCCACTTGGCGCTAGAAACCCCAAATTTGTTGTGCTAAATTTGGACTAACACTATAACATATCCAAATTTGGGGTTCCTAGCACTAAGTGGCCCCGAGATATGGGGGCCCCAAATTCATGTCGGAAAATGTAATTCTCTGCTGCAGAAGTGCTTGACATTTTGCGACCTGACTTTGGGGCCCTGTATCTCGGGGCCACTTGGTGCTAGGAACCCCAAATTTGGATATGTTGTAGCAATAGTTCCACTGTGTTAGCACACCATATTTGGGCTTCCTAAGTTGGGTCGCAAAATGTCATTCTCTGCTCTGCAGACGCTTCTAGACGCAAACGTGGTAAAACGCGTCTAAACGCGGCAAAACGGGCGTTTCTAAACGCTGGTTTCAGCTTTTAAAAACGTGTTCAGCAGAGTTTGCACCGGCGTCTCGTGTGCATGAGGCCTTATACAGCTAAACCTGGGGAGTGGAGTGTGAGGTGTGTTACTGGTACAAGTCTACCTGCCTGGACCCTGAAAACCTACCTGTGGACCAGGTGGGTAAGTACTTCTGGTAAGAGAGGATTCATTAAATAAAGGACAAGGAGGATTGGTTCGGGACGGGCTGCACAAACGCTCAGCAGCCTGTATTCTTTTGGGGTGAAACCTGGCTGCATGTGACAGTGAAGTGGAAACAAGTTGGTTCCAAGCCTGCAAGCTGAACGAAAAAAAAAAAACACAAACAGCGGCTGCCTTTGGTCAAATGCAGCTGCGGTTTCTGTTAATACGTTCTAGTAAACTTCTTCTACAAAAGTCGATTGAATGGAGCAGGGCTGTAAGATCACCCACTGAATGAAACATCTCAGGAAATGGATGAAATTCACACAGTGTTTGGCCTGCTTTCGAAGCATTAAATCTGCAGACACACAGACAGATAGCACTTACAAGAGTAGGCCAGCAATTGCAGCTTCCATATTTCTCTCATGACCGGTGTATTTTAAAGCCCATTTGCGCCTTCTTGTAAATATATGTATATGATGTTCTTTTACTTTTTTTTTAGCTGCTAATGCCGCGTAAACACGGTCGGACTTTTCAGCTACAAAAGTCCGACAGCCCGTCCGACAGACTTTCGACGGACATTTGGTGGACATTTGGCGGACTTGCGGCAGACTTTCTAACGAACGGACTTGCCTACATACGATCACACAAAAGTCCGACAGATTCGTACGTGATGACGTACACCGGACTAAAATAAGGAAGTTGATAGCCAGTAGCCAATAGCTGCCCGAGCGTGGGTTTTTGTCCGTGGGACTAGCATACAGACGAGCGGATTTCTGGGTCCGGCGTAGTTACGACGTAAAGATTTGAAGCATGTTTCAAATCTAAAGTCCGTCAGATTTGCAGCTGGAAAAGTCCGCTGAAAGTCCGGGGAAGCCCACACACGATCGGATTGTCAGCCAGCTTTAGTCCGTCGGCGTCCATCGGACTTTTGTAGACGAAAAGTCCGACCGTGTGTACGTGGCATAAGGCTTAAAATACCCAGTGCTTGCAGCACTAGGGAGGGTCAGCTAGCTGTTATTACATCGCAGTTGACTTGCTCTCCAGCATGCTTCTCTGAACACTGCTACAATCAACAACGCTGCATAGGGATCAAAGAGACTGTTGAGCAGTGTGCAGGGGGATGCCCTTGACAGCTCTGCCACTGTGTTTTACAGTGCATTCGAAAAGTATTCACAGTGCTTCAGTTTTTTACCACATTTTGTTATGTTACAGCCTTATTCCAAAACGGAATAAATTCATTATTTTTCTCAAAATTCTACAAACAATACCCCATAATGACAACGTGAAAGAAGTTTGAATTCTTTGCAAATTTATTAAAAATAAAAATGGAAAAAAAATCACATGTACATAAGTATTCACAGCCTTTGCTCAATACTTTGTTGAAGCACCTTTGGCACCAATTACAGCCTCAAGTCTTTTTGATTATGATGCTTCAAGCTTGGCACACCTATTTTTGGGCAGTTTTTCCCATTCTTCTTTGCAGGACCTCTCAAGCTCTATCCGGTTGGTTGGGAAGCATCGGTGCACAGCCATTTTCAGATCTCTCCAGAGATGTTCAATCTAGTTCAAGTCTTGGCTCTGGCTGGGCCACTCAAGAACATTCACAGAGTTGCCACATAGCCACTTCTTTGTTATCTTGGCTGTGTGCTATCTTGGGTCGTTGTTCTGTTGGAAGATGAACCTTTGCCCCAGTCAGAGGTCCAGAGCGCTCTGGAGCAGGTTTTCATCAAGAATGTCTCTGTACATTGCTGCATTCATCTTTCCCTCGATTCTGACTAGTCTCCTAGTTCCTGCCGCTGAAAAACATCCCCACAGCATGATGCTGTCATCACCATGCTTCACTGTAGGGATGATATTGGCCAGGTGATGAGCGGTGCCTTGTTTCCTCTAGACATGACGCTTGCCGTTCAGGCCAAAGAGTTCAATCTTTGTTTCATCAGACCAGAGAAATTTTTTTCCCATCCGTCTGATAGTCCTTCAGGTGCCTTTTGGCAAACTCCAGGTGGGCTCTCAAGTGCTTTTTACTGAGGAGTGGCCTCTGTCTGGCCACTCTACAATACAAGCCTGATTGGTGGAGTGCTGCAGAGATGGTTGTTCTTCTGGAAGGTTCTGGAGAGACCACAGAGAAACGCTGGAGCTCTGTCAGAGTGACCATCGGGTTCATGGTCACCTCCCTGACTAAGGCCCTTCTTCCCCAATCGCTCAGTTTGGCCGGGCGAACCGCTCTAGAAAGAGTCCTGGTGGTTCCTGGCTTTCATGTTGTCGTTATGGAGTATTGCTTGTAGAATTTTGAGGAAAATAATGAATTTAATCCATTTTGGAATAAGGCTGTAACAGAACAAAATGTGGAAAAAGTGAAGCGCTGCGAATACTTTCCGGATGCACTGTATGTGAGAGCAGCAGCCTGACTCTCCTATGTGTGGCCAGCACAGAGTATTTACTGCAGCACTTAGCTAAAACAGTAAAAGAGCAGTATATGTATTATTGTATATGCAGCCCGACAGCATTACAGTAACAAGTTGGGATTTAAGTTCTAACCTTACACAAGTTTGCTTTGGATTTTTATGTTTGTAGTTTAAAATGTTAAAACTGAATTGTAGGCTAATTGCATAGGTGAAATACATACTGTATGAGGGAGCTTTTTTCCTTCCAGAAAATGTAATTCTGTTCATCCAGTTGTGAGGCACACACACAATATACAGACCTACCAAGCAGCACAGATGGATGACACCACTTTTTTTTAATGGTGTCTAATCTCCATCCCCACGCTACTGACTGGACAGTGAAAGAGCAGCAGTAGATTGATGAGTTCATCTCTCTCACTCTACTATCTCCTGCATGTTCCTTGTCAGCATTTTTGCATACAGCAATGCCCCCCCAGTCTGAATGCCTCTCTATTGAGCTGGAGTCTCCAAACTTTCTAAACAAAGTCTTTCAGACTTTAAGGGGGCTGGATTGTGGCCAATGGGAGTAAAAAAATGCCCTGATGTCAGTGGAAGTAACAATGCCTCACCCTTGGTGGCCATTGGGAGTAAAAATTGCATAGCACCTGTGGTCAATAGCAGGAGAAATAGTGGCCCATCATTGGTATTAGTGGGAAGTAGTGCCCCATCGTTGGTGTCAGTGGGAGGAATAGGGCCCCATCATTGGTGTCAGTAGGAAGAATAGTGCCCCGTCAGGGTAAGTCATAGGAATAGTGCCCCATTGTTGATGTAAGTGGTAGGAATAGTGCTCCAATATTGGTGTCAATTGGAGAAATAGTACCCCACCATTGGTGTCAATGAGAGAAATTATGTCCCATTGTTGGTGTCAGTGGAAGAAATGATGCCTCATTGTTGCATAGTTGAAATGGGAAGAATTATGCCCCACTGTTGGTGTCAGTGGAAAGAATGGTCCCTTATCTTTGGTGTTAGTAGGTGGAATGAGGAATGGTGCCCCAAGGGCCAGGTAAAGGCCAGCAAAAGCCACATTCAGCTGAAGTTTGGAGACCACTGCTGTAGAAGATTGTAAAAGTGTGATATCATGTCAAATGTGGATCCTTTCACTAGCTGTGAAAAAAATCAAATGAATGACTTATTAATGAATACAGGTATGCCTTAATTTGTCTTTGTAATTGCATGTAGGTCAGCTTCAGGTTTACAAAAAAATATAAGAAACCAGGGTCAGATATTTTGAGGGACATATTTTCCAAACCTTTGATTCGCATTTGATTCAAGGCAGATGAAAACGGCAACTAAAGAAAGATTTAAATTCTTCCTGCTGGTCCAAAAATATATGAAACATTATTTGTTCATCTAAATGATGTATAAGAAAATCCAAAGAACAAATTCTGAACAAATGAGCTTTTTTAACTTTAAGCATACAGTACTAAGTTTTCTGTTTTTCCTGCTTTGAATGCTTTGCAATTCAAAGAAATGGTAGGACATGCCTGATAGGCCTTTAGCTGCTAGAGAGACTAGACCCCACGTTGCTTAATCTATTTTCTTGAAAATGTATTAACCAGGCTGCTTAAGTCCACAGGGCCCAAGAACACCTACGTCAGCAAAGCTAAAGATAGCAACAGTGAGAATTGTGCCTGCGCTCTTATCTAGATCCCTTTTACTTTCCACTGAGCTGCCGCTTGGCTGAACTTAGACCGCACTGAGAGATGCTTCTCTCCAAGCCCACTTTGTTCACTCACAACAAAATAAGCAAGGTGGAGAAGAAAATGAACATTAAAGGGAAACCATAAACTATTTTTAATGAGCCCCTACTCCGAGTTATTACTGTGACAGATACCTAAAATTGTAATTCCACTTTTGCTGTCAAATTTGAGAACCCCCTACCTACTATAAATACATTAGTTTTGTGTTCCCATTCACACATCATGCCTAAAAATATTTTTAATGTTTTAAAAAAATATTCCCAGAAAGGCAGAATCACGTACCTGTACGTGATTCTGCCCAGAGGAGCCGCTGCCCACCAGCAGTAAATGTATGTGGGGCGGTCGGCAAGGTTAAAGCCAGAACCTGCCATTGAATACAGCCCACCAGCCTTCTTCAAGGGGATTTTGCATTCCCCTATAAGAATGCAAAACCTTGAAGATGGTCAAATGCAGGAAAAATGCTGTTGTCAATGAATTCTGAATGATCTCAGAAGCATCTAAAAACGGACGTGTCTAACATAAGGCGCAAGAGAAGGAAGTTAACCCTTTTGTAAGCTCCAACATCATCCAACACGGAGCTTACCCAGGGTTTGAAGTCCCATCTCTGATGCAGGAATTTAGCGGTGGGGTAGTTTCACCAAATGGGGGATTCTCCCTTACAAGAGATCTTGAATGGGCAAAGTGACAGAGAGGGTCATTCACTAAGAAGAAGGCACTGCACCAGTTCATACATTAATTTGTGCGCCAGAAAAATCAATACTCGAATGTGCGAATCAGTGCACTTCGAAGCGCAAATAACGATAATAAATACCCGCATATGCAAACTGCAACTGGCACTAGGGTAACTGCATTTTTCTTGTTGATAATAGCGCACGCCCAATACAATTGGTTAATTTATTAATTGGGTGTGTCTTGCTAGGCAATTAGTAGGTGTTCTCAGTTAATTAACCCTTTTGATGCTAATCTCATTCCTATTACATCTAATATATCTATGAAATGTGTTTTTTTTTCTTTTTTTACCCAAATCTTTCAATACATTGCAAAGAACAGAGAAGTGTTTCTAAACCAAATAAATTAATATTGAGGCATTGTAAACCTCTGACATTCACAGACATGACTAGGCATGATGGGAATTGTGCTAGACCATTATTATGCCTCCAGAATTGGGAGTGTGGTATCTACCCAACTTCTCTCTGCTGGTGGACACAAGAACCTACATCTATATATATATATACACACACACTGGAGCAGGAAGCAATATACATTGGCCCGGAAGTGAATCTGTACATAGGAAGTAGGTGTGTGTTTTGAAGCCAAATCATTTAGACCCCTTTCACACTGAGGCGTTTTTCAGGCGCTACAGCGCTAAACATAGCGCTTGTAAAGCGCCTGAAAAAAGCCTCAGCTGCAAACCCAGTGTGAAAGCCCAAGTGCTTTTACACTGGGGCGCTGCGCTGACAGGGCGTCACAAAAAGTCCTGCCAGCAGCGTCTTTGCAGCAGTGGAGGAGCGGTGTATTCACCGCTCCTCCACCGCTCCTGCCCATTGAAAACAATGGGGCAGCGCCGAGATACCGCCGGCAATGCACCGCTGCAACGGCGTTTTGCGGGCAGATTTCACCCCTTTTCGGCCGCTAGCGAGGGGTTAAAACCGCCCCGCTACTGGCCGAATAGCGCTGCTAAAGCGTCAGTAAAGTGGCGCTAAAAATAGCGGCGCTTTACCGCTGACGCCCGGGGCGGCTCAGTGTGAAAGTGGTCTTAGACATAAACACATGACCCACACAAACACCACCCCATATAAAAATAAAGAAAAATTATCTTAATTTGCAAATAAGGATCATCTCTTCCTCAGAGAACAGTGAGCAGGGCATGGTGGTGGGAAGAAATTAGCAGCAGTACAAGCAACTTCCTTGAGGGGCGTGATGTCATTCCTGTGTGCTGGCCACCGCTTCCGAGAACCAGATATGCGCCATGGGGACATGCATCTTGTTAGGCTGCAGCTGGGAAATCTGTTCCATTATTATTGTTTAGGAGGGAGTGTAAAATGTATTACTTGGAGCATGTATCTGCAAAACAAATAATTAACAAAACACATAAAACATAAAAAATTTGCTACAAATTTTATTGGTCAACAAAACGGGACTTGGAAAAGAGCAAGGAAAAGAAAAATATCCCCCCCCAAAAAAATAAATAAAATAAAGGCAATTGAAAACACATGCACAGTCCATGAAACACACAAAATGCAAGTTCACCCAATGTCGAGACATTACTTCAAAGTGCGTACACCTAAAGATGTCCTTACATTACTAACCCAAAAAACACACTCTCTGAGCATGCCCAGAAAAATCCAAGTGCTGTTTACACACCAAAAGCTACACCAAAAAAACAAAGTCCCTGAGCATGCCCAGACCAACCCAAGTGCAGCTAGCACAAAATAAGCCACCCCCCCCCCCCCTCCAAAATTAAGCACATCATTCAGCATGCTATAAAATTACAGATGGGACAAACACCTTCCCCCCCCCCCCACCGGTCTGGGGAGCAAACAAACAGCTTAACATGGGCAAAAGTTATACACAAATACCATTGCAGTCTATGGGAACTGACCTGTTAATTTTGCTAGTCCCCACTTGGCTGGCTTATATTCTAGTTATTGGCCTTAAAATGGGTATGGGGGCAAGGTCCCACCCTGAGGGACATATATCAATGTCACCAATTTTGACAACCCCAAAAACGAAACAAGGAAAAGTACCTTTAAAAATGCAAAATTGCTTAAAAGCTAGTAACTTTGGGGGGGGGGCTTACTCTGCCTGTAAAGTGGTGCATCTGTAGCATGTATACAAAATGCTGCTTCAAAGATGTACGGCTTTAAGAAAACTTGCAAGTCTACATTGCAGCTGCAAGATTTTAACCAAAAAAAAAAAGCAAAACCAAAAATGACATGCCCCCCCCCCCCCAATACATACAAGGCCATTTGGGACTGTTAAGACTTAAAGTGAAAACCCCCATGTTAAAAATACCACCGCAAACGAAAAAAAGATTTGGCTCCTCCCAAACACTGACAAACCCCTAGCCAAACACACAGCAAGCCAGCTCATGAAAGGGAGTGGATGCTTGGGGGCAGGAGGGGCTCAGGCACCCCAAAAGTCAACCACCTTGTTCCCATATTCAGGGGGACAAGGGCCTCTTCCACACAACCCTAGGCTGAGGTTGTGGGGGGGCTGCAGACAGGGACTTTTACGGAATGTGGAAAGCACCTTTAAAATAGTGGGTACAAGGTGCTTTGTGGTTGGTATTGGGCTGAGCCTAACATACCCCAAAGACAGAGTGCATGTGGCCTGGTATGGTTCAGGAGGGGCTTGGGTGCTTGCTCTTCTCACCCCTTTCCTAGCTGGCCCTGTTGTATGCTCTGGAAAAGGGTGTGGTTTGGATTAGTGAAGGCAGCTCATGGCCTTTTAATAATGGATTGGAGTGTGGAGTTCCCCTTGAAAAGCAAATGCTAGCCCAAGGAAATCCAATGGATTAGAGGGGGGGGGAGGAGCATTGGAGAATGGAGTGTGGAGTTCCCCTTTAAAAGCAAAAGCTAGCCCATTGAAATCATATGCATTAGAGGTAGGAGCCCATGCCCTTTTAGGCTTTAAAAAAGGAGCTAGAGGAGCGAGAGTCTTTTTACATAATTTACATAATTAGGTACATGTCACATGTTGGCAATGTAACATGCTCATATGACCTGTGTGCGAATCTCATAAAAAAATAAAAATAAAGGTGAACCAGCTTAAAAACAATTACTCAAGCTTAGAGGTACACCCATTCAACACATGCAACTGCATGTACGCTACTTAAAGCGGAGTTCCACACAAAAATGGAACTTCCGCTTTTCGGAACCCTCCCCCCCTCCGGTGTCACATTTGGCACCTTTCAGGGGGGTCTAAGACAGGTATTTGCACCCACTTCCGGCATAGACACCCATGGGAGTTTACGCCTCTTCCCGTCCCCACCGCGCTGTCTCCTGGGAACACACAGCTCCCAGGAGAGAGCGGGGACCACTTGGGACGCGCAGCGCGACTCGCGCATGCACAGTAGGGAACCGGGAAGTGAAGCCGCAACGCTTCACTTCCTGATTCCCTCACCTAGGATGGCGGCAGCAGCTGCCGAGAACCGAGCGGGTTCTCAGCGTCGCCTGCCGACATCGCTGGACCCTGGGACAGGTAAGTGGCCATGTATTAAAAGTCAGCAGCTGCAGTATTTGTAGCTGCTGGCTTTTAATATTTTTTTTTTTTGGCGGTGTGGGTGGACCCCCACTTTAACACTTATTAAGATTTTGGGCGCGCAATGAAAAAACTCATGTGAACGGGCACAGGAGCCGCTTGCGCATGCGCAATGCTCACATGTATCTCACGCAGTTCTGAACGTACTCACAGACTGACAGGCTGACCCCCCACCCCTTCAACCTCTGCAGCCATGCTGGAACCTGTCCTGTTAAACCGCTGTATGGTCTTGGTTACTGTGCTGCAGCTCAGTTTCAGGGTCTTGGCAATCTTCTTATAGCCTAGGCCATCTTTATGTAGAGCAACAATTTTTTTTTCCAGATCCCCATGAGGTGCCATGTTGAACTTCCAGTGACCAGTATGAGAGAGTGAAAGTGAAAGAGACCTGTTAACACTAATGAGTCACATGACACCAGGGATGGAAAATGGCTAATTGCGCCCAATTTGGACATTTTCACTTAGGTGTGTACTCACTTTTGTTACCAGTGGTTTAGACATTAATGGCTGTGTGTTGAGTTATTTTGAGGGGACAGCAAATTTACACTGTTATACAAGCTGTACACTCACTACTTTACATTATAGCAAAGTGTCATTTCTTCAGTGTTGTCACATGAAAAGATATAATAAAATATTTACAAAAATGTGAGGGGTGTACTCACTTTTGTGAGATACTGTACATATATTTATTTATTATCCCGGTCACAATGTTTTTACAGTGCTTCTGGGCAGCGGGGCCACAGTCTCTTGTCACATGTTAGAGACAAGGCCATGCTGGAACCACAGAGCACAGAACTTACATGCTCGCTGGTCAGATCCAACACCGTTAAGAACCCCCGGCACAGCCATCAGCTGAAAATGAGTGCCAATTAAAATATTTAGGTTGCTCAGTGGGTAGGCAGCATACCCTGAGTGAAATGAAATGTATGTTAATGTTTGACCGGAATGTACCTCTCATTTTGCAGCAGCAGCTTCACTTCCCACGGGTTCTCCAGAATAATAAACCGGGGAGAACTGTCTAGGGTTATTGTGTATCACACCATGTATAAATGTATATTCCCAAAGGCTTTGTTTGTTTAGAATGTGATGGGATTTGGTTCGTCATGTACATATGTTGATCTGTCTTTGCCAACTGCTTCTTTAATGAAAGAAGATTTTTTTTTTTAGTCATTAAATAATCTGTTCAAAGGGATTTTAACTGGTCTCATACAATTATCTTTATAAAAGGAAATAGATTTATGTAAGGTCTTTTTCAGTAAGGTTTTTTTCTTATGCAAAGTACTAATTCTTAAGTGCTGTAACTCAGAGCAACCAATCACAATTCAACCCGCTGAAGTCAGTGCAGTATACAAACCAATCTGATAGGTTGGTATGGGTTTCTGCATTCAAAGTGGAACTTAAAGTGGAACTTAAGGCAAAACTTTTTTTTCATTTTGGATACAGTAAGGAAGGATTAGAACCCCTGACAGTTTTATTTTGGTTATCTATGTCCCATTGGAGAGATTTCCTTCCACTTCTTGTCCCACGGCCATAGAGTGGCCTGGGGGAGAGCCAGAAGGTGGGTCCAGCGTGTCTGTAGTAGCTTGCTGCCTGCACCTAGAAGAGGCAGCCAGCTGAAGAGGACCAGTATGGCAGTGCCGGTCCTGGTGTATGTCACCCAAGCAACGGATTGCAGCAGGTCAATGCTGGATTAGCTATCTGGGTACAACTAGGGGAAAAAGTATTTGATCCCCTGCTGATTTTATACATGACCACTGACAAAGAAATGATCAGTCTATAATTTTAATGGTAGGTTTATTTTAACAGTGAGAGACAGAACAACAACAAAAATATCCAGAAAAACGCAGCAAGATTTCTGGCTCCCAGGTGTCTTCTATACAGGGAATGAGCTGAGATTCTTAAAGAGAGTGCTCCTAATCCCAGCTTGTTACCTGTATAAAAGACACCTGTCCACAGAAGCAATCAATCAATCAGATTCCAATCTCTCCACCATGGCCAAGACTAAAGAGCTCTCCAGGGATGTCAGGGACAAGATTGTAGACCTACACAAGGCTGGAATGGGCGACAAGACCATCGCGAAGCAGCTTTGTGAGAGGGTGACAACAGTTGGTGAGATTATTCGCAAATGAAACACAAAATAACTGTCAGTCTCCCTCGGCCTGGGGCCCCATGCAAGATCTCACCTCGTGGAGTTTCAATGATCATGTGAACGGTGAGGAATCATCCCAGAACTACACAGGAGAATCTTGACAATGATCTCAAGGCAGCTGGGACCATAGTCACCAAGAAAACAATTGGTAAAGCACTACACCATGAAGGACTGAAATCCTGCAGTGCCCACAAGGTCCACCTGCTCAAGAAAGCACATGTACAGGCCCGTCTGAAGTTTGCTAATGGACATCTGAATGATTCAGAGGAAAACTGGGTGAAAGTGCTGAGGTCAGATGAGACTAAAATCGAGCTCTTTGGCATCAACTTAAATTGCCGTGTTTGAAGGAGGAGGAATGCTGCCTATGACCCCAAGAACACCATCCCCACCGTCAAACACGGAGGTGGAAAGATTATGCTTTGGGGGTGTTTTTCTGCTAAGGGGACAGGACAAATTCATTGCATGAAACTGATGATGGACAGGGCCATGTACCTTCACATCATGGGTGAGAACCTCCTTCCATCAGCCAGGGCATTGAAAATAAGTTGTGGATGGTGTCAAAAACCATGAACCAGACCGAGACAGGAGTACAGTAAAATCACAATTGTTTATTAATAAAAATAAAAAGGTAAATAGAGTTAGCGTAGTCAAAGCATAGCCAGAGTCCAGTAACCGGATTGGGTAGTCAGCCAAGCCAGAGTTCAGTAACCAGATCGGGTAATCGGCCAAGCCAGAGTTCAGTAATCAGCCAGTCCAGAAGTAAGGGATCCAAGTTGAGGAACAGCAAGCAGGATAAGGAGCCAGAAGGGATGTCAGCAAAGCCAATCTTCAAACAGGAAAGCAGGAGATGGTTTCTTGTGATGTGACCAAGGCGAAGGCAAGAATGATGTGAGCTGGAGATCTTTAAGTAGGCGGGACTGATGAGCAGATTCACAACAGCTGGTTAATAGTGGAGAGAGATGAAAGTTGGCAATTAGCCGACAACTGAGCGGCCAGGTCAGAGAAGGAAGGGCTGAGCCAGCCCTGACAGATGGGTCTTCCAGCATGACATTGACCAAAAACACACGGCCAAGGCAACAAAGGAGTTCGCTCAAGAAAAAGCACATTAGGGTCCTGGAGTGGCCCAGCCAGTCTCTAGACCTTAATCCCATAGAAAGTATGTGAAGGGAGCTGAAGGTTTGAGTTACCAAATGTCAGCCTCGAAAACTTAAGACTTGGAGAGGATCTGCAAAGAGGAGTGGTACAAAATCCTTCCTGAGATGTGTGCAAACCTGGTGGCCAACTACAAGAAATGTCTGACCTCTGTAATTGCCAACAAGGGTTTTTGCCACCAAGTACTAAGTCATGTTTTACGAAGGGGTCAAATATTTATTTCACTCATTAAAATGCAAATCAATTTATAACTTTTTTGAAATCTTTATTGTTATTCTGTCTCCCACTGTTAAAATAAACCTACCATTAAAATTATAGACTGATCATTTCTTTGTCAGTGGGCAAATTAACAAAATCAGCAGGGGATCAAATACTTTTTTCCCTCACTGTATGTGTGTTGAGGAGAACATAGCACTAGAGGTAAGAAAACACGGGGGGTTGAAAGTTGAGCAGTGTACCCCTTTAGGAATTAGAACCTAAAGTAAATATATAAAGCCAAAACTTTGATGGGCAGATTTCAAGTCGTTCTTGGTGTTGGTGACAGCATAGTGAGTCACTAGTTAGCACTCCTGCTTTGCCGGACTAGGGTTCTTTGTACGACTCTTGACCAGGACACTATCGGCATGAAGTATGCATTTTCTCAATGTCCCTCAATGGCTTGGAATAGACTTACAGCAGAAATAGTGAGTCAGTCAACAGTAAGCGGACATACATGGGACAAACATAGATAGACTAAAACGTAAACAAAAAAAAGTATAAAGATTGAAATAAAATAGGAAAAAATAGGGCAGACTTGATGGACCACTTGGGCTTTCTTCTGCCGTCTCTCTTTCATGTTTCTATGTTTTCCCTCACCCTACAAAGTCATTCTAGTAATTCATTTAGACATGTGCAGGACAAATAAAATTTTTTGTTTAGTTTCTGATTCCGTATTTAAATAAATTAGTTTAGTTAAATTTGTTTTTGAAATTCATTTTGTATTCGAATTTGAAAGGTTCAGCCGAATTAAAAAAAAATCTGACTGCATTTAAAAAAAAAATTGAAAAAGATTATCGAATTGGTATTTGAATTTAAACGCACTCAAATTTCGATTTTTTTTTCCATTTAAATGCAGCTGTTGCATTAGGCTATTGATACTGACTGTCTAACAATTAGAAAATTTTAATAAAACTAGAATACAATCGAAAATAATATATAACCATCTTCCGAAATTCGAATTCGAATAGCAAAAGATTAGAATAGAATAGAAGATAATAGAAAAGAATGGAATAGAAAATAAGAGAATGGAATAGAAAAGAAAAGAATAGACAAACAATAGAATAAATTTAGAAAGAATATATATAACCATCTTCCAAAATTCAAATTTCGAATAGAATGAATTCAAATTTAAATAGAAAAGACTGGAATAGAATAGAAAAGAATAGAATAGAAGATAATAGAAAATATAGAATAGAAAATAGGAGAACAGAATAGAAAAGAATAGCTTAGAAAATCAATAGAATAAAATAAAATAGAAAGAATATAACAGTTACATTCTATTTTTTGTTATTCTATATTAATTCGTTTTTGTATTCTATTCTCTTATGTTGTATTCCATTCTTTTCTATTATTTTATATTCTTATCTTTTATTCATATTAATTTTATTCAAAAGACGGTTGTAGTCTTTATATTTTGTAGTCTATTCTATTATTTTGGATTCCATTGTTTTGGATTCTATTCTAATCTATTCTATTCAAATTCAAATTTATTCTATTCGAAATTCAGATTTCGGAAGACGGTCATATTCTTTCTATTGTATTCTATTCTTTTGCTTCTCTATTCTATTCTTTTATTTTCTATTTTATTCTTGTCTATTATTTCCTATTCTTTTCTTTTCTATTCTATTCTAATATTTTCTATTTAAATTCATTCTATTCGAAATTAAAATTTCCGAAGATGGTTAGGTTCTATTCTATTCTATTCTATTCTATTCTATTCTATTCTATTGTTTTTCTATTTTATTGTTTTTCTATTCTTTTCCATTCTCTTAGTTTCTATTATTTTGGATTCCATTGTTTTGGATTCAATCCTGCACTGTGACAGGTGTACGTGGGACAATGTTACACTGTGGCAGATGATGATGTGGCACTGGTGGTACACTGCGAAAGTTGTTGATGTGGCGCTGGTGCACAGTGACAGATGTGCATGAGGCACTGGTGGTACCCTGTGACAGATGTTGATAGGACAATAGTACACTGTGAAAGAGGTTGGTGGGGCACTGGTGCATGGTGACAGATCTTGATGGGGGTACTGGTACACTATGGCAGATGTTGATAGGGGACTGGTACTCTGTGACAGATGTTGATGGGACAAAGGTACACTATGATAGATGTTGATGGGGCACTGGTACACTGTGACAGATATGCGTGGTGCACTGCGGTACCCTGTGACAGATGTTGATGGGACAATGGCACACTGTGGCAGATGTTGATGGGGCACTCGTGGTACACTGTGACAGATGTTGATGGCGCATTGGTACATTGTGACAGATGTTGATGGGGTATAACTGTTATATTCTTTCTATTTATTTTATTGCTTTTCTATTGTATTCTTTTCTGTTCTGTTCTTTTGTATTATTTTCTATTCTATTTTAATCTTTTCTATTCAAATTCATTCTATTCTAAATTCGAATTTCGGAAGATAGTTATAATATTACTAATATTATCTTAAGAAATTAGAATTTCGAATAGAATGAATTTGAACAGAAAACATCAGAATAGAATAGAATAGAAAAGAATAGAAAAACAATAGAACATAATAGAATAAAATAGAAAGAATATATAACCATGTTTCGAAATTCGAATTTAGAATAGAAAACAATAGAATAGAAAATAGAAAAGAATAGAATAGAAAATTAATAGAATATAATAAAATAGAATTGAAAGAATATAACGGTTATATTCTTTATATTTTATTCTATTCTATATGAATTGTTTTTCAATTATTTTCTATTCTACTCTCTTATTTTTTTTACTATTCTTTTCTATTATTTTCTATTCTAATCTTTTCTTTTCAAATGTATTCTAATCGAAATTCAAATTTCTGAAGATGGTTAGATTCTTTATATTTTATTCTATTCTATTATTTTTCTATTCTATTCTTTTCACTTTTCTATTCTATTATTTTCTATTATTTTGTATTCCTTTGTTATGGATTCTATTCTAATCTATTCTATTCAAATTCAAATTTACAGTCATATTCTATTTTTTTATTGTATTCTATTAAATTCTATTGTATTCTATTCTTTACTAGTCTTTCATTTTTATTCTATTGCTTTATTATTTTATATTCTATTTTATTGTATTCTTTTTTAGAAACTTGATTTCAAATTTTTTCGAATTCAATTTTGTTTTTTAAATTTGTTTTTTCGAGTTTGATTCAAATTTATTTTCGAATTAAAATTTGAATCGAATTTCGTCAGTATTTCAGTTTGTTAATTTGGATTTTTTTAAAAATTCGGTACTATTGTAATTCGGTAATTCGGATACATCTGACTTTCCGAATAACGAAAAATTAGTCCAAATTTTGATTCCGAACTAAATGAACCGCACATGTCTAGATTATTTGGCTCAATTGAGTCTGCACAAGATGGCTGGATCACCTCCTAAGTCCCCAGGGAGAGAAGTGCTGTGTATATATATATATATATATATATATATATATATATATATATATATATATATATGTATATATATGTATATATATGTATATATATTTATATATATGTATATATATATATATATATATATATATATGTATATATATATATACAATTAAAATGAAATCCTGTATTTTACAGTCTCTTACTGGAAGAGGAATATGTTCACCTGTTGCAGTAAAAAAAAAAAATCCTCCCACTTCCTGTTGTGTTTCCCAGTGAGAAACAGTTAGGAAAAAAATGACAATAGTTCTAACTGTTCCCTAGTCTATCCAACAGCAGAAAGAAAAAGGTTTTAGATATCGCTTAAGGAAAAAAAAAAAAATCTTTTATATCTTTTATAAGACTGAAAGTGCCACTTTTCTTGCTAGCAGTTCTGATGAGCAATAGTGAATTGAGTTGATAGGCCTATAATAGTACAGTGCCCATTCTATTTCTGCAGTAACAAAGAACTAAAGAAAAAGAATGCAGAGGCAAACAGCCCTGAAGATTCTGTTATTTTATCCTCCTCCAATGTAGTCAAACTATACTGCAATCTGCAAAAGTTCTTCAGACTTTAGATTGCGCCAATAGTATGTGCATTGCTTTACAAAAGAAAGGGAGACATTAAAGTTCAGACATTAGAGACATTAGATTAGCAATATCAAGACAAGACGGTTAGGAGGGCCCTGTTCATGGGAGCTTACAATCTAAAGGGAAGGGCAAGCAAGTGATATAAAAGGTTAATAATTGTGGGGGATAAGCTGATGGAGAAAGATGGATCTGTCTGACAAAAAAATAAAAAATAAATCTAAATTGCTTGTCTTACAAGAGAACCGTACCATATCTATTACAATCAGTGAAAGGTTTTCGAGAAGCTTTGCTACTAAAATTACAATCAAGAAGAAATCTGGGTAAAAATGTATGTTTGATAGCATCTTTATTCTATGGTATGCATTGACCATCTGTGCTAATAAAATCATTTTAATACGCTTGACGGACGATTGTGTCAGTCATGGCTAGGCTGAGTCCAACAAAATGAATATGAAAATGATATATGTGAAGAAGCTGCTGACCTGCCATTCTTTGAAGCCTCTTGTAAGTCTACAGACAGTACATTGCTTGTTTTCTTCATTTCAGTGTATGCCACATAAGGGCCATGGATTTGTTCTCGGAGCCTACGAGTGCACTTGCAAGCCTGGATTTTATCATCCTGACATCTTTTCAGTGAATGGCTTTCAAAGTAAGTGCCTTTTGGTTGAGCAAGAAGAAAAAAAAAAAGAGTGACATTAATAATGCACGGCTCCTTTTTATCCTTGTCAGGGTTATACAGTAAATTCCCAGTGGTCTACAACTTTATAATTATATAATCACTTAAAGAAGAACTCTAGTCAGAGAAATAGTTACCAGTAAGCTTATATAACATATGAAATATCTAGGTTTTTACCCTTTTGCATTGTCTTGTAAACCTTAAATGTGTTTTTGGGGAAGACTGTATATAGGGGTGCACTGATAGAATGTTTTTTTTACAGCGAGTACGAGTACCGATTCTTTTTTTCCTTTTGTATTTGCCAATACCAATTGCTGATACCTGCCAGCAACTGTTTTGTTTACACTTCAGCTGTCAGCAGGGGAACCCTGCTGACAGCTGAATGCGTGATTGGTTGTTAGGGACGCGGTGGCCCCGCTTCTTAACCACTTCGGTGACAACTTTGTCATTACTTAAGATAACAACGCAATACATATATGTTAGAGCTGCACAATTCTGGCCAAAATGAGAATTTTTTTGCTTAGAATAAAAAGATCATGATTCTCGCAATGTAAAATCTTTCACATTATACAAAAAAAAATGGGCTAACGTTACTGGTTAGTTTTTTTGTTTTTTTTAATTCATTCAAGTAATTTTTTCCAAAAAAATTGCATTTGAAAGACCGCTGTGCAAATACAGTGTGACACAACATATTGCAACCACCACCATTTTATTCTCTAGGGTCTCTACTAAAAAAATATATAGAATGTTTGGGAGTTCTAAGTCATTTTCCAGCAAAAAAAAAAAAAAGTTTTTAACTTGAAACCAACAAATGTCAGAAAAAGATTTAGTGTTTAAGTGGTTAAACTTTCCTCATTTACACACAAAGTCTATTCCGTTGACAAATTGTTACAAGGTTTATACTTAAAGCGGGGGTCCACCCACACCGCCAAAAAAAAAAAATATTAAAAGCCAGCAGCTACAAATACTGCAGCTGCTGACTTTTAATACATGGCCACTTACCTGTCCCAGGGTCCAGCGATGTCGGCAGGCGACGCCGAGAACCCGCTCGGTTCTCGGCAGCTGCCGCCGCCATCCTAGGTGAGGGAATCAGGAAGTGAAGCGTTGCGGCTTCACTTCCCGGTTCCCTACTGCGCATGCGCGAGTCGCGCTGCGCGTCCCAAGTGGTCTCCGCTCACTCCTGGGAGCTGTGTGCGGTGGGGACGGGAAGAGGCGTAGACTCCCATGGGAGTCTATGCCGGAAGTGGATGCAAATACCTGTCTTAGACAGGTATCTGCACCCCCCTCCCCCCTGAAAGGTGCCAAATGTGACACCGGAGGTGGGGAGGGTTCAGAAAAGCGGAAGTTCCATTTTTGTGTGGAACTCCGCTTTAAGTTCCACTGCTAAAGAATGTTGTGATTCTTGGCAGGCTGCCTGTTTTTTTTTTCTTCCTTTCTTTTGACAGCTGTGGCTTCAGAAGAGCAGAGAGAATTCTTTGCATAGCAAGAATCATGAAACACTTTTGTCAAGATCGCAACGGGGAAAAATATGCGATAACGATTCTTGACGATTAATCGTGCAGCTCTAATATATGTTTTTTTTTTTTAAGGACAAACAACTTTTTTTTCTTAAATATTGTTTTACAACAATTGATTTTTTTTTCACAATCCTTAGACAATTAAATGTAACAAAACTTTAAAAAAAACACTTTTCCTTTTTTGAGCAGTGTTAGTTTAAAAAATAATGTTACTGCACATAAAAAGTGTACATTTTATTCTGCAATTTGTCCTGTTTAAATTTACATGAAAATGATGATTCTGGTACAAAGCACTGAAAAGTTATTTACAAATTAAATAAATGTATTTATTGTTTTCAATTTTGTACTGTGAAATATGTAAATATATGTTAAAGGTGTAAAAATATTAACAAACAAAGCAAACAAAAATTTAAAAAAAAGCTTTATTTTGAAATTTGCAGCTTACCAATTTTATATGTGCTGGCTGCATTAGTTTTCTTTTCTTTGGCTTGTTCCCCTTTGTTTTCATCTGGGGATCTGGCCAGGAATAGAGGACTGAGTAGAGGAAGCACATCAGACAGCAGCATTGTCAAGTCTGGGTGGAAGGTCATAATAAATGTATTAGCAGATTTAGAATCACTAACGAATTGACACATTTTTATTCTGCAATTTGTCCTGTTTAAAATGACATTAAAATTATGATTCTGGTACAAAGCACTGAAAAGTTATTGAAATACATTTGTTTTTAATTTTGTACTGTGAAACGTGTAAATATATGTTAAAGGTGTAAAAATATTACTAAACAAAAGCAAACAAAAACAACAAAAAAAGTTTTAATTATTAAAAGTTTATGCAATAGAAATGAACAAAAAAAATTAATAAATCAGCAGGAAAATAATAATTAAATGGAATTAAGGGTTAATAAGGGGTTGAACAGAGGAACATTTAATAATAAAATAATAATAAAAAAACAATAGCTTTTCTTTACTTGACAGGTTGCTTTTAACTGACTTAATCTGCAGATCGACCCTTTGATCTGTAGATGAATAAACAGAAAGTTACAAAATGAAACAATGTTTCTTCCTATCTTTCTGTTTTAGCAGCTGAGCAACGTTGTTGATAAACATTGTCAGGCTGCTTGTTTTTCTGACAGCTCTAATTGCCTGGACATTTCTTTTGTTTACACTTCAGCTGTCATTGGTTGTTAAGGACGGAGCGCCCCCTTAAAAAAAAATGCAGATTATACCTCATTTCAAAATGCTCAGCATTCACGTGACCGGCCGGCTGTCTCCTCCTCTCATTCTGACTGAGGGGGAATCTCAGCCCCGTCCACTGCAGCTGTCAGATGGGTAGAGGAAAGAGCCGGGCGGTCAATTGAGCACCGAGCGGCGCTCCGAAATGAGGTATAATCGCCATTTTTTTTATAAATCACACACACACGGGGTCACAGGATTAGGACACAGAGTGGATAGTATAAAGTAGTTAGAGTGGCTTAGCAACCACTTTAAGTGGTTTGTCTCATCCATGTAAACTGATACATTCTGCTGGAGAGCTTGTGAAAAACAACAGACTTACTGAGATAAAAATAGAAGAAAGAAAGTACATAAAAATGGAACTAATACAGCCATCACATTTAAGAATTGGTAAGCTACAATATAATACATCTTTGCTTTTGGATTTATTACTGCTTTACTGCTTTCTTTTTTATGCCCTTTTCCTTTATTTTCACCTGGTGATCCAGCCAGTAAAGTTCGGTACACCTTGTTAGTTTTTTTCTTTTCAACCAGCAAGCAGAACAAAAGACACACAGATTCTTACATTCACACAAGCGATGTGGATGCAGGAACATGATGTTTTTCCAGCAGGACCATTCAACATAAAATGATCTGCCAAACAGGGAGGGCACTCAGAGATCGAAATTCGTCCAGTCCTTGATGCTTCAGCCGAATCTCAATCCGTGTGTACCCAGCTTAAAGTGGTTATAAAGGCTATCATTTTTTTTAAATAACAAACATGTTATACGTACCTGCTTTGTGCAGTGGTTTTGCACGTCTGGCGCTCCTGGCCCCTCCCTCCTGCTAAGTGTCCCCAGAGCAAGCAGCTTGCAATGGGGGCACCCAAGCAGATGCTCTCTGCATGTCTATTCACACACAGATTCACAGCTCCGCCCTGCCCCCTCCCTCTCCTCATTGGCTCGCTGGCTGTGATTGCCAGCAGCGGGAGCCGCTGCTGTCTCAGCCAATGAGGAGGGAGAGACACCCAGCAAAGCCGAGGCTTTCATACACAGTGCTGGAGAAAGATCGGGCTCAGGTACGTTTTTGGGGAGCTGCTGCACAGATGAGGTTTTTTTTTACCTTCATGCATAGAATGCATGGAGGTAGAAAACCTTGAGCCTTTAGAACCACTTTAAGTCTGTTTTTCAACTTCCTTGAACAGACCCAGCTGTCCAGACAAAGTAGCAGTTAGGGGGTTGAGACAAACCATTTAACACTGACAGGGGTGCTTACAATGGTCAGATTTTATTTATTTATTTATGTAAGACCTTTATTTCAAAAGGAACAGCAGGAACCGACTGAGATTCCAACCATTATTGGGCAGGCTGAATGTACCAAGTTGATCGATCGATCCCCTTGAGGTACAATCATCTTGCCAGATTCGCTTGTGATTATAGCCGCTGCTATAGTCTCTAGCGATAATCACTGGCTGAGATGGCTTCCCCCCTGCCGGGAGAAGACAATTGCTCGACAGGAGGGATTCCCCTGTCAGCACTCTGTCAGTGGCAGCTGGTGGTTTAATTTTTTTGGGGGGGAGGTCGGTCGATCAGCCATCCGGGTCACGGGCAGCATCCCCCCCCCCCCCGGTTGGTCAGTCAGTATTCGGGGGCCCCGCACTTACCTAATCTCGCGGGCAGCGCTCCGGAAGGTGGGCAGCGGCAGCTTCTCTCCGGGCTGCGGGCGGCTGCTTCCTCACTTCCCCTGTGTCTCCTCCCTCCTCCTCCTGGTAGCCAATCCAATCGGATCACCTTTCGGCTAATTGGGTGACAGGTCTCAGGATCCTCTTCCTGATTGGGCGGGAGGAGAATCAGTGTTATAATCGCTATTGTCCCACAGCTGGGTGGGCTCAGGGCGCAGTTCTCTGCACCCCGAGCCCTCCCTTTTTTGAAGCCTATTAGAGCCTCTGGCTCTAATCACGTGCTTCAAAAAAAAAAAAAACCTGATTGGAATCCATGCTTCCAGTGCCCCGCATGTAGATTAGGGGGCCGGACGCATGGATGGGGGGGGCGGCGCCCGTGCACCCCCTGTGGATGGGCCACTGCTGCTGTCTGTGTTGATGGGGGAATTGTGCAAATGCATTTCCTACAACCCTTTACCTGCAGCCAACAGCTGCATTTGTACTGGGATGACCTTCACCATTTCCAAGAGGAGGAACTATGGTATGTACTATTTATTGGATATAAAATTCCATAGGGGGACTTTCTGAACATCTTCCTGATAGGTGAACTTAAACCATAACATGGTTTCAAACCCTAATCCTAAAATGTAATATTTTGCAGCTTACCAATCATTAGTTGTGGTGGATGCATTCGTTTTCTTTTTTTAGGCTTTTGCCTCTGTTTTCACCTGGTGATCTGGCCAGTCAGGGCCGTCTTTAATATTGATTGGACCCCGGGCAAACATTTTCTTGGGCCCCCTCTTCCACGCAATTTCGCTCTCCACATGCTTTGAGACATACACTAAATAGCAGCTAGACTCAAAATCAGTTTACTGAATCAGATCAGGAAGCGATTGCGATTGGTTGCTAGAGGTTACAGTGTATCATTACCGCTCACTGACTGGCTGCTAGAGGTTACAGCACACATTACGGCTCACTGTTATTTTCTAGAGGTTACAGCACATGACTTCTACTTGTTGATTGGTTGCTAGAGATTACTGTACATCAATACTGCTCACTGATTGATTGCTAGAGGTTACTGAACATCTATACTACTCACTATTTGGTTGTTAGAGGTTACTGCACATTAATACTGCTCACTGATTGGTTGCAAAAGGTTAGTGCACAGCATTACTGCTCACTGATTGGTTGGTAAAGGTTACAGCACATCATCTCCTCACTGCCTGACTGCGTATTCACATGCACCAAAATTCAGGGTGCTGTGGCACCATGTTATTTTGAAAAAGGGTCCACCTCCAATTTGCTTACTTTTGCAGAACAGGCTGATGTTAAGCTTAATGACCACAGCTGTAGGCAGGACTTTCAAGCATGCTTCTTTACCTCCCCAGTGGGCAGCATTCAGCAGAAGTGATGGTGTATATGATCTCATTGGGGACATGATATACATATGAATGCCACCTCTATTTACATATCAATGCCGCAGTCCATGACTATTTACATAAAGCTGGGCAGCAGCAGAAGTTTACACTGAGATATTGGGACACAGCACGGGACTAAAACTTCAGGGGATAAGGGAATTTAAACTGGTATAGTTGGCAAGTATGAGGCAGCTGCTTTGGGCCCCACTACAATGATGGGGCCCAGGGCAGCTTCCCCTTTTGCCCTGCCTTAAAAACTGTGACCAGTAACACACCTCCTGTATTAGAGTGCCTTCACTCTAGGTGAAGGAGAACAGGGGGCACAGCAGACAGTAGTATTGTCAGACGGGGGGAGGGGAGCGTTAGACGTATTAACAGATTTAGATACACTAATTGAAGCCAAACACAAACACAAATTAAAGCCAAAAGCTCTAGCTCATAATGCAGTTACAGCAACAGTTTTACATGAATAAATAAAAGTAGATCATTGTAAGCACACCTGTCAGTGTTAAATGGTTTGTCTTATCCCTTTTACTGATATGCAAGAGAGCCTATTCTTTGAATTAACAACAGACTTACAGCCTGGATCACCAGATGAAAATAGCGAAAGCCTTAAAAAGAAAACTAATGCAGCCATCACATCTTAGAATTGGTAGGCTGCAATATTATAAATGTTTGCGTTTTTTAGACACCCTTATAGCTATCTTAGAAATGGATGTTAGAGTATGTTACATTTGCTCTGCAAAAGCCAACAAATAGACATTTCATACATATTACAAACATTACGAGGAATAACGATGACTTCTGCGTGGATCTTATCACACACTAGTTCTGGGCCCAAAATAAGAAATACACAGTATATTCTGAAACCGAAGAGCGGTAATCACAGGCATATTTAAGTTTATTGAAAAAACAAATGAAGTAATAACTCTAAAAGCGCTGGAGAAGACGTTCAAGCCACAGCTCGGCGGTAATTCTCCAGCACCAATAAAACAAATGACTTGCATGCAACCTGCATGAAATAAATTAGAATGACAATATAGCTGTACCCTGTAATTACACGATTAGGTTCTCGATTGGCGCTTGTTCTTTTCATTGTTCTGTGGAATTTAGTAAAGGTTAACGTTGTTAATGGCAGTCAAAACTTATCACTTTTTGCACATAATAGCGTTATTTGCTTCACTACACCCGGAGTAGTTATTAAGGGACTCGCGGCTAGTAATTTTCATAAATAAAGGTTGTACATTGTAAAGATAATAGAGGATTGGGTTAAAGTGAAATCAGGGTTTAGAGCGGAATTGATGTCATTCTTTGAAAGGGAGAAGTGGTAAAAATGACAAATTAAAGTGTCATACACACAGGCCGGTCAGAGGAGCGTGTCTAGTCATTTTTCACCAGTCTTTCGCCACCATTTACCTTTAACCACTTCAGTTCCAGAAGCATTTACCCACTCCCTGACCAGGCCATTTTTTGCGATACAACTCTGCGTCGCTTTAACTGACAATTGCGCGATCGTGCGACGCTGTACTCAAACAAAATTGATGTCCTTTTTCCCAATAGAGCTTTCTTTTGTTGGTATTTGGACACCTCTGCGTTTTTTATTTTTTTCGCTATAAACAAAAAAAGAGTGACAATTTTGAAAAAAAAAAAAACTACATTTTTTACTTTTTGCCATAATAAATATCCCAAAAAAAAATGTAAAAAAAATAATTTCTTCCACAGTTTAGGCCAATATGTATTCTACATATTTTTGGTAAAAAAAAAAATCCCAATTAGCGTATATTGATAACAAAATTTATAGCACCTACAAAATAGGGGATAGATTTTTGGCATTTTTATTATTTTTTTTTTTTAAACTAGTAATGCCGGTGATCTGCGATTTTTAGCGGGACTGTGACATTGTGGCGGACAGATCGGACACTTTTGACACTTTTTTGGGACCAGTGACATTTATACAGCGATCAGTGCTATAAAAATGCACTGATTACTGTATAAATGACACTGGCAGGGAAGGGGTTAACACCAGGGGCGATCAGAGGGTTAAATGTTCCCTAGGGAGGTGCTTTCTAACTGTGGGGGGGATGGGACTGACCGGGAGTAGAGAGAGATCGCTGCTCCTAATCTCTAGGAACAGACGATCTCACTCTACTCCCCTGACACAATGGGGATCTGCTTTGTTTACACTGGCAGATCCCCGTTCTGCCTCTCTGTGGAGGGATCCCTGGTGGCCGGCGGACATCGAGTCGCCGCACCCACTGATTGGCTCCCCCGCTAGCGAATGGGCACGCATGCCCACAGACCGGCATGTACGCGCCCAACATACAATGACGGCGATTCTCGCAGCTGAGCCAACCTGCTGCAGTATAACTGCGGCGGCTGGCCGGCAAGCGGTTAAAACCTAGGAGCAGCTAAAGTTTAAAAAAAACCCCTGAAAAATCAGCACAAGGAACATAACTTACAGTCAGCAGGATGTGTCCCTTGTGCTAATTCCTCTTCTTCTAAGGTGAAATCCTCCTCTGTTCATGCAGCCCTCCACTCCTGCTGACATAATCTTCCAATGTAGCGGGGGTTAATAAAACTAAGGGCTGTCAAGAGTGCCTGACTATGCCCGCCCTTTCTGGCCAGCTCCTCCATTCATAGAATCCATACTGCAGCTTCTAGGAATGGAAAGCGATCTATGAATGGAGGATGGGGTGGATGATTGATAGCTGGACCTTCTCCATTCATAAATTGTGTTTCATTCTTGGAAGATATAGTAAATAGTATGGCTACTATGATAAGACCAGCTGGGTGAAAAGAGCCTGTGAACAGCCCCTTCGTTTTATTCAACCCCCGTTCGCACAGGAAGAATACAGGGGTGGCGGTCATAGACAGAGGAGGATTTCAGCATATATAAGAGACATCAGCACAAGGGACACATCCTGACACATCCTGCTGACTGTAAGTTATGTCTCATGTGCTGATTTTTCAGGTTTTTTATTTTGGCTCCTCTTAGGATTTAACCACTTGCAAACCAGCAGTTTAACTTATACTGCTGGTCAGTGGCTCTGTTGTTCCCCCACAACATCCTGTAAATCGCGGGGGAACTTTCAGTTTTATAGGCGCATGTGTGCGCCCCCTGCTGCTCATGCTGTGCTTTGATACAGCACGAGTTTGTTAGCAGGCTTACGGCCAATGATTTTGGCTGTAAACCTGCCGATGACTGTGGCAAACCACAGCACAGAGATATAATAGTGTCCCCAAAAACACAGTGCTAGCAGGATCAACCCCAATCACTGCCACCACTTGTGTTTAGCCCCCATCTCCAACAAGTGCAGGGTCTGTATAACATTGATACATTGTCTGCAAAACTTCAGTGTTAGCAAGATCAAGCCTGTTCTCTGCTAGCACTAGCAGTTAATTTTATTTCTAGCATGCAAGCAGGCCCTGATTGCTAGCTTGAAACTTTTTTTCCCATAGTTGCCACTAGGTACCTGCAAAAGTTAGTGCCCAAAGTGTCCAAAAAAGGTACACTAGTGAGGAGGCGTACAAGATTCTGAGCATGACAGATCAGAGTGAAGGGGAAACCTCACTGTCAGAATCAGGCTCAGAATATGAACCTGTAGAGGGCAGCAGCACCCTGAGATCTAGCCCGGACGATGGTAAAGAGGTCCCTGCTAAAATCAGGAGTACCTGACCCCAGGTTGCTGAAGTGTTAAAAAAATGATTATGCTCAGATGCTGCAGGGAGGGCGCAAGTACTAATGCTGCACTACATTTTGGTGATCTGGCAAGCACCAGCAGCGTAGTACGTCCTGACATTTTAGACACTAACACTGCAGTACAAGCTGGTGAGATGGCTAGCACTAGTAGCGTAATGCAACTGCAGCCACCAAAAAATTTGAGCACAGGTAGGTAGAACCCATAGTAGCTTTCTAGAGGTGCTTCCAAACCCTAATTGGCTGCCCCCACATTCAGCAGCACCTGCTATCCCCCCATTCACAGCCCAACCTGGGGTTTAGGTGGAAACAGTAAACTTAACAATGCCCCTTGACTTTTTTGAGCTGTTATTCACCGAAGACTTCTATAATTTGTGGGCCAAAGTAATGTTTATATACAGTACATCACCACCAACCAAAATTCATACCTCGCCAGGCCATTTGAGTGGAACCCTATCATAGTTTCCGAATTTAAAACTTTTTTGCGCCTGACTCTTAACATGAACATTACAAAAAACCGAGCAAGTGTGCCAGATATGGGATCAAAATTTACTGTATAAGCTTTGTTAGAGGGCCACGGGCTATACATATTGCTTTAGGGACAAGATGGTCAAGTAGAGTCCCCCGGATGCCCAGACTACATGGAGAACAGGGGTAAGATAGTGCGGGACTTGTTGTCGCCCTTGTTCCGTATGGGGTACCATTGGTACATAGACAACTTTTATGCAAGTGTGACACTTTTTAGTTGTTTGTTCCTTCAAAAAATTGACTGCTGTTGCACCATGTGACCTAATCATAGGGGCTTACCCCACTGGCTCATTAACAAAGCACTTAGAAAGGGGGAGAAAGCCTGCTTGCGGAATGAAGAACTACTAGTAGTAAAATTGAAGGACAAACGTGATGTATTCATCCTTGTAGTCATCCTTGTAGTCTGTAGATGTAGTCTTCCATTTACCCAGACATGACAGATCAAATTCACACGGCGTCTGGTGCCATTGAAAAGCCTGTTCATGGATTGGGGGTGCGCTCTTTAGTGGGCGCCTGACAGTAGCTGGAGGATTTAGAAGGAAGAGTGTTTTGAAGCAACATGGTCTATTATTCAATGTGTATATTCATTGCCATTAAAACATCAGTGGTGATTAAACCAATATTGTATGTTTTGTCACTGGAAAGACCAATGAATTGCCTCATTTTCTTGTATGTGTATCTATCTATATATATATATATATATATATATTTTTTTTTTTAAATGCAGGTTTAATGTGTGCCTAGCATTGCATATGTGACTTATATAACAGCTGTTTTCATTCCTATAGGGCAGAAAGTGGATAACCATTTTTCTCGAGGAGAAATATCTGAAGAGGAATATAAGTGTCTACCCTGCAGGGAAGGTTGTTCGTACTGTACAGGGGATGCACCCTGCTATGCTCAGGAGGACAAGTATTTGCGGATCGCTGTCATCTCCTTCCAAGCCTTCTGCATGCTGCTCAACTTCATAAGCATGCTAGTGGTCTACCATTTCCGCAGAGCAAAGGTAAATACTACAGCTCTCTCTGATACGCTCCCTCTGATATTCAGCCGGGATGTTGTGGCTATTGTTATCTCTGCAAATATGTCGCCACAGTGCCAGCTTATTAACCATGTCAGTCGGAATTTGTACACAGGGCCAGACTATGCTAAATATGAAGGAGCAATCATTTTTTATAAACTGGTACCAGTACATCCAGGCAACCAGAATAATTTGTCAGCTAGCACATAACCAATATACCTGCTCAGAGCAGGCGGGTTCTATTAATTATTTTGGAGTTTATTGACTGGAAAACCCAAGTTAGAAGACGAAATGTAATTTTTTTTTATGACATAGGAAACATGCTATGAAAAATACGTGAACTTCCTTCTAAATATATGTCAGCCTTCTCTGAGTCACTGACTTTAAATAAGCTCTACCCCTGAAGGAGCCACTGGTAGATTTGTGTCCTTTTGGCCCTAAACAGAGCCCCACTTCTGCTGACAGCACCAAAATACCTTAATCGGGGAGTCTCCCGGCAGTTACACAAGAACAATACACACCAACTGTGATGAAAGAAATAACCAGGTTGCAGGCATGTACTGGCCATCAGGACAACAGGGAGTTTCCCGGTGGGCCGATGGCTCAGTGGGACGGTTTCAGTGACAGCCTGTCAAAGTAATGGCTGCACGGTTCGCCCTCAGCCTCACACAGTGATGTGAGAAAGATGAGAAAAATACAGAGGAGAATAAGTGAAATAATAAAAGAGGTTAGTGAGGACTCCTTATGTTATGCTACTTATGTTTTTTTGCACAATTGCGTATAGTTTATATACTGTTTTTGTGCTTGTTTGCACAATTAAAGTGGGCCGGTCTGGATGAAGTCCAGGGCCAAATTTTTATCCCAGTCCAGCCCTGCCAGGTTGTATTGGTGGAAGTCAAGACAAAAAATGGTAAGGCAATTCAAAATTTTAAAGAGGTAAAACAGTAGGCAAAATGAATCAATGCAAGGACAATACCATATAGTCAAAAACCTTTTAAAGTGTCGTCACCTGTCCTGCAGGACTGAGGGTATAAACAATAACCCTCCGAATGGGAGATCACTCTCCAAGTGAGACTTGTATTGATATCAAGGAATTAAACTAGATAGCTAACTTGCAGACCCTCATTTAGGAGAGTCTAGGTTTAAGCTTGGAAAAATTCTGGTAGAACTCCTGCACACCAGTACTTCTAAAAGAATAGACCCTGGTTATAAACAGTCTGACGGTTGGTTCTTCTCCTGGCTTAGTTGGGGTCCTTAAGTTAATAAATAAATAAATGTAGCGCTGTGTGTAAAATTATAAATATAAAGTGCAAATCTCTAAAATAAATAAATCCTACATATAAATGAATAGTCCATAAAATGAAAAAATGAAGAAATAAAACATGAAAAACTCTTCTTGTGATCAGTGTATCCACACAATTCCACCACAGTGATTGTTCGTCCTCAAAAGGAGTGCACGCCACCACCAGTAAAAATGCGCGCTCACCTCCCAAATGAGTCAAAACTCATATGCGGATCTCCCCACAAGCTCATTGCTCTCACTTCCTCTTCCCAATCAATGGTGGGTAATCCAGATGGCTCTTTTCTTAATGGTAACTCAGCTCATTAATATCCAAAGAAACGGATCATCTCCCAGCTTGGCTCAAGATTCCATAAGTTCAGGACATGTAAATAATAAGTATAGAGACCATAGTGTTCTCCGTATACAAATTTATTCAAAGCCCCCAAACAGACAAGTTGCACTTACAAAATAAAAATTTAAAATCACGTAAAAACCTCCAGAGTAGCACCGCCGTGTCCACGTACACAGTGCCTGGCTGAACATGACTATCAGCTCTTCCCTTCTCCTCACGTTTCGGCCAATCACAGGCCTTCCTCAGATACGCCTCTAGAAGGGAGCAGCTGTCCAATGACAGAGTGGTCACTTGTATCAAACCGGAGCGTGTCTGGTTTGGCTCCTCCCTTCTCCTCACGCCGATGGGTACAGCGTGCGAGGAGAGGAGGGGAGCCGGTGCAGCAGCGCTGTGGACTGGATCTGAAGTGCCCACAGCGCTGATCTGTTCCCATCCCTGTCTCATCCATCCACATGCATGCTCAGCCATGCGCCATCCTTGGCTCATCCATCCATCCCTGGCTCATCCATCCACATTCATGCTTAGCAATGGTCCATCCCTGGCTCATCCATCCACATCCATGGTCCATCCCTGGCTCATCCATCTACATTCTTGCTCATCCATACTCCATCCCTGGCTCATCCATCCATATTGATGCTCCATTTCTGGCTCATCCATCCACATTCATGCTCTATCTCTGGCTCATCCATCCACATTCATGCTCCATCCCTGGCTTATCCATCCTCATTCATGCTCCATCCCTGGCTCATCCATCCATCCATCCCTGGCTCAGCCATGCTCCATCCCTGGCTCATCCATCTACATTCATGCTCATCCATACTCCATCCCTGGCTCATCCATCCATATCCATGCTTCATTTCTGGCTCATCCATCCACATTCATGTTCAGCCATGCTCCATCCCTGGTTCATCCATCCACATCTATGCTCCATCCCTGACTCATCCATCCTCATTTATGCTCCATTCCTGGCTCATCCATCTACATTCATGCTCCACCCCTGGCTCATTCATCCACATTTATGCTCATTCATGCTCCATCCCTGGCTCATCCATCCACATTCATGCTCCATCCCTGGCTCATCCATCTTCATTCATGCTCCATCCCTGGCTCATCTATCCTCATTCATGCTCCATCCCTGGCTCATTCATCCATCCCTGGCTCATCCATCCACATCCATGCTCCATCCCTGGCTCATCCATCTACATTCATGCTCATCCATACTCCGTCCCTGGCTCATCCATCCATATACATGGTCCATTTCTGGCTCATCCATCCTCATTCATGCTCCATCCCTGGTTCATCCATCCACATCCATGCTCCATCCCTGGCTCATCCATCCTCATTCATACTCCATCCCTGGCTCATCCATCCACATCCATGATCTATCCCTGGCTCATCCATCCTCATTCATACTCCATCCCTGGCTAATCCATCCGTCCCTGGCTCATCCATCCACATTCATGCTCATCCATGCTCCATCCCTGGCTCATCCATCCACATCCATGCTCCATCCCTGGCTCATCCATCTACATTCATGCTCATCCATACTCCATCCCTGGCTCATCCATCTATATCCATGCTCGATTTCTGTCTCATCCATCCACATTCATGCTCCATCTCTGGCTCATCCATCCTCATTCATGCTCCATCCCTGGATCATCCATCCTCATTCATGCTGCATCTCTGGCTCATCCATCCACATTCATGCTCATCCATGCTACATCCCTGGCTCATCCATCCTCATTCATGCTCATTTATGCTACATCCCTGGCTCATCCATGCTCATTTATGCTTCATCCCTGGCTCATCCACCCCATCCATGGCTCATCCATGCCACATCAGTGATCATCCATGCCACATCAATGCTTATCCATGCCACATCAGTGCTCATCCATGCCACATCAGTGCTCATTCATGCCACATCCATGCCCATCCGTGCCATATCCATGCCACGTCAGTTCTCATCCGTGCCACATTACTGCTCATCCGTGCCACAACCATGCCACATCTATGCCACATCTGTGCCACATCAGTTCTCATCCGCGCCACCTCAGTGCTCATCCCTGCCACATCTATGCCACTACAGTGCCCCTCAGTGCCTCATAAAATTGTAATAGATAGCCAAATTAGATTTGAAATGTATGTCCCTAGAACACCTGATGATGCTCCCTGCATGTTGAGCCTCTGTATGTGGCCAGGTGTAAAAGTCTCACACATGTGGTATCACCATACTCAGGAGGAATAGCAGAATATATTTTAGGGCGTAGTATTTGCTATGTACATGCTATGTGTTATAAATATCTTATAAATGGACAACTTTGTGTAAAAAAATGCGTTTTAATTTTCTTTACACATTTTCCAAAAACTTGTGGAAAAAAATGACAAAAGACTCATTATGCCTCATAGAATATTCGTTGGGGTGTTTACTTTCCAAAATGGGGTCATTTTTTTGGGCGTTTCCATTGTCCTGGTGCTCCAGGACCTTCAAAAGTGTAATGCTGCGTTCACACGGTCGGATTTTCCGACAACAAATGTTCGATGGGAGCTCTTTGTCGGAAATTCCGACTGTGTGTAGGCTACATCGGACATTTTCCGTCGGAATTTCCAACAAACAAAATTTGAAATCTGGATCTCAAATTTTCCGACAACAAAATCCGTTGTCGGAAATTCCGATCGTGTGTACACAATTCCGATGCACAAAGTTCCACACATGCTCAGAATCAAGCAGGAGAGCCACACTGGCTATTGAACTGCATTTTTCTCGGCCCGTCATACGTGTGGAATTTCCGACAAGATTTGTGTGACCGTGTGTATGCAAGACAAGTTTGAGCCAACATCCATCGAAAAAAACATGGATTTTGTTGTCGGAATGTGCGATCGTGTGTATGGGGCATAAGAGGTAGTCTAGAAATTATATGTGTAATTTATGTCCCTAGAACACGGACATGTTAGGCCTGTGCATGTTGGGCCTCTGTATGTGGCCAGGCTGTGTAAAAGTCTCACACATGCTATCGCCATACTCAGGAGGAGTAGTAGAATGTATTTTACGGTGTCATTTGTGGTATGCATATGCTGTGTGTGAGAAATAACTTATTATGTGAAAAAAATTGTGAAAAAACAAAAAAGAGAAAAAATCTTAATTTTCCCAAGAAGCTGTAATTTGGGGGGGGGGGGGGGCTCTATGTGTACTGTCCTGGCTTGTTAGGGTCTCAAGAAATGAGAGAGGCCGTCAGTACATCAGGTGTGATCAATTTTCAATGATTGGCACCGCAGCTTGTAGACTCCATAAGACCCCTTTCACACTGAGGCAGCTTTCAGGCATTTTAGCGCTAGAAATAGCGCCTCAAAACTGCCTCACATTAATTGTAATGAGTGCTTTCACACTTGGGCGGTGCGCTTGCGGGACGTTAAAAAAAGTCCTGCAAGGAGCATCTTGGGGGCAGCAAAACGCCCCTGCCTATTGAAATGAATGGGCGGCGCTTCCAAAGCGCCTTAAAGGCGCTTGGAAAGCACCGCAAAACGGGACTAGCACCCGAAAAAGCGCCGCTAAAATGCCGCTAAAGCACTGCAAGAACGACCGTTGCTTTAGCTCTGTTTTAGCGGCGCTGCAGTGTGAAAGGGGTCTTACTTTCACAAAGATCAAATAATATTTTTATTTGGCTTATTTTTACCAAAGATATGTAGCAGTATAGTATTTGGCCAAAATTTATGAAAAAAATTACTAATTTGCTAAATTTTAAAACAGAAATGAAAAAAAATTCATTTTTTTACAAAATTTTCAGTCTTTTTTCATTTAAAGCGCAAAAAATTAAAAACACAGCGGTGATTAACAACCACCAAAAGAAAGCTTGATTTGTGTGACAAAAAGGACAAAAATGTCATATGGTTACAATGTTGCATGACTGAGTAATTGTCATTCAAAATGTGACAGCACTGAAAGCTGAAAATTGGCCTGGTTAGTTAAGTGCCCAGTGGTTAAAGTGGTGTTCCGGCCGAAAATTATACTTTTTAAATAAAAATACCCCTATAATACACAAGCTTAATGTATTCTAGTAAAGTTAGTCTGTAAATTAAGATCTGTTTTGTTAGTTTATAGCAGTAGTTTGTTATTTTATAAACTTAAAGCAGGCCGTGGCCATCTTAAGTCTGGGCATCTGAAGCCAGACTGTATTTCTTCCTGGATCTCATCCTTGCAGATCTCGCACATACTCAGTGCAGCACAAGCAGTGTAATAGGTTTCAGGTCAGGTTTCCATAGCAACGGCAGTTTCAGAGGAAGTTGTCGCCCCTTCCCAGAAGGCATTGCAAACAGGAAATGATGCGATGGGCCGCGGCCAGGGAGGAGGAAGTGAAAAATGAATACAGAAGATATACAGTAGGTGCTGAGAAAAAAAAATTAAAAATATCCAATTCTTTTACAGTGCACAGTTTAGTGAGGGATGCTGAAGAGTTGTAAAAGTGGGTGGAACTCCACTTTAAGGCTGTGACAAGAAAAAGTGTTGAACACTGCCATCTTGTGGATAGATACAAGTTTACATTCACAGTAACAATGCACAGTGTTACATAAGCATGCAACAAGTGAAGTCCATTTTTCTGATCTGGTTACAGGTCATACCTTTCCTTCTCTTCTCTGTTCTCCTTTCAGCACCAGAAGCTAAGGAAAATACACTGTACTTGTACTGTATGTATATAAAACAGCATGTGTCCCAGTTGTGTGACATTGCCGACTGCATTAAAGTAAACCTATTGCTTTGCCCTGCACAGATTTGCTATAACGACTTTGTACCAGCAAGACAGCCAGGTAATGCACTTTTTTCAGAAGGAGAGTTTAGAAATTGTAGGCCACATATTTCTTTCATGACTGTTTTTCTTTAAAATCCCCAACTCCAGGCTCAGCCCCCTTGAGTAGCTACCCCCATGCAATATTTATGCCTTTTGGTTTTAATATACTTACCTTTTTTCAAATTGTTCAGGCCAGTCACATGAAACTCATAGTCCTCTTAAGATTTTTCCCAGTGCTGGGCCATTCTTCAAATGCAGAGATCAGTGCTGACATCATCATGTTAGTGCCTTGATGATTTCACTTTAAAATTTGTGCACTATCAATATGAATATAAAGTGAAATAAGGGTATTGCAGTGATGCCCCCAGGGGACAGGTCCATAACGCCCTACAGTTACAGTATGTCCTTAGTCTTCCAGGTTAAGTGACACTGGGTGTCATTCAATCTAGAAGACTGAGGGCATCTTGTGGCTAAATAGTAGTACTGCAGGAGAGAACATAGATAAATCTAAGTATTATAGCTTAGCCTGTTTTTTTACGTTTTTAAACCTGCTAGAGAACAATTTTCATTTGAAACTATAAGTTGGGAATTTGACTTTTTATTCTACAGATCTATTCTCTCTCTTAGAAAGCTTCTAGTGAGCGGTCTAAACACAACAGTAAAACAACTTCTAAGAATCATGTTTAATGGTGCATCCCTTTAATTTAGACCTCCCTAAGGTTTCTTACAAAAAGTAATACCACCTTTCATTCTCAACGGTGAAAATACATTGCATTATTTTCACTTTAAGCGTTTGTTCAGATTACAGGCCTAGTTTAATTTATAATGTATCCCTAATATTACTCTGAGGCATCTGTCGAGTTTGCACTTTGTTAATTTAGTTGAAGAATTCAATCTACATTATATGAGATTTCATACATTATGTAAATGTTATAGACTTTAAATGGCTTTCTTAAACAGATAAAATCATTAAGAGTAGCATAGCAGGAGAATGAAACCAAGCAGAATCTCCCGAATTAAGAATGAAGCAGATTGTCTCCACCCAAGTGAAACACACTGTTCTCACTTTCTCTTTCCTCGCTAAGATTTTTCAGTATAAATGATGTGATATACAATATTGTCTGGAAGATATGTACATGTCATCAGTATCAGCTTTGATCCAGTGGGTAAACCATTCCCAGTATTGTTGCACTTTCTACTGTCTTGCTTCCCAAAGCCTAAATCACATTTATTGTGTTGATGAGATCCAGCTATTCTAAAACAGCTGTATACAGGATGGATAAATGGCTCTCTATCCAAGGCTGTATCTGTATTGTAAATCATCAGTTTCAGATCAAAAGGTGGACACTGGAGCATAAAAAATAATTTAGCTCTACTCACTATTCTTAAAGCGATATAACATTTGGTGACTTTGAGTATATGGGTGCCCCCGGTGCTTTCCGGGACCCATAGAATCTTGTGAAGTCTCTACTTTGTGCATGCTACTGTTTAGAATCACAGGCTTATATATACTGTAGTTGGTAAGGTTGAATAAAGACAATAGTCCAACCAGTTCAACCTGTATTTTGTGTTTGCTAAGGTGCACGTTCAAGAGTCCTTTGAAACTATCAATACTTCCTGTTGACACCACTCATTGTGGAAGAGAGTTCCACATCCTTACGCTCTGACAGTGAAAAACTCCCTACGTAGCTTAACCTCTTCAGCTCCGCAAGGTTCCCCCCTGTTCATGACCAGGCCATTTTTTGCAATACGCACTGCGTTGCTTTAACTGTAAATTGCACGGTCGTGGGACGCTGTACACAAATAAAACCAATGTCCTTTTTTCCCCACAAATATAGCTTCTCATGGTGTTTAATCACTTCTGCAGTTTTTATTTTTTGCGCTATAAACAAAGAAAGACCAACAATTTTGAAAAAAAACAAACAATATTTTTTACTTTCTGCTTTAAGACATATCCAATAAAAAATCGTAAAAAATAGAATTTCTTCATTAATTCAGGCCAATATGAATTCTGCTACATATTTTTGGTAAAAAAATCCCAATAACTGTATATTGATATGCAAAAGTTATACCGTCTACAAACTATGGGATGTACAGTATTTTTTTTTTTGACATTTTCTTTTCAATATTTTTAATAATTTCAAAGAAATATGGAGAAACTGACATAAACCTGGCCTGCAAGGCCCCTTATATTCCATATGACAAGATACCTGTTATTAACGTTAACAGATGTGCTAATTGATCAAAGAGAGCTGGTAACTTATATCTCACCTAAATAGTGTGGTTATCATCTATACAAATAACATTATAACAACCTGTGAAAAACATCTTGGACATTTTGAGACAGATAAACATGACCTGAGCCATGTTTTATAGTCTGAATCCAGTTTGCCCAAGACGAGGCCCCCATTCCGCCCCATGAGTTCACACTGCACAAATGAGGAACTCACCAGGTATCACCACGATCCATACCGTGTCACCCCTGCTTCCCTCTCACAGAGCCAGGGTAAAAAGCACCGTGTTCTTAGTTTCAATGGCTTCAGAGCATTGCCTTAAGAAGTTTCAAAACTAAGTCTTAGATCCAACGCTTTTAAGTAAAGTCAATCAAAGAGAACCTAAAAGGAGAATTGCACAAACCTTGATCGAACACTTTGTATCTTGCCGTGTGCAATTTCAAGAATCAATTGTAATTGAGGTCCTCCAGTCCCCTTAATTGTGTTGCCCTTCTCTGAACTCTCTCCAGTTCCAGCACATCCCTTCTAAGGATTGGTGACCAGAACTGGACAGAATACTGCAGATGTGACCGAACCAGAGTTTTATAAAGTGTTAGAATTATCATTAATATATGGTAATATTCTGCTGGCTTTGCTTGCCGCAGCTTGACAATCCATGCTATTGCTCAGTCTGTCATCTTCTAGGATGCCTAGAAACATATTGGGAGAGTGGAGAACAATGCTGCAAATAGCAATCAATTCAACAAATATCCCTACTATATAGCAGGAGCAATGCTGCTCTCTATTGGGACCTAACTACAGTCAAATAGACCCTAGCTAACCACTGGCCGGTGGGTAAATCTGCACAAAGTCTGCTGGTGATTGGGCCTTAAGAGTGTAACAGTGTAGCACTCAGCCTTCAAAGGGGGGTATTTGTAATTTTGTAATCCAAAAAAGTAAAGGTATCTTTGGAAAGTGTCCCAAACAATTAACAGTAAAGAGGCCCCGTTTAAGAAAGCTCCATCATAGACACTAACATTCCCAAACAGGTGTAAACAATGTTCAGCACAGCACTGAGTGGCCCGAGGCTGCTCACCAATCTGACATCAGAATAATGTACACCTGAATACAGTCTATCCCCCGATGACTACTCCTGGGGGCTGGATGAAGGAGGATGAGAAGAGGGTTACGTTGTCCTGGCAAAATGATGGTGCATGAGAGAGATTGGCCACTCATTTACCACCAGATCTCCCCCGAGGCTTCTCCGTCTCACCCTGGAAGCCTAGTGCAGTTGTCTTAATGCAGGAGTCCAACCACCCTGCTCTTAGGTCAATTTTTGGTGACCCCTGGACTTTTTTTCTCCCTTGTGGTCTATGGATAACACCTCACAATTACAGCCTGTACACCTCTCTCCTTGTGTAGAGAGGAGTCTTTTTGTCCCTCACTCTCTCTGGTGGTCCATATTTTGTTCCATAGTCTGTCCAAAAAGCAAAGTTAGCAAAGAAAGCTCCACCATAGACACTAACATTCCCAAACAGGTGTAAACAATGTTCAGCACAACACTGGGTGGCCCAAGGCTGCTCACCAATCTGACATCAGAAGAATGTACACCTGAATACAGTCTATCCCTTGATGACCACTCCTGGGGGCTGGATGAAGGAGGATGAGAAGAGGGTTAGGTTGTCCTGGCAGGATGATGGTGGATGAGAGAGATTGGCCACTCATTCACCACCAGATCTCCCCTGAGGCTTCTCCTTCTCACCCTGGAAGCCTTAAGCAGTTGTCTTAATGCAGGAGTCCAACCACCCTGCTCTTAGGTCCATTTTTGGTGACCCCTGGACTTTTTTTCTCCCTTGTGGTCTATGGATACCACCTCACAATTACAGCCTGCACACCTCTCACCTTGTGTAGAGAGGAGTCTTTCTGTCCCTCACTCTCTCTGGTGGTCCATATTTTGTTCCATAGTCTGTCCAAAAAGCAGTTAGCAAAATTCTTTAGTACTAGGCATAACTCAGCTTCATTGTAAATCCCACATATATGTATTACATCCACATCGTTTTAGTATCTAGATGTTAGTACCTGCAGTTGCAATGGGACATACCGGCTTGCCCAGTGTCTTCCAGTTAACAGTTCAAACATTATATCATACTGTATATGTGACATATAGAAACTGATAAAAACTGTTATCCATTACCTAGACTAAAAAATAAAAATAAAATGGCAACCAATTGGCAAGATATACACTTTCATGGAATAGTAGGTAAAGTATTCGATAAAAAAGTTGGTGTTGATAATTTTAAAAACACACTAAAATCTTCCTAAAGCAGCAAAAGATGGCCAGTGTCTCTCCCAGCTTGTCATTAACTACTAAAAACAGTAAAACGTTAAAGCCTATCTTTAGGGATATGATGCCCTCATTCTACTATTTTTCGACTCAAGTGCGGCAATCCACCACTGCAGTCCAGGCCCTGCCGCTGACTGGTCTTGTTACCAATTCTTATTGTGACATCATTACGCCAATGCTGAAGCCCTCAGGACCCCACCGATGGACAGCTAATGGGACATGACCATATAGATGACAAGCAGATATCCAGACTTTTGACTCAGCAGTCCAGAAGAGCAGAGAGGACCACGTGGACATGGATTCAGGTAACTATTTGGGGTATTTACATGTATTTTTTTAATACTAAGGAAATAGTTAAGGGGCGTGGAGAGAACTAAAGTTTTGTGGGGTGAGTTCCTGGCCAAAGATTGGCTTTAAGAAAAGCTACTTTACATTTGATAGAAATATGCAACCACAGTTATCAACAGACCTATGTTTCTTTAAATACAAGCTCAAACTGCGTTTATAATAAATTAAAGTGGTTGTAAACCCTTATAAATCCTACATAGGTTGTACCTGTATGTCTCCTCTCTACAGCCTCCCAAAGCACACATTTTACACAGCATTTCCAAATTCCAGAAAGCAGGGGATCTGACATCACAAACCGCACAGCATAGAGTAGGGAGCTGAGTGTAATTTGAGGCCTGAGTGGAGGGAATGAACAGTCTTATAGGGAAACATCCACAGCTGAAGCTGTCAATCACTTTCTGTGTGCTGGAAAGGGGGAAGGGCGATTTTGTGGTGTCGGCACAAGTAGTCAGAAGTGATTTATACAGCTACCAGAGGGAGGAGAAAGCAGATAGGAACCACTCTAGGTGCTTTGGATTGAGCCAGGTACAAACTATAGAAGGATATGCTTTGTTCATTTTTTAAATTTCAGAGGTTTACAATGACCTTTATCATTAGTAGATCATACTGTCTTTACACACCACTCTGCTTCATAAATGGCACAATTAGTGCAACAATAAGTGGTAGAAAATCATGATCTTGATTTTAAACACATTTGCAAGTCACCTTATCCCACTGCAGTCCCTTTCCCTCTACTGAACACAATGGTGAGTTATTTAGACCTCGTTTAATACATAGCTGTTACTCATCTGGTGTAAAGCAGTGAGCTGATTATATTAAAATAGGCTTTTCTGACCTTCTGTTCCATGGAATGTGTCACCGCGCCACAGCAGTGTGAATGCACAGAATTAACAGAAAGCAATTAGGAAGAATGGCTTGCATCTTTTAACATTATCCCAGGGTGAATAATTACGCACACCAACCCCAATGCTGTAAGTCTTGTCTAAATTTGATGAGCTGTGCATACATCATTTCCTACCTTGTAAGGTTGTGTGCCTGTTCTAACCTTTATTTCTTTCCTTTTTTTTTTTTCCAATAAATTATAAATGTAGAGGCTGCTGCTTTGGAATATAATTTTTTTCCATTATTGTGGTCGGGCATAGTTAATAGGAAGTTATAATAGTTTTTCAGTGAATAGAATTTTTATAATAAAGGTTACTAAGTTTAAAAACTCAAAAGCAGAATTAAACTGTATCTGAGCACCAGAAACTTAAAATGATATTTAAAGTAGAACTATAGTCAAAAATATATTTTTATTCATTTTGAAAATAGTAAGGGAGGGTAAATGGTAACCCCAGTAAGGTTTATTTTTGCCATCGTTGTCTCATTGGGGAGATTTGCCTTCAATTCTTGTTTCATAGCCAAAACAGAAAGTGAGCGGAAATCCCTGCTAATTAGGGAAATTCCTTGGGGCCCCCCAGCTCACCAGAACTAGTGTCCCCATTGGAAGATTTCCCTTCTATTACTTTCCTGGGGACAACCCAAAATGTTCTGGGATATTCTTTCACTTTCACTTTTAATGAAATGGGTAAGTGGATGCACATACCGTATCTGGAATGACTTTTATGTGGACTTGTTTGATCAGTTGATTTTCACACCAGAATGCATTTAATTATTGAAAGGGTATTATACAGTGCAATACACATGGTTTATATATCTTAATTGTTTTAATTACTTTTTACATTTCTTCTGTTACTTCCTGGTTTCCAGGCCCAGGCAAATGATATCATATATCCCAGGAGTCTTCAGGAGGGGAGGTGGGGTTTTCTCAGCTAAGCACACCCTCCTGCATGCATGCCTGAGCTACAAACAGATAATTTCTAGGAAGTAAATGCACCAGTCCTCAGGAAGGATGTGCTGGAACTGGAGAGAGTCCAGAGAAGGGCAACAAAACGAATAAAGGGTCCGGAGGACATTAGTTATGAGGAAAGGTTACGAGCACTGAACTTATTCTCTCTGGAGAAGAGACGCTTGAGAGGGGAAATGATTTCGGTGTACAAATACCGTACTGGTGACCCCACAATAGGGATAAAGCTTTTCCGAGAAAGGGAATTTAATAAGACATGCGTCCATTCACTAGAATTAAAAGAAAATAGGTTTTACCTTAAACTGCGTAGAGGGTTCTTTACTGTAATGCCCCGTACACACGATTTTCCGCTGGAAAATGTCCGATCGGAGCGTGTTGTTGGAAATTCCGACCGTGTGTGGGCTCCATCGGACATTTTCCATCGGATTTTCCGACACACAAAGTTTGAGAACAGGATATAAAATTTTCCGACAACAAAATCCGTTGTCGGAAATTCCGATCGTGTGTACACAAATCCGACGGACAAAGTGCCACGCATGCTCAGAATAAATAAAGAGATGAAAGCTATTGGCCACTGCCCCGTTTATAGTCCCAACGTACGTGTTTTACGTCACCACGTTCAGAATGATCGGATTTTCCGACAACTTTGTGTGACCGTGTGTATGCAAGACAAGTTTGAGCCAACATCCGTCGGAAAAAATCCTAGGATTTTGTTGTCGGAATGTTCGAACAAAGTCCGACCGTGTGTACGGGGCATAAGAACGGTAGGGATGTGGAATTCTCTTCCACAGGTGGTGGTTTCAGCGGGGGGCATTGATAATTTAAAAAAAATATTAGATAAGCACCTGAACGTTATACTGACACATCACACGCATAGGTTGGACTTGCTGAACTTGTGTCCTTATTGAACCTCGACTAATATGTAACTATATGTAAATGCTGCATGAATCTTTTGCCCTTACTCAAGATGGCCTCGGCCAGAAATGCTAGAGTGTTTTTTAAAGTGATTTCTCAGCAAAATAAAGCATGGAGACATGGATGGATGAGTTTGCTTTAAATATTAAAAATGAATTAAAGGAGTTGTAGAGGCAGAACATTTTTTTATCTTAATGCATTTTATGCATTAAGATAAAAAAGCCTTTTGTGTACAACAGCCCCCCTAATACTTACCTGAGCCCCATCTCTCTCCAGCATTATCCACGAATCCCTTGGCTGTCTGAGACTCTCCTGATTGGCTAAGACAAAGCAGTGGCGCCATTGGCTCCCACGGCTGTCAATCAAAGTCAGTTAGCCAATCAGGAGAGAGAGGTGGCGGGGCTAAACGGAAGCTCCGTGTTCTGAATGGACACACAGAGCTGCAGCTCGGCTCGGGTGCCCCCATAGCAAGTTGCTTGCTGTGGGGGCACTCAACAGGAGGGAGGGGCCAGGTGCATAGAAGAGGGACGTGAGAAGAGGAGGATCTGGGCTGCTCTGTGCAAAACCATTACACAGAGCAGGTAAGTATAACATGTTTGTTGTCTGAAAAAAAAAGCAAGACTTTACATGCCATGAAAGCAGCCTCACATGCAGGGGCGTTGCTAGGTCTACAAAAGATCTGGGGCTAGAGCCCATAGCAGCAAAGTAAAAGTCATATGCTTGGGGGGGGGGGGGCATACACATGTACAGTGGGAATGGAAAGTATTTAGACCCCCTTACATTTTTCACTCTTTGTTATATTGCAGCCATTTGCTAAAATCATTTAAGTTCATTTTTTTTCCTCATTAATGTACACACAGCACCCCATATTGACAGAAAAACACTGAATTGTTGACATTTTTGCAGATTTATTAAAAAAGAAAAAACTGAAATATCACATGGTCCTAAGTATTCAGACCCTTTGCTGTGACACTCATATATTTAACTCAGGTGCTGTCCATTTCTTCTGATCATCCTTGAGATGGTTCTACACCTTCATTTGAGTCCAGCTGTGTTTGATTATACTGATTGGATTGATTAGGAAAGCCACACACCTGTCTATATAAGACCTTACAGCTCACAGTGCATGTTATAGCAAATGAGAATCATGAGGTCAAAGGAACTGCCTGAAGAGCTCAGAGCCAGAATTGTGGCAAGGCACAGATTTGGCCAAGGTTACAAAAAATTTCTGTTGCACTTAAGGTTCCTAAGAGCACAGTGGCCTCCATAATCCTTAAATGGAAGACGTTTGGGACGACCAGAACCCTTGCCAGAGCTGGCCGTCCGGCCAAACTGAGCTATTGGGGGAGAAGAGCCTTGGTGAGGGAGGTAAAGAAGAACCCAAAGATCACTGTGGCTGAGCTCCAGAGATGCAGTCGGGAGATGGGAGAAAGTTGTAGAAAGTCAACCATCACTGCAGCCCTCCACCAGTCGGGGCCTTATGGCACAGTGGCCCGACGGAAGCCTCTCCTCAGTGCAAGACACATGAAAGCTCACATGGAGTTTGCTAAAAAACACCTGAAGGACTCCAAGATGGTGAGAAATAAGATTCTCTGGTCTGATGAGACCAAGATCTTTTTGGCCTTAATTCTAAGCGGTGTATGTGGAGAAAACCAGGCACTGCTCATCACCTGTCCAATACAGTCCCAACAGTGAAGCATGGTGGTGGCAACATCATGCTGTGGGAGTGTTTTTCAGCTGCAGGGACAGGACGACTGGTTGCAATCGAGGGAAAGATGAATGAGGCCAAGTACAGGGATATCCTGGACAAAAACCTTCTCCAGAGTGCTCAGGACCTCAGACTGGGTCGAAGGTTTACCTTCCAACAAGACAATGACCCTAAGCACACAGCTATAATAACGAAGGAGTGGCTTCACAACAACTCCGTGACTGTTCTTGAATGGCCCAGCCAGAGCCCTGACTTAAACCCAAATGAGCATCTCTGGAGAGACCTAAAAATGGCTGTCCACCAACGTTTACCATCCAACCTGACAGAACTGGAGAGGATCTGCAAGGAGGAATGGCAGAGGATCCCCAAATCCAGGTGTGAAAAACTTGTTGCATCTTTCCCAAAAAGACTCATGGCTGTATTAGATCAAAAGGGTGCTTCTACTAAATACTGAGCAAAGGGTCTGAATACTTCTGACCATGTGATATTTCAGTTTTTCTTTTTAAATAAATCTGCAAAAATGTCAACAATTCTGTGTTTTTCTGTCAATATAGGGTGCTGTGTGTACATTAATGAGGAAAAAAATGAACTTAAATGATTTTAGCAAATGGCTGCAATATAACAAAGAGTGAAAAAATTAAGGGGGTCTGAATACTTTCTGTCCCCACTGTATATAATATATGTGTATGTGTGTATGTATGTATACATATTTTATATATATATATATATATATATATATATATATATATATATATATATATATATATATATATAATCTCATTATAAAGTATCATTACATCAGGGTCCCCAGAGAGCCTGCCACGTCTCCTGCCCCCAGATGCTGATTGTTACATACAGAGAAGCTAGGTTATATAGTATACAGAGAGGCTGGGCATACAGAGAGACTAGTGTATACAGAGAGGCTGGGTATACAGAGTGGCTGGTGTATATACAGAGAGGCTGGATAGTACAGTTTCCTCCCTCCCCCTCCCCCATGGTCTGCACTCACCTGCTCAGGAGATCGTGTGAGAAAGTTCCTCCCGACTCTATGATATGGAGAAAGGGAGGAGACTCGCTCTCACACACTGATCTCCTGGCTGTTAGTGTCAGCGAAGCATGGAGTGCAGACTCAGTGAGAGTGCCGCGGCTGTGTGGGACAGTGCTGTGTCAGGCAGCCCATGACACTCTTACTGTAGGGCCTGCCCTGGACTCAGGGCTATGCGCTCCAGGTTGGGGGCACCAGCCTCAATAGCCACCCCCTAGTGACGCCACTGCTCACATGTGCCATAAATGTAGTCTCACATGTGCCATGAATGCCGCCTTACATATGCCATGAATGCAGCCTCGCATGTGCCATAAATGCAGCCTCACATGTGCCATGAATCCGGCCTTACCATTGCCATCATTGCAGCCTGATGGATGCCTATCTGCAGCCTCTGAGGGGACATGGAGGGGGGCGGGACGAGCGCCGACAGATTACATACAGGAGAATCTCCTGTTTACTCTGTGGCCTCTTTAATACAAAGTCCCACCTCCTATGATAGACAGAACAGTCGTCCAATGGCAGCACAGAAGATGGGACTTCCTATTACAGCCAGTACACAGGAGATTCTCCTATATGTAATCTGACGGCGCTCGTCCTGCCCCCTCCCTGTCCCCTCCGAGGCAGCGCTAATAAATACAATATGCAGTATCTCACAAAAGTGAGTACACCCCTTACATTTTTATAAATATTTTCTTCTATCTTTTCCTGTGACAACACTGAATAAATTACACTTTGCTACAATGTAAAGTAGTGAGTGTACAGCTTGTATAACAGTGTAAATTTGCTGTCCCCTCAAAATAACTCAACACACAGCCATTAATGTCTAAACCACTGGCAACAAAAGTGAGTACACCCCTAAATGAAAATCTCCAAATTGGGCCCAAAGTGTCAATATTTTGTGTGGTCACCATTATTTTCCAGCACTGCCTTGACCCTCTTGGGTATGGAGTTCACCAGAGCTTCACAGGTTGTCACTAAAGTCCTCTTCCACTCCTCCATGACAACATCACAGAGCTGGTGGATGTTAGAGACCTTGCGCTCCTCCACCTTCCATTTGAGGATGCCCCACAGATGCTCAATAGGGTTTAGGTCTGCAGACATGGTTGGCCTGTCCATCACCTTTACCCCCAGCTTCTTTAGCAAGGCAGTGGTGGTCTTGGAGGTGTGTTTGGGGTGGTTATCATGTTGGAATACTGCCCTACGGCCCAGTCTCCGAAGGGAGGGGATCATGCTGTGCTTTCAGTATGTCACAGTACATGTTGGCATTCATGGTTCCCTCAATGAACTGTATGCTCTCCAGTGCCGGCAGCACTTATGCAGACCCAGACCATGACACTCCCACCACCCTGCTTGACTGTAGGCAAGACACACTTGTCTTTATACTCCTCACCTGGTTGCCGCCACACACACTTGACACCATCTGAACCAAATAAGTTTATCTTGGTCTCATCAGACCACAGGACATGTTTCCAGTAATCCATGTCCTTAGTCTGCTTGTCTTCAGTGGGCTTTCATGTGCATCATCTTTAGAAGAGGCTTCCTTCTGGGATGACAGCCATGCAGACCAATTTGATGCAGTGTGCAGCATATGGTCTGAGCACTGAAAGGCTGATCCCCCACCCCTTCAACCTATGCAGCAATGCTGGCAGCACTCATATGTCTATTTCCCAAAGACAACCTCTCTATATGAAACTTCGCATGTGCACTTAACTTCCTTGGTCGACCATGGCGAGGCCTTTTCTGAGTGGAACCTGTCCTGTTAAACCACTGTATGGTCTTGGCCACCATGCTGCAGCTCGAGGTTTCAGGGTCTTGGCAATCTTCTTATAGCCTAGGCCAGGGGTCTTCAAACTGCGGCCCTCCAAGTGTTCAGGAACTACAATTCCCATCATGCCTAGTCATGTCTGTGAATGTCAGAGTTTTACAATGCCTCATGGGATGTGTAGTTCTGCAACAGCTGGAGGGCCGTAGTTTGAGGATCCCTGGCCTAAGCCATCTTTATGTAGAGCAACAATTCTTTTTTTTAGATCCTCAGAGAGTTCTTTGCCATGAGGTGCCATGTTGAACTTCCAGTGACCAGTATGAGAGAGTGAGAGCGATAACACCAAATTTAACACACCTGCTCCCCATTCACACCTGAGACCTTGTAACAGTAACGAGTCACATGACACCGGGCAGGGAAAATTGCTAATTGGGCCCAATTTGGAAATTTTCACTTAGGGGTGTACTCACTTTTGTTGCCAGCGGTTTAGACATTAATGGCTGTGTGTTGAGTTATTTTGAGGGGACAGCAGATTTACACTGTTATAAAAGCTGTACACTCACTACTTTACATTGTAGCAAAGTGTCATTTCTTCAGTATTGTCACATGAAAAGATAGAAGAAAATATTTACAAAAACGCGTGAGGGGTGTACTCACTTTTGTGAGATACTGTATATATATATATATATATATATATATATATATATATATATATATATATATATACATATATATATATATATATATATCTCCAAATCACCAGGGGGCTGTATTAAACTGCATCGCGGGTCACAATTGGCCTGTGGCCCAGACTTTGGACATGCCTGATCTAAGGGAAAGTCATTTCCATATCTTCTCCTTCATGCTTGGTAATACGCGTTGTACAGTAAAACAATGACAGAGAAAATAGTTATTAATGAAATAACCTCTGTTGAAGTCATGGATCAGGCTTGAAGAGTGCTGGCTCACTACAAGAATCTGCAGTTAGTCTCCATGGCAACACACAACGAAAAATTCATTGGTGAGATCAATGGATCCCTGATTTCTGCTTCCTTGGGGTTAGAAATACCGTGTCACTTTCAGATCTGTGATTGTGAACAATTCACAGCGTGATGCTAGACATCAGACCACCGGTAGAATACAATATGTACTTTGTGAACTGTTCCTGCTAAAACAGAATAAACTAGCTGGTGTTTATTGAGCCAGAGAATGGGGTGTAGATTGCATCAAACAAAAACGAATCCGAAATCCTTTAAATGTTGGTCAGTGAAATTGTCCATCTAAGGGCTCATGCATTAGGGTTGCCACCTTTTCTTCAAGCCAAACCCACACACTTTAGTGGCCTGTGACACCTTTGTGTGCCCCAAGGAGAATAGTAATGCGGTGCGTATATCACGCTACAGCGAACAGTGGGTGTGGCCAAATTGCTCTTGCTGACATCATCGCCCTGCCCCCCAGTAATGCAGAACCTGCCCCCCCAGACAGCCGCCCCCTTCTCCCGGACAGAAACAGATTTGTGTGTGACTATCTTGGTTACTTGAGGAGCCCAAGCCTGGTCTGAATGATGTGTCTGGGTTTCAGTCTGCCTGAAACATGGACACATGATTCAAAACCCGGACTGTCCAGGTGAATACCGGGCAGGTGGCAACCCTATCATGCACACTGCATCTCAAAGGAGCTCAAAGAAGCGTCTCCTACAGGCTTTTGAGCTCTCATTTTTTTCTGCCTAGAAACTCCTCTCCATGTTAGCCAATGTCTCCATGCACATTTTGGCTTTTTCAGGCATATGCTCCTACAGGCAGAAAAAAACCCTCCAAACTTTTGTTTTTGAGAGGACCTAGTGCCCAAAAGAGCTCAAAAGAGCTAAAAGAAGCTCAGAAACGTGCACAAACTTTTGTTCTAGCTTTTTGTTTTGTTTATACAGTGGTTAAGAAAATACTATCTAGGAGGCTTTGTAAAAAAAAACACTTATGCTCAAAAAAGCTCAAAGGAGCTTGAAGAAGCTCAATGAAAACATGCACAAGAGCACACTGAAGCACATGTTTCTTCAAGCTGAAATAAAAGCTCAAAGCAGCTTTTTTTTTAGCTGCAGTGTGCATGAGCCCTTTAGGCACTTTTGAGTGCCTTTGAGCTTTTTTGACCATAAGCGCTTTTTTTCACAAACCCTCCTAGAAATTATTTTCTTAACCACTGTATAAACAAAACAATAAGCTGGAACAAACGTTTCTGCTCTTCTTTGAGCTTTTTTTTTGGCTCTTTTGAGCTCTTTGGGGTACTAGCTCTTCTCAAAAACGTGAGTTTGGTGGGGGGCTTTTTTTCCTGCCTGTAGGAACATATGCCTGAAAATGCCTGAAAAAGCCAAAGTATGCATGGACACATTGGCTAAAATGGAGGGGAGTTTCTAGGCAGAAAAAACGAGAGCTTAAAAGCCTGTAGGAGCCACTTCTTTGAGCTCCTTTGTGCTCCAGTGTGCATGAGCCCTTACTGATGGACTGATAGTAAGGCACACCTTGCAAGTTTAGAGCTCCGTGGGCTTCATGGCCTCCAAGTAGCCCTACCAAGTATGTGACCCTGTGTGCCGACACCTTACCATATATGACTAGGGCTGTATATAAAACATAAAGCTTACTTTTAATGCTCAGAAACGAATTTTTCAAAGCAAACAGATAGCAGAAGGAACCATACGTGAGGGTAATGTATTATTTGTGAAATATGGTGTGCAGGATGGAAATAAATTTGTAAACATTATTTAATTTGTATGACTCCAGGGTATTTAGAGAGAGAGGGCTTAAAATAGCATTAGATTAATAAGATTGATAATGATCAGTGACTGCGGACTGCTTATCTGATGGAAACATGTATTTTTGCTGTAGGTCAAAAAAAAATAAATTCACTACAATCAGACATGTAATTTCTGTGTGTCTGCCTTAAAGGGGTTGGGATATGCTTTTGCCATTTGTCATTGAATTAAAAAAGTATTGCATGATAGTTAACAAGATGTCATACATGCTTGAGGAAAAAAAAATAACAAAAACATGAAACACACATTAAAGTGATTGTAAAATCCATTTTTTTCCTCTTAAAATAACAAACATGTTATACTTACCTGCTCTGTGTAATGGTGTTGCACAGAGAACCCAAGTTCCTCCTCTTCTCAGGTCCCTCTTTGGTTCCCCTGGCCCCTCCCTCCTGTTGAGTGCCCCCACAGCAAGCAGCTTGCTATGGGTGCATCCGAGCCGAGTCACAGCTCTGTGTCCATTCAGACATGAAGCCCTGGTTTGGCCCCGCCCCTCTCTCTCCTGATTGGTTAACTGACTTTGATTGACAGCAGTGGGAGCCAATGGCACCGCTGCTGTGTCTCAACCAGATTCGGGGCACCAGCCTCAATAGCCACCCCCTAGTGACGCCACTGCTCACATGTGCCATAAATGTAGTCTCACATGTGCCATGAATTCCGCCTTACATGTGCCATGATTGCAGCCTCGCATGTGCCATGAATGCAGCCTCACATGTGCCATGAATGCGGCCTTACCATTACCCTCAGTGCAGCCTGATTGATGCCTATCTTCAGCCTCGAAGGGGACATGGAGGGGGGCGGGACGCGCCGACAGATTACATACAGGAGAATCTCCTGTTTACTCCGCGGCCTCTTTAATACAGTCCCACCTCCTATGATAGACAGAACAGTCATCCAATGGTAGCACAGAAGACGGAACTTCCTATTACAGCCGCTGAGTACACAGGAGATCCTCCTGTATGTAATCTGATGGCATTCGTCCTGCCCCCTCCCTGTCCCCTCTGAGGCAGCGCCGATAAATACGATATACAGTATCTCACAAAAGTGAGTACACCCATCACATTTTTGGAAATAATCTTTCTTTCTACAACATTTATTTGGTAAAATAGCCCAAATTAGTGTAAATTATTTAGTCTGTAGGAAAGTTATAGAGTCCACAAACTATGGTATATACAGTATCTCACAAAAGTGAGTACACCCCTCACATTTTTGTAGATATTTTATTATATCTTTTCCTGTGACAACACTGAAGAAATGCCAGTTTGCTACAATGTAAAGTAGTGAGTGTACAGCTTGTATAACAGTGTGAATTTGCTGTCCCCTCAAAATAACTCAACACACAGCCATTAATGTCTAAACTGCTGGCAACAAAAGTGAGTACATCCCTAAATGAAAATGTCAAAATTGGGCCCAAAGTGTCAATATTTTGTGTGGTCACCATTATTTTCCAGCACTGCCTTAACCCTCTTGGGCATGGAGTTCACCAGAGCTTCACAGGTTGCCACTGAAGTCCTCTTCCACTCCTCCATGAGGACATCATGGAGCTGGTGGATGTTAGAGACCTTGCGCTCCTCCACCTTCCATTTGAGGATGCCCCATAGATGCTCAATGGGGTTTAGGTCTGGAGACATGCTTGACCAGTCCATCACCTTTACCCCCAGATTCTTTAGCAAGGCAGTGGTGGTCTTGGAGGTGTGTTTGTTGTGATTATCATGTTGGAATTTTTTTCTTTTGCATACCTACCCCACCCCTCCGATACACACACCGCATCGCACGCTACACCGCGAGATTGTCCGTTCTCTGCTTGTTAAGGATGGTGCACTCACGCACCCACAGTATGTGAGTACCCCAGCAAGGGGAGAGAACTTTTTATTAAAATCCTTTTATTACACCTTGCAATATTGCGCTATGGAGTTTTTTTCTTTTGCATATATTATCTTCATTTGAGAGCATTGGAGGTCTGCACAGCTGGTTCCAATAGAGCACAGGAGTGGCTCCAAAGCTTTGTTTGACATAGTTTAATCACTGTGTCACACACAGGAAGGTGAGCATATATACCTGTGGGGGTGGCTGGAAGACACCACAGCATGCTTCTTGGTGACACACTTTTGGAAGGAAGGATATGCGGATTACACTAAATCTTTGGACTATGTTTTTTCTGGGCACTCTTATAATTCTGGATATGTACTGTTTTGGACTTTATTTCATTCACTATTAGTTACATCCCATTATATTTCATTTGATATATATTATATTTCATTTGATCCAATATTTATATGTTTTTTGATTGATCACTCACATTGTGCGTTATATATAGCACTGTGCACTTTATATTTTAGCACTTAGGGGTGTTTTCACTCAAGTGCACTATTTGTTAATACCTATGTTGTTTATGTTTATTATTTCTGCACTTTTGATTGATGTGATTTTTTTCCAGCGCAGACACATTGTTTTATTATTTTTACCACTTTGCACGATTATGAAACGTGACTGAGTGTTTGCAGCTGGTCTCCACCTAAGATTAATCACTCACCATTTTGTTAGGCATTCATCCGTAAGTGGCTCGCAGGGTTTGCTCACTACTTTTGCTGGTCTGTAAGGTGCTAGGAGCCATTGTTTCAGATGGAACAGGGCAGCACGCACCCTCTTGTGAGTGCAATACAGTTATGTCTCTTGTTGATATTCAGTAAATAGTTTGATCACACAGCTCAAAAATCCCTAGCTCCGAAGACTTTGGGACCTGTACTGGGTGCTTTAAAAGAGAAGTATGGGATTTAAAAAATATATATATATTCAACTAGGTGAATGCAGCACCAAACCCCTCCCTCCCCGAGTCCCCGGCCTCTAAAGCTGTACACACATTATACGATTTTTTTTTTTTTTTCAATTTCCTTTAGATTTCCCATCAGCTATGTAGTACAAGGGCCTGCCTGATTGCATACAATTTGAAAGTGTTTAGGTTTGACCTCATATTATATGGTTTTGGTAAATCTAAAAGAAATTTGTACAAGAAAATGTTATAATGTGTAGCAAGCTTAAGACTGAGACCCAATGTTCAAAGACCACTGATCTCTCGGTTCTCAATCTTCAGTGAGCAGAGACCAGCTGACTGTCTGCTCTGCCCCTCCAACACTCATTGGAGCCTGGGCTGTGCAGTAGGAGGGAGCGGATGGCTCAAGCTCTCAGGAGAACTCTGAGAGGCTTAGCCAGCTGCCGTAATAGGCATTCTGGTGGATCCCGACAATAATAAAGTCGCTTTAAACAAGATTTGACCCCACTTCTGCTTTAATCTGTCTCTCTACAAGGTGTTATATTGTGAAGGATTGTGAAGGACTTTATGGTAAACTCTACCACAAGGTGAGGTCAAAGCAGGGACTGCATGTTTTAAGTAAGGACTGGCAGATTTGGGTGTGACGTGTGCAATATGATTACCTCTTCCAACTCTAGTGCCCATCTAAAAAAAAAAACAACTTAGGAACTCGAAAGGAGCTCATTGTACTAACTATCCGATGTTAGCACAGCAATCTCCACACTGAGCTATTTTGTTCTGACAGGGGGAATCCCGCCCACCAGAATGCACCGGTCAGCACTCTCAGCCATTGGCAGATCTTTTTTGGTCATGCCCCTTTGACAGAAGCCGAACGTTCAGCTAGGCTGCCGTACACACGGGCAGAATGTCGGCCGGTTTCTGTTGAACCGACTGATATTCGACCCGTGTACACGGGGCTTAAAAATATCAACATTGTATATTTCTGTTAAACTGAGTTTTATATTAAATTCTGTAGGATGAAGAATATTTTCATTACCTTAAAGTGTAAATAAACCCCCCTATCGTTTTCAGCCAAGGAAGCTGCCATCTTTGCCTCTGTTTGAACTACAAGTGCCATGATGCCGCATGTGGGATCAGTTTGGACACCAGCCATTGGATGGCTTGACAGTTTGGTTAAGAGCACAACCAATGGTAGTGTTACATTTCCGGCACGTGCCAGAAATGAAATTGTTTTATGGATCGGTTTACTTCCACTTAGTGGGGGAGATTTGATAAAGCTGGAGCACACAGAATCTGATGTAGCTCTGCGTAGAAACCAATCAGTTTCTAGAATTTATTGTTGAAGCTTAATTGGACAAGCTGAAGTTTGAAGCTGGTTACTTTGCAGAGCTGTACCAGATTCAGTGTACTCCAGTTTTAGTAAGTTCCCCCAAATGTGACCTTTAAGTTTATACATGTAGTAAGGTCCCGGACCCTTTTAGGCCTATTGATGACTTCCAGAGTCAGGGACAGCTGACATCCTTCTGTGTAGAGTGGGTTACAAGGCATGGCGGGTGTACTGCAAGATGAAATGGTGGGCGCCAGACACTTTTTGAATGCAAAGAGATTTATTGTCTCTTGAACAGAACTGTGGTAGAGAGGGTTAGGGCCAGGACACCCTTGAGTAGATGCAATGATAATTGGCAGACTCCAGGACTTCTATAGGCAGACAGCTATACAGATGAAGGCGTCCAGCCGAACACCACTTCTGTATAAGTAGGACCGCTGTCTCCTATGGCAACAATCTTGTAGCTGTTACTAACAGTAATCGTGTTCAACTATTGAAAACACAAACCATCACACACTGTGGGTCCTCACACGACAAACTCCCAGTCTTTCACTAGACTTCAGATCCACTAGCCACTTTATCCCCTGAGCTCCTCTATTTTTAGCACTCAGTATCTTCCTCAAGCGTCACTCCCCGCTTCCCTGCTGCGTCCCTGGCTTGGCACTCACAGATACTCTACAAGCGTCACCCCTGCTGACCTGCTAGGTCCCCGGCTTGGCACCCACTGATGCTCCTCAAGCGTCACCTCTGCTGTCCCGATGGGTCCCTGGCTTGGCACTTGCTGAAGTTTTTCCACTTCTTCACCGTTCCCGGCTGGTGAGAAGACTGCTCTGGTACTGGCGTCAGCTTACTAACAGCGGTCTCCGGTAACAAGGTGGATGGTCCCTTAGTGGCGACAGCTTCCCCTTCTACCTCCGACCACAGCTGTTTCCCCATCCGGCTAAACCGCTACTTCTGGTTGGACTACAAGCCAGCAGTCCCAACCCTACGCTGCTTCTCTTGCTTCTGGATAGGACCTCAGACAGCCTAGTAGCCAGATGTCCCCAGGATAGGCCTCAGGATTCCGGCCTAGCAGCCCGGGGCAGAATAACACACGTCCACCAAGACAGCTGTCCAGGTGGCACAGAACCCCGATCACCTGACTCCAATTACCTGACTGCATCCAAATAAATAGGCTCTCCCAGCTGGCCAAGGGACCAAAGGAAATACCTGCCCATTGGCTGAGACACCCCATCCATTCATGTCTGAGCTTGCAAAGCCCCTGTCTTATCTAATGTCACTAGCACAGTGCCACCCAGTGACAGAAGGGAAAGGGTGCAACAAGTCCAGAGTTAGAAAAGAATCAATTGATCTCCTAACAATTGACCAAGACAAATATCGCCTGGCAACTAAATTTGATAGCAACCCTGCCTAAACATCAGGGTGCTACTACATAATCTTATGGAACGATGAATTGTTATGAAATGATCAATCTTTATTTCTGCTGAGGTCTGTGTCATTGGATTACTCTCTTTATGTGAGTTTCTGACCTATTGCGGTAGAGTCATTAGCAGGGTTTTTAATTCAAAAATACATAAATAACATACATACATACAGACAATACTAAAATAAGTGTATAACAATATTATTTTGATATTGTGCATGAATGCCTCATGCTATTCAGCTCTGTCCCCAACTATTATAAGTTGTGTATGCCTAGCAGTGCTACAATAGCATGCCACACTCATATATCTGGAATATGTTGGGTGTTTGAACCAACCTGAATCTGTCATGTTCACCAAAAGGAACCTATAGGCCCCTTTCACACGGAGCGGATCCGCTTTGATCCGCTGATCTCCGCTGAACAGACGCATGACAGGTCCGTCTCCACTCACTGTGCAGAGACAGAACTGTCAGAGTCCCGTTCTTCTCTATGTGGAGATCGGAAGAAAATCAGATCCCATCCGATCCAACCTGCTGGACGGATGGCGAACATATCGCCATCCATCTGTTTTCAGCAGATTTTCTCGGATTGGATGTCAGCAGATACATGTCCGCTGACATCCTCCTCCTCATAGAGGACAATGGGGTGGCCCGATCGGGTCTGCCTGAAAAACGGACAGGTGGAAACTGAAACACAGGGGTTAATTTATTAAAGGCAAATAGGCCGTTCATTTTGCATTGGAAGTTGCACTTTGCAAGGGAATTTTCCCCAGAGCTTATTGAATGTGATGAAATTTCACTTTTCAAAGAGTATACCCAATCATGTGCAAGAGAATTAAAAAAAAAAATTTGCTTGCACGTGATTGGATAACAGAAGTCAGCAGAGCTTCACCTTATTTACATGCTCTGGGGAAAATTCTCTGCCAATGTGCAACTTCCCTTGCAAAGTAAACAGCCTATTGACCTTTATTAAATCAACTTCATTGTCAAGCTTATTCAGTAAACAGGAGCAAAGCTAAAGGAGAGGTAGAAAGTGCAGGACCTCATAACAACCAATAAGCTGTTAGCTCTTCACTCCATTGGAGTGATCTCGAATCTTATTTTCTGCCATAGGTTACTGCATTTTAAACATTCTTCATGTCTTACAGAATAAACTTTGTATGCCCTTATACAAAAATAAAACTTATAGACGTTATTTGGAAAGAAATTACGGTAAACTCATTCCACTTGCAATGGTGGTGGGGATGTTTAGTAAAGTCTTCTGCTCATTAACTTGTTATTCATATCAATTCTCGTTTAAAAAATCCCTGTAAGCACTAACATTCTATTACTAGTATTACTTTTTTCCTTGTCACAAATAATACTGTAGTCATTGAAAGAATCTGATTTTATATATTTTTGTTACAGAGTGTTAGAGCATCTGGACTCATCCTTCTGGAAACCATTTTGTTTGGGTCACTTCTTCTCTACTTCCCAGTGAGTACCACAATTCTATGATTTCATGTTTGGAGAATGCTTGTTCTATATAAAGTTACATAAATCAGTGTGAGTTAGAAAAATACCCAGAGGTAACAACCCATGCGCAGTTGTGGGACCTATTGTTGGAAAACTGTTGCAGATATGACTCTTACCATCTAGGACACAGGTTAGAGCCCTTCTTACTTTATTGGAAACAACAGGAACACAAGGGAGATGACTTATTAAAGCTAGAGCATGTAGAATCTCACTTCAATTAAGCTTTGACAAAATACCTGGAAACTGGTTGGTTTTTATGCAGAGCTGCACCAGGTTTTACACTCCCCGGTTTTAGTAAATCAACTCCACAAAGACAGAAGAGCTTAGTCATGTACCGTATATACTCGAGTATAAGTCGACCCGAATATAAGCCGAGGCACCTAATTTTACCACAAAAAATTGGGAAAGCTTATTGACCCGAGTATAAGACGAGGGTGAGAAATGAGCAGCTACTGTAAGTGGAAAAGAGGGTCAACAATGCCCATTTTGCAGGCTCACTGTGCCCATTTGCATGCCTCACTGTGCCCATTTGCAGCCATAGCTCCCCCGAATTTCAAACTCAGTAGTTAATGGTTCCTAGATGCCCCCTAGCTGCAGCCAAAATTTGGGGTCTCTGTATCCAAAGGGTCCTGAAATTACATTGCTGCAGATGGACACAGTTGACCGACTTTGGGGCCCCGTATCTCAAGGCCACTTGGTACTAGGAACCCCAAATTTGGTGTGCAAACCCAGTGGAAATAGCACTATAACATATCCAAAGCTGTGGTTCCTAGAGCCAAGTGGCCCCGAGATACGGGGCCCCAAATTTGGTTTGGAAAATGTCAAGCACTTTTCTGCAGCAGAGAATGACATTTTCTGAACCGAATTTGGGGCCCCATATCTCGGGGCCACTTGGTGCTAGTAACCCCAGCTTTGAATATGTTATAGTGCTACTTCCACTGGGTTTGCACACCAAATTTCCTAGCACCAAGTGGCCCCAAGATACGGGGCCCCAAATTTGGTTTGGAAAATGTCAAGCACTTTTCTGCAGCAGAGAATGACATTTTCTGAACCGAATTTGGGGCCCCATATCTCGGGGCCACTTGGTGCTAGGAACCCCAGCTTTGGATATGTTGTAGTGCTAGTTCCACCGGGTTTGCACACCAGATTTGGGGTTCCTAGCATCAAGTGGCCCTGAGTTACTGGACCCCAAATTCGGTTCAGAAAATGTCAAGCACTTTTCTGGAGAAGAGAATGACATTTTCCGAACCGAATTTGGGGCCCCGTATCTCGGGGCCACTTGATGCTAGTAACCCCAGCTTTGAATATGTTATAGTGCTACTTCCACTGGGTTTGCACACCAAATTTCCTAGCACCAAGTGGCCCCAAGATACGGGGCCCCAAATTTGGTTAGGAAAATGTCATTTTCTGCTGCAGAAAAGTGCTTGACTCGAGTATAAGGGGGGCATTTTCAGCACAAAAAAATGTGCTGAAAAACTCGGCTTATACTCGAGTATGTACGGTAGTTGCATTATGAAGAACATTACATTAAACATAACACTACAACCTAGTGGCAGAACTAATAATGACAGTGTAATGTATGAGAATGGTTGTTGCACCTATGTTATATATAAACAGCATGCCAACACCCCCACTCAACAACTACTTATCATATAAATCCCATCTTATTTCAGAGTTCTTCATACTTTAGCCATAGCCGTGGTTTTGTCATAGCACCTGCTATCATGGTGTCATTTTTGCAGTATTCAAACACATTCACATTTTGTTCCATGAAGTCATGGAGGTAATGATGTTTGACATCAATGTGCCTAGATCTGGCATTGATCTTTCCACTCTTCGCAAGCTTTGTACAACTGTTATTGTCCTCATATTAACTGTTGACAGAGATCTTCAAGTAGCTGGCACCACCAAATGACAACATTAAGCTGCTGAAATGTACTGTATTCAGCTTGAGTAAAAGATAATGACATGAAATGTGTTTTTTGCTGGACCAGGATATTGGGCTGTTTATTGCCTATTTGGAACAAGTAACTACATGTAGATTTGCAAGTACTCTAATCCTTTGAGTTCTGGGTCACCATTTGCAGATAGTCTCAGATTAATGTTTTGAGTCTGTTTTAGGTATTCCATAACTTTTAAAAGCATTCCAGTGCCTTGGTTGTGCATTTATATTTTTAAGAGAGTTTTTCTGTTGCTGTAATGTTGTCACATTTATCTGTATCTGCAGCAGTGTTTTGGTACTTTGGTTGTAGTTGGGTCCATAACCTGTTGGAAAGCAGCTGCAGATATGACTCTTACCATGTATTTTGTTGCTAAACACGTGGCTGAACCCTTCTGGCTATGTGATGATGGAAACAACAGGAAAACACAGAGGCAGGAAAGTACATCATAACCATGTAGCTTTACTAGGAAGAGCACAACATTAAACACAACAATCCCAACTAGTGGTATAACTAATAATCACAGTGTAATATATGAGAATGGTTGTTGCACCTATTTCTATATAAACATCATGCTAACACAAAAAATGGAAAACTTGATTCAACAATTTTATTTATTTACAAGTCAAAGTAACTATGTTTGGGATTATATGGAGGCCTGGAATCAGATGGACATTTTAGTGGGGTATTAAACCTAAACAAAAGTTCACTTATTCAGAAAAAAGTATGTTTGAGACAGGGGATTAGGATGTGCCCTGGACCAAAGAAGGTACTACACTGTTAGCAGACACTCATGCAATGAAGAAATACTTGGTGACTGGTTATAAGATTAATAGCAAAAAGTAACCAATCACAAATAGCCATTGATCTTGTGATTGTCTGCCTTCCACAAAAGTTTACAAAAAGTTTCATGAAAATGGGTTCTACATTAAGGCGGTTTTCCTATTCCTCCCGCTTATAGATGCTTATATTTCCTTAGATATTTCCTTCGACATCTCTTTCATGTGTATGGCCTGGCGATAGGGAATAATTCAGTGTGCTAAATATAGGCCAGAGGCATACATTTTTTCTGTTTCTGGGCTCCATATGTTTCAAAGAATGTGCCAAGGGCTAACAGGCCCAAAGCTTGGTCTAGCTCTGAAAGGGTCAGAACTTCAACTGAGGAGTCTGAGGTCACTACTTCAATTTTAAACTGTAGTTAGGAGGACAATGACGGAGGGTGGGAGATCTTTGGTGTTTGTTGATAGTTCACTTAGCGTTTAATTGGTATGAGAGTCTTAGTTTATTATCACTCTTCCAAAATACCAAAAGCTTTTACAAAAGAAAATAACAGCATTGCCTACCATCCTTACACCTTGTAGCTTTTATTGCACATTGTTTTCTTCCAATCTACAAGTGCATGTCAAGAAGGTGATGCTTTATTAGAAAAGAAAAAAAAAAAACACACATAATGGAGACAAACTATGGAAAAAGAACTACGTATAGATATGACCAATTAAAAGGCTTGCAAGAGAATGACATTATGCATCTAGCATATGCGTTATGCTATTATAATATGTTATAGGAATGGGCCTGACATTTCGATATGACATTTAATATGGCCATATTCCTGTATAAATAGCTACTGCCTGTACATGGTACGACCTTGCTTTGGGAATTGTGTGGATTATTAAAGGTTCGGCAAGGAAAAAGGGGAAGGTAACACTTAGGCTGATCTTTCAATACCGCTAATGATGAAAAACAAGCCGCACCAGTGCTTCTTTTCCAGGCTACTAATTATAATCAGTCCTTTATAATTACTTTCTAATTACCATTATGAGCTGTAACAGTGAAAGTGGACACTTATGTTTAAAGCTATAGATACCAGTGGGAATATCTGCGTAAATGGTGGAAGCTTTGGAAATAATTTAGTAAAGAAATATAATTTCCCTATTAAAAAAATTATATCTTTTGTATTCATCTTCACCAGTGACCTTTTTGTTGAATTGCCCAGAGTCAGTTTAATAGAGGGGCACAAATGACTTTTCCCAAGACCACCAATAATGGGAACACCAAACAATAATGGAGCCTAATCTCAGATGTCCTAAAATAGTGCCTATTTTAGACCTCATAAGGTTCAATTACCAAAGCATTATACAAAGATAACAATCTTTATCTTTAGCCATGTGACTGTCATTTTCAAAACTCATTGGATGCCACTTAAAATATAGATCATTTGGGAAAATTCATCACCCAAGATTGGTTGGTCCAGGGGTGTCAGCATTAATTGGTAGTAACCTATGGACATGAGATTGTTCTAGGTTGTAAAGGATAAATTCACATTTTGAACATGTTACATGTTATACCCATCTTTAGAGTGTAACTTGTTTTAGCACCTCCCTCCCTCCCAAACCTCACTGCCTTAACCCCCTCCCCCCTGTGACAGTGGGTGGGTTCCTCTCCCCAGCAGCAGCTGTCACATTTAAAATCGGCATGGCTGTGTGGGGCTCTGTGTCATTCATTTACAGAGAGATGTATGAATGTATGAACAACAAGTATCGTCTGCCATCACAACAGATAGCTTGTAGTTCTCAATGGTAGTGAATGGTAGTTCATTCAGTCTTCCTCCACCTTTCTAACTGAAAGCCTAGAGGTACAGGCAGAAAGCTGGAGGAAGAGTGTGCAGGAGACTGACATTGCACCCGCAATCCACTAATCTTGGTGCAATACTTTGCATGCTCCCGTGTAATAAACAATTAAGGCTTTTTTTCTTTTACCAGCAAAAATATGTGCGTATAATATTTTTTACTTAAAGAGTAACTCCACTTTTGTTGAGAAAGAACCCCATCCCTCTGGGTGATCTATGTACATTGCAAGGATTGTAACAAACTTTGTTGCAGATTCTTATCGTTTTGTTATTCTGAAAAAATCCCTGTGTGTTTGTCTGTGTCCATGTGGTCAATTAATCTGTATAGGAGTGGTTTCATAATTATTAACCACTTCCGGACCACCGCACGCAGATATACGATGTTACTTTGAAGGAGGATATCATTGTTCTGGCAGCAGCTAGCTGCCATTACCCCGGTATCCTCTTGTTCAGTCGGCGGTCCACTACAAGATAAAAGTGGTCTCTGCGGCGGATTTGCTGCAAGATCACTTATATCGGCGGAGAGGGACCCCTCCTGCCGCACTCTGGCACCCTCCACCGCTTACCGGAGCCCAGATGGATATAGATGTTGGTAGAATTGGGGAAAAAAATCTTCTCACAAGGACCACCGGTCGACAAGAAAGGAGGCTCCAAGATAGATAAAACGTCTCATGGATTCAAACGTATAAGGCCAAAAAGGAATAAAAAACGCACATAGCGTGAATCTGCATAACACAACATTTATTAAAAAATGAAAGATTTACACTCACATTTAGAAGAGGTAAAACAAGCGCTTGTTAATCGATAAAATGACACAATGGGAACAGCAGGCTCCACTGACGCGTTTCATCCACAAAGATATCGTCTGGCCCCGAAGAGATCTTCGTGGATGAAATGCGTCGGGTCGAGCCTGCTGTTCCCATTGTGTCATTTTATCGATTAACAAGCGCTTGTTTTACCTCTTCTAAATGTGAGTGTAAATCTTTCATTTTTTAATAAATTTTGTGTTATGCAGATTCACGCTATGTGTGTTTTTTATTCCTTTTTGTCCTTAAACGTTTGAATCCATGTAACATTTTATATTCCTTGGAGCCTCCTTTCTTGTCGAACGGTGGTCCTTGTGAGAAGATTTTTTTCCCCAATTCTACCAACACCTATATCCATCTGGGCTCTATTATCTTTGGTGAAGAATCGCCGACAAGTCTGTTTGATTCATAGGGTGTATGTCCTACTGAATACACTTTTTTCCGGTCCGGTAAGCCTCAGTGTTATTGGTGGCGGTGCTCCATCCCCCCCTTTTCATGCACGTTTAGCGGTGGCTTAATAATTACCATTTGGGGCATCAAGATACATATGTTTTGGACATTTCTATTTTTTATTACTTTTGAGTTTGAGTACTTTTTTATTTATGTGTATTGTATATATTGGTTTAATCACCTGACATCATGCATTTATACATATGGCATACATTGGTTTAATCACCTAATATCACTGCATTTGTATGTATGGTATACATTGGTTTAATCACCTGTTATCATTATTTCAATATTGCACATGTATACTGTTTGATATCTTCACAATTATTCTAATTTTGATATATTTTAGATGTGTATTAGGTCATCTATGCACTTTAGACTACCAATTTAAATTTTAAATTGTCACTAGCGCTGCACCATCACTTTCCCATTTTTATTTTTATCACATTTTAGTGTAAATATGAGATCTGAGGTCTTTTTCACCCCAGATCTCATATTTAGGAGGTCCTATCATGCTTTTTTTTCTATTACAAGGGATGTTTACATTCCTTGTAATAGGAATAAAAGTGACACATTTAAAAAAAAAAAAAAACAGTGTAAAAATAAAAGGTAAAATAAATAAGAAAGAAAACATTTTAAACGGGCCCCGTCCCGCCGAGCTTGCGTGCAGAAGCGAACGCATACGTGACTAGCGCCTGCATATGAAAACGTTGTTCAAACCACACATGTGGGGTGTCGCCGAGATCGGTAGAGCGAGAGCAATAATTTTAGCCCTAGACCTCCTCTGTAACTTAAAACATGCAACCTGCAGAATTTTTTAAACGTCGCCTATGGGGAATTTTAAGGGTAAAAGTTTGTCGCCATTCCATGAGCGGGCGCAATTTTGAAGCGTGACATGTTGGGTATCAATTTACTCGGCATAACATTATCTTTCACAATATAAAAAAAAAAAATTGGGCTCACTTTACTGTTGTTTTATTTTTTAATTAAAAAAGTGTATTTTAAAAAAAAAAAAGTGCGCTTGTAAGACCGCTGCGCAAATACGCTGTGACAGAAAGTATTGCAATGACTGCAATTTTATTCTCTAGGGTGTTAGAAAAAAAATGTATAATGTTTGGGGGTTCTAAGCAATTTCCCCCCCCCAAAAACGTTTTTTAACTTGTAAACAACACATCTAAAAAGAAGGCTCGGCCCCTAAGTGGTTATTCAGCTGTTTCACATGCAGGGCTCTAATGAGGAAAATTGCAGGCTCAGCGTCCCTTTATACATGATTTTCTTTTGGGAGTATCTCACCAAAAGTGACATTATTGTTCGAGGGGATGCCTTAAATCTGACTTGTATCCTAGTGCAGACGTCTGGGAAAATCAGTGAGCCAATCACACAAGCAGGAAATTACATATCTGGGGGGGTGTTCTGTAACCATCTGTATACAGAACGCCTCCAGGTAGCCATAAAGCATTCTCCAGATAATTACAGAGCTGCAGAATGAAAAGGAAAGGTCATTTTTAATAAAACTGGATTACAATATGACTTGTGTCACAATTGTATACGCTATATGATTTTTTAATTTTTATTTGCTATTTTCTATACTTGTGTCACAATTGTATACGCTATATGATTATTATTTTTTTATTTTCGCACGGAAATTGAGTTACCCTTTAAAGGTGAACTTAGCCTTTAAACCTTATTAGCCATTTTGGGTGACAATTGCATCATTCATGTGTTTGGGTGCCTTAAAGTAAGCCCACCATATATGTGTATATTTCAAAGCATAGGATGAGAAATGCATAATGACAAGTTATCTTCATTGTAAAACGCGTCAGCTTTATCAGCAGATTCTGTACAGGCAACTGTCAGAACCCAGAAGCTCCTCTGTGTCTGGCTGGTTCTTATTTCACTGAACTACCTGAAATCCTGGAAAGCAGCTAGACCTTAATTTCATTCCCAGATCATTACAGCAGCTCATTTTGTATGTGAATTTCAACAATCTCAGATCAAGGAAAATTAAGAAAATTAAGGAAATTGCTTTAGCACAGTTACAGTACATTGCTTGTTGAGTAGGTTTAGTAGTTTACTGATTGGCTCACAGCTCTGCCCCTTCTTCTTTCAGCTTGAATACTTTTGTACAGTGTATGAATGAAGGCTAGTAAGGCAGATTCACGTACTTATACTAATGTAGGTCCACTTAAAATGTACGTTACCCCAACATTTCATATTTTTGATATGTGTTTATATTAGCGTGTACTTGTTTTAAAAAGTATCCTGTGCTCTTTGACTTAGTTCCTTTGTGTGAAATACCTGGTGAGGCTATATATAATATACTGTGGGGCGGTGGCTCTTACAGGCGAAATCACGTGCCTGTACGTGATCACCTTTTCCTGGTCTGGGGCGCGCCGAATATACTGTATATACTGTGGGGCGGCGTCTCTTACAGTCGAAATCACATGCCTGTATGTGATCACCTTTTCCTGGTCTGGGGCGCGCCGAATATACTGTATATACTGTGGGGCGGCGTCTCTTACAGTCGAAATCACATGCCTGTATGTGATCGCCTTTTCCTGGTCTGGGGCGCGCACGCGCGCCGCCGGCTCCCACTGTGATTGGACATAGCGGGAGCCAATCAGCGGGTCCGGCAGACCCGATATCTGCCGGAACCCGCAGATCGTTACCGACATAGGTAGAATGGCAGTCTGCCTGTCAGAGGGGAAGACAGAGTTCTTGTGTTTCTGCTAAGCAGGGACACAGATCTCTGTCTTCTAACAGTACAAGCACATCCCCCACAGTTACACTCCCAGGGAACACATTTAACCCTTTGATCGTCCCTGGTGTTAACCCCCTCCCTGCCAGTGTCCTTAGTACCGCGACAGTGCATATTTTTTTAGCACTGATCACTGTATCGTGTCACTGGTCCCCAAAAAAGTGTCACTTTGTGACAGATTTGTCCACCACAATGTCGCAGTCCCGCTAAAAATTGCTGATCGCTGCCATTACTAGTAAAAAAAAAAATGTTTTTTCATTTCATAAATCTATCCCTTTGTAGACGCTATAACTTTTGTGCAAACCAATCAATATACTATCGTATTGGGAATTTTTTTTACCAAAAATATGTAGCAGAATACATATTGGCTTAAACTGATGAAGAAATTCGATTTTTTTAAAACTTTTTTTTATTGGGTATGTTTTATAGCATAAAGTAAAAAAGATTTTATTTTTTCAAAATTGTCAGTCTTTTTTTGTTTATAGCGCAAAAAATAAAAAGACGGTGATCAATGACTACCAAAAGAAAGCTCTATTTATGGGAAAAAATTACATACCGTACATTTTATTTTGGTACAGTTTTGCACAACCGCGCAATTGTCAGGTAAAGTAACGCAGTGCCGTATCGCAAAAAAAATGGCCTGGTCAAGAAGGGGGGGTAAACCTTCCGGGAGCTGAAGCGGTTAAGGTGAAGATTCGCAATTACTTTAAAGCCTAGTGGCCCTAATAGTGCACATTCACACAGTCTCCAGGAACTCATTTGCCTCAAAAACTTCAGATCTCTGATTTAATCACCAGTGTGATGGGTTTTTTCACTGCTGATCACCTTTAAATCTTTTTTACAGTTTTTTCAGCAATAATTTGGGTAGGAAAAAGGTTAGCAGGAAGGACACTGAGTATCCTTCTCTTTTGAAAAGTCTGACGGACCTAGAAATAGAACATGTTTCAAATCTTTCCGATGGACTCAACCCCTATCGAGAAAACCGCTCGTCTGTATGCTAGTCCGACTGACCAAAAACAACGCAAGGGCAGCTATTGGCTACTGGCTATTGAACTTCCTTTTTCTAGTCCCGTCGTACGTCATCGCGTTCTAAACGATCGGACTTTGGTGTGATTGTGTGTAGGCAAGTCCGTTTCAGCGAAACTCCGTCGGAAAGTCCTTTAGAGTAGTACGGAAAGTCCGCTCGTGTGTATGCGGCATTAGCTGACGTCCCACCATATTTTCTACACCAGAACCAGAATTTAGCACAGGTTCTGCCTTATTCTCAACACCAGGATCAGAATCTAGTGGAGGTTCCGCAATATTCTCTACAGCAGCATCAGGATATAGCATAAGTACCACCATATTCTCTACACCAGGTTTAGGATTTAGAAAACGTTCCACCTTATTCTCTACAGCAGGATCAGAATATGGCAAAAACGGCACCATATTCTCTACACCAGGATCTGAATTTAGCAGAGGTTCTGCTGTATCCTTTACATCAGGATTAGGATTTAGTTTTGGTTCTGATGTATTCTCTACCCCACAATCTGGATTTAGTAGAGGTTCTGGTGTGTTCTCTACACTCGGATCCAAATTTAGTAGTGGTTCTGATGTATTCTGTACACCAGGATATAATCAAGGTTCTGATGCATTCTCTACACCAGAATCAGGATTTAGTATACGTTCTGATGTATTCTCTACCCAACAATTGGGATTTAGTAGAGGTTCTGATGTGTTCTCTACACTTGGAACAGAATTTAGTAGTGGTTCTGATGTATTCTGTACACCAGGATTTACGGTAGTAGAGGTACTGATGTATTTTCTACGCCACAATCAGGATTTAGTAGAGTTTCTGATGCATTCTCTATCTATGCCGCGATCTGGATTTAGTAGAGTTTCTTAAGTATTATTATTATTATTATTATACAGGATTTATATAGCGCCAACAGTTTACGCAGCGCTTTACAATATAAAAGGGAGACAATACAGTTATAATACAATAAAATACAAGAGGATTCAGAGGGCCCTGCTCACAAGAGCTTACAATCTAATAGGGTATTCTTCGTCTATGCCACAATTAGGATTTAGTAGAGGTTCTGATGTGTTCTCCACACTTGGATTAGAATTTAGTAGTGGTTCTGATGTATTCTGTACACCAGGATCAGGATTTAGTAGAAGTTTGGATGTATTCTGTACATCAGTATGCGGATTTAGTAAAAAGGAGGTCATGTGTATTGTATTATCTGCACCACAATTAAGATTTTCACATCTTGTCACTATGGGACCTGTTGTGTCTGCCTAAGAATTTAGGTACAAATGTACTACAATATAACAAGTTGGTAAAAACAGCCTGTGCTTGGAAATACAGCAAGATGCATGGCAGTGTATCTGCAGTGAATGAGCCCTTGGCAAACCAGTCTATTTCATTATCTCCACTGCAGGATTTTTTTCATCCCATTACTCACCATCCAAATCATTCCTAATAGACATGTGTACTACCGAATGATGTGTTTTGTTTTTTTTTTGTTTATTGGATCATTCGTTGTGATCGGCATTAGTTACTTCGGTTCTTTCGTAATTTCGGATGCATTCGTATTCGTTCCGTTCACTAACAGTTATTTTAGCAAAATTTGAAGGGAAATTCCAATAAAAATGTAAATCTAATCTATTCCAAATTAGCTGCTATGGCTCAGAGACCTGAATAGAAGAATTACTGACTTCAGCTATTTTACCTATAATGTAATAGTTCATAATAATAAAAACTATAATAGTTAATCATTTAATTACAATAGAAAATACGAAAAACAAAATTATCCAAATGTAACCGTTTTTCACTCTTTCGGATTTTTGTTCTTTCAGGTTTTCGTTCTTTCTGACAATTCGCTTTCGTATGCATTCGTCAAAAGAGTCTTTCAATCATTCGGATGCTTCCGAATGAACGAATATGCCAAATTTCGTCCAAAAACAAATTTGTAACGGAACAAATTACACATGTCTAATTCCTAAAGCTGAACTTCAGGCATATATGTGTGTGTATATATATATATATATATATATATATATATATATATGTATGTATGTATGTATATATATATATATATATATATATATATATATATACATGTATATATATGTATATATATATATATATATATATATATATATACACACACACACGTCTGTTTACATCTACTTACCTCGGAGTCTATCCAGGTCAGGTAAAAAAAAGGAAAAGGTTTTTGTCCTTGGGGCATTCAGGGCCGCGCACCCACACCATCACGAATGTCACATTGGGACACAGCGGCTGTGTCTGTGCAGCCACGTGTCCCAATAGATATCTATGGGACTGCCAGCACGGGGATGCATGCAACAATTGTGCATTAATTAACAACCATAAAGTGATCCCGCGCTACAGCAAAAAAGTATAAATGATGAAAAATTAATATAAATATCCACTAAATAAAATGAGTGAATCTACAGTGTCTATAAGAATAATAAATAAGTAAACCTAAAATGTTCCTTATTAAATAATAAAAGACACGCAAATGTGAAAAATAAATAAATAGATCAATCCAAGGGCATGACAAAGAGAGTAATAATAATAGTCTCCTAATAGGATCTTCAAAAAGTCATATGTACTCTTCAAAAAAATGTGTAAAAGAAGGAATCATGTATAAATCGTTCCAGTAAAAGACAGTGGGCAGGGAGAGGTATATATCCAAAGAATGAGCTCACAGAGTCCTCACCTTCACAATGTAATAAATCAGCATGTAATAGAGGGAGTCAGTTCCGTTGTTCCAACCTTGACGACCAGGGGGTCCTCCGTTCCACTCTAAGTACGACCACCTTCCCAAACGTGAAAAACCAGCATGCAATAAAGAGGATCAGTTCCGTTGTTCCAACCTTGACCACCAGGGGGTCCTTCGTTCCACCTAAGCCAGACTTCCCATCAGAGTCCTCATCCGACCTCGTCACCTCCGCTCGAGGGGGGGGGAGGGGGAAGACGAGGGTGAAAGGCAAAAGGTGGGAGAAAAAGAGAGCTCCAATAGTGTAGTAAGTTAAAGCATAAAAGGTTTATTTTAATACTAAAGCTGGACTCTTACACTGCAATGTTAAAAATACGCATGTATCAGCAAACACATGTATCAGCAAACAAGGCGTCTGAACGCCACTCTCACGTCACTTCCGGTGCACTTCAACCTCCGGCCACTCCCTATGCGTTACGTCATCACGTGACTTCATCAGGGGATTAGCTATTTTACCTATAATGTATTACTTTATAATAATAAAAACTATAATAGTTAATCATTTAATTATAATAGAAAATACGAAAAACAAAATTATCCGAATGTAACCGTTTTTCCCTCTTTCGGATTTTTGTTCTTTCGGGTTTTCGTTCTTTCTGACAATTCGCTTTCGTATGCATTCGTCAAAAGAGTCTTTCAATCATTCGTATGCTTCCGAATGAACGAATATCCCGAATTTCGTCCAAAAACAAATTTGTAACGGAACAAATTACACATGTCTAATTCCTAAAGCTGAACTTCAGGCATATATTTATATATTGTGTATATATATATATACATTACATATATATATATATATATATATATATATATACACACATGTCTGTTTACATCTGCTTACCTCGGAGTCTGTCCAGGTCAGGTAAAAAAAAGGAAAAGGTCTTTGTCCTTGGGGCATTCAGGGCCGCGCACCCACACCATCACGAATGTCACATTGGGACACAGCGGCTGTGTCTGTGCAGCCACGTGTCCCAATGGATATCTATGGAACTGCCAGCACGGGGATGCATGCAACACTTGTGCATTACTGTGCTGGCAGAACACAGCCCTGCATGACACATGGAAGTAATCGGCTGTGTGAATGAGCCCTAAGGTTGGCCAAACACCATACAATTTTCTTATTCAATTTTCTTTAGATTTACCTTCAACTCTGTAGTGCAAGGGCCTGCCTGATTGCATACAGATTAAAAGTGTTTAAGTTTGACCTCATATTATATGTTTTTGGTAAATCTAAAGGAAAGTTGTACAAGAAAATTGTATAATGTATGGGCAGTCTTAGCCTGCTTATTTAATCAAAAGCTGATTTTGTTATTTTATCTTTTAATGGGCTTTTGATTTTTATCTTGTTGTTTTTGGATGGAGCTCTGCTTTAAGCCCCATACACACTATTAGATTTTTTGCAGATTTTTGTCTTCAGATTTACCAAAACCATATAATATGAGGTCAAACCTTAAGAGTTTCAATTTGTATGCAATCAGGCAGGTCCTTGCACTACATGGTTTTGGTAAATCTGAGGACAAAAATCTGCAGAAAATCTGATAGTGTGCATGGGGCTTTAAGGCTGAGTTCACGTTGTTGCCAGATGCGGCTCCCAGCAGGGAGTCCGGTGCGTCTCTTTTCTCTGTTTCAGGGATGAATTTTTCAGGGCCGAATTTTTGGCTGAATTCGGACCTGAAGCGGAGCCAAAGACACACGGGACCCTTGTGCAGATGCGCTCCACAGCCGCCACGGAGATATGTGAATGGACTCCATTGAGAGCCAGCCAGAATCTCCAGTCAAGCGCATTGGATGCGCAGAAATCCACATCTAATTCGCACGAGTGTGAACCCAGCCTAAATCTAACATTCCTTAGTCCTGATGAAGGGGGAATTTTTTATAACCCCTGAAATGTTTTGACTTGTATTGGTTAAAATATACATTAACCAAAATGTTCCACCTGGCAATCTTTTCCTTATACTTGTAGACTTTGTTGGGGAGCTATGTGACAAAATGAAACAAACTCTAACATAATAGATGTGAATGGATATTAAGCAATGTGCTAAGTGACTGCACTACACACAAATGTCCAAATTGAACCAAATGATGAAATACAGTCCAATTAGGTTTGTGATCCAATACACATGTGAGAAGTTCCTGGCATTCCTGGGAACCTTGGAGTGAAAAAATGGAAGCAAACACCACCACCGTGAAAGAGGGAGGAGGCTTACCAGATAATATTAACTTGGCGGGGCATATACCACCCAAGTCAACGGGGCTTGTTGGGTTCAAACCACCCAATGAGGGACAGCAGATCCTGGAACTCCATCAGTTGATCAGTCTTAGACGGTCATGAGATGTTACCTGAAGGCTCCAGGAGTCCCGGGGAGCATGAAAACTTATTGTCACAGGAAGGGTATCATGTAATAGAAAAAGGGGGCTGACATAGCGTGATACCGTTTAAAAAGGAGGTGGTTTATTAAAAATCTAAATTCAAAACTCACATTTGGAAGAAATTGATACAGCATGTAAAAGCATGAGGCGATGTTAGCGGAAGGTCCACCAACGCGTTTCGACTGCACAGTGTTGAATTTATATTTTTAATAAACCACTTAATAAATCTATTATGTTAGAGTTTGTGTCATTTTGTCACATATATGTTTGAATCACATAGAATTTTTTTCCTTTTTTTTGCAATCATAGCGCTGTACTTATTTATTTTCTACCTACTTAGCTCTTTGTCTACAGCCGTACAGCTGCTGGATTGCGGAGTCACAGCGCAGTATACACTTTTCATTAAAAATATTTTTTTAGTTTGTAGACACAAACAGCATTTCAAATGTGATATTGGTTCTATTTTTTTCCCCACTCTATACAAAAAAAAAGACATAAAATGTTTTTGGCTTTAGGGGGTTGGGGTTTAGGTTGATTTAATAAAAAAAAATGTTTGCCCTATAAAGATTTAGTACTGAAATCTGGTTATTTTTTGGATGAATGGCTTCCATTTTCTGGAATGTGATTTATTTCCCAAAGAGCAAAAAAGGCATAATCACACTGTAAAAAAAAAATATAGTAAGGTATTTTAATTGGAAATGTATAATATCTGGCAACCTCACAGACAGTGAGAATAAGCAATTGATCCTGCAAAATGTAAAAGCAATTAAAAATCAATTATTGTATGTACTATGTTATATTATCTCCCTTAGCAAGTGTCAGAACTCAGCCATGTGGGTTTCTTTTGGGAAATGTAATTTGTAGATGTTAAACTGTCAGAGTTGATATAGGGAGCTTGTATCCGATAAAGTCTTAGACTCAGTAGAGGTCGTATAGTAACTGTTCTTCGTTTAATACCAAAAAACGATTAAACTATAGGTACCAGTAAAGCTTTATTATGTAGTTATGTGCACTGGGTATTATACTTCATTGTCCCGCTCTTATCAGAATGTCTCCAGGAAACACTAAAAAGCCTCAAGTGATAGCGAAATTACCTGTTTAACCACTTGCTGTCCGGGCCAATTATTTAATGTTTCACACACATGTTAAAACCGTACTAAACTGCAGCTTATTTTTGTTTTTTTTTAATCTGCAAGGTAAAGGCATAATGTGCTAGTATGCATCGCATACTAGCACATTATGAAATGCTTACCTTAGAGTGAAGCTCTCCAGTGGTGAGCTGTCACCGCTGACAGGGCTTCCATCTTCACCTGGTCTTCCTCCGGCCTTCTGATTGGCCACGCCGCAATGACGTCACTCCTGCACATGCGTGCGGGAGTCATTGTATGCCGTCCCTTCAGGGCACACGCACCAGTGGCATCACCAGTTGCATGCAGTGTGAATATCTCCTAAACCGTGCAAGTTTAGGAGATATTCACTGTACCTACAGGTAAGCCTTATTAAAGGCTTACCTGTAGGTAAAAGTTTACAAATGGGGTTTACTTCAACTTTAAAATCATCTTTTTTTTTTTTCTTTTGCTAGAAAATGAAATAGAACTCCCAAACATTATAAAGTTTCAGAAAAAAAAGAGGCCATGGGGAATAAAATGGTGGAAGTTTTTGTGTCACATGATTTTTTATGATTCTTTTTTTTTTATGTCACGTCATGATATTTGAGCAGCCATTTTTCAAAAGCAAATTTTCTTGCATACAAACACAATATAATACCCATTTTTTGGTAAAATATAAAAGGTGATGTTGCCTTGACTAAAGAGATACCAAACATGTAAAGATGCAAAAAATGCGCATGTCCATGAAATGGCATTACAATATGGAACCTAAAATTTTTCATAGGCGATACTTTAAAAGACTTTACAGGTTATTTTTGTAGAGTTAAAGTGATTGTGAAGTCTTGTTTTTTTTTTTTTAATAACAAACACGTTATACTTACCTCCTCTGTGCAGTTGGTTTTGCACAGAGCAGCCCCAATCCTACCCCTTCTCGGGTCCCTCTTCGCTGCTCCTGGCCCCTCCCTCCTTTGAGTGCCCCTCAGCCAGCAGCTTGCTATGGAGGCATGCAAGCCGGGTCAGAGTTCCATGTATCCATTCAGACATGGAACCCCGACCTGGCCCTGCCCCCTCTCTCCCCTGATTGGCTGACAGACTTTGATTGACAGCAGCGGGAGCCAATGGTGCCGCTGCTCTATCTCAGCCAACCAGGAGGAGTGTCCTGGATGGCTGAGGGGATCAAGGACATTGCTGGGGAGAGAAGGGGCTCAGGTAGGTTATTAGGGGGGCTGCTACACACAGAAGGTTTTTTATCTTAATGCATAGAATGCATTAAGATAAAAACCTTCTGCCTTTACAACGACTTAAATGGTGAATGATGACTCTAGAATTATTGCTCCCACGCTGATGTTTGTGGTGATATGGTACTTCACATGTGTGATGCAATGTCTCCCCTGCCTTCCAGTGCAGTTAATCAAGCACAGATTGTTCTTGACTAGCTGCTTCCCTGGCTGTAGCAGGCAGGGAATTACAGCTCTGAAGCTGGAAGTGATTAAATTATCTTTACTTCTGCTGAATTACTGAAAGAAGGGACCAGGGAACAGATGTTCCTCCATCTCCTCTGTATTTAGCTATCCCAACCGTTGACTGTGGTCCGAGAAATGGGAGACAGGAGGAGATGCTTGGGGTTGGAGGTGGGGCCCTTCTCTCTGCAGTAAAAATGATCAGGTGGCTCTAGAGCCACCCAAATCACTTTGACTGAACAGCCAATTGCCGGCTGTACAAAAACTATACCAAGCTCATGGAAAATACAATATGCCTTTTTTTTCTATAAGCAACAGAATGATACTTACAATTACCCTGGTCTGTAAATTGTTTCTATAAACCCTAGCAATGATCTTATTTGCCCCCTTTTGGTCTGTTAAACATACCATTGAAGTATTTTGTTATTTATGTTCCATAGGTTAAAAAAATACAGCTGATCCGATTAATCGTGTGAGCTTGTAACTTCTTGTGCTCTGTGACTATACTAAAATCACCAGCTGAACTACAGAACACTCCCTTTCTCCCTGTGTAATGGCAATGAGGAGAGGGGGAGATATTTTGTAGTTGTAGCATACTTTTTATCCAAGGGCGACAACAACTTCCATAGATATAGCACAGTAAGTAAGCGTGTCACCCTAGGACAGAAAATAAAGAAATAAAAAGCCTGAAAAAAGAAAAGTGATGCAGCCATCATATCTAAGGACTGGTAAGCTGTAATTTATTAATTGATGCACGTTGAATCTACTGTATTAATTGGATTTAAACAGAAAGTTCAGCTGAGCTTTGAGGAGGTAGCTCTGAATATAGCCTTTCTAGCAAAGTGTAACAGAGCAGGGAAATTCATAACTCTAATGCCCTGTACACACCACCGGTTTTCCTGTCGGAATAAACTCTGAAGGTTTTTCTGATGGAGTTCCGACGGAATTCCGCTCAAGCTGTCTTGCATACACACGGTCACACCAAATTCCGACCGTCCAGAACGCGGTGACGTACAACACGTAGGACGGGACTAAAAAACAGAAGTTCAATAGCCAGTAGCCAGTAGCTTCCGTCTCATACTAGCTTCAGAGCATGCGTCGTTTTTGGTGCATCGGAACAGCATACAGACTATCATTTTCTTCTGATAGGAATTGGTTCCGTCGGAAAAATATACAACATGTTCTCTATCTAAGTCCGTCTGAATTTTCAACGGAAAAAGTCCGATGGGGCATACACACGGTCGGAATATACGATGAAAAGCTCCCATCGGACTGTTTCTGTCGGAAATTCCGCTCGTGTGTACGCGGCATAAGACCTGGTTCACACTAGGGAGATTTCAGATGGACTTGTGTTACACAGAATACCATGACAATGGAAGTCACATTATTCTCCATGGTGCCCATTCACCTCAATCCAGCGCAGCATGGCCTGTGTTTGGAAAAGGACCGGTCCAAATCATTTGGTGGAGGGGGGTTATAATTTGGGGTTGTTCTTTCAGGGGTTGGGCTTGGCCCCCTTAATTCCAGTAAAGGGAACTCTTAAGACGTCAGCATACCAAGACATTTTGGACATATGCATGCTCCCAACTTTGTGGGAACAGTTTGGGGAATGACCCTTCCTGTTCCAACGTGACTGCACACCAGTGCACAAACAAGGTCCGTAAAGACATGGATGAGTGAGTTTGGGGTGGAGGAACTTGACTGGCCTGCACAGAGTCCTGATCTCTACCCGATAGAACACCTTTGGGATGAATAAGAGTGGAGACTGCGAGCCAGACCTTCTCGATCAACATCAGTGCCTGACCTCACAAATGCTCTTCTGGAAGAATGGTCAAACATTCCCATAGACACACTCCTAATCCTTGTGGACAGCCTTCCCAGAAGAGTTGAAGCTGTTATAGCTGCAAAAGGTGGGCCAACTCAATATTGAACCCCTTCAGACTAAGATTGGGATGCCATTAACTTTCATGTGCAAATAAAGGCAGGTGTCCCAATACTATTTACAGTATAGTGTAAGTGTGATATGCATGTTTTTGCACCTGAAGAATATCTCCTCTCTATAACTGCTCTTCTTCCCTTGCCTGTGATTGATATACATGCAAAAATGCCTGTAAAACACCTGTAAAGTGCCTGAAAGATGCCTGAAAAAAACAACTAATGCCACATACACACGATCGGAAATTCGGCCAGCAAAAGACCGATGAGAGCTTTTGGTCAGAAAATGCGAACGTGTGTATGCTCCATCTGACTTTTGCTGGCCGAATTCCAGCCAGCAAAAGATTGAGAGCAGGTTCTCAGTTTTTCGGTCGGAAAAAGTTCCTATCCGAAAATGCGATCGTCTGTAGCAATTCCAACGTGCAAAATTCCTACGCATGCTCAGAAGCATTGAACTTCATTTTCTCGGTTCGTCGTAGTGTTGTACGTCACCGCGTTCTTAACGGTCGAAAGTTCAGAGAACCTTTGTGTGACCGTGTGTATGCAAGACAAGCTTGAGCGGAATTCCGTCGGAAAAACCACCCAAAATTTTTCTGACGGAAAATCCCTCGTGTGTACGCGGCATTACAATCACCAGGAATATGATCTACGTTCAAGCGTGAGGCCTCATTCACACTATGATGCACGATGTCCGGCATCACCCATATGCATTTTTTTGGTGCTTGGCATGCTACATGCATGGGGGAGGCCCATTCATTTTAAATGCAGCAAAGAAAATCCCGCCCCTTTTTTGAGCATCGTGGTTTGCACGTTTTGGTAACCACGTGTTTTTCCTTGTTAAAAAGTGTGCATTTGCTTGCTTCATTTAGGGGGTCATTGACAAAGAATGGCACCGCAGGTCCAGCATGTTTCTGTGTGTTTCCTGAATGTGCGCGAAATTGCGTTTTTTGCACACGTTTGCGCACTGCTGTAGTGTGAATGTAGCCTGAATGCAGGCTAAAATGCATAGAAACATTTAGAAAAAAAATAGAAACATAGAAAAAAAATGCCATATGCATGCTGATTGGCTGCTACAGTAACACAGACAGTCCTTTCCTCAGACATCTTGATGAATGAAGCTGTTTTCTTTCTGTTATCACACGGAACACTTCCATTCAGCTCTGCATTTTTTACAGTCAATAGCTGCAGTCTCATGAACGGATAATGAGTGGTTTTACTAATTTGCACACAACCTCTTTGAACATGATCAGCGGGAATAATTCACAATGTTTAAAAGGATTTTTTAATCGTTAATTGGTTAAAAAAAAAAAAAAAAAGTGGAAGTCAACTGTGGGAATGCTGAGTTATAGGTTTTACATTCCCTTCAGAAAGGTAGAAGGACGGAAATGATTCTTATCTTCCTGTTTTTGATCCATATAGCTTGTGCAGTTTCTGGCAAAATGACAGTACATCCAAAAATGAGTTAATGAGAGTCTTATAATAATCATTTATTTGTGAGCTGCTGATATACTGTAATGCCGCATACACGCGGTCAGAATTTCCAAAAGGAAATGTTAGACGGGAGCTTGTCGCCGGAAATTCTGACCGTGTGTAGGCTCCATCGGACATTTTCCGTCAGAATTTCCGACAAACAAAATTTGAGATCTGTATTTTGATTTTGTTGTCGGAAATTCCGATTGTGTGTACACAATTCCGACGCACAAAGTTCCACGCATGCTCGGAATCAAGCAAAAGAGCCGCACTGGCTATTGAACTTCATTTTTCTCGGCTCGTCGTACGTGTTGTACGTCACTGCGTTCTTGATGTTCCGAATTCCCGACAAGATTTGTGTGACCGTGTGTATGCAAGACAAGTTTGAGCCAACATCCGTAGGAAAAAAAAACATGGATTTTGTTGTCGGAATGTGCGATCGTGTGTACGCGGCATTAGTGATGAATAATAATTATTCCTCCATCATACTAGACAAAGCCATGGGAATTTGTGATTTGAAAGCTGAGAAGAGACAAATCAGGAGGAAATTTAAAGGACATCTTCACCCATGAAGTTCAGTACACATTTGAACGCATTTAGTTGTTTGCCATTCACATACTTCTCAGAACCACCTTTCTTGATGTGCTACATGGCTTCAAATATTTAAAGTGATTTTAAAGATTTCAATTTTATTTTTTAAATATAACAAACATGTTATACTTATCTGCTCTATATCTCATTTACTGGCCCCTTCCTTTTCTGAATAAACACAGTAAGCGATCGGTACTAATCACTACTGTGTCCATTCATCACTGAAGCATAGTGAACAGTGTTTGCTATTCTTCAGTTTGTGAATGAGCAGTAACCCTCAGAGCGCTTCCTGTTCATTCGTCTAATCGATGTCATCAGTCACTTTCAGCCGGAGGGGGGGGGGGGCTGTCAGGTACGCTGTACGGGACCCTGTGATTTCTAACAGCAACCCTGCCTCCCCGTGCCAAGTGCCCCACCATTCTCTGCATTATGGTAAAAAACCTACTGTATGCAGCCCCCCCAGCCCTCCTTATATTTAACTGAGCCTGATCTCAATCCAGTGATGTGCATTTGCTCAGCCAATGGCTCCTGCTGCTCTCAATCACAACCAGTGAGGAGGGGATGGACACACAGGGGTTGATTTACTGAAGGCAAATAGACTGCGCACTTTGCAGTTGCTCCAGAGCTTGGTAAATGAGCAGAAGCTCTCCATCATCCAATCATGTGCAAGCAAATTTTTTTGCTTGCACATGATTGGGTATTCTTTGTAAAGTGAAGCTTTACCTCATTTACTAAGCTTTGGAGCAACTGCTCTTTGCAAAGTACACAGTCTATTTGCCCTTTAGTAAATCAACCCCTGCATCAGTTTCCTAAAATAAGAATCCCTTTAAATACTGTAATTTATTCAATTTAGGATAAAAGTTGGGGGAGTCCCCCCCCCCCCCCCCCCTACACACACTCCTGTGTTTCCTTGGCCACTCTGCTTGCCTGCTTTACAGACTATTGCCATTTTCCATCATAATGACTTAACAACCGTATTCCAGAGCCAAAGATGATCCCTTGCTGTAATGACCCCTTACATGTGAACATCTGCTCAGAACCGCAAACTATTTCATTCTGGCTTCCCGATTAATTATGTCCCTGAGTGCATTGTGTTGAATAGCAGGTGATGTTTTAATAAGTGGCTTGCTTGTCAAGAACTATAATTAATTAACCAAGTTGCACCATTTAATAGATCTGGATGCTGATACATAATATGGATGATCCCTGGGAAGGTTGGCAATAAGTCTACTTTAAAAATAGGTAACAATTTGAAGGAAGGTCGGTTGATGACAACTCACACTTTAAAGTACAATAATAAATTGACAATTTTATTTTACATTTTTGAAGCATTACAAATGTATAAACTGATGTTTTAACATTTTATAAACCACACATAATGTATATATATATATATACAGGTGCATCTCATAAAATTAGAATATCATCAAAAAGTTATATATTATTTCAGTAATTCAATTCAAAAAGTGAAACTCGTATGTTCTATATAGATGTGTTACACACAGAGTGATATATTTCAAGCAGTTCTTTCTTTTAATTTTAATGATTATGGCTTACAGCTAGTGAAAACCCAAAATTCAGTATCTCAGAAACTTAGAATATTATATAAGACCAATAAAAAAAGGAGTTTTAATACAGAAATGTTGGATTACTGAAAGTATGTCCATGTACAATATCGTGTGCACACAATACTTGGTCGGGGGTCCTTTTGCATGAATTCCTGCATCAATGCGGCGTGGCATGGAGGCGACCAGCCTATGGAGCTGCTGAGGTGTTATGGAAGCCCAGGTTGCTTTGATAGTGGCCTTCAGCTCATCTGCATTGTTGGGTTTGGTGTCTCTCATCTTCCTCTTGACAATACCCCACAGATTCTCTATGGGGTTTAGGTCAGGCAAGTTTGCTGGCCAATCAAGCACAGTAATACCATGATTATTAAACCAGGTATTGGTACTTTTGGCAGTGTGGACAGGTGTCAAGTCCTGGTGGAAAATGAAATCAGCATCTCCATAAAGCTGGTCAGCAGAGGGAAGCATGAAGTGCTGTAGAATTTCCTGGTAGAAGGCTGCGCTGACTTTGGACTTGATAAAACACAATGGACCAACACCAGCAGAAGACATGGCTCCCCGAATCATCACTGACTGGAAAATGTTGCATTTCATTTGGAACTCAAGGTCCCAGAGTCTGGAGGAAGAGTGGAGATGCACAGATTCCAAGTTGCATGAGGTCCAGTGTGAAGTTTCCACAGTCAGTGATGATTTGTGAGCCATGTCATCTGCTGGTGTTGGTCCACTGTGTTTTATCAAGTCCAAAGTCAGTGCAGGCCTCTACCTGGAAATTCTAGAGCACTTCATGATTCCCTCTGCTGACCAGCTTTATGGAGATGCTGATTTCATTTTCCAGCAGGACTTGGCACCTGCCCACATGGCCAAAAGTACCAATACCTGGTTTATTGATCATGGTATCACTTTGCTTGATTGGCTAGATATTTACACTCACTGCCCACTTTATTAGATACACCTTGCTGGTACTGGGTTGGACCCCCTTTTGCCTTCGGGACTGCCTTCATTCTTTGTGGCATAGAGTCAACAAGGTGTTGGAAACATTCCTCAAAGATTTTGGTCCGTAGTGACATGATAGCATTATGCAGTTGCTGTTGTCATCCATGATGCAAATCTCCTGTTCCATCACATCCCAAAGGTGCTCTATTGGATTAAGATCTGGTGACTGTGGAGGCCACTGGAGTCCAGTGACCTCATTGTCATGTTCAAGAAACCAGTGATGAGATGATTTAAGCTTTGTGACATGGTGCATTATCCTGCTGGAAGTAGCCATCAAAATGGACATGGTCAGCAACAATACTCAGGTAGGCCGTGGCATTTAAACAATGCTCAGTTGGTACTAAGGGGCTCAAAGTGTGCCAAGAAAATATCCCCCACACCATTACACCACCACCACCCTGAACCATTGATATAAGGCAGGATGGATCCATGCTTTCATGTTTCTGCCAAATTACTGAATGTCGCAGCTGAAATCGAGATTCATCAGACCAGGCAACGTTTTTCCAATCTTCTATTGTCCAATTTGGGTGAAACTGTGTGAATTGTAGCCTCAGTTGCCTGTTCTTAGCTGACAGGAGTGGCACCCGGTGTGGTCTTCTGCTGCTGTAGCCCATATGCTTCAAGGTTCAATGTGTTGTGCATTCAGAGATGATATTCTGCATACCTTGGTTGTAATGAGTAGTTATTTGAATTATACTATTGCCTTTCTATCATCTCAAACCAGTCTGCCCATTCTCCTCTGACCTCTGACATCAACAAGGCATTTTCCTCCACACAACTACTGCCCACTGGATATTTTCACTTTTTCGGACCATTCTCTGTATACCCTAGAGATGGTTGTGCATGAAAATCCTTGTAGATCAGCAGTTTTTGAAATACTCAGACCAGCCCGTCTGGCACCAACAACCATGCCACGTTCAAAGTCACTTAAATCCATTTTTTTCCCCTCTTCTGATGCTCGGTTTGAACTTCAGAAAGTGGTCTTCACCACGTCTAGATGCCTAAATGCAATGAGTTGCTGCCATGTGATAGGCTGATTAGCGATTTGTGTTACCATTAAATTGAACAGGTGTTATAAAAATGCACTCATTACTGTGTAAATGACACTGGCAGGGAAGGGGTTAAACACTAGGGGACGATCAAGGGGTTAAGTGTGTCCTAGGGAGTGATTCTAACTGTGAGGGGGATGGGCTACCACTGACATGACAGCGATCACTGCTCCCGATGACAGGGACCAGTAGATCTCTGTCATGTCACTAGGCAGAATGGGGAAATGCCTTGTTTACATAGGCATCTCCCCGTTCTGCAGCTCCATGACACGATCGCGGGCCCCCGGCAGACAAGTCCGTGGGACCCGCGGGCACGGAGTACGTGGCGGGTGCGCGCATGCCCACAATGCCGCGATTTAAAAGGGGACGTACCTGTACGCTCATTTGCCCAGCCGTGCCATTGTGCCGACGTACATCATCGTACGCTGGTCGGCATGTGGTTAAAGTATATTTAAAGCCAAATGTATTTTTTCTTCAAGTTTTAGAGTAGGGAATGATTTATACCACTTATATGTTCCAGACAGAAAGAAGCTTTCAGTGCTGGCCCAATCAGTTGCAGCAGAGCATTCCCCACCCCACAACTCTACGTAAACAAAGGGGTTGGGATGCTCTTGACATCATTGACCTAATATGACCACATGTCTATGCAGTATGTACAGTAGGTTGACTGTAGTGGACCCAGAGGTGGTGGTCCTTGAAACAGAGAACACATTTGCTTGCATTGAGACAGGTCCAATTAGAGGATGAGGATGCTGGCTCCACTGGGATTAGGATATCAGAACACCATGTTTGAGAAGATGAGTGTCAGGATGGCTAATGGAGGCAGTCAGCAGGTAGACCTCCTCTCCTGAGTTTAAATGCAAACTTTTCTTACTTGACTGGAGTGAACCTTTAACTAGGATATTTTATACATTTTCTTTTTCCCAGCTGTCCTACTTGGTATTTTTGTAAATCAGGCCACCCATTCACTAATACGTACACACACTTTTTGATTCAATAGAAATAAATGTTATTTTTATATCCTATAACAATTATGGAGTGTTAGGTCCTGTTCACATCTCATGTAGTGGGAACTCTTTGTCCCACTTGTGACCTTTTTAGCACGACTAACAGGCATTTCCGCTCCTCCTCTACAGTATGTCTAGTGCCCCCATGGTAAGCCACTTTCCATGGGGGCACTTGTACATGCTCGCTCCCGAGCCATACCGCTGCATCCATTGACGCAGACAGCCCCCCCCCCCTGCTTCCTCATCACTGACTCTAATTGACAGCATTGGGAACCGATGGTTACCAGTGCCCCAGCCAAGCCAGTGAGACCCGGATGTGAGGGGAGAAATAAGCTGCAGATGTGCACAGCACTGGATCAAATGAGGGCTTAGGTAAGTAGGGCTTAGAATAACGTGAGGGTGTACATGGACGTCTTCCCGTGCTCACATTGCCTGCGCGCCCCTTGTGGTGTGTTCTATGATCGACGAGTCCTTCAGACTCGGCTGATCACAGATCGGGGTAAAGGGCCAATGACAGCGACCCTTTACCACAGGATCAGCTGTCAGCCAATGACAGCTGATCATTGGATGTGAGCAGAAGCTGGTTATCGGCTTTTCCCTCCTCACGGTAATACCGTGAGGAGAGATGAAGAAAGCCGATAACCGACTTCTGTAAAGGGACATCGGTCTCAGGATTGCCCACCAGTGCTGCTAATCAGTGCTCACCAGTGCTGCCAATCAGTGCTCACCAGTGCTGCCAATCAGTGCCCACCAGTGCTGCTAATCAGTGCTCAGCAGTGCTGGCAATCAGTGCCCACCAATGCCGCCTATTAATGCCACCTATCAGTGCCCATCAGTGCTGCCAATCAGTTCCCATCAGGGCCTCATCATCAGTGTCAATTATCAGTGCTGCCCATCAGTGCCGCCTACCAGTGCCTATCAGTGCCACCCCTCAGTGCCCTTCGGTGCCTTCTATTGAAGCCCATAAGTGCCACCTATCAGTGCAGTCTCATCAGTGCCCACCAGTGCCACTTCATAAGTGCCCATGAGTGCCACCTATTAGTGCTCATCAGTGCCGCCTCATCAGTGCCTGTCAGCGCACATCAGTGAGGGAGAAAAATTACCTGTTTGCAAATGAAAATGTTTTTTTTTTTTTTTCAAAATGGTTGGTCTTTTTTTGTTTGTTTAGCAAAAAATGAAAAAACTCAGTGGTAATTAATACCATCAAAAGAAAGGGCTCTATCTGTCTAAAAAAAAAATTATAAAAATGTCATATGTGTACAGTGTTGCATGACCGCGCAATTGTCATTCAAAATGTGACAGCGCTGAAAGCTCAAAATTGGCCTGGGCAAGACAGGGAGTAAAAGTGCCCAGTAAGCAAGTGGTTAATGCAAGAAATGCATTAAGGTAAAAGATGTTTAGAACCACTTTCAGCTCATGGACCAAATTTTGGCACTGAACCAGGTGCGTTTTGCCGTACGGGTGCCACTAAGAATGAATGGCACCTAAGCATGTGTCACCTTTTACCGTGATTTCAATGCAACTTGCAGAATTTACGTCAATTCTGCCCACAATTCCAAATTGCGAAGTGTGAAACGGAGCCTTAAATACACCTGCAAATACTTTCTCGATCCTTCGGTTCAGAATCCAGCTAACGCTGATTCTTCTATACAACAGAACATCAGCATGGAGATGAAAAGCGCTACAAAACCTTTTTGTTGTTTCTTCCCGGGGAAATAGAAAGTCATGTTAAATGGACAGATCCAGGCTGCTGCTTATACAACGGCTAAAATGTATTTGCTGGAACATGTAAACAGTGTTTGCACAGGAAGAGTGCTCAATAAAACAAAGCAAAGCAAGAAAAATCTATTAAAGTTTAGCAGCCAGTGACACAGCCTCCCTGTGTATAGATCCCACTAAAAGTGACTCGCCTTTTTCTCAGTCATGGCACCCTTTAAAAGTATGCAAAATCTTGGGGGACCCCTGTTTAAAATGAGGTTTCCCATCACATCAGAAGCCCTCCTTTCACACCAGAGTTCTCAGTGTCCCCCCCTTTCACATCATTCCCCCTTCAGTGTCACATCAGAGCCCCCCGCCCTACCTTTAAAATCCCTCCCCAAGTCCTCAATCACCCCTTACATATCAGAGACCTTAGTTCACCCCCCCCCCCCCCCCCATTTCACATCAGTCCCCACCATCCTTTTATATAAGAATTCTCATCATATTTCATGCCCCCCACCCCCTCATATTAGAGTCCTCAATCCCCGTCCACCCTTTCACATCAGAGTCCGAAATTTCTCCCCCCCCACCATGCTTTTTCACAAGACTTATCTTTTTTTCTTCACTACTAGACATGTGCAGAATGAAAAAAAAAATTGTTTTGTTTCGATTCGTTATTTTCATAAATTCATTTCGCTAAATTTGTTTAATTGGTTTTTGGAATGTGTTGCATTTATTCAAATTTGAATCGATTCAAATTTGCGCAATTTGGTTGAAATAAACTCAATTCGACCAAATTCCGAAAATTTTATTAGATTCGAATTCTATTTGCGGTCGAATTTGAATTGAATTCCATTTGAAAATTGCGTTTATTCTATTTGAAATTCAAATTTTGGAAGATGGTTATATTCTTTCTATTCCATTCTATTCTATTGCTTTTTTCTATTCTATTATTTTCTATTCTATTCGATTTCAAATTTATTCTATTCGAAATTCGAATTTCGGAAGATAGTTATAGTCTTTCTATTCTATTGTTTTATTGTATTCTATTCTATTCTATTATTTTCTTTTCTATTCTAGTCAATTCTATTCTTTTATTTTCTATTCTTTTCCATTCTATTTGAAATTGAATTTATTCTATTTGAATTTTGGGAAATGGTTATATTCTTTCTATGCTATTTTTTTTAATTCTATTCTATGCTTGTATTTTATTTTCTATTCTGTTCTTTTCTTCTATTTTCTATTCTATTCAAATTTGAATTTATTCTATTTGAAAATTCGAATTTCAAAAGTAGGTTATACTCTTTCTATTTTTTTCTATTCTTCATCCCCTTCTAAATGCTGGAGCTGCCCTGGATTATGGTGCTGGTGGCCAGCCTTCCTGCACCATAGAAATGTATGATACTGTGAAAATTTACCAGAGGCATCACAGCATCCCAGACACCTGGAGGCAGCCCACCAGGATGCCCCTACAGTTTGGTTGAGCTCTGTGTTATTAAAAAGTTTCCTGTGCCACCCCTCATGGTGATGTCACATCTCTAAAGGAATTATGAGGCAGATCAATTTACCCAATAGTTCCTGTAAAAGACTGCCAGATGCTAGATCACTTTGCTTTCCATCACCAGGCACCTGCTGCAACCCTGCACAGTGCACATATCCCACCCCCACGATGTAGTTATGCATGGTGGAGGAAGGAGGGTGGGCTGTCATTTATCCAGAGTGTGTATGCCCACATGTGTGACTCTATGGTCATGTGGGCTGCACAGATAAGAAAAATGTGGAAATGAACAGCTTAGACGGGAACTGAAACTGGAGCATGCTCAGTAGATGTGGCAACGGCTTTTCTACACAATCTCAGGCTGCAGCAAGGACACAGGCAAGGAGGGAGGGACAGTGAACAACAGGATGAACCAAGTTTTTTGCAGAATAGAAAAAAAATGAATCCCATAGTGATTGAGTGAATGTGAACAGCATGTCCTGACAGTTTTTAATGTGGGTTTAAGGACGCTCTAAGCTTTTCATCAAGACACTGTTGTAGTGCACCCCATTACCCCCAGTCATTTATGTTTTTGGTAGTCTGGTGATATGGGAACTACTTCTGCTTACCAGTTTCTAATTCAGAAGTGCTATTCCCAAACACATCGTCTTTAAGCTCCTTGCATGTACAGAAAAATTATATATACAGCGGGTAAAATAAGTATTGAACGCGTCACCATTTTCTAAGTAAATATATTTCTAAAAGACAAGGCTATTGACATAAAATTTTCACCACATGTCGGTAACAACCCACACAATCTATACTTACAAAGAAACCAAAAACAAACACATTCAAAAATGAAGTCATGTGTAATAAAATGGAATGACACAGGGAAAAAGTATTGAACACATGGAGAAAGGGAGGCGCAAAAAGGCACGGAGAGCCAAGACACCAGATTAAATCTATCAGTAATTAGAAAGCAATCCTTCCCATTTTCAGTGCAAATTAATATCAGCTGGTTCAGTCTCAACTGATGGCCTATGAAAAGGTGTCTCATTCCCAAGGTGTCACACAAGAAACACTTCATGATGTGTAAAAACAAAGAGCTCTTTCAAGACCTTCACAAACTCATTGTTGCAAAACATACTGATGGCTTTGGTTACAGAAGGATTTCTAAACTGAATGTTCCAGTGAGCACTGTTGAGGCCATAATCCAGAAGTGGAAAGAACATAATTTCACCATAAATCGTCCATAACCAGATGTTCCTCGTAAGATTTCTGATAGAGGAGTGAAAAGAATTATCAGAAGAGTTGTCCATGAGCTAAGGACCACTTGTGGAGGGCTTCAGAAAGACCTGGAATTAGCAGGTACAATTGTTTCAGAAAGACCTGGAATTAGCAGATACAATTGTTTCAAAGAAAACACTAAGAAAATGCACTCAACCACCATGGCCTGTAAGCATGCTTACTACGCAAGACTCCATTGCTGAAGAAAAAGCATGTTGAAGCTTGTTTAAAGTTTGCTGCACAACATTTAGACAAGCCTGTAAAATACTGGGAGAATATAGTCTGGTCAGATGAGACCAAAATTGACCTCTTTGGATGCCATAATACACACCATGTTTGGAGGTCAAATGGCACTGCACATCACCCCAAAAACACCCCCATACCAACAGTAAAGTTTGGAGGTGGAAACATCATGGTGTGGGGCTGTTTTTCAGCATACGGTATCAGCAAACTTCATGGCATCAAAACAAGGATGAATGGAAAAAATTTTGATAAAAATCTGCTGCCAACTACCAGGATGATGAAGATGAAATGAGGGTGGACATTTCGGCAAGACAATGATCACAAACCCAAGGAAACTCTCAATTGGTTTTTAAAGAAAGAAAATTAAGCTGCTAGAATGGCCCAGCCAATCACCTGCCTTGAATACAATAGAAAATCTAAGAAAAGAACTAAGGATCAGAGTTCATAGAAGAGGCCCACGGAACCTTCAAGATTTGAAGACTGTTTGTGTGGAAGAATGGGCCAAAACCACACCTGAGCAATGCACGCGACTAGTTTCCCTATACAAGAGGTGTTTTGAAGCTGTCATTACCAACAAAGGATTTTGTACGAAATATTAAATGCATTTCAGTTAGCGTGTTCAATTCTTTTTTCCTGTGTTATTCCATTTTATTACACATAACATAATTTCTCAACTTACTTGTTTTTGGTTTCTTTGTATGTATGGATTGCATGGGTTGTTACCGACATGTAGTAAAAATTTCATGTCAATAGCACCTTTAGAAATATATTTACCTAGTGACGTGTTCAATACTTATTTTACCCGCTGTATATGTCAGTATAATATCAGTCAAATTTAGACCTGCCTTGGACATAAAGCAGATAGGGGAAGTAACATAGCACAGCCTGCAGGTTTTTTTGCTCACCCATATGTGAGCTTCTGTGTGATATCTGACTGTATTAAACTCAGATTAAAGACCAAATAAGAATTCAGTTGAAATCAGCTAAATAAATTCCAGGTGCATCAAAACATAAGCTGTTAAATATATATTTTTTTTCTAAAGTAGCTACAGTCTGAGTAGGAAAACCTGTCACCTGCCAGCAGCTTCAGAGTTGACTCTTGCTGTCTATTAGAAGGAAGTGGTCTTTCTGCAGAGGTCCGAAATGCCCCCTAGTGAGTCAGGCCTATAGCTCTGCAGTAAGCAAAGCTCATGCCCCTTGCCGATTGTGGAGTTCAACTAGGGTTGTGTCAGATCTCTACAGAAAGATCACTGCTTCCCCATAGAGAACAACACTCCCACTCTGCAGTGCGCTGGCAGGGGACAGGTTTTTCCACTCAAGCTGTGACTGTTTTGTTTTTTTATAACCACTTGAGCTCCGGAAGGTTTTACCCCCTTCATGACTAGACCATTTTTTTGCTTTTCAGCACTGCACTATTTTAACTGGCAATTTCGTGGTCATGCAAATTAAATATTTATCATTGTTTTCACACATAGAGCTTTCCTTTGGTGGTATTTGATCACCACAGAGTTCCTATTTTTTGCGATATAAACGAAAAAAGACTGAAATGTTTGAAAAAAATCCCCAATATTTTCTACTTTCTGTTATAAAACACATTCAAGAAAAAAATAAAAACATCAAATTTCTTCATAAGTTTAGGCCAAAATGTATTCTGCTACTTGTCTTTGGTAAAAATAAATCCCAATAAGTGTATATTGATTGGTTTGTGCAAAAGTTATAGCGTCTACAAACTATGGTATATATACTGGAATTTACGCAGCTATGACACTATACTGATAATGGCAGTGATCAGCGACTTATAGTGGGACTGTGATAGGGTGGCTGGCAATCTGGAGCTCCCTGACGCTGGCTAGGAGGTACACCAACTGACTAACTGATACTGACATCAATGGTGACACTAATACAGTGATCAATGCTAATACTTTACACCAGTGGTCTCCGGAATGCGGCCCTTTGTTTGCTTTTATGTGGCCCTTTGGGCACTGTTTCCCTTACTGTCAACAACAATGGGGCATAGTTCATGACACTGACAACGGGGCATTATTCCTCCCACTAACATCAATGAAGGGGCACTATTCCTTCCACTGACGCCAATGATGGAGCACTATTACTCCCACTGACACCAATGATGGGACACTATTCCTCAAACTGACACGAATGATGGGACACTATTCTTTCCACTGACATATTCCTCCCACTAACATCAGTGATGGGACACTAATCCTCCCACTAACACTAACGATGGGGCACTATTCCTTCCACTGACACCAATTATGGGACACTATTCCTCCCACTGACATCAATGATGGGACACTATTCCTCCCACTGACACCAATGATGGGACACTATTCCTCCCACTGATACCAATGATGGGGCACTAGTCCTCCCACTGACACCAATAATGGGGCACTATTAGTCCCACTGACACTAACTATGGGGCGCTATTCCTTCCCCTAATAGCAAAGAGTGGACACTATTTACGTCCACTAACACATGACATTTTCTATATCCGCTGGCCACAGTCTGGACCCCTAAAGTTTGAGGAACAGTAAACTGGTCCTTTGTTTAGAAAGTTTGGAGACCCCTGCTATACACTGTCATTGTACTAATGACACTGGCTGGAAAGAAGTTAACATCTAGAGGCAATGAAATGGTACACTGTGTGCCTAACAATGTGTAATGTGTGCTGCTTTTACTTTACTAGCTGTCTGTTTTTTCTCCCTGTTTCAGCCAGGTTGCTGTTCACAATACACAGAGTTCTGTGTTTTTGAAAACACAGAACTTTTGTGTGTGATATGCCACAGCCCATCAACTGACTTCAGCCAAAATTATTGGCTGAAATCAGGTACCAAACTCGTCCTGTGTCCAATTGCACATGTCCATGTGACTTTGTGGCGCCGCACCGATTTCCAAAAGTAGTTTCTGAAATAATTTTGGCGACTTCGGGGGAGATTTTAATAGACATCTGTGCATGAACCCACACAGATGTCTTTCAAATCGCTCCAAACTCACACTGAAATGCAGGTTTGAAATTGCGCGAGTTCAGCTGAACTTTGGGGGGGGGGAGTGTGTACCTGGTTTTGACAGGTACTTCCTGTCCCACTTCCTCCTTCAGTCACTTGGCCACCTAGGGGACTCCTCCTCTCCCCCTAGGTGGCTCCTCCCACTCTGCAATCTTCTGAGACACGTCACAGGACCCAGAAGATTGCCTGGCCACTAGGAGAGCGAAGCATGACTCGCGCATGCACAGTGCTCACCCGACTGTGAAGCCGCAAGCTGTCACAGCGGGGTGCCCACACTTGCAATGACGGCGCCGCGGAGAGGAGGGGGAGAGGAGCGAAGGCTTCGGGCAGCCGCATCACTGGGACAGGTAAGTGTCTGTTTATTAAAATTCAGCAGCTACACTTTTAATAAACTGAAAAATGACTGGAACTCCGCATTAACCACTTCAGCCCGGAAGGATTTACCCCCTTCCTGACCAGAGCACTTTTTGAGATTCGGCACTGCGTCGCTTTAACTGACAATTGCGCGGTCGTGCGATGTTGCACCCAAACAAAATTGATGTCCTTTTTCCCCCCACAAATAGAGCTTTCTTTTGGTGGTATTTGATCACGGTTTTTATTGTTTGCGCTATAAACAAAAAAAGAGCAACAATTTGAAAAAAAAGTTATATTTTTTTACTTTTTGCTATAATAAATATCCCCAAAAATATATAAAAAAACAAAATGTTTTTCCTCAGTTTAGGCCAATATGTATTCTTCTACATATTTTTGGTAAAAAAATCACAATAAGCGTATATTGATTGGTTTGCGCAAAAGTTAGAGCGTCTACAAAATAGGAGATAGTTTTATGGCATTTTTATTACTAATTTTTTTTTTTATTAGTAATGGTGGCGATCTGCAATTTTTATTGTGACTGCGACATTATGGCGGACACATCGGACACTTTTGACACTATTTTGGGACCATTGTCATTTATACAGCGACCAGTGCTATAAATATGCACTGATTACTGTGTAAATGACACTGGCAGGGAAGGGGTTAACCACTAGGGGGCGATGAAGGGGTTAAGTGTGTCCTAGGGTGTGATTCTAACTGTGGGGGGAGGGGCTTCCACTCACATGACAGCGATCACTGCTCTCGATGACAGGGAGCAGTGATCTCTGTCATTTCACTAGGCAGAACAGGGAAATACCTTGTTTACATAGGCATCTCCCTGTTCTTCTGCTCTGTGACACGATCACGGGCACCCGGCAGACATCGCGTCCATGGGACCCACGATCACGGAGCGCGCGGCGGGTGCCCACAATGCCGCATCTTAAAGGGGACGTACCTGTACGCCCATTTGCCCAGCCGTGCCATTATGCTGACGTATATCGTCGTGCGCTGGTCGGCAAGGAGTTAAGGTTCCAGTCAGTTCTAGAAATCGCCCAGATTTCAAAGCCGTGTTCAGTTTGAACGAGGGCTTAAGGTACACTGAATAGATTTTCTGACCTTACCACACTGTAGGGTTTTATGAATAACTTTTGCAGTTCACTGAAATATTTGACGTGTCGCTTGGAATGTCGCTTCTACCTGATTTTCAGCTGAACGCCAGGAGCCTGTACATCCTAACTACAGACTTCAGCAATAATTGAGGTCATTGTAAGAGAAACACAGTTGCAATATTAACAAATACCTGTGAAAGGGAATGATTCACTGCTATAATTGTTCTTTCTTCCTAAATAATATATCAGGATTAGACATGGTACACTGGATAATATAAATTATTAAATTCAATCTGACACACTACTGCAAGTTACACTTGAACTTTGTTATGATGTTAGCCTTCCATTTACCATTTAGTGTGTGAATTGTATTCTTTCAGCCTATTATGTGATCAGTTGTGGCTTGTGCTAGTATCACATCGAGGTCATTGTGGAAAAGCAGTAGAGGTTTTGAATCTGAAAAGAAAAGTATAGCGTTTTGTATGTACATTTTATGTATTTATTTATTTGCATTTTTTTTACATTTGAAACACTTTAGGCCTCTTTCAGACGAACGATCCGTTCAGGTCCGCCTGTCAGTTTTTTAGGCGAACCTGAGCAGACCCTCCATAGACATCTATGGAGCGTTGGATGTCAGCGGTGACATGTCCGCTGACATCCGACCCGCTCCGATCCGAAAAAGTGTAATGGAGGAAGAACCTACTTTTTCCGTTTTCGGATCGGATCGGGTGACGACGGACTCTACGGTCCGTCATCATCCGATCCCCCATAGGGGAGAGCGGCGCTCTGACAGGTCCGTCGCTGCACACTGTGTCATCTGCCTGCTCAGCGGGGATCCACGGAGCGATCCCCCTTGAGCAAGCAGATGTTCACGGGGCGGATCATCTCGGATCCGTCCCGTGTGAAAGGACCCTTACACAGGTTGAAATACTTCATTATCTTTGTTGATTCATTGCACCACTTTGTTATGAATAGGCAGTAGCTTGATCTGCTACTCAGAGTATACACTATATTACCAAAAGTATTGAGACACCTGCCTTTACACGCACATGAACTGTAGTCTCCCTGGCGGTATGATTATGTCAGATTTTTGAATCTCAAAGCGGTACAATGTTTTGCATAGAAATTTGGCATTTTATATTTAAGGCCTGTAATTCTTAGGAATAACTCACTCAAATCTGTCCAAACAAGAGACTAGTAGACATCTCGAGTATGATAACGTTTGAAACACCAAATCATAAATTATAATATAATAAAACACAAAAAATGATTAAAAATAATAATATAATAATAAAATAAATTTCCCCACGATTCACTATCGTTCAATTCTGCAAGTGATTCTAATTTACTATCGCTGTTTTCTAGCTGGTCAAAAACCATTTTTGACGTAAAGGGACACTTGGTTGCTATGGACAATCTCCAGTTTCCAGGCAGAAAGAACAGTATATATGATATAAAAGTGCATGCAGGGCATTGGACAAAGCACTAGGGACAAAAGGGAGGTGAAATGATTTGATACAGTACTGTAATCTTATGTATTTTGAACTTTTTGAATTTGCCGCCGGGTTCCGCCCCCCATGCATCAAGACGCTTGCGGGGAACAGAGCAAGGAACACAGAGCACCAGGCAGAGGATCCAGCGAGGGACACAGCAGGGGGGGGGGGGAACGCAGGATCCTAGGGACAAGGTAAGTTACCTGAACAAGGATTCTGCAATACAATGCCCATGGCTCGGGGTTACCGCTAACGGTACTGAAATTTAAGCCCGAGCCACACTCGGGATTACCGCCAGGAGGGTAATGGCATCCCAGTCTTAGTCCGTAGGGTTCAATATTGAGTTGGCCCACCCTTTGCAGCTATAACAGCTTCAACTCTTCTGGGAAGGCTGTCCACAAGGTTTAGGAGTGTGAGTAGGCCTGGCTCCTAGTCTCCGTTCATCCTAAAGGTGTTCTATGGGGTTGAGGTTGGGACTCTGTGCAGGCCAGTCAAGTTCCTCCACCCCAAACTCGCTCATCTACGTCTTTATGGACCTTGCTTTATACACTGGTCCAAATCATTTGGTGGAGGCGGGATTATGGTGTGGGTTTTTTTTTTTTCAGGGGTTGGGCTTGGCCCCTTAGTTTCAGTGAAGAGAACTCTTAAGGCGCCAGCATACCAAGACATTTTGGACAATTTCATGCTCCCAACTTTGTGGGAACAGTTTGGGGATAGCCCCTTCCTGTTCCAACATGACTGCACACCAGTGCACAAAGCATGGTTCATAAAGACATTTGTGAACGAGTCTGGGGAGGAATCTGACTGGCCTGCACAGAATCCTGACTGGAGACTGTGGGTCAGGCCTTCTCGTCCACATCAATGCCTGACCTCACAAATGCGCTTCTGGAAAAATGGTAAAACATTCCCATAGACACACTTATAAACCTTGTGGACAGCCTTCCCAGAAGACCTTGCATTGTGGCATTAACCATGTGCTCTCACCTAAATGGGTTTAGGGAACTGATGTTCAGGCAACATCAGCCAATCAGCAACAATGCCCTAGCAGCTCTGCACCCTTTAAGAGACATTATTTGACCAGCGACTAGGCTTTATTAATATTATCAGAACATCAAATTCTACAGCAGAGGTATTTAACCTACTATTTTTACAGAACATGTTTATGGGAATATGTTTCTTAAGTCCATATAGGTCTATTTTAAGAAGAAAATCATCCTAAGTAGTTAAAAGCCTGCTGATCTATTGGGCAATGAATGGTAAGATTTTCTTTTCATTGTTGTATCCGCTGGGTTTTCCACAACCAACTTCATATAAAGCATTCTGGCCTTCTGTCTTCCGAAACTGTTATCTTAAGGTTTCAGTCGGTTCTAGAAATCCCCCAGAGTTTTAGCATGCTGTATCTAATAACATTTAAACATTGGCTGCATTCTATTGATATTACAGCTTTGACTTTAATAACCTCCACAAGACAGCTGAAGAACAGCAAGGTTATAGATGCCTTGTTAAAAGTTTCTTATATGATAAAGTCACACCAAACCAAAATGGTATTTAGGTTGTGCTGGGGTTAGGAATAAATACATAATGGTATTTTTGTGAAAAAGAAATAAAATATCTGTACTAGAGGGCATTTCTTATGGCCAGTGTCTTCCTAAACGTGAAGATCAGTTTTCTAGATCATTCATGTTTAGGTTTATGGAAAGAGAAAAAAAGAGACACACATCCAACATCTCCTCATGTGAAGTATCTGGCAAACTCTAATTGGCCAAAAATTTGCACGATCTTCTCAAAAATTGCCCAATCAGGAGATTGTTATTTAATGTCTTTGGACACTGTAAAGTAAACCTGTACTTCATGTTCACAATTTAAAAGTAAAAGCCCTGCATAAAAGAGAATAATACAAGATGCCTGTTGTTGGAAGTCAACATGTTTTTAATATCAGATATTTCTGGACTGTTGAGACCAGGTTATACTGAAGACCTCTGGATACGGCTGGGGCTTTATTATTAAGAAATGCCTCTTCTGTGCCAATATAGGTTCACTTTATTACCAACTTGCTACTTTGTTACTAAGTCCCCCATGTCACGGCTGTTCTCCACCAATTGCTACCCCACAGTGAGAATGCCTTAGTTGCCAGAATGGCAGTTAGCCATGACGTCAAGGAAAATCAGCCTTCAGTATCAGCCATCTTCTTGGGTTTGCTCTAATACAGGAGTCTTCAAACTTTCTAAACAAAGGACCAGTTTACTGTCCTTTAGGCTTTAGGAGGGCCGTACTTTGCCAGAAAATGCCCCAGCATCAGTGGGAGTAGACAATGTTCAGGCTTCATGGTCAGTGGGAGTAAAAAAAATGACAAAGCGACTGTGGTCAGTAGGAGAAGGAATAGTGCCCTGTCGTTGGTTTTAGTGTGAAGACTAGTGTCCCATTGATAGTTTTAGTGTGAAGACTAGTGTCCCATTGATAGTTTTAGTGTGAAGACTAGTGTCCCATTGATAGTTTTAGTGTGAAGACTAGTGTCCCATTGATAGTTGATAGTTTCAGTGGGAGCAATAGTGCCCGATTATTGGTGAAGTGGAAGGAATAGTGCCCCATCGTTGGTGTTAGCAGGAAGTATAGTGTCTTGTATCAGTGGGAGGAATAGTGCCCCAAGGGCCAGATATAGGCAAACAAGGGGCCACATCTGGCCCGCAGCATGCAGTTTGGAGACCACTACTCTAATTAATTAATTCATTATTTAATTAAATATTATCTGTGATGTATGGGCTATTAACCTTTGTTGTTCCCTATACAGTGAACATTTGAAAATGTGCTTGCCTGCCATATGAAACAATGGAGGCTGCAAGCTCAGGTGAAAGTGTTTTCTGCATTGCCAGTTTTTCTTTTCCCACATCTCTTTTAAAAACACTCACTTGAATTCCAGCAATTCTTTGGCCAGCTACATGACATCCCAGGTTCCTCTTCCTCCAACCCCTGCTACATGTTTTAATACTGCAGAGAGTGGAGCAGACATCATCATAGATTATACTCCAGTATTGTACTGTCTACCATGAAAATGTGGTGATACACATCTAGGGGGTAGGCCTATGACATCCTGGGCCCACTGGAAGTTGGTTGAATAATGCTGACCATCATTCAGCCTGTTAAAGGAATCTTGTTGAACCTCAGAGAGCTTGTAGGGAACAGCTCCTGGTAGAAGATGCGTGTTGCAGTAAAAATGTGGTGGCTGAATTATTTTTATTTTGTTAGTTTATTTTCTTTTTTTCTTTTGCCGTCACCTGATGATCCAGCCAGTAACATACTTCCTTTCTTAGGAAGTGAGCAGTATTTGTTTCCTTTAGGAATAAAGGTGTTACAAAACTGAAAAAACACTAACCATTGTAAGTACCCCTGTTAGTATTAAATGGTTTGTCTCAACCTTAAACTTTTTTTTGCTAGACAGCTTGGTCTGTTAAAGAAAGTTGAAAAATACTAGACTAACTGGCTTGATCATCAGGTGAAAATTAGGGGGAAAAAAAATGCAACCACCATATCTAAGAATTGGTAAGCTGATATTATTATATTATTATTATTATTATTATATGAGATGTATATAGCGCCAACAGTTTATGCAGCGCGTTACAATGTATAAGGGGGACAACTTACAGTACAGTTCAATACAAAAGGTACAGGAGGGCCCTGCTCGTAAAGCTTTCATTCTAAAGGGAGGGGGTGGTGGTACAAAAGGCAGAGAATGATTTGATTCTAGCTAAATTCTAGCTAGATTCTAGCTAAATTGGGAGTTTCCGCTTCAGCAATATATTCAGTTGATATATATTTAATTATTGCTGTTGGGTTTATTTACACTTTAAGCTGTTCTACTTTAATCTGAAAGTGGACAACTGCTTAAAGAGGTTGTAAACCCTGGTGAAAAAACAAAAACCAAAAAAAAACCTGTAAGACAAAGACATATTGAGCTAGTATGCATCTTTAAAGGTAAATGTTAAGTTATTTTTATAAATTCGTTAAATTCCGCATTTAGATAATGTAGATGTGGCTGCTGCCTGCCCTGGAATCTCCACAAAGATAAGTGTTGGTGAGTAGAAGTAGGGGAGGGTAAATGGCACTGCCAAGAATATAAAAAATGTGTGTATTGCCACAATAGTGACAAATCAAAATCTTAGTGCCTGCTCATTAATATGAACCTTCATAGAAAAGTTCCTCAAGTGTAATATAAAGTGTTAAACAGAAAATGCAAATGTGCTCATTATTGCAAAAAAGTACAAAGTGATCATCAACTAATAGGTTCATAAGGTAAAGCACATATATAAAGTGCTAGTGCACATGTTCATAGTCCAAGTGATGACAGTAGGAAATGACAAAAATAGTGTCCTTATATTGTGATCTTCCAAAGTGACTTGTGAATAAATATGCACCAAAGCCCAGCCCCCGAGAGCTTACATATTTGCGAGCGCTCGGCTCAAAGAGGTAAAATATTAGAGTAAAATATTTATTTTATAAATTAACATTTTTACAGTTTTATAATAGGAAAGCCTAGATTTGCCTGTATGCATCTCTAAATTCTATTTTTCTATTTTTAGTACACTAGCTGCAGAAAGAGTGTTCAAAAAGTGACTGTTGGCAACAAGTTATAAATATCACATCTTCATGTGCAATATTTCATATTTACCTAATTTTAAAAAACAAAAACCAAAAAAAACAACTTTTTGCTCGTTTGCCAAATAAAAAATGTAAGTTTTAGTTCTAAACTTTATGAATTAGTAAAGAAAAGTACATGTTAGCTGTTTCATTATTTCAAGTGAAGTAGGTCACATTGTATTTTAGGATTTCAGCAATTCCTTTCTTGGAAAGTTTTTAAATAGTGAAAAATCACAGAATTCACAGCCAACTATACTATATTATAAGAACTTAAAAGAATTCAGTCTTTATTTTATCTTTCAAGTTGATTTCACAATGCTGCTGTGCGCTGTATAAATGGAATACACGTGCGCGGTGTTGGTCGCTTCTCAGTGGGTTAAAGACTCCTTCAAGCGAGAAAGCTGTGTGACCTACATACCCTCTCCTCTTGCCGCTGTTAGCATAGTGATATTTGCTTTTTGAAATATCTTCCTCTTATGCCCTCGGAGCATTGCGGAAAAATGTGCCCATTAAAACAGAAAAGACAAACATTGCATATTCCCAAGACAAAACCCCCTTCTGCTTTGAATTTCCGTAATTCCGTAACGTTTTAAATGATTTTTTTTTCATAACTTACATAACTCTGTTATTCTCCCTTGTGCTTTAGTCCCATGCATATGGCTGGTGGTTTGTGACTGCCTTTGATATCAGGTAGGGATGGCACCTTGTGGGGTCACAAATGAGTCTCAGCAATAGAATGTGACATAAGGTTCTGGTCATCTGTATAATTTTTATGCAAAGTGTGGCATACAGTAGGTACCACTGAAGACACATATCTGCACTGTGTGTGGCAATAGGACACACAGTTGGATTTCTTTTAAAAAAAGCTAGTGAACACAATAGGGCTCACCAACACCTGAGGAGTGATTACATATATTTGCATATACTAGACCAGTGGTCTCCAAACTGCGGCCCGGGGGCCAGATGTGGCCCTTTGCTTGCTTTGATCCAGCCCTTGGGGCAATATTTCATCCACTGACACCAACAATGGGGCATAATTCTCCCCACTGACACCAATGAAGTGGCACAATTCCTCCCAATAATACCAATGATGGAGCACAATTCCTCCCAATGACACCAACAATCGGGCCCTATGACATCAATGATGGGGCACAATTTCTCCCACCTAAACCAATAATAGGGCGCAATTACTCTCACTGAAACAAACAATGGGGCGTTATTTTTTCCCACTGATGTCGAAACCTTCATTACTCCCACTGGCCACAGTCTGGCCCTCCTTAAGTCTGAAGGACAGTAAACTGGCTCTTTGTTTAAAAAGTTTGGAGACCCCTGTACTAGACTATGCAGGCTTCAAACACTGAATACGTAAATACATATATGGCACAAGAAAAAGATTTATTCCTTTTTAAACGCACATTACATTTGTGGCTCAGAAATTATTTTATTAAATTATCAAACTAGTCATATAATATAAAAAAGACAGTCACTAAGATTAAGAACAGGACAACGTTATCGCTAAAAACTTCAAGACTTTTCTGTAGAAAAATGTTCTACTCTTTAATTTTGGTGGCAGAGAGTTTTTTTGTTATATGATTATTTTTAGTAATTTAATAAAATAACATTTGGGGGTATATTTACAATTTTCACCCAAGATTCCCACATGTTTTTAATTGTTTTTCATCAGTTACAAAATGTGTAAAGCTGAGTTCAGATATATGCGAATTGGAGCCGGTTCACACAGGTCTGGGACGGCCACAGAGCGGATTGCAAAAGGATCCTGTGCATGTTTGGGTCCGGTTTAATAGGTGTACAGACACGCACCGAACCCCAGGCACGAACTCGTGGTCGCACATATGTGAACCCGGCCTAATGCCGCGTACACACGATCGGAAATGCCGCCAGCAAAACTCCGATGAGAGGATTTGGTTGGAAAATGCGACCGTGTGTATGCTCCATCGGACTTTTGCTAGTGGAATTCCAGGCAGCAAAAGATTGAGAGCATGTTCTCTGTTTTTCGTTTGAAAAAAGTTCCTATCCGAAAATGCGATCATCTGTAAGCAATTCGTACGTGTAAAAAATCACACATGCTCGGAAACAATTCGACGCATGCTCTGAAGCATTGAACTTCATTTTCTCGGCTTGTCTTAGTGTTGTACGTTACCGCATTCTTGACGGTCGAAAGTTCAGAGAACTTGTGTGTGACCGTGTGTATGCAAGGCAAGCTTGAGCGGAATTCTGTCCGAAAAACCATCCAAGTTTTTTCTGACGGAATTTCTGATCGTGTGTATGGGGCATTAATCTTAGGTGAAAGTTGTAGGAATATTGTGTGAAAAATTTTATAAGTAGAACCTTAGACTTCCAAAATGTTGTTTATAATTTTATAACATTGTTTATAATTTTGGTCATGGTGATTTTTTTTTTTTTAATATTTTATAACTATTTCATGAAATTAAGTACTTTTTGAGAGCACAAACCTAATGCGGACTTTGAAAAAAGATTATTTTATGTTCTATTTATTAATGTTTAGTGGTTTAATTATGTTCAGTCGATAAAGGATTAAACTTTTTTTTCATATTTTTACATTTCTTTTGGTCAAACAAATGTAGTTTACCGCTGTGCTATACACAGGATTGCAGGATATTAATTTTTACACACACGCACAGCAGAAAGAGTCAACTAAATAACTCAAAGAAGGGACACCCCATCCTTTTGGCCTAGTAGATGTAGAACTGAAGCCCAGCTGTACAGCTGACACTGAACTATGGAAGCACCATGTACTACATTTTTATTTGCAAAATTATCAAGTAAGACATTCATACAAATAATAACATTTATACACTATAAACTTAAATTAATTTACCAAAAATAGTTTCCTTGTATTGCAGTAGCCAGGGGCTAGACCCCCTCACCCATGACACATATCCCAGGTCTTCTTCTGGGTGCTATGGGTTTGTAGTGTTGCTATTATACCAAGTGTTATTCTATAATCAATTATACTTTCATTTTTATATATAAATATTAATTTACTAATATAATTTATACTGTACAGTATATATATATGCTTTACCGAAAGTAACACTAAAGTGGGCATAATTAATTTATTAATGTACATAGGTTATTCAAATTTCAGATGTTGGTAGAATAACTCTTCCTGTACTCAAAGGTACTACTCAACATAGTGTCCATCCAAGCTATGCATGTGTGCCATCGTTGAAGCAAACTCTTGAAACTTCCTTGAAAAAAATATAAGGTGTGCACTGTTGTACCCACTTCTTCACAGCCACTTCCATCTTGTCTGTGTCATCAAATCATTTTCCTTGAAGACTGTCCCTCATTGGACTGAACAACCTGTGAGCATTGCTCTTGTCATTAGTGTCATCTCCATAAACATTCTATAGCTTTCTGTGGATTTCGGCCTGACAGCCTGCACCCCAGTTTTGTCAAGAACTCAAGGACAGAATGTTGCTTCTGCTTGAAATCCATTATTTACCTGCAATGAAAAAGAAGATTTACTATAGAGAAAGAGTTATTCTACCAACATATGTGAAATTTGATTTTATATATATATATATATATATATATATATATATATATATATATTATATTAAACTCAGATCTGATTCAAATGGAGCTTTTTAAAGGCCAACGGCAAGCAATTTAAATTAGGTCAGGCAGTTAGGTTAGGTTCTGAGGTGTTTTTGGTATCCTTTTGGGTGGCCAGAGTACTAGTGGCTCAGGTTTGAGTGAGTTCAATTGTAAAACGGAAAGAGACCAAAAAGAGAGAAAACAGCAAAGAGAAAGAAGAGAGAAGTTGGAAGAGATAATATGTGAAACATCAAACAGCCTCAAAGTAAGCAGAGGGATGACCTCATCAGCCTGCTGCTGCTTTTTTACTCACCGATCTGCAGCCTTTGGGTGGAGAAAGGTTGCCATTGCATTCCCACAATATTCCTTTTTTATTTACAAGTAGCTATTTACCTTATTGTCTGAAAAAAATACAATAAAGAGTTGATGAAAAAATGGATATTAGGTATTTTGGAATGTTGCTCACTACTTAAGCTATGAATTATTCATGCACAACAGGAACAAAGATAGAAAAAGTGAAGAATGTAGATTGCAGATACTGTACATTGTAAACAAATGCTTCCTTCAGCGCTGTGACATAAAGTACAGAGAGAGGATGTCACAGTGTGATGAGATTCAGAATCAAAGGCCATATCAGCAGGTCCACCATACAGAGCCGCATTTGACCCAGAGCATTTGTCATCCTGACACATGAAAGGATGAGTCCGTCAGATTGTCAGTTTTTTTTAGACAGGTGTCATGTGTTAAATGTTTCATGAATATTCAAGAAATTCAAACACAAACATACACTTTGACAAGCAACTCCACGCAAAAAAAATTATTTAGTGAATTGCTGATGCTGTTTGGGACAGCATGTTCTAAAAGTTAAAAATTCTGCCCATTTTACCTGGAACCTGAGTTTTATTTATTTAATTGCTGCCAGATTCAGTCAATTTTTCAGCAAGGTTTTGTACGAGGGCTGTCCCGAAATTCATGAAAAAGTGGGCATAACATTTTTCTTAATATACAGGGGTCATTAAAATTTCACATGTTGGTAGAGTAACTCTTCCTCTGTAGTAAATCATCCTAGAATTCATTGCAGGTGAATGATGGATTCCAAGCAGAAGCAATGTGCCATCATGGAGTTCTTGACGAAGGAGGGGTTCAGGCTATCCGCAGAAGGCTACAGAATGTATACAAAGATATAACCTTTGACAAGATAAATGTTTTGTCACTGGTGACTCAATGGTGTCATCTCTGTAAACATTCTGTAGCCTTCTGTGCATGTCAAACAGCCTGCAACCCTCCTTCGTCAAGAAATCAGTGATGGCATGTTGCTTCTGCTTGGAATCCATTATTTATTTGCAATGAAAAAGAAGAGTTGCTGTAGAGGAAGAGTTCCTTTACCAAAAACCTATGGAAGTTAAAAAGATTTCATGCCCACTTTGCATTACTTTACTTTATTGGCTCCCGCTGCTGTCAATCAAATCCTGTAAAGAAGGAGCAGGAGGGATCTAGCCTGCAGGTGTGCCACCATAGGAAGCTGCCTATGGTGGCACATCAAGAATAGGAGGAACAAGGAGCACCAGTAGGGGACCCCAGAAGAGGAGGAATGGAGCTGATCTGTGCAAAACCATTGTACAGAGCACGTAAGTATAATATGTTTATTATATTACAATTTAGCTAGTGAAGATGTGTAGTTCTATTAAAAAAAGCCAGGACGAAATTACGAGCTACTTAGTTGGGGCAGTGCAAAGAGTTGCTGTCACCTGTCCAGCAAGGTATACTTCACTCACTCCCTAACCAGTCCCTGATGCATGAATCCACCCTGGGTAAGCTCTACTTTCATATAGTGTTTGACCTACCCCGGATGGATACCATCATAAAGCACAGCCCTGTCTAGCAGTCAGGAGACTTGATCTTTCTCTGCTGCAGTTAAATAACACTTACAGGTCCCTCTTCCAGTCTGGGACTATACAGTGAGGGTGGGTTCACACTACTGTGCGGAGCAGCTCACAGCAGGGGTCCGGTGCGTCCCTGTCCAACATTTCAGGTCCAATTTTGGTCCATATTTTTGGCTAAATTCGGACCTGAAACGGACCAGAAGACACACAGGACTCCTGTGCAATTCGCTCTGCAGCTGTCCCGGAGCTGTGTGAACAGGCCCCATTGAAAGCCGGTCACAATCTCCTGACATGCATATTGGATGCGGGGAAACCTGCATCCAATTTGCAATAGTGTGAACCCAGCCTCACAGCAGATGTAACTCTCTCTGTCTCTTTTCTCTTCTCCTATCAACATGTCCCATATTAACACATGAACACTGCAATACAACTGATTGGCACCTTGTGCTGCTTCTCCCTCTCAAAGTCTGAGCTCTTCTGTGCAGGGGATTGCAAGAGGCTTATTCCAAGTCAACTTCAATTGCTTGCCCTACTTTAAATAATACATTTACTGATAAATTAATAAATACGTATCTCTAATAATTTGAAATTAAATCTGAATTAAATCTTTTTAATCTGCCTGCAGTTTAATGAAACAATGCAACCAATTATTGTAGTCAAGGAGACACTAGTACAGGGTGTTCGGTTACTAAAGAAGAGACCACATTGTTTTTTTCTAAATGGTCTAAAAATTCAAAATTATTTTATACATAGCTCACATTATATTAATGTGCAAAGACAGAATCTATTTTTGTTCTTTTGGAGTCATAACACTTCCTTTCTTTACAACCCGAGAGTATCAGATAAAAAGATTATTATCAGCTATTGTGTTACATCTTGTCATTCTGCGCTCAACTTCCACTGGATGAGGACTATAGGACTAGACATCATCTTGGAGACAATTCTCTAACAAATTGAGTAGGAGATAATACACCCATGTAATGTACAACTACCCCTTATAGATGGTAAGACACAGTTGTATTGATTTACCAAGACTGAAGAGTGCAAAATCTGGTGCAGCTCTGCATAGAAACCAATCAGCTTCCAGATTTATTTGTCTAAGCCTAAAGGAGAAGTCCAGCCTGAGCTCGTTTGGCTGAGCTTCTCCTAAGGGTCACAGGAGTGCAATTCATTTTGCACTCCTGTGACCCGTTTTCAGCAGAGAGCGGGCGATGTTGGAGTTCTGACACCTCCAGCACTGAATGTATGTAATGGCAAGGGGTGCTGGTGTGTGCTTCAGGATATATTATTGCTGGCTTCTGGGAATCTATTGTCACTGGAGGGATCTATTTTTGCCAGAGGGGCAGGTTTATTATTGCTGGTGGGGGACCTATTGTTGCCGGAGGTGAGTCTTCTGTTGCTGGGGGGTATGTTGTTGCTGAGAGAGATTTACTGTTGAGGGAAGCGGTCTATTGTTGCTGGCTGCTGGGGAGTCTATGGATGCTGGCTGCAGGGATCTGTTTTTGCTGCCAAGGTCCATTGTTGCCGGGGGAATCTATTGTTGCTGGGGTGGTCTCTTGTTGCTGACTGCAGGTGATCTATTTTACTGCTTTTATTGTTATCATTTACAAATCTCATACAAATTACTTAATACGGCAAATGTTACTTGGTTCTATATTCTCTAAAAGGGGCAGTACTGGGAGGTGGGTAGGGGGTGGAACCAAAGAACGATGCTCGGATGTTGGTAGGGGCAGAGACAAGATATACTTGGAAAGAGGGAGTTCCTGCACCTACTCTCTGGGAAAAAACCCTGCCTATTGCCAACAAGAATTATAAAAGGGACAGAGTTATCTTTTAGGCCATATTGATGGGGACCCAGTGCAAGGATTTTAAAAGAATAATGGAGTGTTGACCACATTTGCGGTAGATTCTATCACAATAGGAAGTCAACAACGTTTGATGCAGTGTGTGGAGAGAGGGCACTGAGGAGTGAAGACACATGCACCTTTTCTATTTTAATTAAGGGCGTGGGTGGCTTGGATTCTCTTAAATGCACAGAGCATTTTATATCACGTGGACTGACTTATTATAGTAGCACAACATTTACTGTAGATACTATCACATATCGATATAGTGAATATTAGCGCTGTCCTCCTTAGCAAAGGACTTGATTCACAAGATTCAGAATTAGTCCAGTTATCTAAATAAATGATAGTGTATGAATCTAAAAAATAATAGGCAGGTTAATGGAGGGACATTCAGGAAAGATAAGACACCTTGGTCCGTTTATACCGACTTTAAGACCCGTGGACCGTTCAAGTTTTTGAATGTCGTACCAGAAGCACAGCTGGGCATCTCATAACATGTGGAACTTCTGTGCAGAGATTAGCAAAAATGCATTCACTATGCAAGAGGCCTGAAGCAGCCTTGTAGACAGTTCTCATGAAGATCATGACTGTAACCCTACGGCAGAATATCCAATATAGAAACTTGTCTAGCGAATGTCTGGAGCACAGCAGATGTGTTAAAAAAAAAACTAAAGTAAAATTACCAGAATTGCAGATATGTCCAAATTAATTTACAGTTTCATTAACTGATGTTAATGCATACTGTCAGCGCACCACATTCTGCTAATACACCAAATGCCACATTTTTCCTCGCTTATTTGTTTTATCTATTTATTACAGCAAAATTATTTTAAGGTATGTTGCACCCATTTATGTAATACTTCTTTTTAGATATACATGTGAACATATTCAGCTTAAAGCCCATTTTCAACCTAAATGTTTCATTCATTTTAATTTTGAAAAAGCTTGGAATGTTTTGAAGCTCTGTCAGACTTTTATTGCTATTGGGGATCTTTCCCTTTACCTCAGGACAGGAAGTGATGGCAACTTTCTCCAATGGATAATGAGCACTGTCACAGAGGGGCTGATGTCACCACTCCCAATAAACTTTTGATACCAGCCTTTTAATGGGTATTTTCATTTAGGCTTTTTCTGAGAAAAGACTGGAGGATGAGAGGTAAATATAAAGCGGTCAGGGGTGGGCATTAGACAAAATTACTTTAGCTGGAAAGGGAAGAGTGCCAGGATTTTTTTTAAATATCACTGGATGAGACCTTGTATACAGGTATTTTTTTATGTTTTTTAAGCAACTCTGTAAAAGAACAGTACTACTATTTAGCAGTCCCACAGCCAGTGAATCGAAATTTTCTCCATTGAAGAACTATCTTCTACCTTGTCTGGTAGAACCTTCAGCATCCATCATTTTCAGTTGTGGTGGATGCTTGCATCCCCCCATTGCAGTTAAACAGAGAAGGCTTGCCGCTCCAGGTGAGATAGAGAAGTCTAATGGAACTCGTGGGTGACCACTGCAGCTCGCCCTTGCACTCAATACAAGAACTCGTGGGTGCCCTGCTCTTGTGGTGTCATTCTTGGATGTCCCAATAGGATTTTGGATCACAATCGTGGTGTGCGGCCTATTCTTTTTCTTGTATCCTCTATTGCATGCTTGTGTTGGATGCTGAATATTCAATTAGATCTTCCATCTATGCAAGATAATTAAGATCTGATTTACCTGCATTTTATTATTATAAAAATGGCTGTAAAATGATGTACCACATGTTCCCTAGAGTGTAGTATATCTAAGAGAATTTGAACTTTACTGGTACAAAAGAGGGCAAACACATCAATAGTAAAGAAAAGCCAAAGAGTTTATTACAGATCTAAAAATAATAGAATAACATTTCAATTTTAACCAGAAAGGACTAATCAATAGCTATTATGCCCATAGTTACACCAAGAGATCAGAAAAGGTTGACATGTTTCGTAATCCTTGCTTCCTTAGGATCTTGTATTCTTGTATATAACGATTAGCAGCCGGGGTATTATTCTTGAGTAGAAAAGATATGGCAGCAGATAATCAGTGAGCAACGGTAGCTTGGAAGGGCCCAAAATGGTACTACACCATATTAGTCACAATCCCAATGAGAAGAATTGGTTCCCAAATGTTAGAGCATTGGATGATAATACTAGCAGGGTTTCTATTACTGTAAAGCCCCTTAGGGAAAAGATAACAGTAGATTGCAGTGTAATCCCCAAGTGCAGATCTGTCTATGTGTTTCATCAGAGGCCAGCCAAATACTTTATAGTATGAGATGTTCCACAAATCCAGAAACTCCCAGACAGATCTAAATTATTCAAAGCAAACACCCGTGCAAATGCTTACACTAGGGATGGGCAAACGGTTCAGCCCAAGCAACAAGGGCCTCATCCCCACAACCCTTGCCGGGTGTGGGTGTCTGCGGGCAGGGGGCTTATTGGAATCTGGAAGCCCCCTTTAACAAGGGGACCCCCAGATCCCCCCCTGTGTGAAATGGTAACGGGTACATTGTACCCGTACCATTTCACAAAAAAAGTGTCAAAATGTTAAAAAAAAAAACAAGACACAGCTTGGGGACAAGTCCTTTTGTTAAAAAATAAAAATATAAAAATGTCCCACGAAGTCCATTCATCTTCTATCGCTCCGCCGACAGACCGAAAAAAGAGACGCCACGGATCCGCCTCCATGGGAGGCTCCCACCGCCTGACACGTCCTCGCAGGTGACGGTTCTTAAATAACTGAGGGCGGGGCCACACGGTGATGTACCCGTTTAAGTAACCGGTAAGGTTCGCCTTAATTTCCATATCAGACCCGAAGGGCCTGGTGTGGATTTTAAGGGGACCCCCACGCAATTTTCTTTTAAATTTTGGTTCGATGTTCCCCTTAATAGTCATACTAGACCCAAAGGGCCTAGTAATGGACTGGGGGGGGGGATCCCATGCTCTTTTTTTCAAAGAGTTTTATCTATATTGTCGAGACCCAACAATTCATTACAGCTGCGAGCTGCGAGCAGTTTTAAATGACAGTCTTTCCTTTAGAAATGTTATTTTGCTGTGGTACTGTTCTAAACACGGGAAAACTGCGCTACTTTACAGGCATACTATAGACACCCCCCCACCCCCCCCCCCCAGGCACGATATTTAAAGGAATATTTCATTTTTATTGTTTCACTTTAAGCATTAAAAAAATCACTGCTCCCGAAAAAACTGATGTTTTTAAACATTTTTTTTGCATTGATACATGTCCCCTGGGGCAGGACCCGGGTCCCCAAACACTTTTTATGACAATAACTTGCATATAAGCCTTTAAAATGAGCACTTTTGATTATTCATGTTTGTGTCCCATAGACTTTAACAGTGTTCGTGTGTTCTGACGAATTTTTTGTCTGTTCGGTATGTTCTGGTGCGAACCGAACAGGGGGGTGTTCGGCCCATCCCTACTTACCACATGCAAAGCCATCATTTCATCATCCAAGGTCCCCTCAAAGCATCCCACCATGTATGTCCGCCACCAACACCTGGTGCTGGATTTGTGGAACCTCTCATACTATAAAGTATTTGGTTGGCCTCTGATGAGACCCAGATGGATCTGCACTTGGGGATTATACTGGAATCTACTGTTATCTTTATCTGGGTCCAAATTAAAATTCTCTTAAATATTGGTTGACCTTCAGTGGTGCTGGAAAGCAGTAGTACTGGTCTTTTTATGTACCTTTTTATATATATTTTATTTTTTGTTTTTTGTTTTTTTGTTTTCATAACAAAATCACTACCCCAGTTCTTCCTTCTAAAAATCATTAGTAGCCCGCACATTCTATTATCATGGGTCTTAAGTGGCTCATGGCTTTGATTTATGTTTCAAAGGATAATCTCTCAATGCTTGGCACCTCTAGGGAAGAGTACATTTTGCTGGAACCAACCAAATGACAAGGTTTCAGGAGGTTAATGCCGCGTACACACGGTCGGACTTTTCGTCTACAAAAGTCCGACGGACTAAAGTCAGCTGACAATCAGATCGTGTGTGGGTTTCCCCGGACTTTCAGCGAACTTTTCCAGCCGCAAATCTGACGGACTTTAGATTTGAAACATGCTTCAAATCTTTACGTCGTAACTACGCCGGACCCAGAAATCCGCTCGTCTGTATGCTAGTCCGACGGACAAAAACCCACGCTAGGGCAGCTATTGGCTACTGGCTATCAACTTCCTTATTTTAGTCCGGTGTACGTCATCACGTACGAATCCGTCGGACTTTTGTATGTAGGCAAGTCCGTTCGTTAGAAAGTCTGCCGCAAGTCCGCCAAAAGTCCGCCAAAGTCCGTTGAAAGTCTGTCGGACAGGCTGTCGGACTTTTGTAGCAGAAAAGTCCGACTGTGTGTACGCGGCATAACACTCCCTTCATCACTTATCTCTTTGATTTCTTTGCCAGTCCTCTCCTTGCTTGCAGAATCCTATGTGTTTTACCTTTTATTTAATCTGTCTTCTTCCCGGAAAGCTCCACTGAGAATCATTTTTACATTTAATAGCAAGAAGGCCGTTACTGAATAATTAAATGCCCAGTTTAATATCAATTAAACACAGGTGCAAATGAACAGTGTTGAAAAAGTTATTCAGTGATCAGTCACCATAAGGCAATAAAAACTAAGATAAATAAGTGTACAAATAAGCAATTGTATAAATTAATTTCTGTTGTAAAGTGAACCTGTACTTTGTCCATGATGGCGAATATAACAGTTTAGTTTTATATGTAGTGCCCCCCTGGTACCCTTAAGGCCCTTCCACACTGAGGCGGTTTGCAGGCACTATTGCGCTAATAATAGCGCCTGCAAACCGACCCGAAAGTGCCGTTGCTTTGTCTCCAGTGTGAAAGCCCCGAATGCTTTCACACTGGAGCGGTGCGCTAGCAGGACGGGAAAAAAAGTCCTGCTAGCAGCATCTTCGGAGCGGTGAAGGAGTGGAGTGTATACCGCTCCTTCACCGCTCCTGCCCATTGAAATCAATGGGACAGCACGGCTATACCGCCGGCAAAGCGCCTTTGCAGAGGCGCTTTGCGGTGCTTTTAAACCCTTTCTCGCCGCTAGCAGGGGGTAAAACTGCCCCGCTAGTGGCCGAATACCAACGGTAAAGCGCCGCTTACAATAGCGGCGCTTTACCGCTAACACCGCCCCCGCCCCAGTGTGAAAGGGCCCTTAAAGCAGAATAACGCCTCCAGAAGCAGGTAGCGAGCTAGTAATTACTCCAGGCTGAGTCCATGGCTGTGGAGAGCTTTGAGCAGAAATTGAGCTCTAATCACTTTTGGTCCTTTAATTCTTTTGGTCCTCCAAAGTTTTAATGTTGAACTTAATAGGAGGTAGAAGGAGACAGGGTTGGGGGTCTCAAATACCACAGCAGATCACTTAAAGATTCCTGGTATCCAACACAAAGTACAGCTTCACGGTTTCAGAACCTTTAAGCCGACCTGGCAACACTGCAAGCCCATTTCAGATCCAGAACATCAGAGTCCAGCTTTACAGGTTTAGGACCTTTAAGCTGACCACTGCAGGCACATCTACAGATTCTGGTGCATCCTCCAAGTGAGTCACCAGGCCCTTCTGAGAGACCAGCTTTCATCATTGCTCTATCCAGCAAGGGGCCTCCCCTGGATGTTCTTACCTTGACTTGGCTTCCTCCACACTGGGCAGGGTGGCCTCAGGACCACCTCAGTGTACGTAGGACCTAAATAGGCTTTTGGGCCTAAGCACAGAGCTTCCTTCAGCAGCACCTTCTCAGGCCTCAGCCTCAGGCAAGAGAGCAAGCACATGGCCCATCCCATATATTTATATCCTCTCCCAGCATGCGCCAGTGGCCGTAGACCTCCTACTGGGCTGGCTGCAAGAAATATAAGTATTCATAAGTCAGTCTAGTACAATCGCATACTATGACCTGTGATATCAATGACACCTACTAATGCACAACCCAACTGAGCTTAGGGAAAGGACAGATATAAACTGTACAATCCGTCTGAGCTGCCTACAGCCCAGCCAAAAACTACATTTACTTGGAACCCCCAGTTTAGGACCAGGGGGATATACATATCATGCACAATAAGAATCCTGTTCTTACTTTACCCTGTACTTCACCACTGCAGCCATAGAACTGTGTCCACCCAAAACATTTTTGGAACTTTGTATAGAAAGGATGAAGGTTAGATGCTATGTCAAGTTTTTTATGCTCTCTGTGACCTGTTCCAGGAGATTAGCCTTTTTTCCTGTGCTAGTATCACGTTCGGCATTGCCATTCGTTTGACTTCCTGCCACACCACAGATAGTGGTAACCCTAGATTCACCCTTCTCTTACTGTATAGTCATCAGAACAGAAAGTGAGATGAACCTCTCCAGAGTAGACAACAATAAGAACACTTTTTGTAGTACAGTGGGAAAAGGTTAAAGTTATAAACTCTGCCAGGTTTTTATTGTGGCCTCTACTCGAAGTCTCTCATCTTGTCCTGTATGGTTAAAATATGGTAGATATACTGAACTTTACCTACTTAAAAACAAGTTTTGGCTGCTGTTAGATTTTAGAACAACTCTGCTATAAACTCTGTTATAAATAAAAAGTGACAACTATAAAATGTCTCCTGCACAAAAGTGTGATAGCCTTGTACAGGTAATGCAGATAACTTCACGTCACAGGGGTATTGCTTCAAGTCTTGCTGCTCTCTAGGACTGGGGTGTCCTGAAGCCACTACAAAAAACCAACAAAAGAGGGCGCACCAGCCTAGTGCAATATCCCACAGCATTTATTAAAAATCATCACGAATTATACTCCCAGACAAATGAATTAAAAACGCTCATCGTACCACTCATCTACTGAGCTACAGTTGAGTAGTTTGATGATCATTTTTAATTAATATGTCTGTGAGTATAATATATGATGATTTTTAATAAATGCTATGAGATAATGCACTAGGCTGGTGCGCCCACTTTTGTTTGTTTTTTTTAATAAAAAATGCACTGCAAAAGAAGAGTATTAAAGCAGAATTCCAGTCTAAAGCTAACTAGTTGTCAAGGTCAGGGGTCAGGCTCAGTGATGAATAGTTATAGCAGTTATTCACCCCAACCAGCATGATAAGCACGCCGGCAGGTCACCCTGGTGGATGACGCTGGCTCAACTGGAGCATGGGGTCTAAGCGCCAACCGGTCTTCACCAGAACTTTTGATGGTGGAGACAGGTTTCGCTGTGTGCTAGTGCTAGGCAGCAGTCCTCAGGATCGTTCCACTAGGAGGTGAGCAAACCAGGGTCCAGATGGTGCTGGTAGGAATCAAGCAAAAGCGTAGCCAGTAAACAAGCCAAAGGTCAATAATAAATGGTTGCATTTTGGGATCAATCGGAAGTGTAGCCGAGGAATAAGCCAAAGGTCAGTAACAAATGGTTGTGAAGATATGGACGGCAGCAGGAGCGAAAGGTGGGGGATATTAGCTTAAGAGGAGCACAATAATCTAGCAAACAGGAAGTTTATGGGAGGAGCAAAGGTTTCAAGGTTCCCCAGAAACAAGACACAAAGCAGCGTTGTCCAAGGAATCAGGCAGGGAGCTGTCCAGCATCTCAGATGGCACAGTGAGAAGAAGAAACATAGCCAGACACCACAAAGATTCCAGGTTCAGCTCTGGATGCAGAGATGATGGATGCAGTGAAGTAGCAGCTAGCAGGTGGTGTATGTCAGATGCTTGAAGTATACCTAAAGCCAAATTTTCCTTCACTTTCATTCCCCTTGGCAATAGTTGCTAATTGGAAAAATAGATAGGTGAATCTTCCATCCTCCCAGCTTCCCAGAAAGGGTTTCTAACAACACCCAAACAAAAAGTTTTGCCTTAATATATTTCCTGCATCAGAGTTGTTTTAAGAAAAAGTACTGGAAAAAAGGCATAGCTCGTGTGTTGCCAAGCTGGTATATTTTGAGGATTATGCAACTCAGGGACTGTCTGCAGTGTATTGTTTTCCCTGTATGCCAAATGATTTGAGTTTGTGTATTATGCAGATGAGAAATATATTTATCTGTATTTCACAACATTTTTTGTTTTTTGCTAATGATGTGTAACACAAAGACAGCTTCACAATTTTTGTCCTTTGGTCTCCATGTGTTGTATTGCTAAATCGCTCAGCAAACGCTGCAGACAGAAAGTCCAGACAGGTCATGTTTTTCCTACATTTTAATTAATTTTAGGTGCAATATTTCAAATAAAAGAGACTTGAAGAGCTCTGGTCTAATTAAAAAGCGGAGTATTTTTTAACAAGAGGATCTTTTGATATTACTAAACATGACCAACTACAACCGTTATCTCTTTTGCTTGCAACTAAGTAGCAGTTTAATTGTAATGTAAATGCACCTAAAGGGAAACTTTTCGCCAATTTAAACCTTAAAGTGTTACTAAACCCACAGCAGTAAAATCCGTCTGTTTATGCAGTAAAACATGCTTGTTATACTCACTGTGGAACCTAAGGGGTTAATCCTCTGCATTGTGTAAAAAGGCTGTTTGATCCGGTCTTCTCTGATCCTCCCTTTCTTCCACAGTCCTCAAACCATTTCCTGATAGAACAGTGGGTATGGGATAAGCTACACATGTGCAGTTTGGTGTGTATTTCTAGACAGTTTTTTTCTTTCCTGAGGGTGTGCATGTGATCAGCACAGGGCCAATCAGCACTGTCCAGACAGAGGGTCAGTGGTCCTGCAGCCTCATAGGAGAGTCAGAGGAGAATGAAAACTCCTCCTACATGCTTTAACCAGACACTGATAGCAGTCACAAAACTGCTATATACTGCTGGTGAGAAAAGGTATTTAGCAGTTTATATTTACTAAAACTATTGCATTTCCATGTTCTGTGTACTGTGGGAGAACAGATATAGTGAATGCAGGGTCCTGGGTTTAGTTACACTTTAAGAACAATGACCAGAAGGTGTCTGCTGTTATCATTGTTGCAGCTTGGAAGGATATCAACTGCAGCTCAAAAAGAGGTCAAATACACACGTATAAGAAACCAGATAAAATTCAGGAGCATCTCAAACTGATGACAAATGCAAGTGAGATGCACCTTTAAGCAAACTGCAATTGCTCATCTACACAAGCCTTAGCTTAAAGTGGTTGTAAAGTCAGAAGGTTTTTTCTCTTAATGCATTCTATGCATTAAGATAAAAAAGCCTTCTGTGTGTAGCAGCCCCCCTCGCCCCTACTAACACTTACTAGAGTCCATCTCTGTCCAGCGATGTCCACAAGTGTCTTGGCCATCCGGGACTCTCTCTCCTGATTGGATGAGACACAGCAGTGGCACCATTGACTCCCACTGCTGTCAATCAAAATCAGTTAGGCAATCAGCAGAAAGATGGGACAAGGCCGAACCGCAGCTCCATGTCTGGATGGACACACAGAGCTGCAGCTCGGCTTGGGTGCCCCCATAGCAAACTGCTTGCTGTGGGGGCACTCAACAGGAGGGAGGGGGCAGAAGCACAGAAGAGGAACCCGAGAAGAGGAGGATCTGGTCTGCTCTGTGCAATACCACTACACAGAGCAGGTAAGTATAACATCTTTGTTATTTAACAGCTTTACCTTTGTGTAAATATGGTGAATAATATAAAGAAAATTGATGTAAAAATAGAAACCATACATTAAATACTCTCTCTAAAGTGGAACTTCACCTGAAAAGGGAAGTGCAGCTCATCCTCCTCTCCCCCCCCATAATTGAGCAGTTTCTTTTAGGTAGTGGGTACCTATTTCTGACATGCTCACCTAGGTAAGAATTGTGGAATTTCGCCTCCACCTGCAGCTACTGAGACAAATCACGTGTCCCAGAAGAATGTGGACCTTTGGGAAAGCGCAGCATGTCTCACTCATGTGCAGTGGGAAGCCAGCTGGAAAATAGGAAGTCACAACTGGCTTCCCACGCGCAATATGGCGGTCCCGGGGACCCAAAGATCTGTGAAGAACCAGCTCAGGTGATGATAGAGCTGGATCCCAGGGGCTAGCAAGTGTCTGTATGTTAAAAGTCAGCAGCTACAGTATTTGTAGCTGCCGACTTTTATTTTTTTTCAATTGACAGCAGCTCCTTTTTAAAGTGGTGTAACGGCAGACTTTTTTTTTATCTTAATGCAGCCCCTCTCAGCCCCCTTAATATTTACCTAAGCCCATCTCGATCCAGCGATGTTGCACAAGAGGCTCGGCTGTCCGGGACTCCCTCTTCTCATTGGCTGAGACAGCAGCAGGGCGCCATTGGCTCCCGCTGCTGTCAATCAAAGTCAGTGAGCCAATGAGGAGAGAGAGGGGGTGGTGCTGGGCCGCAGGCTCCATGTCTGAATGGACACACAGAGCAGCAGCTCGGCTCGGGTGCCCCCATAGTAAACTGCTTGCTGTGGGGGGACTCAGCAGGAGGGAGGGGCCAGAAATGCCGTGGAGGGACCCGAGAAGAGGAGGATCCAGGCTGTTCTGTGCAAAAACAATGCATAGAACAGGTAAGTATAACATGTTTGTTATTTTTAAACAAAAAAAATCAAGACTTTAGTGTCACTTTAAGCTTTTTAAGCTACATTTAACAGAATAATTTTTTTTTTTTTGGTCCTTCGAAGTTGTAGGGCATTTTGTATAAAACATGAAGTTCACTTTGTATTGTATTCTTTTCTGTAATAGGGCACTGAAAACACTCACGAGCATTTGTAGCAAGCATTTTTGTGCATCTTGGAATCTTGCAGGCGTATTGGAGACGAAAACACACTAAGCACTAAGGCTAAGGTCATACTTGCAAAAAATTCTAATGCTGACACTAATGCGAACCAATGCACCTATATCATATATAAAAATGCAACCAGAGGCCCTATGAATGATTTTTTTTTAATAATGGTGAGATGTTTTTTTTCCACCTCACTGATATTTTAGGAACACTACAGGTGCGTTTACGGTGTGCTACCATAGACTTATGGAAGGAGTTGACAAACTCCTCCCACACTCAATAAGTAGCTTAATTTTTCCCAAACAGCAATGTGAAACGATGCAAATAATGTTTTTCAAATGTGAGCTGCTCTGTCCACTGTCCCTGTCCATATTATTCATTGTAGACTACTATGCTAGGTGTTTGGGGAGCGGCAAAAATTCACCCTAAACTCACATTTCTAATACAGGGTGAACAGGGCCTTAAAGTGTATGTATGGCCAAACTTTTTTTTTTGTTTGCATAGAGTAGGTGTCTGGTAAAACCGAAATATGAACACATACTGTAAAAAAATAACCAATGCAGCATTGTGAATGGAAGCTTTTGCATACTAATACATAGCAATAGGTGAATATGATTAATTATTTTGATTGTTCTAAACTGTAAAGGTGACATTTGATTGGTTGGTTTTGGTTATGACACTTCATGATTATCATAATTCTTTGGGTTTTCTATGCCTGACTCAAGCATTATCTATCTATCTATCTATCTATCTATCTATCTATCTATCTATCTATCTATCTATCTATCTATCTATCTATCTATCTATCTATCTATCTATCTATGAAGTGAATATAAATATAATGATATGGTAATGTAACAGTTTCTCTTGATTGATATGAGTCTTTTGTCTGAAACAGGTTGTGATCTTATACTTTGAACCAAGCACATTCCGATGCATATTGCTCAGATGGGTTCGGCTGCTGGGCTATGCTACAGTCTATGGGACCGTAACACTTAAGCTGTACAGGTACATACCTTTTGTTCTTACTTTGTGTAATAATATAATCAAGTATGATGTAATACATGGTGTGCATTGATATCAATGGGTATGAATTGTACTGAGCCAAGTTTTCTGCCTATATTTGCAAGCTAAAGTGGCTGTTTTAAATCAAAAAGCCTTGCAATTGCAATTTGCAAAATAACTTAGCTGAAGTTGACTGAGTTTTAAAGTATAAATGCCACAACATATCGCATATCACCAGCACACCAAAACACAATGGGGTTGATTTGCTAAAAGCAAATAGGTTGTTCACTTTGCAAAGGAAGCTGCATTTTGCAAGGGAATTTTCCCTAGAGCTTAGTGAAAGAGGTGAAGCTCTGCTAACTTCCATCATACAATCACGTGCGTGCAAAAATGCTGTTTTTATATATTCCTTGCATGTGATTGAGTATTTTTTGCAAAGTGAAATTTCACCACAATGGAGAAAATTCTCTTGCAGTGAAATTTGCCTTGCAAAGTAAATAGCCTAGTTACCTTTAGTAACTCAACCCCATTGTCTGTCGGATGAAGGTGTCGCTTCATGGCCCTGAAAACATTATTGTTGCTTCCATTGGGGGCTTTACAATAAAGTCAGATTAAATATTAAATCTATTGTTTAATATTGAGCGGAGATCTCCTGGGAACCCTACTCTATAAGATCTCCATCAGGGGCTACATATTTTTGGATAACTGGGCTTTCATGTAGCGGGAGGCTTCCCCAAACTGACTTAGCCAGTACCTGATTAGATGTCCTGGATATTCTCTATCGTCTGTGTCAAACACCACTAACCACCCTAAGTTATTTGGCGTGAGGCTACCTTATAGACCATTTTAAGAAGTGATCTGAAGATCTGTTTCCCTGGATTCCTATCAGTGCTAAAGATTTTACTCTCTGCTCAATTTTTTGCTTCTCGTTTTTGATTAATAATACGCCATAACCTCCTGAAGAAGCTTCTGTTGAATACGCGCAACATGTAGAGCTGAGTTTTAATATGACACACTACCTCTTCAATGTTTTTCAATACTATAGAGTGATCTGTTTAGTCCTCTGATTTTTTAAAAATACTTTCTGCGTGTAGGTGGTGCATTGTTTATGCTCATAGGCACATTTTGTGAATGAATTATGAAATTTTATGTAATTGTCTTGATTCTATTTTTGTAATAAATATATTTTTAATACCATATATACTCGAGTATAAGTCGTTCCGAGTATAAGTCGAGGCCCTATTTTACCACAAAAAATTGGGAAAAACTTATTGACCCGAGTATAAGACGAGGGTGAGAAATGTACAGCTACTGTAAGTGGAAAAGAGGGTCAAAAATGCCCATTTGCAGCCTCACTGTGCCCATTTGCATGCCTCGCTTTGCCCATTTGCAGTCATAGGTCCCCCGAACTTCAAACTTGGTAGTTAAGGGTTCCTAGATGCTCCCTAGCTGCAGTCAAAATTTGGGGTCTCTGAACCCAAAGGGTCCCGAAATGACATTGCTGCAGATGGACACAGTTAACTGACTTTGGGGCCTTGTATCTCGGGGCCACTTAATGCTAGGAACCCCAAATTTGGTGTGCAAACCCAGTGAAACTAGCACCATAAATATCCAAAGCTGGAGTTTCTAGCACCAAGTGGCCCCAAGATACAGGGCCCCAAAAATCGGTTCAGAAAATGTCAAGCACTTTTCTGCAACAGAGAATGACATTTTCCAAACCGATTTTGGGGCCCGTATCTCGGGGCCACTTAGGGCTAGGAACCTCAGCTTTGGATATGTTGTGGTACCAGTTCTACTGGGTTTGCACACAAAATTTGGGGTTCCTAGCACCAAGTGGCCCTGAGATACGGGGCCCCAAATTCGGTTCAGAAAATGTCAAGCACTTTTCTGCAGCAGAGAATGACATTTTCCAAACCGATTTTGGGGCCCGTATCTCGGGGCCACTTAGTGCTAGGAACCTCAGCTTTGGATATGTTGTGGTACCAGTTCTACTGGGTTTGCACACCAAGCACCAAGTGGCCCTGAGATACGGGGCCCCAAAGTCGGTTCGGAAAATGAAATTTTTTGCTGCAGAAAAGTGCTTGACTCGAGTATAAGTCGAGGGGGGCACTTTCAGTACAAAAAAATGTGCCGAAAAACTCTACTTATATTCGAGTATATACAGTATATACTTGTGTTATGCCTAAAAAGTCCATCATCCAAAAAATGTATCTATGTAACTATATGAGCATATAATGAGAAATACATACACTATATTATCAAAAGTATTGGGACGTCTGCCTTTTTTGGGACGCAGAGGAACTTTAATGGCATCCCAGTCTTAGTCTGTAGGGTTCAATATTGAGTTGGGCCACCCTTTGCAGCTATAACAGCTTCAACTCTTATTCCAGAAGCGCATTTGTGAAGTAAGGCACTGATGTTGGATGAGAAGGCCTGTCTCACAGTCTCCGCTCTATTTCATCCCAAAGGTGTTCTATCAGGTTGAGGTCAGGACTCTGTGCAGGCCAGTCAAGTTCCTCCACTCCAAACTCGCTCAAAGTTGGGAGCATGAAATTGTCCAAAAATGTCTTGATATGTTGACACCTTAAGAGTTCCCTTCGCTAGAACTAGGGCGCCAAGCCCAAGCCCTGAAAAAAAAACCCCACACCATAATTCCCCTCCACCAAATGATTTGGACCAGTGTACAAAACAAGGTCCATAAAGACATGGATGAGCGAGTTTGGGGTGGAGGAACTTGACTGGCTTGCACAGAGTCCTGACCTCAACCTGATAGAACACCTTTGGGATGAATTAGAGTGGAGACTGCGAGCCAGGCCCTCTGTTCAACATCTTAGACTGGGATGCAATTAAAGACCATGTGCGTGTAAAGGCAGGCGTCACAATACTTTTGGTAATATAGTATATACGCAAATTCCAACTTTTCCTGTGAAATTTATCTTGGCCCCATCCCTATCACCTTCTAAAATGACCTTATTCAACTATACATAAAGAGGTGACACAAAAGTCTCTTCATCTTCTGATTATTTTGACATTTGCTGTAAATTAAAGGTAATCCTTACCCGTGTTTGTTTTCATCATGTTGAGTTTGCATTGACCAGATACATAACATGCTTGATATAAAGCAAACCTGGTGAATTCTAATGCCCCGTACACACGGTCAGATTTTCCGATGGTAAATGTCCAATTGGAGCGTGTTGTCGGACATTCGGACCGTGTGTGGGCTCCATCAGACATTTTCCATCGGAAAAACAGCTCGGTCTGGTAAAATTAGCATTCGCAATGGATAAAGCACTTTCGTCACGCTGTCTTTGCCTTTAGTAAATAACACCCAACAGTGCTTTGTAAGGTTACACAATCACGCCATTTTCAGGACTCAACACATTTCTGTCAGGGTCAGCTAAAAGAAACACAAGCAGTAAATGTCACCAAAGATTTGCTTATTTTTTTTTTATTTGAAAAAGGTTTCACACATTGTCTGGCATATTGATAGCCCCCCTACCCGCAAAGAATTCAAGGTATCTTAGCCGGACATCACGGGCACTCAGGGCGGCCACTTTCAAGCGCCATCAGGGTTGGTTCATTTTGAATTCCTGCCTCAGGCCCAACTGAGCCAGCATAGTTGGCAGAATGTTTCCGTAAAAAGTTGTGTAGAACACAGGACGCCAGGATAATATGATTCAGTTTATACTCCGCCATATGTATGGGTTTAAGAAATAGGCGTAACCGGCTGGCCATGATTCCAAATGTGTTCTCCACCACTCTTCTGGCTCTGGCCAGCCGGTAATTAAAAACCCTCTGGTCCGGGGTGAGGGTCCCCATCTGGAATGGCCGCATAAGATGGCCCCCCAGTGCAAAGGCTTCATCCGCAACGAAGACAAATGGGAGTCTTTCCACATTGTCTTCTGGAGGTGGCAAGTCCAAGCTGCCATTCTGGAGACACCTGTAGAACTCTGTCTGGGCGATGACTCCACCATCCGACATCCGGCCATTCTTCCCCACATCCACATACAGAAATTCATAAGTAGCCGACACCACCGCCAACATCACAATACTATTGAACCCCTTAGTATTATAATAGTATGACCCCGAGTTGGGTGGTGAGATGATGTGGACGTGTTTCCCATCAATTGCCCCTCCGCAGTTAGGTAAGTCCCACCGCTGGGCAAAGTGGGAGGCCACAGTCTGCCATTCCTGTGACGTGGAAGGAAACTGGAGTAAAACCAAAAAAAAAAATTAGTCTTTTTGCACATAAACATGGAAGGCAGATTAGACACAAACATTCTTGGCCAACATCAAGATAACATTTATTTATGGGAATTTTTAAAGACCAAAGTATAAGGTACACCGATCATATTCCCCCTTCCCCCCCCCCCTCATGGGCCATTTCTAACATTATAGGGGGGGGAACTCTTGGACAGGTAACCCTCTCCACTTCATTGAGAGATGAATGCCTAAATAATGGGTATTACTTTGAACAGCCCCTCCTTAGTTATACTATTGGCAGCCCACTGGACAGGTAAGAAGTGTCATAATACAAAGATATAAATACACACTGTACACATTTGAGCACATTTGGACATTCTGCTATTACCTATCAAGATAATAATAGGATACAAAAACTTTAAACATTACCATTTTAAAGCATACAGGCAGGCCCTTGCACTACATGCTTTGGAGAATTCATCCATACATCTGACCACAAAAGAGATGGCTATAGTGTATATGGGTTTGGCAAAGTCAGCAGATAGATGATTGAGGATAGATAGAGAATTGGTATCAGCTGACTTAGCAGTTGGAGGGAGGGAGGGTTCCAAATGATTTGGGGACCCCCCAAAAAAAGCCTCTGGCACTCTGCCTGAATTTAAAGCACAAATCACATTTAAAAACATTTTAGGGGTGTTTGGGGTAAAGCACTACTATGGAGCTGATAAAATACATTGTTAAGTGACTACATGAGGTGAATATAGGGCCAGGAGAGCATGCTGGGGAGGTAAGTGAAGGCAAATATGTATGAAGGACAACAAAAATAATTACAAAAATATCAAGCATGCATGAGGACAAAGGGGACATTCACAGCATATTACAATCATGGTAATTAGGGAATGAGGAAAGAAATACAATATATTATCAAACATTAAATACAATAAAATGTGATATTAAAGGATAAAAATCTTACCTTAATATACTCCTTCTGCAGGACCTGGATGATGGCAGAACAGGTCTCTGGGATAATGATCCCCAGAGCCTGGGGGGAGATTCCTGTCGAGAACTTGAGGTCTTGCAGGGTTCTCCCTGTCGCCAAGTACCGCAGGGTGGCGACAAGCCTCTGCTCCGGAGTGATGGCTTGCCTCATGCAGGTATCCTGCTGATATAGGGGGTCAGCAAAGCCAACAAACGGTGAAATACGGGGTCCGTCATCCGGAGAAAGTTCCTGAAATCATCAGGATTATTCTCACGGATCTCACGGAGCAAAGGCATATGACAGAACTGGTCACGCTGAAGCAACCAGTTCTTGGTCCATGAACTCCTCCCCACCCTGTTCATGGACTGGACTTGTGTCAAGGTCAGGACCCCAATACCAAGCCCCCGCACAGCACGAACTCTACGAGGAGTACATATACGCAACATGGCTAGAAAACGGTCGGCTGCTCAGAACGAAGTAACAGAACGCACTGAAGAACAGTAAGGCCTGTGAAGAGGGACCTGAAAAACAGTAACGAACGAACAAGAACACAATGACAAGCCAATGGTACTCGCTGCACGCACTGAAGAGCAGATACAAACCCATAAGCACAAACTGAACAGCAGAAAACGATCTGAAAACCACGAGTCTGAAAAAGCGTGAATCATCTCTCACCAAACTTTTACTAACACGAGATTAGCAAAAGGAGCCCAAAGGGTGCCACGTTTGGTTCTGAACTGGCCTTTTCTAGTCTCGTCGTATGTGGTGTACGTCACCGCGTTCTTGGCGATCTGAAATTCCGACAACTTTGTATGACAGTGTGTACGCAAAACAAGTTTGAGCCAACATCCGTCGGAAAAAATCCATGGATTTTGTTGTCGGAATGTCCGATCGTGTGTACGGGGCATAACTCTGTAAATGATGAAATATAGATAATTAGAGGTAGCAAAAATGCATCCAATTATATGTCTTTCTGTGGATTTTGGTAGATAAAGATTTATGCAAAGTTTTACAGTAAAAGTCAAGTTTGGTCTGTTACACCCAGCCACCTAAGCAGTCCTTTCAAGCTTTTTTTAAATAATGGTCTGCCCAGCTGACATATAGGGAAACCTGGGAAGGGTTGGGACCAAGCTCAGCCTTTATAGTAAAGTCAAGGTTTGCATATTATTATATAGTGCCAACAGTTGGTGTAGCACTGTACACAATGGAGACAGTACAGTTCAATACACGAGGAATCAGAAGGCCCTGCTCGGTAGAGCTTACAACCTAAAAGGCAGGGGCAAGTGATACAAAACCTAACTGGGGGGGGGGGATGAGCAAATGGAGAAAGTAAAGTTTTCAGGGATCACCTAAAGGTAAAGTAGTCATATAAACTCAACTGTCTATGTCCTTCGGTGTATTGATGGTTTTGACATGAAGGTTTCCCCTGAGGAGCCTATGTCAGCAGGGTTATATTACTTAGTTATCCCCCTTTCCACACATTCCTAAGGCTTGGTTCACATATATGCGAATTGGATGCATCTTAAACTGCATCGAATTCACATGACATGTGAATGTGACCTGCTCTCATTGGAGCCGGTTCACACATGTCCGGGGAGGCCGTAGTGCGGTTTCAAAAAGGGTCCTGTGCATTTTTGGGTCCTGTTCAGGTGTAAAATCTGGCAAAAATTTTTACCTGAATCGCACCTAAACCAGCGCACAGACACGCATCGGACCCCGGACTGTAAACCTCAGGAAGAAGACAAATCTGCCCCAGTCACCGCAGGAGGCTCTACTGGTGATGCCCTGTGCTCTGTGTGCACCGGGACCTGGGTAAGCAGCCTTATACATTCATTACTCTCTCTCCCCTTCTACCCCATTGTACAATTTATACCAATTTCTTATATATCTTTGATTACATTGCTATTGATCTTGTGTCTATTTGCAGATGTATTTCTTGATGAAGCGGCCTATCCCGCAAAACTAGTTGAAGTACTTTGTATGCCCAAGTCACCTGTTTTAATTCTACTGTTATGTATTTTGTATTAATACATTTTCCGTAAATTTTACGATTGTCTATACGTCCTATTTGAACCTTTTCTGTATTGTACCGAGATAGTCCACCTGCCTCCCTGCCTCTGGTGAGACTTGGCTGTCTGTAATGCGATCAGCACTATGGACATCTTAGAACACACCATCTCTTCGCATTCAATTTAATCCAACATGATTAGTAATCCGATGTTAATGGTAAGTTTTATGCGCTATGACTTATTTTGCATTCATCGGTGCATAAAAATAAATTTGCATGGCAAAGATGAATCGTGCAAATACTTAAAAGAGGTCCCATGTGAAACATTTTCTGCATGGAACTGCTTCATTTATCAATCTTTAGTGAAGCAAGCCCTATAAAGTCTAAAGACTATGAACGGCTAACATGACTTAACCGATAAAGAGAATGTACAGTATATGTAATTATTTTCTAATGCCAAATAACATTGAATAGGTTTATTAAAATGGATACAGTAGTCTTTAACATGGAAGATTCTATACTTTACATATCTGCAAAACAGAGATAGTTTTAGGCTGTTGGTTAGACTAAATCACTTATTAAATTTCATTATAAGACGTTCCAGCAAAACGATAAAAATATCTATATATAGTCTGTGTGTGTGGGAATGAAGTAAATCAATATCCTATTGCAAGTAACTTCCGGGAAATCAGCGCAGTGTGTCATATCGGTGTAATAATGCTTCAGTAGATGAAAGTAAAATAGCATTACCTTTACTGCAAAGGGATAAACTACACTAATTGATTACTATATTCTTCTAGTAGGTAGCTGCTGACTTCTAGGTAAGGGCATTGTGATTGTAAAACATCTTTGTTAATAGGGGGGCTCATATATAAAATGTTCAAATACAAAAACGTTCTGTATTTCTCTTCAGCAACCAATCCGCCTCTTTCTCTTACTAGGGCAAGTTAGAACATATAAAGGTGCTACTGACTGGTTGCTTGTAGGAAAGCACAGACTGCTGACCCAAATACAAGGTCCTCCTCTTAAATAGTAAGAAATTTAAATTTTGGATGTGAGCTTGTTGTAGGTAAATCGTACCGTGTGTATGCTCCATCGCACAATTGTTGGACTTTCCGCCAACAAATATTGGCTAGCATGTTCTCAAATTTTCTGCCAACAAATGTGTGTTGTCGGACATTCTGATTGTGTATACACAAGTCCATTGGACAAAGGTCCAAATTACAAACATGCATGCTTGGAAGCAGAATCGGTCGGTCTTGTAAACTAGCGTTTGTAATGGGGAATTAACATTCGTGACGTGGCAAATTATGAAATCTCCAAATGCAGCGCACATTCTCTTCTTCTTTAATGGGATAATAATGAACCTGCTTTGCTCGTGATACTGATGGAGTTATTGCATACGATTTTTCAAAAGCTTTTTTTTTCTAGTGCTATCAAGAATAATATTATTATGTTTTTTTTTGGTTTTTTTTATTTGTGTAAGTTACCACAACAACATAATCCCGTAGTTTATAAGATCAAATATACAACTATGTTGGTGTTCCTTGTCAATTTTACATTGTATTTTTTAAAATATCACTGCCTACTCCCAAACTATCATTTGAAGTAAAACACATAGCCAAGTATTATTCTCCACAATGTTTTTATTGTGCATTAAAAAAAATAAATAAATAAAATTAGACATGATATCTGCCAATAGAAATTAACCAAAAAGTGCATTCTATGCATCCAAAAATATAGAAAATATTCCAAATCAAATCATTATTCTTCAACCTAAAAAATAATGTCAAAGCAATAACTCCAAGGCAAATAATAAATAACACGTTATCTCCTCCGAATCCTCAACATGGCTGGTTGACGAACGGCCGTTCAGAAACGAACTGAAAAGCATGAAATTAAAAGCGCTAAATGAAAAACGCGAAAAGAAAAGCGCAAATCAACACTCACCAAACTTCTACTAACACAAAATTAGCAGAAGGAGCCTAAAGGGTGGTGCTAAAGCTCTGAAAAACCATGTAGTACGTCTAGTATGTCAATATATTCGCAATTGTTGGTCAACATTTGTGTGACCGTGTGTATGCAAGACAAGTTTGAGCCAACACCCTTCGGACAAAATTCCACGGTTTTGTTGGCGGAAAGTCCGATCGTGGGTATGAGGCATAACACCCCGCTTATGCCCGCGGCGCCTAGGTGAAGGTGACATCATAATAATTTCGGTGAGATTTTGGAAATGCTGAGAATCCTAAACATGTGCAGAATGAAAAAAATAGTTTAGTTTCGATTTGTTATTTACATAAATTTGTTTTAATAAATTTGTTTAGGTAATTTAATTTGTTTTCGGAATTCGTTTTGTTTATTCGAGTTTGAGTTGATTCATTATTTACATAAATTAGTTTAGTTAAACTTGTTTAATTACTTTAATTGATTTTTGCAATTCATAAAACTCTAATCAGTTTGAATTCCATTCGAAATCTGTTCGAAATCAAATTTTTTCCTTTTTAAAATTTGAATTTTGAAAGATGGTTACCGTATATACTCGAGTATAAGTCGAATTTTTTAGCACATTTTTTTGTGCTGAAAGTGCCCCCCTCGACTTATACTCGAGTCAAGCACTTTTCTGCAGCAAAAAATTTCATTTTCCGAACCGATTTTGGGGCCCCGTATCTCAGGGCCACTTGGTGCTAGAAACCCCAAATTTGGTATGCAAACCCAGTGGACCTGGTGCCATAACATATCCAACGCTGAAGTTCCTAGCACTAAGTGGCCCCGAGATACGGGGCCCCAAAATTGGTTCGGAAAATGTCATTTTCTGCTGCAGAAAAGTGCTTGACATTTTCTGAACCGACTTTGGGGCCCCATATCTCAGGGCCACTTGGTGCTAGAAACTCCAAATTTTGTATGCAAACCCAGTGGACCTGGTGCCATAACATATCCAAAGCTGAAGTTCCTAGCACTAAGTGGCCCCGACATACGGGGCCCCAAAATTGGTTCGGAAAATGTCATTTTCTGCTGCAGAAAAGTGCTTGACATTTTCTGAACCGACTTTGGGGCCCCATATCTCAGGGCCACTTGGGGCTAGAAACCCCAAATTTGGTATGCAAACCCAGTGGACCTGGTGCCATAACATATCCAAAGCTGAAGTTCCTAGCACTAAGTGGCCCCGACATACGGGGCCCCAAAATTGGTTCGGAAAATGTCATTTTCTGCTGCAGAAAAGTGCTTGACATTTTCTGAACCGAATTTGGGGCCCCATATCTCAGGGCCACTTGGTGCTAGGAACCCCAAATTTGGTGTGCAAACCCAGTGGAGCTGGTACCATAACATATCCAAAGCTGGGGTTCCTAGACCAAGTGGCCCTGAGATACAGGGCCCCAAAACTGGTTTGTAAAATGTCATTCTCTGCTGCAGAAAAGTGCTTGACATTTTCTGAACTGATTTTTGGGGCCCTGTATCTCGGGGCCACTTGGTGCTAGAAACCCTGGCTTTGGAAATTTTATGGTGCTAGTTCCACTGGGTTTGCACACCAAATTTGGGGTTCTTAGTACTAAGTGGCCCCGAGATACGGGGCCCCAAATTCGGTCAACTGTGTCTATCTGCAACAATGTCATTTCGGGACCCTTTGGGTTCAGAGACCCCAAATTTTGGCTGCAGCTAGGGGGCATCTAGGAACCCTTAACTACCGAGTTTGAAGTTCGGGGGACCTATGGCTGCAAATAGGCACAGTGAGGCTGCAAATGGGCACAGTGATGCTGCAAATGGGCATTGTTGACCCTCTTTTCCACTTACAGTAGCTGTGCATTTCTCACCCTCGTCTTATACTCGGGTCAATAAGTTTTTCCCATTTTTTTTGTGGTAAATTAGGGCCTCGACTTATACTCGGAACGACTTATACTCGAGTATATACGGTATATTCTTTCTATTCCATTCTATTCTTTTGTTTTTTTTTCTATTCTATTCTTTTATTTCCTATTCTATTCTTTTCTGTTCTGTTGAATTTGAATTTATTCCTTTCCAAATTCGAATTTTGCAAGGCGGTTGTTAATTTTTTTTCTATTCTGCTCTATTGTTTTTTCTATTCTATTCTTTTCTATTATTTATTTTTCAATTCTATTCTTTTCTATTCTATTCTATTCTTTTCTATTTTCTTCCAATTCAAATATATCCAAAATTTGAATTATGGAAGATGTTTTTTTTTATTTATATGTTATTCTATTCTATTCTTTTATTTTCTATTCTACTCTAATCAATTTTTTTCTATTCTATTGGAATTCAAAATGTATTCTATTCAAAATTCAAATTTTGGAAGAAGGTTATATTGTTATTTTTCTATTCTATTCTATTGGTTTTTTTTTTGTACTCTATCCTTTTCTATTATTTAATTTTCAATTGCCGTAAACGGCGGCTCCCACACGCATGCCCCAGAAGGAAGACTGGGTGAAGATGGAAGCCCAATAATTATTTAAAGTGCATCTAAGGCCAACATTTTATTACTTCGGTTTTGGATATCATACTGATGGATTAGAACTTCTGTCTGGTTTTTATTGCTGTTAGGGATATTTATGGCCCATTCACACCACCGAGCTGCAGTAAAACACTGGTTCTGATGACAACTGTCTAAAAGGGATTCCCACTCACTTTGAAGAGATTTCTTCTCACTTTAGGATGTGTCTATGGGGCAGGGAGTGAAGATTTTCCCAATATGACTCAGGTGGCCAACTAAATTACATATCAGGTGTTTGAACCCCTCCCTATTCCCAACAAAATGAAACAAAAACAAAAAAAAGTTTGGCTTTAGATATACTTGAGTTGTGATACATGGATTTACTACACTTGGGAACTCCCAGGTACCATATTTTAGGTTCTCCATCATTGTTGATATTTGAGTCCATGTGCATATATTGATACCATCAAGAAAAATGACCAGTTAGTGTTAAATATATTATCCAAAAGGATAGCCTTCTATCTGAGATGCAAATGTCTCAGTCACCTGGTATTATAAAGAAAGGGGAGGAGAGTGTGGGACTTTGTATGAATCATGCAACCAAGGAGATAACATGGCAGGGTGTGTCTGGTGGGTAATACATAATTAATATGAACCACATATGTTACATGATAACACGCTGCAAAAAAAAAAATAAATAAATAAATAAATATATATATATATATATATATAAAGTAAATAGAGTTTATTCCATATAGCTCAACGCGTTTTGTGGCTGAACGCTACTCATCAGGAGCAGAAGAAAGGCAGGAATCTATAACAATGATTAAGAATTAAAAAATAACATTTCCAGTAATATAAGGGTAGTTATAATAAATCCATCTAAACAAGAAAGATGGAAACGATAGAGATTTATGTATATATCCAATCATACCTACAGACCAGCAGTGGATCTGGGTGCAAGCATGGGAGGCCAGAGGCCAGCCGGAAGGGTCACCAGCCACGGGAGCTGAGGTAGTATATCCCACGGCAACTGAATGGAATTGGACAGCTGAGACCAGCAGTCCCCGCTAATAAGCTCCAATATGTGAATTGTGTCAGCAAAGCCATCTATCACAAATGTAAATAATGTAGTATATAAGTAATGTATAAAGTGGGATAAGAGTAACTAATAAATATATTAAAGTGGATATGTGGGTGCTGTGGCCAAGAAAAAATGAAGGTGAAAAAACTGTGCCATAGAGTAGGAACAGAGTAGTAGACTAGTGAAAAAATATATATTGTAATATAATATATCCCACAGAGGGGGATAAAAGTGGGTGCAACCAAAACGTAAACCCAGGGCACAATGATACAAAAAGAAAACAAGGTAAAAAAGTGAGAAAGGGGAAAGCTACCACAATTATACCTGTATGGACAATGAAGTCCATATGGTGCACCGTGTCCATGGAAGGAAAAAACATGGGGAATGTCTTGCTAGGCTGGAGGGAGTATATACTCCAAACTGGCCGGAGGTAAACCACCACCATCACACTGGCGGCCAATGGGGGAAGGCGCCAACAACCAAGCAGCATTGCACCGTTCGACAGCCGACGCCAACCCCCTCGTGGAGGACGCCGAGAAGGAATCACAGCGCCGACGTACTTACGCCACCAATAGGTGATGGCCTACGACACCAAAGGCGTGATGTCGCTGCGCTGCGGGACTTTCGTCCAAACCCTCACGCAGACCAGGGGGGAGGAGGGAAAGGGAGGACTCCCGGAGTGCATAACAGCTCCCGGGACTGGGAACAAGAGCACCCAAACCACTCAACCCAACACACCGCCACCAGAGCAAAGGATCTGCAAGGAAGGGGTGCATAGTAACCCTACATGTAATAGATGATGGAAAAAGTAAGGATAGAAAATAAATATATTATAAGGATATTGTAATGAACACCTGGACTAATGCTGGCAATGGGTAGTACCAAAAAATAAAAATAAAAAATATATATAATTGGTGCATGATTCCATCCCTGATTGGTTAATAAAAAGGAAACAATTGGGACTTTATATGAGGCTTTGAACAACTAGAACAAATACCTCCATCCCTAGTATATGAAGAAAGGGGAGGAGAGTGTGGGACTTTGTATGAATCATACAGCCAAGGAGATAACACGGCAGGGTGTGTCTGGTGGGTAATACATAATTAATAGGAACCACATATGTTACATAATATAGCACGCTGCAATATATATATATATATATATATATATATATATATATATATATATATATATATATATATATATATATATATATAAAGTAAATAGATTGATAACATGATAATAGCATAACATGGTAACATGTAAGTTCATATTGTAGGCAAGGATAAAAAACAAACTCATTGACTTGTATCTCCATGGTAAAAATTATTAAAATATAAATTAAATCGGTACACCCAATAAGCCTAGCACAAGTAATATTGATGAATCGGTACACTCCAATAAGACTCGCATATGTAATATTGATAAGATGGTAATCTTGAATTGTATTAAGAAAGGCATCTAATAGCTCGACGCGTTTCGTGACTGAACGCCACTCATTAGGAGCAGAAGAAAGGCAGGAATCTAAAACAATGGTACCATATTTTAGGTTTTCGATTGTTGTTGCCATTTGAGTCCATGCGCATATATTGATACCATCAAGAAAAATAACCAGTTGGTGTTAAATATATTATCCAAAAGGATAGCCTTCTAGCTGAGATGCAAATGCCTCAGTCACCTGATATTATGTATTATTTTTACAATATTATATTAAATGCATGAGCAGTTGCACTTTTTAATGCTTTCTTTTACGTTTAGTCTGTAGATTTCAATAAAAAAAAGCTTTTATAAGCAAAATATTAATGTGAAACATTTTTATATGTATTTATATACCGTATATACTCGAGTATAAGTCGAATTTTTCAGCACCTTTTTTTGTGCTGAAAGTGCCCCCCTCGACTTATACTCGAGTCAAGCACTTTTCTGCAGCAAAAAATTTCATTTTCCAAACCGACTTTGGAGCCCCGTATCTCAGGGCCACTTGATGCTAGAAACCCCAAATTTGGTGTGCAAACCCAGTGGACCTGGTTCCATAACAAATCCAAAGCTGGAGTTCCTAGCACCAAGTGGCCCCGAGATATGGGGCCCCAAATTCGGTTCGGAAAATGTCATTTTCTGCTGCAGAAAAGTGCTTGACATTTTCTGAACTGAGTTTGGAGCCCTGTATCTCAGGGTCACTTAGTGCTAGGAACCCCAAATTTGGTGTGCAAACCCAGTGGACCTGGTACCATAACATATCCAAAGCTGGAGTTCCTAGCACCAAGTGGCCCCGAGATATGGGGCCCCAAAATAGGTTCAGAAAATGTCATTCTCTGCTGCAGAAAAGTGCTTGACATTTTCTGAACCGATTTTTGGGGTCCTGTATCTCGGGGCCACTTGGTTCTAGAAATCCCAGCTTTGGATATTTTATTGTACTAGTTCCACTGGGTTTGCACACCAAATTCGGGGTTCCTAGCACTATGTGGCCCAGAGATACGGGGCCCCAAAGTCGGTCAACTGTGTCCATCTGTAACAATGTAATTTCGGTTCAGAGACCCCAAATTTTGGCTGCAGCTAGGGGGCATCTAGGAACCCTTAACTACCAAGTGTGAAGTTCGGGGGACCTATGGCTACAAATGGGCACAGTGAGGCATGCAAATGGGCACAGTGAGGCTGCAAATGGGCATTGTTGACCCTCTTTTCCACTTACAGTAGCTGTGCATTTATCACCCTCGTCTTATACTCGGGTCAATAAGTTTTTCCCATTTTTTGTGGTAAGTTAGGGCCTCGACTTATACTCGGAACGACTTATACTCGAGTATATACGGTAGATCACAGTGCTTGATACTCCATCAGAATCACAATTAGGTTAAAAAAAAAGTTCCTCCACTTACTCAATGTGGCCTCCCTCTAGTGAGTGGGCTGCCGTGCCCACACCAACGTGGCACGAAGAGTCACAGTTGGCCTTACAAAGCAATTTCCACATGTAACTCTCTCTCAGGTATTTTTCCTGAGTCGCAGGTCAGAGCACCACTTGCACCAGCCCTTCCTTCTTTATTCCATCTGCTGCTGGTCAGTTGGACACAAAACCCGGCTCAGATTCCACACTGCCAAGGTGACCTTGAAAACATAGATGGGATTTCACCTTAGTTTCCCACATGTGAGGTGAAACACCATCCCTAAACCACCTCGCCTTTCATTATGTTACTATATATACAGTATCTCACAAAAGTGAGTACACCCCTCACATTTTTGTAAATATTTCATTATATCTTTTCATGTGACAACACTGAAGAAATGACACTTTGCTACAATGTAAAGTAGTGAGTGTACAACTTGTATAACAGTGTAAATTTGCTGTCCCCTCAAAATAATTCAACACACAGTTATTAATGTCTAAAATGTTGGCAACAAAAGTAAGTACACCCCTGAAAGAAAATGTCCAAATTGAGCCCAATTAGCCATTTTCCCTCCCCGGTGTCATGCGACTTGTTAGTGTTTCAAGGTCTCAGGTGTGAATGGGGAGCAGGTGTGTTAAATTTGGTGTTATCGCTCTCACTCTCTAATACTGGTCACTGGAAGTTCAACATGGCACCTCATGGCAAAGAACTCTCTGAGGATCTGAAAAAAAGAAATGTTGCTCTACATAAAGATTGCATAGGCTATAAGAAGATTGCCAAGACCCTGAAACTGAGCTGCTGCATGGTGGCCAAGACCATATAGCAGTTTAGCAGGACAGGTTCCACTCAGAACAGGCCTCGCCATAGTCGACCAAAGAAGTTGAGTGCACGTGCTCAGCATCATATCCAGAGGTTGGGAAATAGACGTATGAGTGCTGCCAGCATTGCTGCAGAGGTTGAAGAGGTGGGGGGTAAGCCTGTCAGTGCTCAGACCATACGCCGCACAATGCATCAAAATATCCAAAATGTCTGTCATCCCAGAAGAAAGCCCCTTTTAAAGATGATGCACAAGAAAGCCCGCAAACAGTTTGCTGAAGACAAGCAGACTAAGGACATGGATTACAGGAACCATGTCCTGTGGTCTGATGAGACCAAGATAAACTTATTTGGTTCAGATGGTGTCAAGCTGTGTGGCAGCAACCAGGTGAGGAGTACAAAGACATGTGTGTCTTTCCTAGAGTCAAGCATGGTGATCTGTGATGTCTTCATGAAGGAGGGGAAGAGGACTCCAGTGGTAGCCTGTGAAGCTCTGGTGAACTCCATGCCCAAGAGGGTTAAGGCAGTGCTGGAAAATAATGTTGGCCACACAAAATATTTACACTTTGGGCCTAATTTGGACATTTTCACTTAGGGGTGTACTCACTTTTGTTGCCAGCGGTTTAGACATTAATGGCTGTGTGTTGATTTATCTTGAGAGGACAGCAAATTCACACTGTTATACAAGCTGTACACTCACTAATTTACATTGTAGCAAAGTGTCATTTCTTCAGTGTTGTCACATGAAAAGATATAATAAAATATTAACAAAAAAGGGTGTACTCACTTTTGTGAGATACTGTGTGTGTGTATATATATATACTGTATATATTCATGTTTTGTTTTTTTTTCTTAATTGTACAGTGTGTTTTTAAAATAAATATCATTAACCTTATAGTGATTCTGGTGAAGTAGCAAGCTCTGTGCTCTGCTCTTCCTCACCTCCTTATCTGTCCTGTACTAATGATGGATGGTCTTATTGACCAATCATGAGACTGGCTAGGTAATAATGAGAAAATCCATGCTTGATAATGGTTCATTTAATTTTATAGGCAACAAACGGCTGCACATTTCATTCATGATAATTGATTATATCATTATATTATCAATATGATGATGACTTGTTGTTTTGTTTCCACAGAGTTCTAAAGGTGTTCCTTTCTCGTACTGCCCAGCGCATCCCTTACATGACCAGCTGTAGGGTCATGCGAATGTTATCTGTCATTCTGTTATTAGTGGTGTGGTTTCTGGTTGCCTGGACATCTGCTTTGTTCCAGAACATGGACCGAGATATCCCGATTATTGTTCAGGGGAAAACTTCTGACCACCTTCTGTTTAACATGTGTCTGATAGATCGATGGGACTACATGATGGCAGTTGGTAAGTTGCTTAGTATATTCTGTTCCCTAATGGAAAACATAAGCCAGGGTTACCATTATAGTTACATTGATTATATTGTGCTAGAGTGATGTCCCCTATAGCAGGACCTTCATGGTGGGATCAGCGGTAATATTTTATTGAAAGCTGCAAATCTAATAGAATACTAAAAACAACTTTTGCAAATATATTACTATGTTAAGACTGAACTCTAGGCAGACACTCATTACATTTGTAATCATTATTACGTAAGTGGATATATTTTATATGCAAATAACTAAATTTGACCTGGTATCAGCCTCTTGCAGTCCCTGTAGGTACAGCCAGGCTTGCTTGTGAGATGAAGAAATTGTGCATGTAGCTAAGGGCTGATGCGCTGAAAAGAAGCATGCTGATAGGAAGCAAAAGCAGAGTGTTGGAGGAATGAGCTCATTACTGTGCTGCTTTTCATTTCACTGTCCAGTCACAGGCTGGGGTGGGTCCGGGATGACCTGGGCTCGGAGGGAATGGGTTGAATGACGCAGGCCATCGGACTGAGGACATCTAGCAGACGAAAAAAGTACTGTGAGGAAACCTCTGAATTGAAGCAAAAAATATTGCAGTATAAGATAGTTCAGTTTTTATGTCTTTTAAAAGACTATTTATATTATCTTGAGAGTTTAGTGAATAGGTTTAGAGATTCTTAATCAGTTTGACAGTCTCTGAATTTCTAAATAATTCAGCAGCATGCAGTAGATGAAGCCAAACTCTTTTCTCCAAAAACAGGGGTTGTGATATCTGATTTTTCCTGTACTGCCATCTCCTGGTGATGTCAAGTATTATGGAAGTTGCATTTCTGGGCTTACCAATGAACCTAAATGGTAGGATGTTAGTTTGCTAAACAGTGTAAATAACATTATGTTTAGGATCCCATTATTTATGATGGAGCTGCCAAATGTTTAGTTCTTTGGTGCCGGTGTGTACAGCAGCAGTGTGTACACGTGGAAGCAAGTAAAAGTTAATTTTGCTAGTTTTGCTTAGAGCTGTTAGTACATTGTGAAGTTTACACATTAGTATTCCATTACAAGCAATGCTACAAAGTAATTTAAAATGTACTTATCTTAAAATGCATGTATATGTTAATACCATGCAAATGAGCAGCTACAGCAGTTACAATTTCCCCCAATCTTTTATATTCAAAGTAGGACACTTGATTAATTTCCATTATCTCAGCAAACACATTAAAGTTTGAGACACGCTTAATACCACTTTTAAGCTTTGTTCTTTGATAATGTGCTCTGATCATAATGAACAAACACTGCAGTGGGATGGGATTATGGAAGACCAATGTCCTGGAAAAAAACATAATTAGGAAAAATATATATTCCAAGTTTTTTTTTTTTCCCCTAAACTAAATTTTATATACTTTGTGCTCTAAGAAATGTCAGTACACCTAATATTAGTATCTATTTTTGGGGGGTAATATTTTATGTCTTGGGGACTCCAGCAGCGAGATTGCTGATCCTGAATTTGCAAGCCTGTCAACCTGCAATAGCTGTTACAGAAGGATATCTTCTGTATATCTTATGTTACAGAAAGTGAGACACAAGAAATAAGATGCCGCGACAGAAGGGGCAAAGCTAGCAAGTTCATTGTGTTAGTAAAAAATCTTTGGCTAATTCAGTCGGTCGGTATCCAGCTACAATTAAAGGTGAAAGTGAAACAAAAACAGATCTAATTGTTCAGAGCATTTAGCCATGTATAGCAAGTGACTACTCTTCTCTTAGGTTAAGTGACACACAACTCCTCATATTCTTGACCGTAGGATTTATAGCACCACCTTCAGGAGTAGAACACATAGCATTAAAGAAACACAGAACCGCATATAGGCAGTCCTAGTTGATAGTAAACCCCCTCTCTGCTATTGGCAGCTCAGTGCCGGACACCAGGACTTCCTACACTTTGTGGTCAAGGACACACATTATCAGTTTGTGGTGCTCCCTTTTGGTCTGGCCTTTCTGGTTCTTTACTATGGTGTGGGCTCCAGTTCTGGCATTGCTGAGACAGTGGAGGATTGCGGGCTGTCAGGACGACCTCCTCCTGTGAGTGGAGCCTCATTCTGCGCTGATGGACAACATGGTGATCACCAGGCGCACTCTGGAGGAGTTTGGCTGAGTGTTGAACCTTAAGAAGTCTATTCTGACCCCCATCAGAATTCTGGAATATTTGGGGCTGATCCTTGACTTGGCATGGGCTGAGGTGTTCCTCCTGTCGGACAAGCTTTGGAAACTCCGAACTGCAGTCTGATTGCTGCTTTGTCTCACATATGGTCTTCTCTGTGGTTTTGTGGTTTTGTATGTAGGTGCTAGACCTCATGGTGTCAACCATTGAAGCAGTTCCATATGAGGGTCCTGCAGAAGGAAACCTTATCCAAGTGGCACAAGTCTCCCTTGTCCTTGGACCAGGTCCATGTGGTACATGTGACTAGGGCCTCCCTGCTCTGTTGGCTTCGGTCTCCGACGCTTCAGGTCTGGTTCGTTTCTCCTCTCCATTGGACTGTGGTCTTAGTATGCCTTCCTGCTCCAAATTTAAAACTTCCATGTCAGGACTCAATACAACCCTAATAGTTTGGCATCAAAACTACATACTGAGATCTTGGAAAGAATGGTTTACATAACAAGCTTAACTATAAGCCACCATGCTAAGGGCAATGAAGGACAGATCAACATAATCATCAACTTGCTACTACAGATCAGCAATAACAACAGAACAGGGGAGTTAACCAGAAGAATAAAGGATGGTAGCAGAACAGTCCAAAGCAATAAGGCCACTTGAGTAAATAATCTTGCAGACAGAGATCTTACTTAGCTGGAGAATGAAGTCTTAGCCAAATGACTGAACTTTGCTTTGTCACCCCAATGTGTCCCAGTGATGGATATCATCACATTTACCAAATCTTTCATCCATAACCTGTGCTGTGGGATCACCATATCTCACATTGTAGCTTACCTTGGATGAGAGAGGTGGAGAAGAGAGCCTTGATCTTTTCCAGATGAATAAAACAGTCATTTGTTCAAGTATGTGGATGATATGTAGGTGTAGGTCAAGTTTGGCTCCACATTGACAAACAGACCTATTTGATCACTCTCATTAACATCCTCTCCTTTGGCAGGAATGACTTCAAGAAATCGCTTTCGATAGCTCTGGTTCAGGCCTGCACAACTATCAGGAGGAAAATTTGGCTATTCCTCTTTACAAAACTGCTTCAGCTCAGACATGTGTGAATTGGTTTCTTGAGGTAATTTCACAGAAGCTCTATGGGGTCAAGGTCTGGGCTCTGACTAGCTATTCCAAAGGCACATTTCCTTTTTCTGAAGCAAGTCTGTGGCGGGTTTACTTTGATGCTTAGAGTCATTGTCCTGCTGCATCTCCCAACTTCTAGTAAGCTTCAGCTGGTGGACAGCCACCCTGGCATTATCCTTTAGGGTATTTTGGTGAACTTGGAATTCATGTTCTCCTCAAAGATGGCAAGTGGTCCAGGCCCTGAGTATAAAGACAAAGGACACAGACACCTCAGGAGTGTTTTGTAAGTTTGTGGTTACTAAGACAGGGCTTTCGTTAAGACATCTCAAGGTCTCAGCAAAAACATGGGACCATCAAACAGAGGGGAGAAGCAGAACACATGGAGAAGTATAATCATCCCATGTGTAGCTAGAGTGTGGGAAAAATCAGAATGATTTTTAACAAACATTGCACCCATGTGTTCAAACCCAGAAATACATGTATACAGATGTTTGTACATCTAAAAAGACCCAACACCTAAACACAAGCAAAGTAACATGGTATATGCAGTGTAGTGAGTAATGCTTTGACCTGTATATTGGGGAGACAAAACAATCTCTCAACAAATGAGTGGCCCAACATGGGAGGGTAGGTTTTATAGGTCAAGACTCAGCAGTCTTCTTACATTTTATGGAAAAGGCGCATTCTTTCGAGGGCAATGAGGTACACAATTTGGACAGAGAGGACAACTGGTTTACAACAAGCATTAAGAAGGCCATCTAAGTCAGACTGGAACAACCATCCCTGAACAAAGGTGGGGAACTTCAACACAATCTGTCTACCACACACTGTTTAATGCCACTTTAATGTCTCTAACCCATGATTTGACAACAATTTACACATTTAGACATGTAAATTGGAGAATTGAAAATTCTCTTTCTTGAAATCACCATCTACATATTCCATGGTGATTGGTTTATGATGTCTGTGCTACCTGTGTGGAAATAAATGCTTCCTGACACTCATTGGAACAGAAGAAGTGGCATTGGGAAGCTATGAAATGTCTTCAACAGAACAAGAACAAGTTGAATGTGACTAACTATTACTAGCTATATCATGACCTGATAAATGGGAACCTTCACAGACAACTATGTTGTAGCCTTTTCCAGACAACAGCCTTTGTTGGATCCTTGATGAAGTTGCATTGAATAATTGTAGTACAGAGGAGAGTAGTCACTGTTTGCATGGGAGGGGGGGATCTTAAGCATTTTAAAACCTTGGGTAAATAAAACAGTTCACATGCATGTATTTCAATTATATATTTAGATATTTACTGGGCTTCAACTTTAATTAACAGGTTTTGACACTGGATGATAATTACAGGCAAATACGTTGTTAAGAAAACTTGTCAGATTAACTCTATACTCTTTAAACCAGCATTTTTTTTTTTTTGCAGTTTTATAGTGTGGATAGATTAGGCTCAGGCAGTATTTTTATTGTTGCCTGTATCCCCCCAGCTTTATTATCTCTATATGTCCTCGGGCCCAATGTCACAGAGACTGAAAGTGAGGGGAAATCTGAAAATTTGAGTTATCATTGGGTAAGAAATAGAGGGCAAGTCTTCCAATGATTGGGACATTTGATCTGGTGACAACTGTCTAAGAGAGGATTTACCTCTCGCTTTTTGTAGTCTTTCGAGACAAAATGGAAAGAAATCTCCACAATGGGACAGCAAAAAATTTGGCTGGGGTTAAAGCCGTTTCCTTCTCTATCTAAAACTAAAATATGTTTTTGGCTTTTGAAACACTTTAATTGCAGAATCCATTTAAGAAAATGTATGCCTCTGCTACAGTTTATCCCCTTCCCGCCGACCGTACGCAGATATGCGTACTCGGCTTTCCGGGGTTATACCGGGATGATGCCCGCAGCTGCAGGCATCATCCCGGTACCATTGTTTACAGCGGGCGATCGGCTACCCGAGTATAACAACCGATGCGGCTAAAAGCTGCTCGGTTGTTATACCGGAGGAGCGGGAGGGGACATCCCCCCCTCCCGCCGCTGTTACCGGGCCTCCCGCGCGATCGGGAAGCCCGGTGTCCAATCAGGTACCTTCGGCGGCTGGGGGCGGGCTGGAACGAAGCTGTGAGCGGCTTCGTTCCAGCCTTCTCGTTGTAAACGCGGAAGCGACGTCATGACGTCACTTCCCGTTTACTCGGCTGCCAATGGCGCCGAATTTAAAAAAGTACACAGTATTCAGAATCGCCGTTTTCGGCGATCTGAATACTTTGAAGTGTAAAGGAGGGATGGGGGGTCTTTTAGACCCCCCATCCCTCCATAAAGAGTACCTGTCACCACCTATTACTGTCACAAGGGATGTTTACATTCCTTGTGACAGCAATAAAAGTAAAAAAAAAAAAAAATTTTAAAACACAATTTATAAAGTAAAAAAATAAATAAAATAAATAAAAAAAAAAATTTTTTTTTTTAAAGTGCCCCTGTCTCCGCGAGCTCGCGCAGCGAAGAAAACGCATACGGAAGTCGCGCCCACATATGTAAACGGTGTTCAAACCACACATGTGAGGTATTGCCACGATCGTCAGAGCGAGAGCAATAATTCTAGCCCTAGACCTCCTCTGTAACTCAAACCTGGTAACCGTAAAAAATGTTTAAAGCGTCGCCTATGGAAATTCATAGGTACCGTAGTTTGTCGCCATTCCACGAGTGCGTGCAATTATAAAGGGTGACATGTTTGGTATCTATTTACTCGGCGTAACATCATCTTTCACATTATACAAAAAAATTGGGGTAACATTACTGTTTGGATTTTTTAAAATTCATGAAAGTGTCCCTTTTCCAAAAATTTGCGTTTAAAACACCGCTGCACAAATACCGTGTGATAAAAAATATTGCAACAATCGCCATTTTATTCTCTAGATTCTCTGCTAAAAAAATATATATAATGTTTGGGAACTCTAAGTAATTTTCTAGCAAAAAATACGGATTTTAACTTGTAAACACCAAATTTCAAAAATAGGCTTAGTCATGAAAGGGTTAAAGTAGACCATAGTTTTACTGGACAAAGCTTCTGCTGGTCTATTTGGAATAATCTGCTATTTCTTTACTTTCTTATCCTCCAGGTGAATTTTTATTTCTCCTTTGGGGTGTGTACCTCTGTTATGCGGTACGAACTGTCCCATCTGCATTCCATGAGCCACGCTACATGGCTGTTGCTGTGCACAATGAACTGATTATGTCAGCTATCTTCCATGCTATTAGGTAAGTGACTGAAAATAACATTATCTAGAAATGTGGTTTTGTTACATTGTGTGGAGAAATAGGAATATATCATGTAAGGGCTTGTGATTTTTAAGTTTGCCATACACTTTACAGTCTGACTGTACAATGCTATTTAGATCTACCAACAACTCTGTGGTGCCAGGGTCTGCTTGATTGGAGACAAATTGATTAGATAGATTAGGTAGATTAGAAATCATATTACATTTGGTAAATCTAAAGTTGAATGTACCAAAATTGTTATAGAATTCAGATTGTTATTACATTTGGTAGCATAAGTAGAGATATGTTGGAGGCAATGAAAGGGGTTTCTCTAAAACAGTAAAGAAGCCCAACCAGAGGAGATGCTGAGAAGAAACTTTGGGTTCTAGTGATCATCAATGGCTTTGGCTAATAGAAAATCATATACAAAAACAAACGTTTTTTATTTCAAAAGGACACATGTTGCTGAAATGGGTACATTTCTTATAAATGTATCAAAAAGTTGGAGTAAAACGGCAATAGTCAGTAATTTTTGGGCATTATTAAAGTCTACCCTCCTGGAGGCAACTAAATTATATGTTAGGCAAATTAACCACTTCAGCCCTGAAAGGTTTACCCCCCTTCCTGACCAGAGCATTTTTTACAATTTGGCACTGCGCTACTTCAACTGAAAATTGCGCATTCATGCAACACTGTACCCAAACAAAACTGATGTCCTTTTTTCCCACAAATAGAGCTTTCTTTTGGTGGTATTTGATCACCTCTGCGGTTTTTATTTTTTGCGCTATAAACAAAAAAAGACAGACAATTTTGAAAAAAACACAATGGGGGTTATTTACGAAAGGCAAATCCACTTTGCACTGAAAGTGCAGTCGCTCTAAATCTAAGGGGTAGATCTGAAATGAGTGGAAGCTCTGCTGATTTTATCATCCAATCATGTGCAAGCTAAAATGTTGTTTTTTATTTTCCTCGCATGTCCCCCTCGGATCTACAGCGACTTTACTTCCACATGCACGTTTAGTGCACTTTCAAGTGCACTTACAGTGCAAAGTGGATTTTCCTTTAGTAAATAACCCCCGATATGTTTTACTTTCTGCTATAAACCAGAGTATATTAATTGGTTTGCGCAAAAGTTATCGCGTCTACAAACTATGGGTTATTTTTATGGCATTTTTATTTTTACTAGTAATGGCAGCGATCAGTGAACTTTAGAGGGACTGCGACATTGTGGCGGACAAATCTGACACGAAGTGACACATTTTTGGGGACCAGTGAGACCAATACAGTGATCAGTGCTAAAAAAAATGCACTGTCACTGTACTAATGACACTGGCAGGGAAGGGGTTAACATCAGGGGCGATCAAAGGATTAAATGTGCTCCTAGGGAGTATTTGCTAACTGTGTGGGGGATGCTTTGACTGAGGGAAGAGAGATCTGTGTTCCTGTTTAGCAGAAACACAAGATCTTAATCTTCCCCTCTGACAGAATGGCAATCTGCCTTGTTTACATAGGCAAACCGCCGTTCTGCCTCTCTCGGGAAAGATCGCCATTTGCCGGCGAACATCGGGTCTATTGGACCCGCTGATTGGCTCCCACTGTGTCCAATCAGTCCCGGCAGCACGTGTGCGCCCCAGACCTGGAAGAGGCCGCAACGTACACAGTAAATATGTGTACCACAGTAAATATGCCCTACCACAGTAAATATGCGGTGGGCGGTCCAGAACTGGTAATAAGAGTAAATGGAAACCATTGTGGTTCACTACACAGGTAAGAAGTATAGTGTAGAGCAGTGGTCTCCAAACTGCTGCCCGTGGGCCAGATGTGGCCCTTTGCCTGCATTTAGCCAGCCCTTGGGGTACTGTTCATGTCATTGATACAAGGCATTATTCCTTCTACTGACACAATTAGGCACTATTCTGCCCACTGACACCATTAGTGGGTCACTTTTCCTTCTACTGACATCAACAATTGTGCATACTTCCTTCCACTACACTTTTCCTCCCACTGATACCAATGTTGAGGCACTATTCCATTCACCTTCACCAACGAATGGCCACTATTCCTTCCACTTACACCAAAGATAGGGCACTTTTCCTCCTACTGGCACCAGCGATGAGACACTATTCCATGAACTGACACCAGCAATGGGGCACTATTCCTTCCACTGGCATCAACGATAGGGCACTATTCCTCCCACTGACATCAAAGATGATGCACAATTCCTTCCACTGACACCAATGATGGGGCACTATTCCTTCTCAATAATACCAATGATGGGCACTGTTCCTTCTTCTATTGACCACAGACACCATGGGATTGATTTACTAAAGGCAAATAGACTGTGCACTTTGCACAGGATAATACTGTCAAAAGAGTAGTTAATGTTTGGACCAGACTTACAACAGAGTTAGTGAGTAGATCAGATCAGTAGTAAGTGAATACCAACATGCATGGGAAAAACATAGATCTATACTCAAACAAAAATTCTATGCATAAAGGTAAAAAATCTTCTGTGTGCTGCAGCCCCCCTAATGCTTACCTGAGCCCCCTCTCAATCCAGCGATGTGCACGAGAGCCTTGCCTCTCCGGGGACTCACACTCCTGATTGGCTTTTGGCAGCAGCGGGAGCCATTGGCTTCTACTGCCTTCAATTACAGCCAGTGAGACAATCAGGAGATGGAGTGGCTGGGCTGAGCCGCGGCTCTGTGTGTGAATGGTTAGGAGGTCAGGAGCGTGCCCTCAGAGCACTGCTTGCTGTGGGGGCACCTGGCAGGAGGGAGGAGCCAGGTGCGCCAGCGTGGGACCCGAGAAGAGGAGAATCCAGGCTGCTCTGTGCAAAACCCCTGCACAGAGCAGGTAAGTATGACATGGTTGTTATTTAAAAAAAAAAAGACTTTAATATCACTTTAAGCTGCAAAGGCGGCTGGAGGGGATGGTGCACATGTTGCCCCCATGGCAAAAATGTAAACCCCCCGTGCTGTGTTCAAGTGAGTGGGGCCACACCAAAACTGCTCTGCAACCGTGTGCAAAGCAACTGGCACGGTGGTACAGGCTTTTAAGGGTTAAAACAGGCCCTGAACAGGCAACATGTCAGCTCCCAGCCACCTGTCACCTGCCCACTGAAAAGTTATCCCTTGCAGGCAGCTTTTCAAAGGAGCGGCAAGGGCTGCCACAATTGTAAGCGATCTTCTGTAGTTCATACGCAGCTGACATTCCCTTAAACATTCCCTTTAACAGTCCATAAGATGAAAAATGAATAAGCTAAATCTTTATACTAACCTTGTATCTCTTTATAAGTATTTATTGAGCTATCTTTTTCCCAAACAGAACAAAAAACAGTTTAATAAACTTTCACTGCAATGTAGACCTCCAATCCCTCCCCCATCCCTTTTATGAATATAGTTTAGCAATGCTGATATGATTATGGTAGGTTTTTATATTGCTAAGAAACAATCAGAAATCTCATTTAATTCTATTTTTAACTAATGAAACAGCGTTCTGAAAGACGTCCGTATGCTTGTGTAATCACTGCTGCTGAAATCAGGACTAAAAAAAAACAACTGTAATTTGAAATAGATTTGCTAATTATTTTCTTCGTTGCAGGTTTGTACTTGCAGCAAAACTTCAGCCAGACTGGATGTTAATGCTATTTTTTGTCCACACTCATCTGACGGTGACTGTAACAGTGGGGTTATTGTTAATACCTAAGGTAATGAAATTTAAGCCATGTACAGTACATGTAGTATAATCTACCTTCTCATTACTTCAGTTGTCACTGAGGCTGTACTGCACCTGTCCACCCCACACCCTTTATTCTGTAACTTGGTAATCCTGGAGCATGTCTGCTGGTGATAATGGAATACACATTGCAGACTCCTTCCTGAATCCTGCCTCTCACATACAAAAGTACCAAATGAAAACGTCAGTATTAAAGTGGCTGTAAAGGAAAAAGTTTTTTTTTTACCTTAAAGTGTTACTAAACCTAAAAATATTTTTTACCTTAATGCATTGTTTGCTTTAAGGTAAAAAAAAACTATTTAAATCTCCCTGTGCTCCGCTTTCCCTGTGTGAAGAGTAAGAGAAGGGAGAAGAGATCAGCGCTGTGCACAGCTGTATCTATTCTCCCCTTACTTCCTCTTCACACAGCATTCGAGAAGCAGCAGGAGCCATTGGCTCTTGTTGCTGTCAATCAAATGCAGTGAAGAGGAAGTGGGGTGGACCTAAGTGCGGCTCCATATACACAGGTCGGGAGCATGCAGACCACATTTACCCCCAAAGCAAGCGGCTGGCTATGGTGGACATAAAAAGGAGGAGGAGCCAAGATCGCCGCTGGGGACCCCAGAAGAGAAGGATCGGGGCCACTCTGTGCAATACCACTGCGCAGATCAGGTAAGTATAACATGTTTGTTATTTTAATTAAAAAAACATTCTGACTTTAGTAACACTTTATATGCATTCTCTCCATTAAAGAGGAGTTCCACCCAGGGGGGCCGTCAAAAAAAAAAAAAAAAAATTAAAAGTCAGCAGCTACAAATACTGCAGCTGCTGACTTTTAATTGGACACTTACCTGTCCCTGGGTCCAGCGATGCGGGGGATCGAAGCCCCGCTCGTCCCCCCCCTCCGCTCGTCGGCGCCGGCATTTCAACTGTGGGCGCCGGGCTAATGGGTCCCAGATGATTGACAGGAGGGAGGGAGCAGAGCGGAGCCCTTCCTGTGCTGAGGGGGAAGTGATGTCACCAGCCCAGGCAAAGGAAGAGGCAGACTACGAGGGACCCCCTAGCAACAGGCATTTAGAGGTAAGTGAAAAAAAAAAATATCCAAATGTTTTTTTGTTTCTTTTTAGAATTTTTGAGGTATTTTTGTTTTATTGGGTGGAACCCCACTTTAAGGTAAAAAACATTCCAATAACAGAAACCCTTACTTACCTGAGTCCTGTATCGATCCATTACTGTGCCTAGCTTCTGTTCTTCTCTCCCTGCTCTCACAGACTAGACTGAGAGCAGTGGTAGCCATTGGCTCCTACTACTGTCAGTTGAATCATCTGAGAAGGAAGCAGGGGGTGGTGCCACGCCACGCTGTGCGTGTTTATGGATGCACACAGCCTGGCTCAGCAGACACTGAAGAGGAGGCGCAGACAGTGCCAGCAGGGGACCCCAGAAGAGTAGGTTAAGGGCTGCTCTGTGCAAAAGTATTGCACAGAACAGGTAAGTATAACATGTTTGTTATATTTAAAAAAAAAAAATAACCTTTACAACCACTTTAAAGTGGTATTAAAGCTTTGTTTCTTTATTTTTTTTAAATAACAAATGTGATACTTACCTGCTCTGTGCAGTGGTTTCAGGTTCCCTGTCGGCGCTCCTGGCTCCTCCCCCCTTGAGCAGTGCCCCCAGAGAAAGCTGCTTGCCGTGGGGCACCGCTGGGTGCTCACTCCCGAGCCACTGCTCTATGCATCCATAAGACACATAGAGCCGTGGCTTAGCCCCCTCTCCACTGCTCTCTCCTCATTGGCTCACTGGCTGTGATTGACAGTAATGGAAGCCACTGGGCTCCCCCTGCTGCTCCAGCCAATGAGGAGGGAGAGTCCCGGGACAGCCAAGTCTATCGTGAACATTGCTGGATCGGAGGGAGCTTAGGTAAGGATTGGGGGGGGGGCTGGGGGGAGCGCTGCAGAATGCACAAAGGTAAAAAACCTTCAGCCTTTAGAACCACTTTAAGAAGTCAGCCACAAAAGAGATGAAAACTGCCTTGTTTATTTTAATGTGATTTTCTATACAGAGAGAGAGTAAGTTGCACTACATTGACTATAGGAAGTACAATTCTACTCCCCTATCATTGACCTTAATTGAGTAACATGTGCTTGTGAATGCATCTTTTTACATATTCACAGCAAGCAGTAAGGTAAAAACAAACCCCAAGTGACCTCTGTAGCTGCAGACATTGTGGAGCAATTAATCTTCAAAGTTCACAATAGAAGCACTAACGTACTCTCAGAAGGCCAACTCACTGTGCTCCAACTCCCAGCAGAGACTCAGTATCTAACTGTACCTTGCTTCTCCCTCCTAGCAGTGATTATGCATCTCAGCTCACCCTGCATCTCCCTACCAGCCCTCCATCATTCAAATTGCTATTCTAAACACATAGCAAAAACAGAAAAAAATTGCAGAAAGGGGAAGCAAGGTTAGCTTTGTTCCTGAGTCCCTGCTTCGGGGGGGGGGGGGGGGGGGTGTATCACTGACTTGCAAGTTGATTGTATAGTTGCTGTAGTTGCTGAATTGTACAATAGCATAAACAACCAACCTGTAAATATATTAGCAGCTCACCTACTCCATTCACCCTGGATATAGACAGGGAAGCAATTGTATTACACAAGAAAAAGAGAAGTGGGACTTTAAATGAAGCACACAGCAGCACAAAAGCAGGTCAAGTGACCAAAATACATTTATTTGGTATAATCCATGGTATGTAAAAAACATTTTGGGCATCCAACCTCTAAAATGCTGTGGGCATCAAGCCTCTATATAATAAACCATGGATGAATTATACATAAATTATACAATAAATCATGATCCGTTGTCACACACAGAGAGCAAAGATAACAATTAATATACATGTGTACATTTGTTACTATGATTGGACCCAAAAAGAGCCATAAAAAATAAAGACAGAAAATTCAAATAATAAGAGACTTAATGCCATAACAGATACTTATGGAGGTAGGTGGAATCATTGAATTCTTGATATTCCATGATAAGGGAAGATTGGTAATATTCAAAGCTCTACGCATTTCGCGGTATAACAACCGCTCATCAGGAGCATACGTCATGGAATGATTCTAAAAAATATGTTTTTATTTAAAAAAAATATATATATATATTCAATAAATGTGCAGGAGATGAAAAAGGTTTTTTATAAAGGAATAGTTTAATTGTATAGAATTAATTAAAGGTTGTGCGTCCAAACTCACGTCTGCATCAGCGATCCAGTAAAACTGCATCCAGAATCGCAGAGAACTGCAAAGCAACGCCGCCGGACACCAGGGTGATCTGCGAAAATGAGAACAACCGCCATAGGCAAAACCGATTCTGGATGCAGTTTTACTGGATCGCTGATGCAGACGTGAGTTTGGATGCACAACCTTTAATTAATTCTATACAATTAAACTATTCTTATATAAAAAAACTTTTTCATCTCCTGCTCAATTATTGAATATAATTTTTTTTTTTAAATAAAAAAATATTTTTTAGAATCATTCCATGACGTATGCTCCTGATGAGTGGTTGTTTTACCGCGAAACACGTAGAGCTTTGAATATTACCAATCTTCCCTTATCATAGAATATCAAGAATTCAATGATTCCACCTACCTCCATAAGTATCTGTTATGGCATTAAGTCTCTTATTATTTGAATTTTCTGTCTTTATTTTTTATGGCTCTTTTTGGGTCCAATCATAGTAACAAATGTACACATGTATATTAATTGTTATCTTTGCTCTCTGTGTGAGACAACGGATCATGATTTATTGTATAATTTATGTATAATTAATCCATGGTTTATTATATTGATGCCCACAGCATTTTAGAGGTTGGATGCCCAAAATGTTTTTTACATACCATGGATTATACCAAATAAATGTATTTTGGTCACTTGACCTGCTTTTGTGCTGCTGTGTGCTTCATTTAAAGTCCCACTTCTCTTTTTCTTTTTTAAACCAATGACCGGGATGGAGGCCAGAATCCCTTTGGTGCCAGCCTCATTTAAAGTCCCAAATTTACTTTTCCTTTTTTGAATTGTATTACACAGTCACTATGTAAGGTAGGGGCTTCTGTGGATCAGGTGCATTACTTGTAAAATAAAGACATAATTACAGGAATTCTTTCTAGTAAGTAACTAGTTTTTTTCTAGCAACTAATCCTGTAAGACAGAACAAGCTGTATAATTGTACAATTATAATTGTAAAATATTATTATTATTACCATTATTTTTTTATATTACTTATATATTTTTATATTAATATTATTATGTTAGTTTTCACGCTCCCATAACAATCCAAGAGACGACATAGCAGCAGAAGCATATGAAGATGAGTTAGACATGGGGAGATCTGGATCCTATTTGAACAGCAGTATCACCTCAGCTTGGAGTGAGCATAGCCTGGACCCTGAGGATATACGGGTGAGTTCATTTCATGTCACATCAACGTCCTTCTGAGTTCTTATAGTCAGATACAGGGACAATGACAAAGATTCTCCAAAAAACATTCCTATAATTTATAAAAAAATATTTTCTTTATGGTGATTAAAGGTAGGCTGTCAAATTCTTCTTTTTCATTTTTATATAAATATGTTGTTAACATGATGTTTTAAAAAAAAAAAAAATTCCTATTTTTTATAACAGTATATTGTAGCCCCATTATGACATAATAATAATAATAATAATAGTTAGGTAAGTGGTGTAGTCACTTGATCTCTGTGCAATGTAGTTACTAGACATGTGTGGTTCGTTTTGTTCCAAATTAATATTCGGACAAATTTTTCGTTATTGGGCGATATATCCGAATACCCGAATTACAATATAAACAAATTTTACCGAATGCTCCAAATAACGTAACGAAATTCGTCCAAATTTCGGAAATTCGGACTGAAATGCGAATCGAATTTCACATTGAACTCCAATCGAATTCTCACTACACATATTGTTGAAATCAAAGTCTGTGTGTGTTATTAGAGTACCATTTCAAAATAATGCTGTTTTTGTTAAGCCAAAGGTAATTTAAAGAGTCATTGTAATCATTTGATGAAGAATTTTCGTTTGTTCACTTTGCTGCATTTGAATCGAATACCATACTGTATAACATTTTCGTTTTGACCAATTTGAAAATTTATTGATTTGATTGATTTTAATCGAAAAAAAAGGGTAAATTCGAAGAAAATTTGAAAATTCCGAATACGAATTTCGAATACGAATTCCGAAAACGGATTGAACGAATCAACCGAATTTAATGAAATGAAATAACTAGATTAACAAATCAAAACTAAACGAAACAAAACTAATTTTTTCCTCATGCACATGTCTAGTAGTTCCTCAATTTTTTTTTACTTTAGGCTTCTAATATTGTACCATTGTAACAGATCTAATGGGATATGGTTATCTAAACAGCAAAGTAATTTCTAGTGGTCTATGGCAGCCCTAAATAGAGATTGTGTTTCAGGGAATCAAGAGGTTGAACTTGAAGTTAGAAATTGCAAACAGACATTGGGGTTGATTTACTAAAGCTGGAGAGTGCAAAATCTGGTGCACCTGTGCATAGAAACCAATCAGCTTCTAGTTTTTTTTTTCAAGATGTAATTGAACAAGCTGAGGTTAGAAGCTGATTGGATACCATGCACAGCTGCACCAGATTTTGCACTCTCCAGTTTTAGTAAATCAACTGCATCGTATTCTGTCATGTATTTATTGTACATCATGGTATTCAATATTCCCCCCAGTGCAGGTCTATTTTACAGGTGGGACCTAAGTATGATAATGGAATGCATTCTTCATCTATTATATATTTCATATTTGCCTGCTATGACTGTATCAGAAATGTTTTTGGCCAGGGTGGTGCTGTGGAAAAAGCATATCTTGATTGCAGCAAAACATTTGATATGATTCCACATAATTCTTGCATAAAAAAAATTGTACAAGCTAGGACTAAAACCTCGGATGGTGCGTAGTAGATGCGCAGTTTGCTAAAGTATAGCAGAGTTTGGCTCTAAATGGAGTTCATTCAGAACAGAGACTAGTCGTTAGTGGTGTACTGCAAGGCTCAGTACTAGGTCATGTTCTATTATGTCTGTTTGTAAATGATATATCTGAACTTTTTGTGTCAAAGGTGTGTCTTTTTACTGATGACACAAAGGTGTACAAAAGGGGTTGATTTTCCATATGGTGTTTGTAACAAAGAACATGATATGGCATTGCTGGAAATTAGTCAAAACAGGAAAACTACAGCTCAATCACCAGAAGGAGGAAGGAGGTCCTGATTCCTTTATATAGATCTTTAGTTATCACTAGAGGGATTACCAAAAGGGGGAAGGAGATCCTGATTCCCTTATATAGATCTTTAGTTATCACCAGAGGGATCACCAACAGGAAGAAGGAGACACTGATTCCATTACGTAGACCTCTAGTTATCACTAGAGGGATAAAAAACAGGAGGAAGGAGGTCCTGATTCCCTTATATAGATCTTTACTTATCACCAGAGGGATCACCAGCAGGAGGAAGGAGGCCCTGATTCCATTACGTAGACCTCTAGTTATCACTAGAGGGATAAAAAACAGGAGGAAGGAGGTCCTGATTCCCTTCTATAGATCTTTACTTATCACCAGAGGGATCTCCAGCAGGAGGAAGGAGGCCCTGATTCCATTACGTAGACCTCTAGTTATCACTAGAGGGATAAAAAACAGGAGGAAGGAGGTCCTGATTCCCTTATATAGATCTTTACTTATCACCAGAGGGATCACCAGCAGGAGGAAGGAGGTCCTGATTCCCTTATATAGATCTTTAGTTATCACTAGAGGGATCACCAACAGGAGGAAGAATGTCTTGATTCCCCCATATAGATTTTTTGTAAGGCCTCAGATAGAATACTGTGTCCAGTTCTGGAGACCTAACTTACAAAAATGTATTGATACGAAGAACAAGTCCAGGCATGGGCAACACACACAATGAAAGGTCTGAGGGATTAAAAAATATGAAAAGAAACTGCAGGAATGTACAGACTTAAGGAAAGAAAGGAAGGGATATGACTGAAACCTTTGAATACATTGAGGGTACGAGTTAGGTTCAGGAGGGCAGTATTTTTTATTATTGCCCTCCTAAACCTAATACTGCCCCGAATGTATCAAGAACATGAGGAAAGTACTTCAAAATAGCAGGGAAGTTGTAAACTAACCTTAGAAAGTAGTATTTTTCCAAAAGGGTTGTTAAAGCTTGAAGCAGACTTCCAGCAGAGATACTGGGGTTAATTTACTAAAACTGTAGAGTGCAAAATCTGGTGCTGCTGTGCATGGTAGCCAATCAGCTTGCTTCTAACCTCAGCTTGTTCAATTAAGCTTTGACAAAAAAAAAACCTGGAAGCTGATCGGTTACGATACAGAACCTCACCAGATTTTGCACTTTCCAGTTCCAGGTCATAGAGCCCATGGTTTTCATGCACAATGGCCAGTATAATGAATTCCCACTGGTGTTGTCTTACTTATGTTGATACAAGTTAGTCTGGTTTTTCATTACAGACACCTGATGACCAGTGGCGATCTAGCAGCAATGGCTATGGGGCCAATGTTGGGATCAGACAAATTCATGTGAGCAGAGAATGTGCTTTTGTATCACCTAGCACAATCAGCACAATCAAGCTCCAAAGGCTAATCAATTAATGATAACCTGTATCATTAATAACTATGCACTCAGTGTTGATTTTAGAGCACGTTTGTGGTCATGTTTCTTGTTCCTGATTGTGAATGTATTTATCAAATTAACAACACTGATACCTATATATACACTGAATGATGTGTGCAGTAATGCATGTATAAAAAATAACTGACACACTGGATGAGTATTAAACTGCACTTGATATGAAATTTAAAAATGGCATTGTCCAGAAAAATGTTTATATAATAAACTACATAAAACACACTGCTAAGACACCCCTATTTTGTGAAAAGTCCTGTTTATGAACAGTGTCTGAAAGGGGATAGGCATTCTGAAAATGGTGGTGTGGTTGTATTAGGGCAGTATTTTGGAAGGCTGGAGTAAACTTAAGGGGCCAGCAAAATTGATTTTTAATTTGCAGCAGAGAGTGTAATCCCCCATCAGCCTTATGTCTACATTCGAGTTATTCATTCTGTTATAAGGTGGGATCGGAAGTGAGTAGTATAAGTCACTACTGTGATTTGTGTGTAAATTTCAGATTAAGCTATTGAACTCTGTGAACAACAAACTTTGTCAATAGGAAACAAGGAGAAATAAAAAAAAACACATTAAAAGTAGCCTAAGAATCCACCTGCTGCCTGAATACAGTATTCAGATTTAAAGTATTCAGTATTTCATATTTATGAGACTGGGAAAAGATTTTTATATATTAACATTTTACGTTTTAAGTCCTAACCATAATAAAGAAAGGAAATATGTACACAATGCTAAACTTAAAGGGGTTGTGTCAGAAGAGTTAGTAGACCAGACTGTGTGGACTGCACAGAGATAACCAAAAACACATGGAAAGTGAATAGTAATGATATTTATTAAGATAGGTGATAAATAAGAAAATACAAACAGTGCAAAACCAACCCAACAAACCCACCAACAACAACAGTATATACAGCAAGGGGCAGTACCAGAATCACAGATGTCAGCCAGGCCAGGGTCATACACAGCAGATCAGCAGAAAGACAAGGGATGTTCCAGAAAGGTAAACATTAGCCAGGCCAAGGTCATACAAGGGAGATCAGTAGATGAGGGACTGGGAACCAACAGGACAGGGAGGGGATGGATCGGGCTGAAGGGTAAAGGAAAGGGTACAGGAACACAGGAGGGACCAGGTCAGGATAAGCACGGAACAAGGTCAGATGCAGGATCGGGTAACAGGCGAACAAGGTCAGGCCTCAAGGAGAGAGATACCAAGGCAAGCATGTGAGGGCTTGCTGGGTATTTATGGGACTGACAATAATTGTCTTCATGTAACAACTGAGTGCATGGAGTGTTGTCTGCTCCATACTGCCAGGATCCATCCGCTGGTGGACGTCAGTACTGTGGCCAAAAGATGAAATAACACCAGCAGGGAAAGATTCCCCTGACAGTTCCAAACTGCCAGGAGACACCTGCTGGTGGACCCCAGTACAACACGCCAAATGATATATCTTACCAGTGGACGAACCCTTTCCTGACAGTACCCCCCCTAAAGGAGCGGCCTCCGGACGCTCCAACTAGTCTTAATTGTCTATAGTCTGTGGCATCGGGCAGAACGGTGGAAGAGAGTATTTCAGGCTGGTCGTCAGGCACATCCGGGCAGACAGCTGGCACATCCGGGTCATTGAGCTGGGCAGCGGGCTCCCTACTGGCAAGCTGTGTAACAGGCACTGACTCAGCAAGCAAAGTAACGGGCATTGGTTTGACAGACTGGGGCACCAATATCAAGACAACAGGCTGGAAAGCGGGCACATCAGACTGGGAATCGGGCACATCAGGCTGGAAAGTGGGCATCAAGACATCAAACTGGAAGGCAGGCATCGAGACATCAGGCTGAAAGGCAGGCATCGAGACAACAGGCTGGAAGGCAGGCACCGAGACAACAGGCTGAAAAGCTGGCAAATCAGGCTGGAAAGCTGGCACATCAGGCTGGAAAGCTGGCACATCAGGCTGGAAAGCGGAGACATCAGACTGGAAGGCAGGCACCAAGACATCAGGCTGGAAGGCATTCATTGAGACATCAGGCTGAAAGGCAAGCTTCGAGACAACAGGCTGGAAAGCGGGCACATTAGACTGGAAAGCGGGAACATCAGACTAGAAAGCGGGCACATTAGACGGGAAAGCGGGAACATCAGACTGGAAAGCGGGAACATCAGACTGGAAAGCGGGCACATCAGACTGGAAAGCGGGAACATCAGACTGGAAAGCGGGCTCATCAGACTGGAAAGTGGGAACATCAGACTGGAAAGCGGGCACATCAGACTGAAAAGCGGGAACATCAGACTGGAAAGCAAGCACATCAGGCTGGAAAGCGGGAACATCAGGCTAGAAGGCAGGCACATCAGGCTGGAAGGCAGGCACCGAGACTTCGGGCTGGTAGGCAGGCATCAGGACATCAGACTGGAAAACGGGCACATCAGACTGGAAGGTAGGCACATCAGGCTGGAAGGCAGGCACCGAGACATCAGGTTGGAAGGCAGGCACTGAGACATCAGGCTGGAAAGCTGGCACATCAGGCTGGAAAGCTGGCACATCAGGCTGGAAAGCGGAGACATCAGACTGGAAGGCAGCCATCGAGACATCAGGCTGAAAGGCAGACACCGAGACATCAGGCTGGAAGGCAAGCTTGGAGACATCAGGCTGGAAGGCAGGCACTGAGACAACAGGCTGGAAGGCAGGCACTGAGACAACAGGCTGGAAGACAGGCACTGAGACATCAGACTGGAAAGCGAGCACATCAGACTGGAAAGCGGGCACATCAGGCTGGAAAGCAGAGACATCAAGCTTAAAAGCGGGCACATCAGACTGGAAATCTGGCACATCAGGCTGGAAAGCTGGCACATCAGGCTGAAAAGTGGAGACATCAGACTGGAAGACAGGAACCGAGACATCAGGCTGGAAGACAGGCATCGAGACATCAGGCTGAAAGGCAAGCTTCGAGACACCAGGCTGAAAGGCAAGCTTCGAGACATGAGGCTGAAAGGCAAGCTTCGAGACATCAGGCTGGAAAGCGGGCCCTGAGACAACAGACTGGAAAGCAGGCACATCAGACTGGAAAGTGGGCACATCAGACTGGAAAGCAGGCACATCTGGATGGAAGGCGGGCACATCAGGCTGGAGGGAGGGCACATCAGGCTGGAAGGCAGGCACATCAGGCTGGAAGGCAGGCATCAAGACATCAGACTGGGAAGTGGGCACATCAGACTGAAAAGCGGGCACAGAGAATTCAGCCTGGAAGGCAGGCATCAGGATGTCAGACTGGAAAGCGGGCACATCAGACTGGAAAGCGGGCACATCAGACTGGAAAGCAGAGACATCAAGCTGGAAGGCAGGCACCGAGACATCCAGCTGGAAGGCAAGCACCAAGACATTCAGCTGGAAGGCAAGCATCGAGACATCCAGCTGGAAGGCAAGCATCGAGACATCCGGCTGGAAGGCGGGCACCGAGACATCAGGTTGGAAGGCGGGCACCGAGACATCAGGCTGGAAGGTAGGCATCAGGACATCTGACTGGGAGGCAGGCACATCAGACTGGATAGCAGGCACATCAGACTGGAAAGCGGGCACCGAGACTTCAGGCTGGAAGGCAGGCATCAGGACAGACTGGAAAGCAGGCACATCAGACTGAAAAGCGGGCACATTAGACTGGACAGCGGGCACATCAGACTGAGAAACAGAGATATCAAGCTGGGAGGCAGGCGCCGAGACATCCGGCTGAAAGGCAAAAAACGAGACATCCAGCTGGAAGGCAAGCATCGAGACATCTGGCTGGAAGATGGGCACATCAGACTGGAAAGCGGGAACATCAGATTGGGACACAGGAACTTCAGGCGGAGACACTGGCTGGATATCAGGCAGAGGTTTAGCAGAATCAGGTGGGTTATCAGGTTTAGCTGGCATGCAAGCAGACTGGAGCAGGTTGGTTGGTGTGGAAGCAAGTTGGGTTACTGGCAGGATTGTGTGGGTAGGAAAGAACTTTCGTTTCTTTTTTGGTTTAGCCAGCGCAGCCTTGTAGGTAATTGCAGGGCTGTAAGAAAGGGATGTAACTGGGCAAAAGGAAGACCAGGGAACCGTGGCTGGAGGAGGTGTTTGTGGGATTGTTACAGGTGGAAGAGAAGAGGCAGGTGGATTGGAAGCAGGATAGGTGCAGTGAGTAGAGACTGGGTAATAGTACTTACTGGGAAGCTGTGTATACTGGACTGTAGCTGAGGTTGCCGTGGGTGACTGGGAGAAAGATTCTTGGGAAGGTAGGTGTCTAATGGCGGGGCTGGGTTGCTGTGGCTTAGCTAAATGCAGGAGATCTGACCATGCTTGTAACACAGGTTGAACAAAAGTTGGTTCACATACAGCCTGTCTAATCAGAGATTGTACTGAACAAATGCAATCGGATAACACCTGCTGGGAACAAGACGAATAATGTTCATCAAAAAGAGCCGGATCATTCTCTAACAGCCATACCAGGGATTCAACCTGGTCACCACTGAAAGGAGGGGAGAAATCGTCACTTCCTTAGGGAAAGCATGACAAGGCTGGCTTTGCACATAATTGGATCAAAGGCTGAACATCCTCAAATAACATACGACCCTGATCTACAAGAAAAAGGGCTGATCAGATCATTTTCAGCAGTTGGTCACTGGTCCAATCTTTAAGAGTCTGGCGGCAATATTCATTATCCTCTGCCGCCAGCAGAGAATAATAGACAATTTCATTAAAGTCCATCTTTTGCACACCCACCGTACCAGGATGGTTTCTCGGTGCAGCCACGTCTGGTCAGGGATGGCCTTGGTATACTGTCAGAAGAGTTAGTAAACCAGACTGTGTGGACTGCACAGAGATAACCAAAAACACATGGAAAGTGAATAGTAATGATATTGATTAAGATAGGTGATAAATAAGAAAATACAAACAGTGCACAACCAACCCAACAAACCCACCAACAACAACAGTATATACAGAAAGAGGCAGTAAAAGAATCACAGATGTCAGCCAGGCCAGGGTCATACATAGCAGATCAGCAGAAAGTCAAGGGATGTTCCAGAAATGTAAACATTAGCCAGGCCAAGGTCCTACATGGGACATCAGCAGATGAGGGACTGGGAACCAACAGGACAGGGAGGGGATGGATCGGGCTGAAGGGTAAAGGAAAGGGTACAGGAACACAGGAGGGACCAGGTCAGGATAAGCACGGAAGGTCAGATGCAGGCTCAGGATCGGGTAACAGGTGAACAGGGTCAGGGCTCAGGGAGAGAGATACCAAGGCAAGCATGTGAGGGCTTGCCGGGTATTTATGGGACTGACAATAATTGTCTTCATGTAACACCTGAGTGCAGGGAGTGTTGTCTGCTCCATACTGCCAGGATACATCCGCTGGTGGACGTCAGTACTGTGGCCAAAAGATGAAATAACACCAGCAGGGAAAGATTCCCCTGACAGTTCCAAACTGCCAGGAGACACCTGCTGGTGGACCCCAGTACTGCACGCCAAATGATATATCTTACCAGCGGACGGACCCTTTCTTGACAGGTTGTAAAGTCAGAGGGTTTTTTTTATCTTAATACATTCTATGCATTAAGATAAAAAAGCATTACGTGTGCAGCAGCCCCCTTCGCCCCCCCTAATACTTATCTGAGCCCCATCTCTGTTCAGCGATGTCCATGAGTGTCTCAGCCGTCCGGGAATCTCCTTCCTGATTGGCTGAGACACAGCAGCTGCGCCATTGGCTCCCACTGCTGTTACTTAGCCAATCAGGAGAGAGAGGGGGCAGGGTCAAACCACATCTCTATGTCTGAATGGACACAGGGAGCTGTAGCTTGGCTTGGGTGCCCCCATAGCAAGCTGTTTGCTGTGGGGGCACTCAACAGAAGGGAGGGGCCCGGGAGCACAGAAGTGGGAGCCCAGAAGAGGAGGATGGGGGCTGCTCTGTGCAAATCCACTGCACACAGCAGGTAAGTATAACATGTTTGTTATTTTAATAGAAAAAAAAATGAGATTTTACAATCACTTTTACACTCAGGCTTGATCCTTAATCTAATCCTAAATATTACCCCTTGAATGGCAAAGCAACTGGTTCACATTAATGTTGACTCCACAGACCCACATATCCCTCTTGCTCCCCTGCCAGTTCAATCAGCTGCCGGAGGTCAAAGAAAAATCCTGTGTAAGCTACAAAATGCTAGAGTTATATCCCACAGGGGACTGTGGACTCCCCATGTGACAATGCCCTTACATATCACACAGTACCAGATATTTCTTTACAAAGCTAAAACTTTTTTTGCTTTGGGTAAAGTATGGAATGGTTATTTTTTGTTTTGTTGCCTGTGTGCCAACTGGGATATTTCTCTTCACCTTATGTCCCAGAGACACAGCTGTGTAGGATAAAACATCTCCAAAGTGAGGGTAAAGTCCCTCATTGGCTCCAAAGCGGTTGTCCCACTGGAAGATTTCCCTTTGCCTGTTCCAGCAACAACTCCAAAATTTTACATTTTCCATCAATTTTTGTACCAGAGATAATGGTCACCAGGATAGACTGTGGCAAAGAATCTTCCAAGCTGGGACCTTCCAACAAAAAATCCTGATAGAAGATTTAGCATGTCCATACTCTACACAAATATGAAATAAAAATGTTTTGGATTTACATACATTTTTATCTTTCACCTAGTTACTAAGAAAACTATCACCAAATCTATAGGACAGTATAAAAAGCATACGGTTGCCACATTGTTCAGTGTAAAAAATTCAGTCAGTTTAGTGTATTCATTCATATTTCATGTGGGCATTTATAAGTATATTGTTCCACATGTAATACATTTTTAATTCTTATAATGATAATATATTTTTTATTCAATTTTTAATACTCTTTGTGTTTACAAATTCTAGGATGAGCTGAAGAAACTGTACACTCAGTTGGAGATCTACAAAAGGAAAAAGATGATTGCAAATAATCCTCATCTTCAAAAAAAGAGGTGTTCTAAGAAAGGTTTGGGGCGATCAATTATGAGAAGAATAACAGAGATCCCTGAATCTGTTAGCCGGCAGTGTTCTAAAGAAGACAAAGAAGGTGGAGATCACAGTAACCCAAAAAACACCAGTAAAAAGAGTCACCAGGATTCAAATGCTCACAATGCAAAATTAAAGGAAGACTCCACAAAACACCGGCCATTTTCGCTGAAAAAGTCCCATAGCACCTACGATCATTTGAGAGGGCAAGATGACAAACCCAATGGAATTTCCACAGAAAAGATTGATGTGTCTGAAAATTCAATACGGAATTCTGTGAATGGGAAAAAACTTGGTCATAGGGAGGCTGAAGAACTAGAAGCCGTTTCTGCTGAATCAGTGCCCTTGGTCTGCAAGTCTGCAAGTGCCCATAATCTCACTCTAGATAAGAAACCATTGCATCCAAGTTTATCTGTCTTGCAAAAATCACTTAGCGCAATTGCAAACTCTAAGGATAAAAGCTTAGGTTTAGGCGAAAAAACAAAAAGCTTGGAAGACTCTGAAAAATATAAAAGAATTGATTCTAATGACAAAGAGGTTCAAAGAGGCAAGTCTTGTCCTGACAAAGAGGAGAACATAGATCAGCAGCAGCCAAGAACATCAAGCCCTATTGAGGAAATCCAAAAAAGTCACAAGCCTGGCATAATGAAGCAACAGGCAATGAATTTGACATTGTCGGAAGCTGATAAAGCAATAGGTGCTCTAGGATTTAAAGACAAATTTGATATTGAAGAAGTGTGTCCTTGGGAAATGTACGATCTTACACCCACTGCTGTGCCTTCTGAAAATAAAGTACAAAAGCATGTCTCCATTGCTCCTTTAGACTCTGAAAAGAATCACACATCCCGCTCCAAAAGCAAATCTCACAGTCGAACTAAGACAACAGAACAAGGACATCATCAATCAAAACAGAAGAGCTCAGGAAAATCTGACCTAAATACAAAGGATAGCCAAGAACTGGCTTTGAAAGATGAAAGTTCCAAAAAACATCATCCTGGTGATGGCGGAATAGCAGAGCAAGAAGCACCAATGAAACAAATATCTGCTAGTTCACAAGATAAAGAACACAAAAAGAATCTCCCTATCATTGAAGGCATATTACCACCTCTAGATGGCCATATTAATTCCAACAACAATTTGCCACAACCCTTAGCTCTTCAGGCAGAGATATGCCCATGGGATTTTGAACCCCAGGATGGATTAAATGTAATAAGAGGTAAATATTCACCTACCAGCTCTGGTTTGAGTCCTTCATCTCCATCCAGAGAGATGCCAACATCTCCTTCAAAAAAGAGAGTACTGGCCATGCCAGCAAAAAATTCGGCAACATCTTCAAAAAAAGATGAAAATATTGAAAAGGATAAAGGTCGAAATAGAGGTCATGAAAAAGAATTGGATCCAAAAAGCTCAAATGTTAAAATGGACAAATCTAAAAGTGCAGAGGTTTGCTCAGCAGTTGGAGACCACATGTTAGCTGTTCCAGTAAACAAAGGTAAAAGTACCTCAAACCAACATGGCATAGACAAGTGCAAATTAGTCGAGGTATGTCCTTGGGAAAATCTTTCTACTTCACAATCAGAACAAGATGCAGAAGCCACTGACAGTAAACACAACGAAACAATGCAAAAAACAAATATGGTGGACATCTGTCCATGGGACTATCATGGCAATGATGACAAATAAAGATAAATAAACAGCAGCTGAACGTGATACTTTAAACATTAGAAAGAAATGGAACTTTTGGTTCGACTTATTTAATCCTGATAACACTGCTAACTTAATGCATCCAAAAAGATACATTTTATAAAATGACTGGTCTCGTTTTCTTATTAGTGTATATGTTTCCTGTACACAGTTGTGTCCCATATTAAAGCATTCCAGATTGTATAATATTTGCAAATAACTGATATATTGTGACACAAAACATTTATGCAAATTTACAGATATTGTATTGATATTGCAACCAAAATACCTGCTATACATTTTGTTTATAGAGTTTCTGTAACTTTTCACTTGGCTTTGAAAGCCACATATTGTACAAGAACTATTTTTTGTTTGATGTGGTTTATATTGTGATTTGATTTATTTTTTTGTTCACCTCAATATTATATTCAGTACTCTAGTTTGATACTGTTTTAATCAGGGTTTCTTATTTTTAACAAAAGGAATGTTACAGTACCTGTTTGGCTTATATATATAATATATTTAGTGCTTATAGCCTTAGATTTAGTAGAAATCAACTGGTCCTACCTAAATATGAGTATGTGTAACTCAGAGGACAAGTTACTTATTGCCTATGGTTTCTTTAAGAGTTCATGAAAAGGAAGTATCAGTATTTTCATGTAACTGTGGTAATTTGTCAGGGATGGACTTCACACCCATTCAAGAACCCTTATACCTGTTTTTTTTTTTTTAAGCTTTCCCATCTTTGTAAAAAAAGGTGAATGTTTAACTGTAATTATTTTACCTCTGAATCGCATCTTTATTATCATTTGTAGAATAATAAGAGAGATTGGAAAGAATAATAAAAAATAAGGAAAAAAATAAAAGTGATAAAAAAGTGCCTGCCCTTTTACAGTTTTGACTAGACCACTGAAAAGTAGGGAATCTTCACTGAATTTAAATATGTTACACTTTGATATTTTGAAAAATGAATTCATAAGCACAGGAAGACCTACAAAATGCAAATGTTCTAATGGTAATTGCACTTTAATTGTCATTGAGATAGCTTTAAGTTCTACCATGACCCATGTAATATCCAACTTTATTTACTTGTCTTTGGGCAAGACCATGCTTGCTTTTGCAAAGCCACATCCATCCAAACCTGATCACTCCCTTAGGAAGAAAGAGACAGGTCAGATTAATCCGTTAAATATTCCCCCGAAATTTTAACTCCATACCCAAAAGTAATATGTTTAGGTATGCACTTGCATATGGCCTACTACAGTGCATACCATTGTCTTGAGAATATTTATTTCATGTGGATTCACCCCCCCGAAACCTCATATGTTATACATATATATAGTGTTTGGATCTATACATGGACTTCTTTTTAGGCATACTCAAAACTAAGCAAACACCTGTGTGTAAAGTACCAGCAGCTTTAAAGTGTATGCATTGTAAGCAGTTTTTTTCTGTTAACTATCAGTATTTGTTTTTTTTGTTTTTTTATTACAGTATGTTACAGCACAAAAAAGTAAGGCATGCAGGACAAGATGGGTTATTGACAACGTTTCTCTTTGTTGTTTGCATACTTGATCCGTGCAAGTAACAAGCAGCTTACTATGATACAAATTCTGTTGGTCAATATTTTGATGCTCAAAGGAACCACTACATAATTATTTAGGCATAATTAGATCAGCTAGGGCATTCCAAACTCTTGTTGATAGATTAGTGGTGTACATTGGAAGCTTAATCAACAGAGCAATATTTTTGCAGCAACAACCAGGACAATGATTTCATTAGTTGCTATCTATTAAAAATCATGGCACCATTTGGACTTCACTATGAATTCATATGATTAGGTTTTTGTTGATTCAAATATAGACATATGTCAAGAAAAGGACAAAATCGTAACTTAAAGTGGGTCCATGCCCCACCGATAGTTAAGGCAATATTTTGAGGAATACTGCAAATCAACTTCCAAGAAACCTAAGAGGTCACTTACATGCAAGGCATTTGGAAGTTACTAGATTGTTCAGTGGAATTACAAAGTGTTGGACATCCCCTTGAACCCTGATGCAGGGGCAAGCCAACCTTGTTTTGCCTGGTTTAACCCAATGTGTAAGTCTTTCCACAGTATTAAAAATTGGTTGTTGTTTCTTTTTTGTCCTGCAACCTTTTATCCAAATGTTGACCTACAAAGCTGAAGGAGTGGGTTATTAAGGATAATGTGGGATTGTAACAGAAAAGATCTGGGAAAGTTCCAGAGTTTTGGGATTTGGCCAACTGCACAGTAAGGCTTGAACATCTACATCTGAAAGCCCACGTTTATGTACAAAATGTCAGGCCGCTGATGCAGTAAATACTGTACAGTGTCACACTGCTGATTCCATAAGTGTCACTTTGTTGATTTTACTATCAAAAGAAATATTTTTGATTTTTTTTTTGTATAATATAAAATTCAGTATGCTTGGTGCAGGATAGCGTATTAGATATCATACTGGTCCAAAAATATTCTTACAGCTGCACCTCTAGCAAATGCTGTATTACCAAATTAGGTTTCCTAGAGACAATTTCAGTCGGAGGTCCTAAAGTAGACCTGTCAGTTCCAAAGACCTGCTAAAATGGCTACACTTTCTAATTGGCCAGTGAAGTTCCCATCACCGTCATTGTAATAGGCCAACACAGAGATATGGTGGTTGTGAGGAGATAGGGCAGCTCTCAACTTTTTTACTAGGAAAGTCAGAAACTGCTAATTAGATTTGCATCCAGAATACTTGTGAAAATATTGGATATATGCATGCACATCTAGGTGATGAGATTTTATTCATGTGATTTTATTTTTTTTTTCAATTGGTGGGTATACTTTTGAGTTAAAGTGTATGTAAACCCAAAAACAACATTTTTTTATTGCAACTTCCTAGTCCTTGGTGTGGTGGCTGCATTAATTTTCTTTTTTTGAATTTCTTTTGCTTTATTTTCACCTGGTAGTCCTGCAGATAATACACGCCATGTCAGTTCTCTGCTGTATCTATGGAGGTAGTCATTGTTGTTCCCCTAGGCTGCTCTCCTGATATGTACTACAAACATGTCTGCATCTCCTCATCTGTATTACATGGGGAAAGAGAAGTATTTTACAAAAGATAGCTATGAAGGAAGATAATCTTTGGTGCAGCTCACAGGAAGTGACAAACACTCTGCTTTTTTGGCAAGATCAATGTATTTGTATTTGCTGAAAATGTTCTTAGCTGGAAAAAAGTAACCTACTGCAGCCACAACATCTAAGGACTCGTAAGCTAAAAAGTATTGCATTTTTGTTCCTAGGTTTAGATACCCTTTAATAATTGACTCATGTTTGAAGTGACAAAATGTGAAGACGTTAGGGAGATATAATATATATGGAGGTGTAATGTTCTACACTTCACAATTTTATTTTTGACTGGCTGTGATTCACAATCTCAGCATGGAATTCCTGGAAACATTGAAAACAGTGTGCTTGTATTCCAGGAATAATAAAATTGATGCTATGTAACCAGTGGCAGGTTTTAATTACCTTAAATTGTGTGATCACATATCTCTAAGCCGTCAAACCATACTTCAATATAGCAAGGTTTGTCTGCTAACTGCACTTTTGACAGCAGCTTAAGCAGTGCATTGTGGGCTGAGGGCTTTTGTGCATGGGAACTTGTATGTACTTTTCTCCTTGTACAAGTCAATAAAAATGCAAAAGCAGGCACAAAACAACTCAAAAGGAGGTCAGAAGGAACCTCAGATGCATCTCAAATGAAAGCTGAATGCACTTAAAAGCACAAAGCATTTGCCCATCCAATACAAGCATTTTAAATGTTATGTTAAACTGTAGTATCCCTAATTAGTAAAAATTAATAAAAGGTTATTGTTGCAATACTCGCCTCTCCCACAAGGCTCACTGCTCCAGTCATCCAGCACCAGTCCTCTTCCAGGTTCAATGACACCCAGCATCATTTAACCCACTTCCTATGTCTGCAGGGTGTCGTGGAGCGGAGGTCCACCCAAAAGTGGAAGCTCCACTTATCTGCTTCCTCCCCCCCTCTGGTGCCACATTTGCCACCTTTCGGGGGGTGGGGGAATGGGTAAATGTTTTTGACAGATACCCATCCCCTGGCTGTGGCAAGGTCCCCCGGAAGTTCACCCCCCCTCCTTCCCCCACTGCCTGGCCATTTACAAAACGAAGCCTTTACAGGCAATGGTGACAGCAGCCCCTAGAGCCGATGGAAACATCGGCTGGGGTGCCGACATCGCTGGATTCCAGGACAGGTGAGTGTCCTAATATTAAAAGTCAGCAGCTACAGTATTTGAATTTTTTTTCGTGGGGGGGGGGGGGCTGGACCTCCTCTTTAAGGGAATCGCCAAGGTACCCTGCAATCACAGTACAACGATGTACAGGACCCTGTTTGTCAGGGGAAAGGCAAGAAGATAACTGAACAAAGGTAAGTATAGAAAAAATATACACAAGGGACTTTAAGGGAGAAGAAATTGGCTCTAAGAAAGATGAGCGCTAATAAAAATAGGTTAAAAGTGCAGTTTTCCTTTGACATCCAGTTGTTTGTGTGTAACTGACATGGGGTTTGATTTACTAAAACTGGAGAGTGCAAAATATGATGCAGCTGTGCACAGAAACCAATCGGCTTTCTGTTTTTTTTTTGTAAAAATTTTATTGCACAAGCTGAAGTTAGAAGCTGATTGATTTCTATGCAGAGCTCTACCAGATTTTGCACTCTCCAGTTTTAGTAATTCAACCCCAATGTGCTTAAGTGGTAAACAGCACCTAAAGCCTAGTTTCTCCAAAACCGTATGTTTCTTTAGAATGCTTATTTCACTCAAAGGCTCCAGCGGCAAGATTTCTTCACTACAGTGTGCTTCTCTGCCCCTGCTCACAAACGGGGGAGATTTACAAAGACTAGAGCACTCAGAATCTGGTGCAGCTGTGCATGGTAGCCAATCAGCTTCTAACTTCAGCTTGTTCAGTTAAGCTTTGTCAATAAAACCTGGAAGCTGATTGGTTTCTGTGCAGAGCTGCAGCAGAAATGGCACGCTCCAGTTTTAGTAAATCCCCCCAATAGTCTCTTGCAAATCAATCCTGTGGTTCACTGTTTATTCAGCATTATAAAGTATCTTTTGGGGCAGCCTGTTGAGTATCTGTTGAGGCAGTTGGGTGCATTTACTAAACGCAAACAGGCTGGTCACTTTGCAGGGGAAGTTGCACTTTGCAAGGGAATTTTACCCAGAGCTTATCGAATGTGCTGAAGTCTCACTTTGCAAAGAATACCCAATTACATGCAAGGAAAGTAAAAAGAACAGAATTTTTGCTTGCACATGATTGGATGATGGAAATCAGTAGAGCTTTGGGCCATACACTAAGCTCTGGTGAAAATTCCCTTGCAAAGTAAACAGTTTATTTGCTTTAGTAAATCAAAAGCAGTGGTTGGCTATAATTGGAATCCCCAATATATAGGAGTGTTAACAAAAGCACAAAAGAAGAAATATTTTGAATGGAAATTGCCTTTTATGAACAGACGTTTCCCCCATATATAACTTTTCTAACAAGCAAATGGTAAGTTGTCCTCTGACTGCATGCATTAATTGCACTCCACCGCTCATGTCTCTCTCCTTTCTAAAGGTGTTGGTTTCAAAACAAACAGATTCTATGTTTTGTTTTTTGTTTTTTTAACCTCATAACATATGCAGCACAATAATATTTGGTCACTGACAAGGACATTCTTTGCATAAAATCTGTTGGTAGTTTTAGTTTTAAAGCCTAGTTTTTTGCATGCTAGTGGTAGATAGGACCAAGAAAACACTGCCTTCTTTTAGTATTTCTCTAGAAATAAAATATGCATAATACATAAATTGTAAGAAAATTCACCCTAATCTGTGTTACTGGAGAGGATATATATTATAATGGTATTTATTGTACAGCATCCACCATTAAAAAAAAAATTTGATAGACTTATGTTGTGATGTGTCGCAGCATGTAAATATTATATTAAATACAATAAAAACACATTTGTAAGAAAACTGACTTATGTTCTACTATACAATTTGATTGACTATATGACTTTATTTCAAGTAGACTATACACAATAATGTTTGCTCTAATTTTTGTAATCTTGTGTAATCTTCCACCAGTGGCATCTGACACCCCTAAGGGTCCATTGACATATGCACGTTGCCACAACATGCACATTTTACCATGCTACCACAAAGGACATTAAGATATAATCTTTAGTATTACAATAGATTTCAACATGCTTGCCATGCATACTTGTTAATATTTTTTTATGATTCAGGAATGGTATACATTCATTGAATTAAGAAAAGACTAAAAAAATGTAGCCGAATTGTGCAGTATAGGACATGTATTCATAGACCATGGGTTATATGCAGGTTATCTTCAAGTGATAGGACACTGGTAAAAAACTTGCTAGGGCCATCTCCAATGCATGCTTATATAACCCTGCCCACTCTGTTTTTTTGCTAGTGTCCTTAGGTGATGGACCTGTTCTCCACTGAAGAAGTATTTTTCTTTTTTAGCCATTTAATTTTTTTCTCTGATGCTTCTGTTAAGTTCAGACTGCTTATTGCCCTGGGCTCACCAGTTTCTGAATTGCTTACCCTCAGGATGTACCTTGGGGACCATACCTGCACCCCACTATGTGGGGCCGGCCTCTAATGTTTGCTTCGGGCACTTGATCCTGCGTTAGAAGCTCACCCTACCAAGTAGTGCAACATGTTGTTAGCCACAGGGTGCTATACAGGTCCTAGACTGTGGTCTATTTCTATGGTTCCCAGACCCTAGGCCCTGTTCACATCTGAGCAATTTTTTGCTTAAAGCTTGTAGCTCTAAAATGCTCAATAAGCCAAATCCCATTTATTTCGATGGCCCCTGTTCACATCTGAGCATTCTGTTGCCTGAAGCAAAATGCCTGTCACTCAAAAAAGTACATGAGTTTCTTTTTGGCCCATTAGAAGCGTTTTAGACCCCATAGACTTCAATAGAAATGCCTTACTTGTGCATTTTACAAGCGTTTTGTCGCTCATTTTCTGCTCAAACAGCAGCTCTCCACCCCTAAATTCCTCTCCCTCTCCTCCCCCTAGTGCTTTCTATTGGCTAAACAAAACCGCTTGCAGCTGTAAATCGCTTGTTAAAAGCTGCAAAAATGCTTTAAATAAACACCTGAAAAACACCTGTAAATTGCTACACTCAGGTGTGAATGGAGCCTAAAGACCCCTTCCCAGACCCTGAAGACTACGTCAGGGGACCTTTAGTTGGCCCAGCTTTGTGAATAAGGTAAGACAGGGTTTCCCTTTATGTTATCATAGGTTCCTGGCTAGACTTAAGCTGGGTACATCCGATCAAACTTATGATTGGAGCTGAACGTTAAATCCCTGATTGTCATTCCAGACTGCTGGAAACCTGCTTTGGTCAGTGGCTTGCATCCAATTGGCTGCAACGATGATTAGTTTATTCTGAACTTCTAAACTGGTGGCCCCCTAGCTGTCGCGAAACTACAAATCCCATGAGGCATTACAAGCATGACTCCCACAGGCAAAGGCATGATGGGTCTTTTAGTTTTAATTCAATCTTATTTTATTCATATAGAGAACAAGAGAGATAGAAGAATATATAAACATTACAAACATTGGTAAGGTACACCAATGATAAGTATCATGTACGTCGGAACAAATGCATATCCAGGTTACCTAAAAATGGAGTGAAAACATGTTTATGTGGCACATCAGGAGACCATCTGTGTTAGCAAACCCCTGAAAACATTACAGGTTAAAGTAACATTCACCATCATTTCAGAAAAGGGGATCACAGTTGTCCCATACATAATGCATCAGGAAAGGTTATTTTAAAAACCTGCCTTTATGAAAAATAATACGTCGTAGGGGTCACCCACTATAGTATCAATGGATAAGTCAAAGTCATGGTCCATTTGCTCAATGGATTCCTAAGGGTGTATTTAGACATACAGGAAAAGGAATAGGCAGAAAAGAGGGGGCAGAAAGACAGGGGACAAGAAGCACTCCATCATGGTCCCAAGACGATGTCGTCTAGGCCACTCTCAGCCCAGGAGATAAACTCTGAGGAGTATCGGAACATGGACCATGAAGTCCAAATGAGAGAAAATTGTTCGACTTTACCCTATTCCTGTGCCAACAGACATTCAACGTCCCTTAGGCGTTCCACTTCAGTAGCCCAATGTTATGTAAAGCAATAGCCAAATGTTCCTTAGTAAGAACATAGAGGAGGGGGGAGAAGGGACACCCCTGTCGTGTCCCGTTAGAGATAGAAAAGGCAGGAGACAAAGAACCATTCAGTCTAATCCTGGCAGATGGAGAGGAGTAAAGGGACATTATCCTTGCTATCATACTAGTTCCCAAACCTATTTGTTGCAGGGATAACCGAAGGAACTGCCAGTCTACTCGGTCTAATGTCTTCTCTGCAGATAAGAGGCATAAAGGAATATCATGGGTCCAGACATAGTTAGTTAGAAGAAGGGTCTTCAGGGTATTGTCCCTAGCTTCACAGCCACTCACAAAGCAGACCTGATCTAAGTGGATTAACCCGGGTAACAATGGTTGTAACCTATTGGCCAGTATTTTAGCAAAGACTTTCAAGTCGACACCAATTAAAGACATCGGCCTATAATTTGCCCATAGAGTTGGGTCCTTGTCGGGCTTTGGGATGAGGGATATATAAGCCTCAAGTGTTTGTGGAGGGAACATTGAGCCCTCTGACAAAGAGTTGAACATCTGAGTGAGGAAGGGCATGAGAAGGGGAGCAAAATTTTTTTAAAAATTAGGAGTGAAGCCGTCAGGGCCTGGGCTCTTTCCACTTGGTGTACCCAGAATGGCTTTGGCATCTTCATCCTTGATAGGAGTTTCCAGATCTGTAATGGTGTCACCATCCAAAGTAGGGAGCGCAGATTCCAAAACATAGGATAATTGGTCTTCCGCCAAGGTAGAATAGGAACCTGACAATCCCTGTAATCCCTTACAGGGATTAATAAAAGTCCCTGAATTCCTCAGCCATCTTAGAAGTTGAGGAGATCAATTCTCCCTGCACCCCCCAAATATGGGGCACAAAAGTGGAAGATACTTTTGGATGCAGGGAGCAAGCCAATGATCTACCACATTTGTCTCGAAATTTATACTGGTAGAAAGTGAGCTTATCCGCATATGTGCGTGCAGAGGTTTAATACAGTTCTCTGAGTTGTGATCGGGCCTTGGAAACGTCCACCAGCGTCAACACTGTTGGGAAGCGTTTGTGCTCAGTTTCACCCAATTGAATAACGATTCCACGTAAAACTGCTTTTAGTGCCTCCCATTGAATGGGAGGCACTAAAAGCACATGTACACTTCCTGATCGGAGTGGAGGGGAGCGGGAATGCCAGGTGTAAAGGAGAATGGTCAGACCAGACCATTGAGTCTATGTTGCATTGAGGAGACTAATCCAGACAGCTGTGGTCACTCATTAGGTAGTCTATGCGACTATACGTCTGATGTACATGAGAGAAGTGGGTATAGTTACAGGACGTGGGGTTCAACACCCTCCGAATGTCTACAGAATGCAGATCATAAAATGCACGTTTCAAAGCCCTCAGTTTGGGGAATGAGATACATGACCGCGAGGTGGAGGAGTCTAAAAGTGGTTCCAGAGGGGTGTTGAAATCCCCACCTAAAATGAGCTTACCCTCCATGAATCCAGACAGAATCCTCAAATACTGCAACATTGATGGCACTTGATATTCGGTAGGTTAGCTACCGTAAATTTGGTACCCCATAGCAAGAATTTCACAAAAACATACCTTCCCTGAGGGTCAGAGAGTTGATCAAACACTTCTATAGGGAGTGTCTTATGGAAAGCAATAGATACTCCCTTGGCTTTCTGGGTTGGGTTAGTACTGTGGAACCATCTGTGGAAATATCTGTTGGAACAGGAAGGGGTGGCGGCAGAGTGAAAATGTGTCTCTTGCAGAAAAAACACATTAACTTGGCGTTTGTGCATTTGATAGAGGATTTGTCCTCTTTTGGAGGCAACATTGAGGCCATTTACATTATACGAGCAAAATTGTAGCCGGGGGTGAGTAATCACCGTGTGGGCCATGATGGAGTGACAAGAGTAAAAGAAAATAAGAAAAATAAGGGAGAAAGGGGAGTTAGGTAGGAGGGGAGTCAAGGGAAAGTTGGGGAGGGAGGGGATAGGAGAAAGGAGAGGAGTGGGAAAGAGGTTGGTCAGAGAGAACAACTGGGCAAGGTGTCTCAAAAAATACTAAAGCATCCACAAAAGCTTAACACTGCGTGAAATATCACGTGGTAGGCACAAACCATGCCAATCCTATTTAGGGAGGGAGGACAAAGTTAGAATAGGCATATATAACGTACATGTAGCACACCCATTGACCGTGACATCTATTGATTAAATTCTTAGTTACTAAAGAGCACAGTGTATACCTTAGTCACATTTCGGGGAAACACTGCGGATGCCCAGTCTTGCTCAAAAGCATATGGAAAATAAAATCGGTGAAGAACAGGATATGAGCAGACTGGGGACAAAATAAAGGCACAAGTATTCCTATATGGTCATGTGTAGATTGAATACACTCATTACTAAATCTATAACAGCATTATCTACGATCGTCATCATAGTTTAGCTCAAGTAGCAGTGTAAACGCACATTAGTTACTATTGTTAGGGTATACTAATCCCAAACTACAGAGACAGGTCTGGCACTGAGGAAAGACTTGAAAGCCCCAGGACAAGCCAAGGGACCGTAGTCAGGAAACACCAAGTCAGTCCGCAGGCCTAATGTATTGAGAAAACATAGCTACAATAGGAACAGTCCCATGAGAATCAATAGTTGGCTCTGCTTGGGCCCAGACCGCTGCCCCCTTTAACCACTTCAGCCCCAGAAGAATTACCCCCTTCCTAACCAGAGCACTTTAATTGTAACAATGAGCAGGAGTCAATAGGAGGGAAACAGGTCAAGCAAAAAAAAACATAGTTAAGGCAAACCTGGCCGAAGTCCAGGACAAGAACTATAACCTCCTTGTAGAGACATGGAAAAAGGAACCAGTTTAGGTCGTATTTGAAAGAGTACAGGTCAGTCTTCCGGTGACATGGGTCGCTGTACTCTAGGATCGGAGAACACCGATCTAGATCTTGGGTGTCTACTGAGTTGCGGGGGAGGGCCCAGGCCCAGCAACCTCTGGCGGTCATCTGGAGGGTCCAACCAGTTTGGGACAGTGATAGGGTCTTGGTCCAGGAAGAGGAAGAAGGCAGAAAGTTGGTCCGGATCTGACCGGACAAATTTGTGGTTATCATCCTGGGTTACTTTGATACTGAAGGGGTGGCCCCAAGCGTAGGTTGCACCTTCTTGGTGAATCAAATCTAGCAGTCGGTGGACCACTTGCCGCTTGTTCAACGTGTTGCGGGAAAGATCTGGATATAGGTGTATTGAGGATCTGTCAAAGTTCAGTGGGCCCAAGCACCAGGCCTTGCGCAAGATCTCTTCCTTCAGGGTATAGTAGTGTACCCAGCAAAGGTCGTCGCAAGGGCGGTCTCTTCGGTCACCCCCCATGCCCCCCCTTTATGCACTCTGTCCAGTTCAATAGGGGACGTAACTTCCCTGCCCAGGACCAGATTGAGGATAGAGATGATAATGAGTTTGAGATCAATACCTGAGGTTGCCTCCGGGACACATTGCAGCCTGATGTTGTTTCTGCGGCTCCGGTTTTCACTATCCTCTATTCGGATATGGTGTTGCCGTAAACAGTAGAGATGAGCCATGGATACAGTTTCAAGCACTACTCTACGGGCTTTATGGTCTTCTTGGGTGGTAGCCAGGGCAGACACTGCGGTCTCCGATGCCGAAACCTGCTGCTTGAGGGCATTCAGTTCACCGTGGAGAGAAGTTTCCATCTTGGACGCCCAGGACTCAAAGTCAGCCCGTAAGGCAAAGAGAACGACGGTGGATGTAGACCCTGGAGTCCCACCTGAGGTTTGGGGGAGCCGGTCTGCTGAGACAGTGTCGGCGTTCGTGGTAGAGGACAGTTCGGATCCTGTTAGGGGAGTTGGAGAATCCATCAGAGGGGCCGGGTGCTCACCTGAGTTATCCCCACTTGTAGAGGAAGCTGCTGCATTCGGGGGAGGAGGCTTGGGTTTAACTGGAGTTCGGCAGGCCGCCAATTTGTCTTTCCCCAAATGGGAGTCCTGTGAGGATGTACGTAGCAGGTAGCACTGGATAGTGCCTTGCGGTAGATAAGCAAAGTCAGTGAGGTTAGAGCTGGAAGCCGCCATCAGCAGGTCGGGTGTGATTAGCTGGGAACACAACCTGCAGTCGTTGGGAGAGCACAGAGCTCAGCGGTACATGTCTTCAGCCGTCCATCATCAGCCACGCCCCCATAAGAGAAATAGTGGAGCAGCTAGTGTGACCTGTGTCGCTGGTTGAGATGATCATTTGCTGCAATACTATTGTGGGGCAATGATCTGACTGAGCAGGAAGCTCCAGTGACTATATATATATATATATATATATATATATAATGTGTATATATATATATATATATATATATATATATATATATATATATATATACACACACACACACACACAATGGGTCAGGTGCAGAGGAGTCAGGAGATCAGGGGTGCTTGCTAGGATGTAGCAAGATGGCCGCCGCTCCCAGGACTGGAGCCGAGTCCTGTCCTTCTTCCAGACAGCTGAAGGAGCAGGGGAGTGCTGGTTTGTAGATAGCAGACAGCGGTGTGAAAGTCTGGGCAGCTCCAGTGGCTAAGGCACAGGTGAGCTGCGATTGGGGGTGAGTGCAGGCACCAGGTAGGGGTGGAGCAAGATGGCCATTGCATCTCTTGCTGGAGCAACAGCTGTGGCCTGTCAGGCGATATGGAGGGCAGAGAGCGCTGTGATACTGTGTGCGGGCGGCACGCTGACAGGCTGGGAAGCTCTGGGGGATTGTGTGGAGAGCAAAGAAGGCAAGGTGGTGGGGATAAGAGCAGTAAACTCAGCTGGATGGCAGGAGATCTCCCCTCACACGTCCATACAGGTCGACTTCCGGTCCCTCCCCCTGGGTGATTGTAGTTTTGCAACAGCTGGAGGGCCACCAGTTTAAGGCCCCTGCTCTACAGAGACACCACCGGGAGCACCAGGTCAGTGCCTGGGTTCAAGCAACTCTTGTATCTAGACACAAAAACTCCATCTATCCCAACATCCATTGCACAAATACCCCACTGGGGATCCCTTCAATTTAATAGATCGCAGGCACAAGGCAGCTGTGACAAAGGGTCCAAATAGCAAGTATTTTGCAGATGGCCTACAGGAAAATCAGGTGGATAACTATTCACTTGTCCTGGAGCAATGCCCTATTATGACACTGCTACCTTTGACTCCAGCTCCCTTTCAGGCATAGCATAAACACAGCTTCTATGGGCACTAAAAAATAGCTAAGTCAAGAAAAACTTTTCCAATACATGTACATATTAATTGGGCACTTTATGAGGATGGACACAATACTCAAAAGGTATACTCCTAAGCTTTTTATTGGAATTTATTCAAATGAAAAGGAATTTAAGAAGAAATGGGCTGGTCCATCAGTAGATCCTGCCATTTTAGTTCTAAATAAACACTTTACAATTCCAGTTGGTGATAGGCATCTGGAAGCCCTCTTTAAAGTGTTGGAAGGGTTAATACCGGTAAATACCTTAAAAAAAACATCTATATACTTACCAGCGCTGTGCAATGGAATTGCACAGAGTGGCCCGAACCTCCTTTTCTTCTGTCCCCCGCCTGTGCTCCTGGCTCCTCCTCTATGTCCAGTGCTCCCACAGGAAGCCATTGACACAGACAGCAGGACTCTGCCCCGCCTCCACTCCCTCATCATGGGCTTTGATTGACAGCAGCGGGAGCCAATGGCTCCCAGTGCCCTAGCAAAGCCAGCGAGACCCGGAAGTGAGAGGAGAGAAGAGCTGCAGACGTGCACAGCACTGGATCAAATGAAGGGCACAGATAAGTAAAAGGGGGTAGGGGGTGGGGGGATACTGATGCCTAAACATTTTTTACCTTAATGATAGGAATGCATTAAGTTAAAAAATGTTTAGGCTCTTGAACCACTTTAAGGTCTCCTTTGCCCTTGCAGGTCCTGCTCTACAGCCAGCTATTGCTGTCATGTCTATTGGTCAGACTATTGCTAACTGGACAAGACAAATATACAGAGACCAGAAACCTGTCATTGAGGACCCTGCTCTCTCAATTACAGCTGATGCCCTCAGCGTGATTGTTTTGTGTTGAGACTCTACAGCAGTGATGGCGAACCTTGGCACCCCAGATGTTTTGGAACTACATTTCCCATGATGCTCATGCACTCTGCAGTGTGGTTGACCATCATGGGAAATGTAGTTCCAAAACATCTGGGGTGCCAAGGTTCGCCATCACTGCTCTAGAGAATGTAAATCGGCGAGGCTCTAGAGAATGTAAATCAGCAAGTCTCTAGAATTTCCCTTATCCCTGTGTATGTGTGCAGAATTTTGTGGTTAACAGCTTGGTCTACTGAACCTGCTTGTAAAAAGCATCTTCTATGCATGCCTTTCGATGGTAAAATGTCTATTTCAGGATTCCCTTAATAACTTTATCAAAGTTGTCACTGGGGAAAAGGTACTCCTAACCCACAAAAAAAGTCTCCTTCCTACGGCTACTACTTCTACTCACCTTTTTACTCTTCCCAAGTGTCCACCTCCAAACCAAGGCTTAACCTCACAAGTCGTAGACTCCCAAGTCCACCAAGGCTGACCTGAAACCCTCCTCACAATGAAGGGGCACCTCCACTCTCTGATTGGGGGCCACGTGTTGGTGTTTGCTCCAGATTGGATCAAAGACATCCAGCCCAATCTGTCATTTCAAAGGTGTACAAGATTGAGTTTCTATCTCTGCCGCCTCCTCGCTTTTTCCCTTCCAATTTTCCAGATTTAATGACCGCCTTGCACTAATTTTGTGGTGTTTGTACTATAACACACTTTGAAGCTCATTTAGGCTTCTTTGTCAAGACTTTTTCATATATAGCCAAAACATCATAGTTTTGGATAGAGTAAGAAAGATTTAAACCCCAACTAGTTATTTTTTGCTGTCTGTATACTATTAGGGGAATTTTCCTTAATTTTCTGTCTCAGAGGTGCAACAAGAGATTGATGGAAAAATCCCAAAGTGAAGGGAGTCCCCCTCTTAGATGGTTGTCCCTGGCACTGGTGTCCCCATTGAAAATATAAATAGAAGGAATGCATCTTCCTAATGGGGACGCTGACAGCAACAAAAGCTTAACAGAGGGTCTAACATTTTCCAACTCTATCCACAATAAAAATAACGTTGTTTTTTTTCCTAGATTACCCATCTTAATTCAGAAATAATGAGACAAATCACACATTGCTTGCCATATCAAAAGATTAATTAAAGGAAATAAAATTAAAAATAAACATATGCTTGCTATTAATTCAAGCAACTGAATCTGGAGGTAAAAAGATCAGCCATCTGTGATTCTTCATTACCAGCATCCCTAACCAACTGAAGTCTCTTCTACAATTGGTTAGGGATGCTATAGGCTCATTACACAAATCTAACAGACAAGGATACTTAAAAAAAAATCAGTCACTTGGCTGAAAATAAAGCTCCTTCTATGTCTATTATGCAACAAAAAATTCTTAAAGCAGAACTAAACTCTCAGAAATACTCACCTCCAGCAATCCCTCACCAGCCACTGTAATGTTCTCCCTGGGCTACTTCCAGGTGTCAGGTTTGCCGTGGGGTTGCATATTTGTGTATCTCCCTATGTGCTGGGAGCATGCCGCACAGCGCACTCCCAGCTCTCACTGAGGGCCTAGGGCCCCGTACTAATGATCGGGACCCGGAACTCCTCAATCGGGGTCACCTGATCGCTGTGGTCAGTCACTGTTAAGCTCACCCCTGTGTTTCCCTCTCTTTGAATGGAGAGGAAAGATACATTGTATCGTTATTTATTTATTTAGCCATAATAAAGGAAACTGACGATATTCATTAACGAAGGCTACATAGATACCGCACTTTCTGATTCTCACTGTGCATGATGACTTCAGCCAAAAAGCCCCACCCCTACGCATTTTGTCACCAGGACACGTGACTTCCTCAGGGCAAGAGTGTAATAAGGTGTGGGCAGCTGTGTGGATTGATTTTTTATTCTATGTTTTTTTTTTTTTTTGGTTCCTAGCAGCACAGAGGTTTCTTTGATATACATATGTTAAAATGCAATATATTATTCTCTTTTTGGGTTTAATACCACCTAAAGTGCCAGTGATGACCAATAATTGTGGGATTGTTCATGGAAATATAAAGAAATGAAAGGTGAAAAGAATTTAAAATGTAAGGTAAAATAGTAATCGTGAGTCAAACTATCACAGCACTAAAAACGGATAAATGGCCTAGTGATGGAGGGGTATATACAGGTTAGTGCTTAATTGGTAAAAACAATCCTTATATGTAATTTTCAATATGGCTAGTATAAATACCTAAATATAACTGTATAATAGCTTTATGTTAACCTTTGCACAGCAAGATTACAGGATTCAAATTATCATCTAGTCACAAGATGCGATAAAAACACTATATTACCAAAAGTATTGGGACACCTGCCTTTACACGTGCATGAACTTTAATGGCATCCCAGTATTAAACCGTGGGGTTCAATATTGAGTTGGCCCACTCTTTGTAGCTATAATAGCTTCAACTCTTTTAAGAAGGCTGTCCACAAGTTTTAGGAGTGTGTCTATGGGAATGTTTGACCATTCTTCCAGAAGTGCATTTGTGAGGACAGGCACTGATGTTGGACGAGAAGGCCTGGCTCACAGTCTCCACTCTAATTCATCCCAAAGGTGTTCTATCAAGTTGAGGTTAGTGCAGGCCAGTCAAGTTCTTCCAACCCAAGATCGCTCATTAATGTCTTTATGGACCTTGATTTGTGTACTGGTGCACAGTCATGTTGGAACAGAAAGGGGCTTTCTCCAGACTGTACCCACAAAGTTGGGAGCATGAAATTGTCCAAAATGTCTTGGTATGCTGACACCTTAAGAGTTCCTTTTACTGGAACTAAGGGGCCAAGCCCAACCCCTGAAAAACAACCCCACATCATAACCCGCGCTCCACCTAATGATTTGGACCAGTGCACAAAGCAAGGTCCATAAAGACATATATGAGCGAGTTTGGGGTGAAGGAACTTGGCTGGCCTGCACATAGTCCTGACCTCAACCCGATAGAACACCTTTGGGATGAATTAGAGCGGAGACTGCAAGCCAGACTTTGTCTTCCAGCATCAGTGCCTCACAAATGCGCTTCTGGAAGAATGGTCAAACATTCCCATAGACACATTCCTAAACCTTGTGGACAGCCTTCCCAGAAGAGTTGAATATGTTATAGCTGCAAAGGGTGGGCCAACTCAATATTGAACCCTATTAACTAAGACTGAAATATCATTAAAGTTCATGTGCGTGTAAAGGCAGGCGTCCCAATACTTTTGGTTATATATATATCTCAGGTCCATCGCTCATCTTATATTTAGGGGTGGTTGTTTTTTTGGTTCTCTGTCTTCCAAGGTCTGACTTAGCAGAGCCCAAATATTTTTATTCACGTTTAGGTTATGTCATTTTAGAAACATTAAGTTTTGTTATATTTTTGTGGGAGGCCATCTGTTCTCCAGATCATACAGGGTTACCTTGTTAATGAACTGGAGTTTTCTGTGCCACTGATCTTAATGTGTATTTTAGCGATCATTAGGAGGCTCATTATAGAGCTGTGCTCTATTTAGCACATTAGATAGGCTGCTTAATGTGCACTCTGAAAAAAAAACCTGTAACACTTACAAAATCAAAATGTATTATATACATTTTCTCTAAAATGGTAACCTGTAAAGGCTTTTAAAGTGTCTCCTATGGACATTTTTAGGTACTGTACTTTGTTACCATTTCATGGTAGTTTTAAATCTTGACATGTATGGTATCTAGTTACTTGACGCATCATCTTTTATATTTTACCAAACAAATGGGTATTATATTGTTTGTGTGCACTAAAATTAATTTGTATGAGAATAACAGAGAGGGGCAGGGATTGGAGTTTGTGTGGACAAGATTTTGGTCTGTCCGACTCAGAAATTAGAACAAAGAAAAAAAAAACGAATGCCAAAGGGCACGGTTGAAACCCCTATTGCTATCTATATGCTGTCTATTATAGACAGCATATAGATCAATACATAATATATGATACCCAAATGTACAGTTGTATGAAGAAACCACTATCCTGGAACTGAGCAGACTAGTGATGATCCATACAGACGTAAGCACCTTACATGTTATGGACTGCAAAGTCCTTCTTCAGAGGTTAATTTAAGTCAGATGGGTACAGATTTTCTAACATAGAAAAAGTATGCAAATAGTACAGTTTAGTATACAGTAATTAACAAGAGTAAAGTAATCAATATCATAACAATTGCAAAGGACACTGGAAGTATACAGAAACAATCATGTATGTTTAACCATGTGTGCGGATTACTTACAGGATAAAATAATCCACACAGTGTAAGTCTGAGGGATAAAAGATGAACTTAATGGTCATTCCAACCATGGGAAGCATAAACGATTCACTCCAGGGCCCAACAAATTCCGGAAAAACACAAGGCAGCCAATGCTTCACTACAAGGACTCAAGACTATGGAGAAAATAGCTCCTGCTTGGGCCGATGTCACTGTATTAAAAAATATAAAACATAACAAAATATCACTACTGTGTCTATTAAGTGCGTCCAATGGAGCACAAGATAAAGACTTGGCAGCGCCGATAAGGCTGCAAAAGGTGAAGGTCTGTAAAAAATAACAAGTAAGATCAGCATACCTTAAAATACTGGACGTCTGCAAAATGTACTACTTTTCAACCATGGAGTTCCTCAGCATGTGTAGTAAATGCTGGGAGTGCAGGTATAAAAGGACCTGTGTCAGAGCGTCAGGCCAATCACAATCATTGATTGTGATGGCCATCAGCTGGCCTCAATAGGCGGGCTGAGAGACACAGGCGAAATTGCAAACTTCACCCATAAAGTCCCTCGGCATGATGAAGCACGGCACAAGCCCCCCCAGAAGGGGCAGAGTCACATCCCACGGTCCCGTGGTCCCATCAGTGCCGTCTACCAGTGCCACCTATCAGTGTCCATCAGTGCCGCCTCAGTGCCTCTTTACCAGTGCCCATCAGTGCAGGCTATCAGTGCCCATCAGTGCAGCCTGTCAGTGCCCATCAATGAAGGAGAAAAATTACCTGTTTGCAAAGTTATATAACAAAATAAAGTTTTTTTTTTAAATATTCTGTCTTTATATGTTTCTTTAGCAAAAAATAAAAACCCCAGCAGTGATCAAACACCACTAAAGCTCTATTTGTGTGAAATAAATGATAAAATTTTGTTTAGGTTCAGTGTTGCATGACCGCGCAATTGTCATTAAAATTGTGACAGCACTGAAAACTGAATATTGGCCTGGTGAGGGAGGGGGTTAAAGTGCCCAGTGGGCAAGTAGTTAAACTTGCTAGAAAATATACTAGTCAATTCTCTAGCATAGCCTATTGCCCGATTACACAGCATAGCTCATGCTCTTCTGGGAGTGCCTATTTACTTTCTGTGCTGGTCCAGCTCCTTTGCCCATCCTCTCACCTCCCTGCATGAACATTTATATAGCTGTCAGGGGAGAAGTAAAGGGGTTTACGATAATGCAGACTGGTCGGTAAGCAGTGTTAATTTTGGCAGCAAATTTCAATTTAGTTTTAGTCTTAGGACTAAAATGGCATTTTAGTTTTAGTCCCATTTTAGTCTTCTAAATCTCCAGTACATTTTAATTGACTAATATATGTCTTACATTTTAGTCGACTAAAATCAAATGCGTTTAGTTAAATAATGCATTACTTAAGCATTTCTCTAGAATTTCATTATATACTCCTGGAGTTAAAAAAAAACCTAATATCATGTTATTATTTATGATTTGAACAAACGACACAGACAAAGATTTAGCCTTCTTTATTATGTAAAACAAAGTTTTGTTACAAAAATATTGCTTTTTTGAGTCACACAGCTTCATTTCTTGCTATAAGTGCATGCTACTTTTCTGTTGTTGAGAATGAGAACACGTAGCCCAAAGCCCACCCACACACTGCACAGTCAATTAAATCACTGTGTGGACAAATGTTTGCACGAGTGGGACATATCAAAGAGGAAGACCCTAAGTGTTATAACAGACAGTAATATCATGGCAACAAACCACAGCAGCAGCAGCAGCAGCAGCAGAAGCAGAAGAACCACCCAGCTATAGGGAGGAAGACTCCCCCATGACAGAAAGTGCCTGTGAGACTGAGTCCAAAATAAATGATCTGCGGTGAGCCACTTTTATTATTCTTTACATGATGACACTACAGTCAATTATCAAATGCATATGAAATGAATGATCTTGGGGCTGTCTGCTCTACTGGGGTATCTTTGTTATTTTTCTGCTTTATTTGTATTTCATGTAATACTATTTCCATAAAATGTTGGACCGGACACCATGTGTGGTTTTGTCTGGTGCATCGAGGCAAAGGTTAAAAGAATTTTTGATAAAGCAAGATCATTAGTGAACGTCTTCAAGTCTTCCATTCCATTGCAACACTGAAGATATTGGAGCATTGTGGCCTTACTCTTTTAAACGACTGCCCCACATGCTGGTCCAGTAATACTACTATAGTACATACAACATGATCAAAAGACTCCTCAAGCTGAAAGAGTCGGTCTGCCAAATCGAAACAACATGGGATGGGACACAGCTTGCTCCCTAGTTAAATGGAAAAAGCTCACATCATTGCATGACCTACTGCTGCCTTTTGCGGAGCGGAACATACTAAAACCCTCCAGAGTGACACATCATATCCATGTCCCTGCCCTCTTTGATCTACTCTACTCAGCCACCTTGAGACTTTAAACAGAACACTAGCTACCAAGACCATGCCACAAATGTACAGAGAATGAAAGAGAATGTGAACCAGAGTTTTGCTTCATTCTTAGATCCAAGTAACTGATGAAATGTTCTCGCCAGTGCTTGCAGCAGCTGCTTGTTTTTTGTCAATCCTCCTGTCTGTGAAAACCCTTGTTGATGTGGTGGATGAGAATATTCAAGAACTGCTTAAGAAGGCAGAGGAGTATGCCCGTGCCGTGAGAAAATCCACATTGTCCCACTTACAAAATGAGGATCTGTCTGACTCTGAAGATGATGTGTAAGATGAGAATATTGAAAAATCACAAGAAGTGGAAGAAGCACCATCCACATCGAAGCAGCCAGTCTTTTGGTTTCTTTCAAAATGCCACAGAAGACCCAGGCAGAGCATCTCCCCAAACAGGCAGCATAGTCTGACTGGTAATCCGGTGCACACAATCCATTTTTCTATGACCTTCACACTGGCCTCAGTGGCCTGTTGTTCCGTAGCGTCAATTTTGTATTTTGAAACACTTAAAAGAGCAGTGCAAATAGTTTGCTGTTGTGGTTCACTGGTTTGACTTGGCCTGTCATTGGAGGTTTTATATATCTGTGGGGTTGAATTAGGGGAAAAAAAATAAGTTATTATGATTTTACTTTCTCTCTCACCCCACACAGTCAACTCTAAGTTTTCTCTCTATAATATACTACATGTATAGCCATTCCCAGGGCTGGCCTTAGGCCTTTAGGTGCCCTATCCTGTGCGAAAAATTATTGAGAGTGCCCCTTCCAGTCACCATATCCTCTATATATATTTTAGTGAGATACTTCAATTCTGGGAAAGCAGCAGCTGAGAGATATTATGAAATCAAACCAAAAAATTATATACTGCGCTATCCCAAAAAATATTCAATAAACAAAAAACATGTGTCTGTGAAAACAGAAAATTGGTGATGCTGCTACAACCATAAATGTGAGACAACCTCCACTTCAAAATAATATACATAAAAAGGCTGCGCTGCTGTTAATTAGGTAAGTGTGATCATGAACCGTTTGTATGACCACAACTAGTGCACCCATACGTGATAACAAATAATTGAAAACATTTTTTTTATATTACTGAGACAAATATTAAAACTTGATTCCCACAGATTAAGACATGTATAATTAGTCTTTGAATATGAACAATCGGACATCCAGCATAATATGCAAAGTCCATGCAAAAACGTTCCTTGCTGAGAGTATCTTTCACAGGAAAAAAAAGGAGAAAACACCACTCTTCTAACGATGTGAGGCATGCAATGTTGTCACCCTGAAGAATGTGATGATAGGAAAATTCCTCCACCTCAAAACAATCTGCCTCTTACCAGATCTTTTGATCTCTTGTTACAGAGATCGTATGTGCAAGTGGCTGTGTCCCCCAGCCACTAGGTCTCTGCTAGAAAGTATGGCTCCAAGGGTCACCGCTCAAGGGGTCCACTGGATGGTATGTTAACACTCAGATCCCTTGAGCGGTGACCCTTGGAGCCATACTTTCTAGCAGAGACCCAGTGGCTGGGGGACACAGCCACTTGCACATACGATCTCTGTAACAAGAGATCAAAAGATCTGGTAAGAGGCAGATTGTTTTGAGGTGGAGGAATTTTCCTATCATCACATTCTTCAGGGTGACAACATTGCATGCCTCACATCGTTAGAAGAGTGGTGTTTTCTCCTTTTTTTTCCTGTGAAAGATACTCTCAGCAAGGAACGTTTTTGCATGGACTTTGCATATTATGCTGGATGTCCGATTGTTCATATTCAAAGACTAATTATACATGTCTTAATCTGTGGGAATCAAGTTTTAATATTTGTCTCAGTAATATAAAAAAAATGTTTTCAATTATTTGTTATCACATATGGGTGCACTAGTTGTGGTCATACAAACGGTTCATGATCACACTTACCTAATTAACAGCAGCGCAGCCTTTTTATGTATAATATTATGAAATCACTCCTATTATGATTCAGTGACTAAGTGCATAACATGATAGACAATCTGCCTGCAAGAAAGTTTGTTTAAGATCCCTGCAATGTACATAGATAATATATATTGATAATGTACATAGATAAGACTGTTCTCAACAAAAGTGGATTTAAGTGTACTGTGCTAACCTTTGTATTAATTTCGGGATGAGTTGTCCAAAATGTCCGCAAATGATGCCTCAATTTTGTTCTATTTTTATCAGCAAGTGTTGCTCAACATGGTTTACAAAGGGTCTTGTTGTCCTTAAAGGGGTTGTAAAGGCAGAAGGTTTTTTATCTTATTGTATTTTAGCACTGGGAAACACGTTTTGAAAGATAAAAAGTGCATTTTAGATACAACTATATGGATCAGATCAAAATGAGGGACAATTGAGGAGGAAAGAGGGACAGAGGGACAGTTGGGAGCTATGGTCTGAGGAGGCCTGTAATACTGCACAGTGCTCTGGACGGTGGTCTGAGGAGGCCTGTAGTACTGCACAGTGCTCTGGACGGTGGTCTGAGGAGGCCTGTAATACTGCACAGTGCTCTGGACAGTGGTCTGAGGAGGCCTGTAATCCTGCACAGTGCTCTGGACGGTGGTCTGAGGAGGCCTGTAATACTGCACGGTGCTGAATGGTGGTCGTCTGAAGATGGCCTGTAATGCACAGTGCACTGGATACCACTGCCAGTGGTCAGTGGAGGCCTGCAATGCTGCACAGTGCTCGATGGTGGTCTGGGGGATGGCCTGTAATTCACAGTGCACTGGATGCCACTGCCAGTGGTCAGAGGAGGCCTGCAATGCTGCACAGTGCTGGATGGTGGTCTGGGGGATGGCCTGTAATTCACAGTGCCCTGCATGCCACTGCCAGTGGAAAAAGGAGGCCTGTAATGCACACACAGGGGAGGCCTCTCAGACCTGCTGTAATTGTAATGTACTACACAACTGTACACACTCACAGTCTGCTCTGCTCTCTGCTCTGGGCACTTGGTGGCGCGATCATCTAGTAAGTCAGGACTAGGCGGTGGGACAGACTCAGTCTCATCAGGAGTCAGGACTCAGGACTCAGAAACCCTCAGCCTGGCTTGCACAGTGCTGCTCTCTCTGGTCTCTGGCACTGGCAGTCTCGTCACGGTGCAGTCGAACGCGCTTGCTTGCTAGGAGCGGATTGCGGAAGCCGGCGGAGCTCTGTGGAAAAACGGAAGTCACATTTTCATCCCGCTTTCGTTCATTAACGGAAACAGATTTGATTTTCGCCATAGTTTTCATCAGTGGACGAAAGTGTGCTGCACTTTTTGTTTTGTTTTCGTCACTGTAAAAAAGCCGCTGATGAAAACTTTGAAGTCAAAGTTTTCGTTGACGAAATTAACACTGTCGGTAAGTTGAGCTGGGAATTTGTATAGTTTTGTTGAATATGATAATGTGTCCTTTCGGTGACAAATCTGGGTCTACTGAGACTACTGACATCACATGCAAGATGGCAGTGCTCAGCAGCAGTCTCAGGCTTTTGAATGTCTACACAAGAAAGGCTTTTAAAGGTAAAAAAAAAATGCATAAAATATGTTGAATGTAAATATCCTATGGGAGAATTTTTGTTGAAATGGTCTAGGGACAGGGTCTCTTTAATGACTGCAACTAATATCCAGGAACAACACTATTTATAATAATAAACCTAACAATCTATCTATTGTATCTTTATATTTCATAATATGTTTTACATTTATTTTTGGTCTGGACCCCTTTTTAACATTTTATTCATTACAAATAAAGCCAGAACACAATATTACTCATATGCAATAGATAAAATAGGAAAGTGTTCTAAAAGATCTGAACTATGAAGAAAGGTGTGAAATAATGCAAAATACAATTCGGCATTAAATAAAAAGAATGTGAATAGGACTGGTGCATATTTATTATTTTAAACAACCTAGTTGTAATATTTGTGGGAGCCATATGTGTCCTTGAAGTTGAGAACCAAACCCTTTCTGTGATTAGTCACTTGTCCACCAGAGGGTGCTGTAGGAATGGATTTGAATATTGTGTGTAAACCAAATCTCTGTCACATTTTTATGAATATTTAACCATAAGTAAAAAGATTGATGAAAATGCTTTTTCCTTAATACTTTGTTATGTTATTATTTTGGCAATCATTCTTACAGTTTACATGGGATCTTTGCTTCTGATGGTGTGTATAAAAAAAACTGTTAAACTTGTTTAACAGTCATTTTGGTAGCAGCAATTCCTGTTAAACAACCTCATGTGTGAGTTGCAGTTACACAACTAAGACCACTGTACTGACTCCAAAAAAGAAAAGTCCACGGAAAATATCGGGAAGTTTTGACACTTCTTTTATAAGAGCAAAGAGCAGAAGTGTTTATTTATTTTTTCTCTCATCTTACTTAAAGGGAATGCATAGCAGTGTCTGTACATCTTTTCTTTTATGTCCTCCTATTAATTATGGTTAGAATAAAAAAGAAAAAAAACTTATATATCTATATATAGATATATATAGATATATATAGATATAGATATATATCTATATCTATATATAGATATATATATCTATATATATATATATATATACACACACACACACACTATATTGCCAAAAGTATTGGGACACCTACCTTTACACGCACATGAACTTTAATAGCACCCCAGTCTTAGTCTGTAGGGTTCAATACTGAGTTGACCCATCCTTTGCAGCTATAACAGCTTCAACTCTTCTGGGCAGGCTATCCACAAGGTTTAGGAGTGTGTCTATGGGAATGTTTGACCATTCTTCCAGAAGAGCATTTGTGAGGTCAGGTCCCAAAGTCGTTCATCCGTGTCTTTATGGACCTTGCTTTGTGCACTGGTGAGTAGTCATGTTGGAACAGGAAGGGGCTATCCCCAAACTGTTCCCACAAAGTTGGAATCATGAAATTGTCCAAAATGTCTTTGTATGCTGACACCTTAAGAGTTCCCCTCACTGGAACTAAGAGGCCAAGACCAACCCCTGAGTGAGTTTGGGGTGGAGGAACTTGACTGGCCTGCACAGAGTCCTGACCTCAACTCAATAGAACACCTTTGGGATGAATTAGATAGGAGACTGCTAGCTAGGCCTTCTGATCCAACATCATTATCTGACCTCACAAATGCTCCTAAACCTTGTGGACAGCCTTCCCAGAAGAGTTGAAGCTCTTATAGCTGCAAAGGGTGGGCCAACTCCATATTGAGCCCTATGGACTAAGACTAGGATGACATTAAAATTCATGTGCGTGTAAAGGCAGGCATCCCAATACTTTTGGCAAAATAGTGTATATATATATATATATATATATATATATATATATATATATATATATATATATATATATATATTTATATATTGAAGTTTACACCACCACAGATTATCAGAAGTCATTGCAGTGACCCATCCCCTGCTGGATGGTTTCTTCAGTGGTTTCAATAAGAGAAACACACCAGTAACACACCTCCTATCCCAGGGTGACAAAGTTTGCTTACCGTGCTATATCTATATGTAGCACTCACCCCCGTAGGAGCTGCTGATGAATGTTTAATCCTGTACTCTGCCCATCAACCCCAAGAACAGACTCAACCCCTCTGGCACACTTGTGTGATAATGTTAGCGTGAGACCCAGCGATAAAGAGAAACACAGCAATGGTAAACTATATAGTATATTTCCCGTAGCCTTGGAACTCGTCACTTTGCCAGCTGTAGTAAGAGATGGAGTCTCACACAAGTTGTCAATTAACCACTTAAGAAGTTTACTGAGAAAATACTTAGCACAATAAACACTGGTAACTTAGGAATAAAGAATAACAATAGATAACAGTCAATGTGTACATGAAACTTCAAAATTCAATGACCACCATAAGGATGTACATGCAGACAGGCGCACAGTAAGACAGACGCTCAATATCCTCAAATACTTAAATTGAGCGCCTTCCCACTGACCTCCAAGAATGCACAAATCTGCAATAACTGTTATGAACACACAGTAGTACAACACAATAAATATATCCTGTGCTCAAGGGCTCCCCCTAGGTTGCGATTCAATGTCCCAATATGCAGAGTGAACTATAGTACTTTGTATAAGATGATAGAAGTCCAATGTCTTCTTGATCTTTAGCTAGCTCATGTATTAGACTGCAGTATTTGTAAATCCAAACAGGGGAAACAAGTAGACAGCAGACTGTGGAATAAGTACTGCGCTGATGATTGTGTATTGGCAAGCAAAAGGGGCACTTATAATACTTTCTCCTTATCAGTGGATGTGATGCAGCATCAACTTATAGCACAGAGAAGGCCACCCTGAAGTTCCACTGCATGCAGCCTATGGATAAGTGAGATTCTTCTGTAGGACTACAAGTCTCACACCGGCAGTCTATAGCTGATACACTTAGTCAATAATACACTATATTGATCTGGGCAAGTGTCCGCTCACCACAACAGGCCCAGATGCTTGCAAGGTTCCTTTCCTGATATCTCAGTCCGATCCAAGCTGGCGCCGTCACACCGCGCAGCTCCTTCTGATGGCTGATGACTGTAATGCAGGAAACCTTTAGAAATCTTGGGTCCTCAGGTCCATCCGCATGCTGATCCAGCTGACTGTGCTCTGGAGCTCCTCAGAGGCCACACGATTCTGCACCGCATCTTACAGGCCACAGTCTGTCGGTCACACTCACAGACCTCACTGCAGGCAGCTGATGAATGGCGTCCCAAGTGGCCGGAAGCATGCCACGCCTGTCTCTTTTATCTGCTTACCCAGCAGCCTGTTCTGTGACTTGGGCTTGTGGGTAGGTGAACTGGGCATTGTGGGTCAGTAGTTCACAAACTGAGTTTTAGCACATGAGTCACTTCCTCATTCACTACATCTCCCACAATGCTTTGGAGCATGGCTTTAATGAAACCAAACAAAAGCATTAAATAGAAAGGATACTAGAGGGAGCTCTTATTTAACCACTTGCTGCCCGCCCACCGTCATATGTCGGCGGGACAGTGCAGCTGTTATCCTGGGCCGCCATCATATGACGGCGGCCCTTTCAGGTCCCTCAAAAGTAAAAAAATTGTGTTTTTTTCAAACTTGTCACTCTTATTTTGTTTATAGCGCAAGAAATAAAAAACGCAGAGGTGATCAAATACCACCAAAAGAAAGCTCTATTAGTGGGGAAAAAATTATAAAAATGTCATATGTGTACAGTGTTGTATGACCGCGCAATTGTTATTCAAAGTGCGACAGCGCTGAAAGCTGAAAATTGGCTTGGGCAGGAAGGGGGTGAAAATGCCCTGTATGGAAGTCGTCAAAGAACATCACATTGTTTAACATAGTAACTTGGGTGGCAAACCCCATGCGCTACATATACCTATATAGGAGCAGAGTCAGCACCCTAAGACAGAAAGTATGTTAGGACTAAAGAAACCCCACTCATCATCTCCATAATATAGGAGAGTGAAGATAGGGAGTTGTTCTGTAGTCCAGGATAAAGAGAACTGTGCATGGCTGATAACACTGCATGTAATTTTGGTGCATTTCAAACAGGAAGTTAGAAGCTCACTGGATTTCTGTAGGGATCAGTGGAAATGTTTCTGCACTAGCATGTATTGAATACATGTACTGATTTATTTTTAAGTATATAAAGGCAAAACTTTTTTGTTAGTTTTGGACAGAGTAGAGATGGGTTGTAAAACCTGTAATTTTTTAATGCAGTCTGTGCCTCCATTAGATTAGGGAGATTCATCCTGTCCATTTGTCTTGTTTAGCATTGAAAATGAAGGTGTAAGAAATCCCCAAATTTTGGGTTGTCCCCAGAAAAGTGGAAATCTTCCAATGGGAACACTAGTTCTGGTGACCTGGGGGTCCCCAAGGAATTTCCCTAATTTGCAGGGATTTCCTCTCACTTCCTGTTTGGCTATGGGACAGGAAGTGAAGGTAAATCCCTGCAATGAGACAGAGGGCGATAAAAAAATCTGACAGAGTTTATAAACCTCCCTTGCTCTGTATAAAATGTAAAAAAAAAAAAGTTTTGTCTATAGTTCTACTTTAATTTTGCCCAGACATACACAATAATACAGATACATTTTTCTGTATTTAACCACTTGTGGAAACCCACTGTAAATATACTGCGACAGGGCGGCGGCACTGCTCCGGATTACGTACCTAGTACGTGATCTGACACTTCTGGGTCTGGGACGCTCACGCACACAGCTAGCGGTCTGAACATGCTGTGATTGTACACAGTGGGAGCTGATCAATGGGTAGGGTGGACTCAATGCCTGCTGGCACCCGCTGATCCTTCAGTACAGAGGGAGAATGGCGATCTGCCTATGTAAACAAGGCAGATCGCCATTCTGTCAGTACAGAAGGCATTGATCCTGTGTTCCGATCCATGCCTTGCTCTGGTACAAGCACCTCCCCCACAGCAGGAAAACACCAGCTAGGCACACAGTTAACCCTTTGATCGCCCCTGATGTTAACCCCTTCGCAGACAGTGTCATTAGTACAGTGATAGTGCATATTAATTAGCACTGATCACTGTATTAGTGTCACTAGTCCCCAAAAAGTGTCAAAAGTGTCCAATATGTCCACCGCAATATCGCAGTCCCGCTATAAATCACTGATCGCCACCATTACTAGTAAAAAAAAAAAGAAAATCAATATACGCGTATTTTTTGTTTTTTTACCAAAAATATGTAGCAGAATACATATTGGCCTAAATTCATAAATCAGATTTTTTTTAAATTTTTTTTTATTGGATGTGTTTTATAGCAGATAGTAAAAAAATATTGTTTTTTTTGTTGTTTTTTTTTCAAAATTGTCGGTCTTTTTTGTTTATAGTGCAAAAAAACCCAAAAACCACAGAGGTGATCAAATACCACCAAAGGAAAGCTTTTGTGGGGAAAAAGGACATCAATTTTATTTGGGTACAGCGTCACTCGACCGCGCAAGTATCAGTTAAAATAACGCAGTGCCGTATCACAAAAAATGGCCTGGTCATGAAGTGGGTAAACCTTCCAGAGGGCAAGTGGTTAAAGTGGTATTACATTCATTTATTTTTCTTTTAATTAAATGTGCCCCAGGAGGTTTATTGTGCCATAATGCGCTAGTATGCACAGCATGTTAGCACGTTATGACAGACTTACTTGTTGAACAAAACCCTTCAGCGCTTAGCTGTCACTGCTCCTGGCACTTCCATGCCTGGTCTTCCTTCTGGGTTAGCATTCTCTGGCCAGTTGAATAGACGGTGGGCCACGATAACATGAATCCCACACGTGCGCATGGAAATCACAATAACAGCATGGAATTGTCTGCAATCATGGCACAAGCAGTGTATTAAATGTACAATGTACTGTGCCCGTGCAAGTGACATCATCGACCGGAGATGACAACTCAATTTCCAGGTTTAGATGGTTTTGAAGGTACCTACAAGTAATGCCACGTACACACGACCAGACTTTACTTTGTCCTGTGGACTTTTCGACGGGCTTTCCGAATGAACGGACTTGCCTGCACACGATCAACCAAAGTCCGACGGATTCGTACGTGATGACGTACGACCGGACTAAAACAAGGAAGTTCATAGCCAGTAGCCAATAGCTGCCCTAGCGTCGGTTTTTGTCCGTCGGACTAGCATACAGACGAGCGGACTTTTCGACCGGACTCGAGTCCGTCAAAAAGATTTGAAACATGTTTCATTTCTAGGTCCGTCAAACTTTTGGGGAAAAAAAGTCCGCTGGAGCCCACACACGATCGAATTGTCCGACGGACTCTGGTTCGCTGGACCAAGTATGCCGTAAAGTCCGGTCGTGTGTACGCTGCATTAGACTTATTATGAGCTCTAATATAGGGCAAAGTTAAAAAGTTGAGTCAAATACTGCTTTAAAGAGAATTTCCAGTTAAACTTGGAAGTCCACCATTCACTTGCCATGTTTTCCTGGGACACAAGTTTCTCCAACAGCGCAATTCAACCAGTATAGAAAAGATTGTATTCTGATAGTAGGCCAAGTACATCGAGTAATGATTTGGAGAAGTCAGCATTATTATTATCTACATGGGTGATAAGTTGTATTTGTCCGGTGATACTAAGAGTCATAGTTACTATCTATCTATCTATCTATCTATCTATCTATCTATCTATCTATCTATCTATCTATCTATCTATCTATCTATCTATCTATCTATCTCTTTACAATACAAAACTTAAATCTTCCGGTATTTCAGATGTATTCTAATTTAAAGAATGTGAAAATCTAACATCACAGTTTGTGGTTATTATAACTGATACACTGCTGCCCTCCAATGCCAAATAATGATATTACATCACCAGTTTAAAGAATGAAAACTGGTATTTAGTCTGAAATAAAAAGAAATAATTATAAATTAAGACTCATTTTCCTTCCATAGTTGCATAGTTACATAGTAGGTGAGGTTGGAAAAAGACACAAGTCCAACCTGTGTGTGTGTGTTTTATGTCAGTATTACATTGTATATCCCTGTATGTTGTGGTCATTCAGGTGCCTATCTAATAGTTTTTTTTAAATTATCAATGCCCCCCGCTGAAACCACTGCCTGTGGAAGGGAATTCCACATCCTTGCCGCTCTTGCAGTAAAGGACCCTCTACGCAGTTTAAGGTTGAACCGCTTCTCTTCTATTTGTAAAGAATGTCCGCGTTTTTTTTTAAATTCCCTTTCGCGGAAGAGTTTTATCCCTATTGTGGGACACCAGTATGGTCTTTGTACATTGAAATCATATCCCCTCTCAAGCGTCTCTTCTAAAGAGAGAATAAGTTCAATGCTTGCAGTCTTTCCCCGTAGGTGAGATCCTCCAGTCCCTTTATTAACTTTGTTGCCTTTCTTGGGACTCTCTCAAGTTCCAGCACATCCTTCCTGAGGACTACATTTTACTCCTAATTTATATCTGGCAAAGTCCCATGACTAAGATCCTTCAGTACCTTCAAGGAAAAATCACTAGTAAAAAGTTTAAGAGTAAAATTCTTCTTCGAACACTTGGCGGTATTTATATAACACATGCAGACCTTTTTGCATTAATGTGTGTTGCATTATGGGGGCCTATTTATTTTGAATGGGCTGCCAATGTACCTTAACCACTTCAGAAGAATTTACCCCCTTAATGACCAGAGCATTTTTTGCGATACAGCACTGGGTCACTTTAACTGACAATTGCGACGTTGTGCAACACTGTACCCAAACAAAATTAACGTCCTTTTTTCCTCACAAATAGAGCCTTCTTTTGGTGGTATTTGATCACCTCTGCGGTTTTTATTTTTTGTGCTATAAACAAAAGAAGAGTGACAATTTTGAAAAAAACACAATGGGGGTCATTTACTATAGCAGGGCAGTGCGAATGACAGCGAATTAGCGCTAATTGCACTAATTAGCACTAAAAGGGTATTCACTATAGAGCTGGTAAAAAATACTCCCAAAATCGAATTTACTATAGTTCCCTGAAACTAAATAGCGCCCAAACCCTTACTCTGCTAAAACCTGGAGAATTGCACATGGAAATAATGTTTAGAGCATTATATAATTGCCTAAAAACTACTGAAATATGCAGTATATTATTTAATGATAATTTGCTTTTAAATTGTGTGAAAAAGTGATTTCTACACTGAAATATCTTTAAAAGAATGAGAAGAGATAAATTCCCCGTTTTTGTACAACTAGGTGCCAACACAACTGAGCATGCTCAGACCTGAAAATAACGCTCATTTTAGCTCCAGTGTCTTTTTTACAGGTCGCTATAGTAAATACCAAAATAAGCGCTGTGTTAAAGAGCGTTTTTTGGAAGTGAAAATCGGCGCTATTATAGTCCAATGCAAGTTTTAGCCAATGATTCTAATGGAACAATTGTAACTTTCACAAATAAATCCTTTTAATGTTGAGATGAAATGTATATTTCTTGGAAATACAATTTTCTTTGCAACATTGTTGCTTCTGCTTCAAATATTTTGTTTTTAAGAATGCTAGAATGTGGAATGTTTTGATGTTTTGGTAAAATATATTTTTCTCTGTCACTTTCACTTGTTACTTTCCATCTCACAACAATCTTTACCCCAAACTCACACAGGTGTCTTTACAAAGCACAAAGAATAACAAAGTATTCCAAAGAAAATCAATGAAATAGTGGCGCTGTAAAGAAAATAACTATGGGTGAATACCAAAAATGGTGTTACTAACTATTTTAGCATTCACTCATAGTTATTTTCTTTACATCGCCACCATTTAATTGATTTTTTTTGGAATACTTTGTTATTGTTCTTCTTTTTTAAGTTGGCAGCTATAGTCACTGTTAATTTTACACCAGAGCACAGTGGAGGGTCACCAAGTTTTTTTGTGCTATACTTGATTACTCTTTTTAAGATTTAAAGCACAAACAATACCACTGCTGATGCAATTTAAAATGAGTCACAATTTTTTGTGCTTTTTATTATTTCCAAATAATCATAATTTGAGCCCAAAAATGTGATATGTGTACCAACATCAGAAATCAAAATGTAATTCCCAAAAATTTGAGGGTAATATCACTATTCTACACTGACCCACAAAGAACTAGCAAAAATCACAGAATAAATCAAGAAGTATAATTCTTGAGTAATGTAATTCCATCACCTGTATGTCCAAGGAAATGCAGTATTTATATGTATTTATGTGTAGGAGGTTTTCACATGTGGCAGCTCTGAGGCTTAGAGGTTAGAACTTCTGCTTAGCATCCCTGAGTGTCTGGGTTTGAATCCCAAACTTGTGGCTTCATGTAGAGTACCTGTCTCATCTCCCAGGTCCTAAAACTATGTCTAACTGTAGTATTTATGTGTAGGAGGGTTCCACCTACATTATAAATCTTGCCAGATACCCTATCTAGTCAAAAGTATTGGGACGCCTGCCTTTAAACACACATGGCAGCCCAGTCTTAGTCCGTAGGGTTAAAGTTTGATTTGGCCCACCCTTTGCAGCTAGAACAGCTTCTGGGAAGGCTAGGAAGGCTGTCCATAAGGTTTAATGTGTCTACGGGAATGTTTGACCATTCTTCCAGAAGTGCATTTGTGAGGACAGGCACTGATGTTAGAAGAGAAGGCCTGACTCGCAGTCTCTGCTTTAATTCAGCCAAAGGGTGTTCTATCAGGTGAGGTCAGGACTCTGTGCAGGCCAGTCAAGTTCCTCCACCCCAAACTCACTCATCCATGTCTTTATGGAACTCGACTGGCCTGGACAGAGTCCTGACCTCAACACAACAGAACACCTTAGGGATGAATTGGAGCGAAGACTGTAAGCCTGGCCTTCACTTCCAACATTAGTGCCTGACCTCACAAATGCACTTGAAAGAATAGTCAAACATTCCCATAGAGACACTTCTAAACCTTGTGGACAGTCTTCCCAGAAGAGTGGAAGCTGTTATAGCTGCAAAGGGTGGGCCAAATGAATTTTGAACCCTACGGACTAAGACTGGGATGCCATTACAGTTAATGTGCGTTTAAAGGCAGGTGTCCCAATATTTAGGCCAATGTATTGTATATTGCTTGTGACACTGAGCATGGCTATGGACTTAGGGCTGGTTCACACCACAGAGATGCAGAGAACATGTGTGAGGCTGCCTGCTGGCTAAGAGGGTAGCAGTTCTGTCTAGCAGCACTGGGGATGCTGGTTCAATTCCCCAACATGCTAATGCTTGTGTTGAAGTTTATATGTTCTCCCTGTGTGGATTTCTCACCACAATCCAAAGACATGCTGGCATTTTATTTGTCTCCTGTTGAAATAGTCTTTAATGTAAGAAGGTTAGTTTTGGACTTTAGATCTGAAGCTCATTGCAGGCAGGGACTGATGTTAATGTTTGTTAGCACTAATCATGCCCAGGGACTTGGACATTTAAAATTGGAGGGTTTACAATGCACAGGTACATATTCTTAGAAAACTGTTGCTTTGTTTATGTGCATGCAAATGGACTTTGATCTTTGGCCTGTAGTTGGAGATTTGATGCACATAGTTACATAGTAGGTGAGGTTGAAAAAAGACACAGGTCCATCAAGTCCAACCCATGTGTGTGATTATATGTCAGTATTAAATTGTATATCCCTGTATGTTGCGGTCGTTCAGGTGCTTATCTAATAGTTTCTTGAAACTATCAATGCCCCCCGCTGAGACCACTGCCTGTGGAAGGGAATTCCACATCCTTGCCACTCTTACAGTAAATAACCCTCTACGTAGTTTAAGGTTAATCCTCTTTTGTTCTAATTTTAATGAGTGGCCACGTGTCTTGTTAAACTCCCTTCTGCGAAAAAGTTTTATCCCTATTGTGGGGTCACCAGTATGGTATTTGTATATTGAAATCATATCCCCTCTCAAGCGTCTCTTCTCCAGAGAGAATAAGTTCAGTGCTCACAACCTTTCCTCATAACTAATATCCTCCAGACCCTTTATTAGCTTTGTTGCCCTTCTTTGTACTCGCTTCATTTCCAGTACATCCTTTCTGAGGACTGGTGCCCAGAACTGGACAGCATACTCTAGGTGTGGCTGGACCAGAGTCTTGAAGAGCGGGAGAATTATCGTTTTATCTCTGGAATTGATCCCCTTTTTAATGCATGCCAATATTCTGTTTGCTTTGTTAGCAGCAGCTTGGCATTGCATGCCATTGCTGAGCCTATCATCTACTAGGACCCCCAGGTCCTTTTCCATCCTAGATTCCCCCAGAGGTTCTCCCCCCAGTGTATAGATTGCATTCATATTTTTGCCACCCAAATGCATTATTTTACATTTTTCAACATTGAACCTCATTTGCCATGTAGTTGCCCACCCCATCAATTTGTTCAGATCTTCTTACAAGGTTTCCACATCCTGCAGAGAAGTTATTGCCCTGCTTAGCTTAGTATCTTCCGCATATACAGAGATTGAACTGTTTACCCCATCCTCCAGGTCGTTTATGAACAAATTAAATAGGATTGGCCCAGCACAGAATCCTGGGGGACCCCTTTACCCACACCTGAGCATTCTGAGTACTCCCCATTTATCACCACCCTCTGAAATCACCCTTGTAGCCAGTTTTCAATCCACGCACTCACCCTATGGTCCATGCCAACGGACCTTATTTTGTACACTAAACGTTTATGGGGAACTGTATGTCAAATGCTTTTGCAAAATCCAGATACACCACGTCTACGAGCCTTCCTTTATCTAGATGGCAACTCACCTCCTCATAGAAGGTTTATAGATGATGAATTCATGAATCCATGCTGATTACTGCTAATGATACTGTTCTCATTACTAAAATCTTGTATATAGTCCCTTATCATCCCCTCCAAGAGTTTACATACTATTGATGTTAGGCTAACTGGTCTGTAATTCCCAGGGATGTATTTTGGGCCCTTTTTAAATATTGGTGCCACACTGGCTTTTCTCCAATCAGCTGGTACCATTCCAGTCAGTAGACTGTCAGTAAAAATTAGGAACAATAGTCTGGCAATTACTTCACTGAGTTCCCTAAGTACCCTCGGGTGCAAGCGATCTGGTCCCGGTGATTTATTAATGTTAACTGCCAAGGGCTAACACAGTTGCAAATAGTATTATGTGTTCCTGCTCCTCAGGTGCAATCACTTTAGACATACACGAAGAGACAGATTGAAAGATACTGGTGGACGGTTACTTCTATTGGGTGTGTGTCAGTGTGCTAACAATACTACCAATCTTATATAAAGGGCTGCAGTAGGGGGGGTTTGTTTGGCCTGAGAAGTCCAGTTTTTTTATCTGTGATTTGTGGTGGAGAAGGAATGATATTGTGCCTATTGACAAATGCCCAACTAGGGCTGTTTGATGAAATTCTTGTGCATTTTATCAATCAAAAGTGGGTTTATGTGAACATGCTGTCAATGTTGTGTGTGTGTTGTTCCTGTCTGACAATGTAAACATGGTTTGGGAGCATGTGCTGACCTTCTCCTCTTTGATCTCCTTGTTTAATCATGTACACAAAAATGCAGCTTCCAGCAGAACCAGGGGCGGATCCAGAGTCTAGTCTCGGGAGGGGCACTGCCAGAAAATAAGGTGTACCTGTACGCCATTTTGTGCAATAGCCAGCAAAGGCACGCGTGCTGATTGGCCAGAGGGGGAGCCAATCAGCGAGTCCGGCGGAAGTTATATCTGCGGGCCACCTGCAATCGCTCCCCACAGAGATGGAACAGCGGTCTGCTGATGTAAACAAGGCAGATCGCCGTTCTGTCAGAAATGAACAGAGTGATCTTGTGTTCCTGCTAACCAGAAACACGGATCACTCTGTTCATCTAGTGCGTCCATCCCCACACAGTTAGCAAGCACCCCCTAGGGACACAGTTAACCCTTTGATAACCCCTGATGTTAACCCTTCCCAGGCAGTGTCATTAGTACAGTGACAGTGCATATTTTTAGCACTGATCACTGTATTAGTGTCACTGGTCCCCTAAAAGTGTCAAAAGTGTCAGATAGGTGTCCGATCTGTCCGCCACATGGTTGTAGTCCCGCTAAAAAAAAAAAAAATCACTGATTGCCGCTATTACTAGAAAAAATAAATAAAAATGTTGTAAATCTATCCTATATTTTGTAGATGCAATAACTTTTGTGAAAACCAATCAATATACATTTATTGGAATTTTTTTACCAAACATATGTAGCAGAATACATATTGGCCTAAATTGAGGCAGACATTTTTTTAATAGCAAAAATTTTAAAAATATTGTTTTCTTTTCAAAATTGTCAGTTTGCTTATATCACAAAATATAAATATCACCAAAAGAAAGTGCTATTAGTGGAAAAAAAAGGACATCAATTTTACTTGGGTACAGCGTTGCATGACCGCGCAATTGTCAGTCAGTTACAGTAACGCAACGCAGTATCGCAAAAAATGGCCTGTTCATGAGTGGGGGGGTAAAACTTTCCGGAGCTGAAGGGGTTTAGATTGAACAAGACTAAAAGGGCAGAATTTGCTTTCCATAAATAATGGCAGTATGGCACACAAGATTTTGCGATTTTACACATTTGTTAATTCTTTTACTCACTTTTTAAAATTATTTTGGTGCTCTGGTGGGGGGGAGGGGCTCCCATGCAGGAGCAATGGAGATGAGCAGGATCCATTAGCAGGTGCAGCCGGCAGCATCAGATGACAGTGACACACAGTCACTGCTTCTTACTGTTTTCACGCCGTGCTGTGGAGAAGATGGAGGGAGGAGGCGGGTGGAGCCAACACTCTCATGCAGGGGCAGAGAATGAAGAAGGCTCCGCTATGAATGCTGGGGTTCTCCTCTTCCTCAGCAGCGGCTCCAGCCTCCGACATGACTGACGTCACTGGTTGCTACACGCCAGGCAGCCCAGGTGTTAGCAACCAGTGCAGGGAACACTAGCCAGCGGCGCAGCTCCACAAAGCTCCTCCCTCCATCTTCTCCAGGTTCAGTGCAGCATAATCAACACAACACAGAGTCTCTTTCCCAGCGCCGCTGATTGACTAATTATACTGATGTGAGAGAGAGAGACTCAGTCGGGACTGGAGTCAGTGATATTTTCGGGGGGGGGGGGCAATTGCCCTGTCCCCCCTGGATCCGCCCCTGAGCAGAACATGGTCACCGTTGTATGTATGTGTGTGGATTTGTGGGGTGGTGTTGGGTGTTATATGTTGAACATTTTTTTATATTATGTTGGAATGCTTTGTAAGAATGACTAAGTATGTTTCTATAATCTTGCAGATAAAAATGTGATGTGTTGCCCGTTATACACTGAAAGTAAAGCTGTATCCACTCTAAGGTTTAGACAAATTTTAGATCGTAAGCTCCTCTGAGCAGGGTCCTTAAAACCCAATTGCTAACTGTTTTGCTAAATGTAGCACCATATATCCTGAAGACATTTTTTGAAGCTAGTAAATGGATGTACATAATTTTGCTTCTGCTGGCAAAATAAAAGTACATTATTGAGCTTGTTTGGGTTTTTTTCTTTTCTTTCTTTTTAATTAGTTTTGGGGGTGGTGGTTTCGAGGGAGTGTAATATCTTTTATATCTAATAATTTCTATATGTGTTTGTGCGCCAAAAAAAAATCTCTTCAGCACACCTGCAAGTAAATGATAAAGGTGGAATTTTTATATATAACAGCTATGGAGAATTGCAGGTAATGAATTCGGCTGATGGATAGGCAGTGTTGTATGTGTCAGCCCTGGTTCACATTGGTGTGATTTGACATGTCAAATCGGTGGCAATTGCACCGTTCTACTTGGTGCAGCGCCGCAATTTCCAAAAGTAGCATCTGTACTACTTTTTGGCGACTTTGGGGTGCGATTTTGATTGACATCAGTGCAGAAACCTGCGCAGATGTCTCTGAAATTCCCCCCCCGCAGTCAGGACTGACATGCAGGAATGAAATTGTGAGTTCAGCTGAACTTGCACGATTTCCTCCCGCTGCCAGGACTCAAACTGGACCTTTGTCTTTGTAATTCACCTGCTGCTACCCCAGGGACACAATTTCTTATCGAACTCCCTTAATTTTACCTTCAAATATCATATGTAGAAATACAGATTTGCATATCTGCAAATAAACAAAAATAAAAAAAATTATAATTGTGGTTGCGATCAAATATTCGCCGCTGCGATCAAGAGCATGGTTTCACCTTCTGACCTGGAAATGAGTCATTGTAATCACCCGGAAGTTCCTGTGCTGATCAGGATCTCCATCTAGGTGGACATGGCTAGGTCCCTTTTTAGCAAAGAGGAGGTGCTGTTCATTTGCCGGGTAAGTGTAGGGTATGTACTTGTGCTTACTCAATGTGGGGGTGGATGTGGTAGTTAGATTTGGTGTGAGTGGGGTTCATTGGTTTGTTTGGTATCACCACACATTTGCTTCTGGCCCATGTGCACATTGTCCTGCATTTGTTCTGCTTATGTAAATCAGTAAGGACTATGCAAATATAAATGAGAGCCTCTTTTCTATTAAAATATATAAGACTTGTTTCACAGTTGGGCGACTTTTTCAGCAAATTTGGACCTCTGAGTTGCATGACAAGTTGTACCCCATGATTCTCAATGATAACCATTCAAATCTTTGCTACTTCAAGTTGCAACAACTTCAATGTAGTCCCTGTACTACTTTGGTGTGACTTTCATGTGACTTGAGGTACATAGAGCGCAATATTACACAGGCATTCCCAGAAGTTGGGACCAAGTTGGGACCAAGTTGGGACCAAGTTGGGACCAAGTTGCAGCAGCAAAGTGGCAGCAAAATAGTCTGACTTTCAGGTCGCAGCAGTGTGAATGAGATTCATGGATAATTGAATTAAGCACTATTCTCACTTGTGCATCCTGCAAGTGGGTCAAATTCGTCCCTGCACTACTTTGGTTTGACTTTGATGCGACTTGAGGTCCATATACAGCAAGATTACACAGGCATTGGTCGCACAAGTGCAAATGGGGCCTAATTCAAATATTCCTTTCACACTTGGCCGACTTTTCATACAACTTGAGGTTCATAAGGACCCTTTCACACTTGTGCGACCTGAAAGTCCTGCGATTTTGCAGTGCTTTTTGCCGCAACTTTGATGTGATGTGAAGTTTAATCTTGAGGTCTATGGAAGCAGGAGTCGCACAAGTGTGAAAGGGGCCTTAGGGCTGGTTCATACTGCTGTGCTGTCCGACATCGAATGTGATTTGCCCCGCACTGCAAATCACATGTGATGTCTGTGTGATGCAAACTCAGCCATACAGATTGTATGGTTGAATTTGCAGCGCATTTGGACCAAACTCGCACAGGACCCTTTAGCTTTCTACTGACACTTCCAGCAGTTCGCATATGGCAGTGTGAACTGCCTGCGAGTTGTATGCGATGCGGGAACCCGCACTGGATTTGCAGGGTTCCCGCATCGCTCCAGTGTGAACTTGTTCTGACCCTAGGTTCACACCTACAGTACCTGCCCGCGAGAATGTGTTTCCAGCGCGATCTCATCACGCTGGTTCTCGGTAACAGGGTACTGTACATCTCGCGCTGGCTGCAATAGGAAAAACATTTTCGTATTGCAGCCAGCGTGAGAAAGAATTCCCCTCCAGGAGCATTCCATGCCCTTAGGTCTGGTATGGATTTTAAGGGGAACCCCCTACGCCTAAAAAACAGCGTGGGGGCCCCCCCCAAAATCCATGCCAGACCCTTATCTGAGCACACAGCCTGGCCGGTCGGTAAAGGGAGTGGGGACAAGTGAGCGACCCCCCCCTCCTGAACCATACCAGGCTGCATGCCCTCAACATGGGGGGTGGGCGCTTTGGGGTGCCCTGCGGCCCCCCCATCCCAAAGCACCTTGTCTCCATGTTGATGAGGACAAGTGCCTCTTCCCGACAACCCTGGTCGTTGGTTTCTGGGTCTGTGGGCGGAGGGCTTTTCGGAATTCGGGAGCCCCCTTTAAAAGGGGGGCCCCCAGATCCCGGCCCCCCACCCTATGTGAATAAGTATGGGGTACATCGTACCCCTAACCATTCCCCTGGGGGGAAAAATGTGTCAATTAAAATAACTTATTAGGCAGCTCCAGGGGTCTTCTTTCGACTTCGGGGGTCTCTTCCAACTCCTCCGCTCTTTTCGGCCTCTTCTCCGGCCTCTTCTCCCAGTGTCCGGTTCTTCTCCTGCTCTCCAGCCTCTTCTCCCACTCTCCGGCCTCTTCTCCAGGTCTTCGCTTCTGCACCCGGTGACCACGCCCCATGCCTATATAAGTCGTTGCGCACCTTGCACACGGCATTACAGTGGGAGAGAGCGTTGTGTCAACATCAGAGAAGGAGAAGAAGGAACAAAACGACGGAGAAGACCGGGCCACCGCTAGAAAAAGACCGGCAAAAGAGCAGAAGATAGCAGAGCAGCCCGGCAGAAGAACCGGAGAGCGGGAGAAGATCTGGAGACCTGGAGAAGAGGCAGGAGAGCGGGAGAAGAGGCTGGAGAGCAGGAGAAGAACCGGACACTGGGAGAAGAGGCCGGAGAGAGCAGAGAAGTTGAAAGAGACCAGCAAAGTCAGAAGAAGACCCCCGGAGCTGCCTAATAAATTACTTTAAAAACCTGTCTAGTGTGTTTTTTTATTGACACTTTTTTTCCCCGAGGTGAATGGGTAGGGGTACGATGTACCCCATACTCATTCACATAGGGTGGGGGTCCAGGATCTGGGGGCCTCCCTATTAAAGGGGGCTCCCGGATTCCGATAAGCCCTCCGCCCGCAGACCCCGACAACCAACGGCCAGGGTTGTCGGGAAGAGGCGTAGGGGGTTCACCTTAACATCCATACCAGACCTAAGGGCCTGGTATGCTCCTGGGGGGAACCCATGCTGGTTTTTTATTTAAAATTTGGCGTAGAGTTCCTCCTCATAGTTCATAGCAAACACCTGTTAGCAATGCTTGTCTCTCATCAGGAAAGGAAAAAACACATTTTTCCTTTCCCGATGAGTGAGCCAGCTCGGCGCTGGCTCCCACGATGGGGATCACAGGTGTCAAATCTCACCGATAACAGCGGCGAGATTGAAACAATATCGCGGTCACCTACTGTATGCATTTTTTAGTGCGTTTTGCAGTTTTCAGAAACACTCTACAGTCCACATCTATGCGTTTTGCGGCCAGTGCGTTTTTGGAAATGGTCGGGGACTTTTTCACGCGATTTGCGGGTAATAGATTTCAGTGGAACCGCACCAGAAACGCAACTGTTACGTTTGTGATGTGATTTTTGATGTGTTTTGCGGTTATTATTTTAACACTGTATATAGCTGGTTGCTAACCATGGGGCCGAGAAGCCAGCTGCCGCGTCCTTAACCAATGAATCTTCAGCTGTCAGTGGCTTCCCCACTGAAAGTAAAAAAAAAAAATCGCTAAAAAACGGCATTGGAGTCCCCCCCCAGGTCTATACCAGACCCTTCGGGGTCTACAATGTACCTGATACCCATTCACATGGAGGGGGGGCTGGGATCTGGGGGCCCCCTTACTAAAGGGGGCTTCCAGATTACGATAAGCCCCCACCCGCAGACCCCCACAACCACCTGGCAAGGGTTGTGGGGATGAGGCCCTTGTCCCCATCAACATGGGGACAAGGTGTTTTGGGGCGGACTGAATTTGTAAACAACAGACTCACGAACACGAAGTGAGCTGAAGAGTCGGCCTGCTGATGTAACGAATCGCACACTGAAATCGACAAAGAGCATGGGTGAGTGGTCTGTTTAAATACCCTCCCATAAATTCAGGCCACCATACTGGCCTTTTTATAGAATATATTCTAGGCTGAGAGCTTAGTTTAGAGTTAGTTTAGAGATAGCTTAGAGTTAGGGACCGCTCTGTACAGAAATGCTTTGACACGACATGTGACTGTACATGTATTTGCAAATGTCTGCAGCAAAAGAAAGCAATTTAATCTAAATATTAAAGCAATAATTATTATTGCATAATTATTGGTTTTGTACGTTTTTTGCATGTTGGGACCCACAGCATTTATGCAATTGAATAAGAAAGTTTGTGGGTTACAGTGCTGCCAATCATACTCTATCTGACTTTTGGTTTGCAAAGGCATTTGGGAACTTAAAGTGGTTGTAAACCTCTGAAATTAAAATATAACAATGCATATTCTTCTATAGAGTGTGTTTCAAATCACCTAGTGTGATTTCTGTCTCCTCTCTCATTCCTCTGCTATTTGTATGACTTCTGACAGTATATGCCGACACCAAGCAATCCTGAGAGATGTCCTGCACCCCTCTCCAGCAAACAGCCTGTGTTTAACAGGTACCGCTGTGCATGTTTCAGGCTGGGTTCACACTGCTGCGATGTGCGACGCTGCATGTGATTTGCACCGTACTGCTGTGCAAATCACATGCAATGTCTGTGTGATACAAATTCAGCCATACAGATTGTATGACTGAATTCACATCGCATTCAAGCCAAAGTTGTGCAGGAGCCTTTATTTAGTCCAAACCAGAATCAGATCAATTCCTGTCTGAATTGACAGTTCGCATTGACAATATGCAAACCGATCTGGGGGTGTCATTAACTTTGTATTGACATTCCCAGCAGTTCGCAGAGGGCGGTGTGAACTGCCTGCGAGTCAGGTGCAATGCAGGAACCCACAGTGGATTTGCAGGGTTTCCCGCAATGCACCAATGTGAATTGAGCCTTACTAAGAGACTGTGTAGAGGTGGGGGGTGTGTCCATTGATTCCACTCAGGTCTCAGATTACACTCTACGAGATTATGCTCCCTGTTCTGTGCAATGTGTGACATTAGATCTCCACCCCCTGCTTTCTGGAGCTGAGAAATAGCATTTGTGCACTTTGAATGGCTCTAAAGAAGAGTAATGCAGATGAACAGGTACAACTTATGTAGGAGGATATGTTTCATCTCTGTGTATCACCATAGGCCAGTCACTTAGTAAAGTGATACACAAAGATGAAACATATGCTCCTACATAAGTTTACCTGCTCATATGCAGCCTTCTTCTTTAGAGCCATTCAAAGTGCACAAATGCTATTTCTCCGCTCCCGAAGGCAGGGGATGGGGATCTGATGTCACACATTGCACAGAACAGGGAGCGTAATCTAGTACAGTGTAATCCGAGACCTGAGTGGAAGGAATGGACACCCCCCCCCCACCTCTACACACTCTCTTAGGGAAACATGCGCAGTTGAGCCTGTCAAACACAGGCTGCGTGCTGGAAGTGGGTGCGGGGCATGTCCCAGGGAATATATACGTTTTTACAATAACTTTAATGGAGACATTTCAGATATCTGTAATAGCGGTAAATACAATGACACCTTATGATTTTTAAATAAATACATAGCAGGACTATAAAATGATTGTATATATTTCTGAAGCTCTGCAGAAGCCAATATACACTGAAATAAAACCAAATGCTGATGTTGAAGGATTTTATTTTTCAGACCATTGCCCACTCCAGATATTTTTACTGTTCTTGCAAGATGTAGATTTTATTAATCTGCCAAGACAAAGCTTTCCCGTGTACAATAACCTTTGTGCATTGCCTGGAAAAAAAGTGCCTGATTGCTACAATGTGCGAACCATTCATCACACTGGGAAGATTGCTCGGTGAAAGCCTCCCTACTGTGCCTGTGTAAGAGGTGTATGTGCTCAATTATTCCTATCGAATAACAATGTATGCTTCAGGCTGTTCCTTTCCTCCTTGCAAGTAGATTAGGCTGCAGAGTTTGAAGCATTTGAGGACATTACCCATCAGCCCCTTGGATTATGTTATCAGCAGAAAACAGATGGAAAATATTGGCGCGGTGTCACTCATCGTCTACCTGTTGATCATATATTAGAGCTTAAGATGTGAATTGCTGGGAAATGTGAACGGATGAGGTCGGGATCAAGGAAAGAAAAAGACGTCATCAAGTTTTATGATCAGAGACTAAAACCAGATGACTCAGGCTTTACCATCTGACTGCAAAAAGTGCTGAGGTTTATAAAATGCACTTTAAAATTAAATTGTAATACTGCACTCATGATGGATTTGTGGAAAATTTTATTTAATTAACCCCATGCCAACCGGGTTGGCTCGGCTGCGCGAATCGTTGTAGGTGTACATCTGTCTCTTTATTGGCTATAGCAAAACAGATCCCCATTCTGTCAGGAGAGGAAACAGACCTGCTGTTCCTAGTGATCAGGAACAGCGATCTGTCTCCTCCTCCAGTCACTACACTGCCGCCACAGAAACATCTGTGAAACATCTCCCTATGCAACACAACCCCTTAATCGCCCCCTAGTGTAACCCCTGCCCTGCCAATGTTATTTATACACTGATCAGTGGTTATTTTTAACTCTGATCACTGTAATGTCACTGGTCCCAAAAAAATTTCAAAAGTGTCTGATCTGTCTGCCACAATGTCGCAGTCCCACTAATCACTCATTACCGCCATTACTAGTAGAAAAAAAAAATTATAATAAAAATGCAATAAATATATCCCTTATTTTGTAAATGCTATAACTTTTGCGCATACCAATCAATACACTTTTACTGCGATTTATATGTAGAAGAATACATATTGGCCTAAACTGATGAAGAAATTCTTTTTGTTTATTTTATTTATTTTTTTGATATTTATTATAGCAAAAAGTGACGGTCTTTTGTTGTTTATAGCGCAAAAAATAAATACCGCAGAGGTGATCAAATGCCACCAAAAAAAAGCTCTATTTGTGGGAAAAAAAGGATATCAATTTTGTTTGGGTACAGCGTTGCATGACTGCACAATTGTCAGGTAAAGCAAAGCAGGGCCGTATAGCAAAAAATGGCCTGGTCATTAAGGGTTAAATCCTTCCGGGGCTGAAGTGGTTAAGGGAACCTAATGAACTTTGGCACCACAATTAATGCACCTTACCAGACCTGCACAAATACACATAGATGTCTTTTTTAGCACCTTGGGCATCTAAAGTCTCAGGTAACAGTAATATGCAATTTAATATGCTTATAATATGTAATGCAATGGAAAATGACTTTTCCTCATAGTGCTAACAGCTGACCTGCCTCTCCTACATCTTTCTAATGGCCTTCACTATGATGGATAGCCTTATTGGCCATTAAAGTGGAACTAAACTATATCTATGCAGCACAAACTAAAAATGCTATTTAAATCATCTTTAATATTCAAGGCAAACTCAGCCATCCATGTCTTCATGCTTTTTTGTTGAGAAATCACATTAAAAAACCATGCCCCTAACATTTCTAGCCGCAGTCATCTTGAGTAAGGGCAGATGATTCATGTAGCATTTACCTCTTGCAATCCATCTGCCCTTAAGTCAGCCATACCAGCACGCGGGTGTGCTTAGCTAAGAAAGCCCCTCCTTCCTTCCCCCAGATGACAAAAAGAAAATGCCCATGACGTCTCTTGGGATGTATGACATCATTTTGGCCTAGGCCAGAAACCAGGAAGTAACTGAATAAATGTAAAAAAAAGTTTAACCACTTCCCGCCGGGAGGCCATGATATGACGTTCTTGACTTTGAGTGGAGATAGCTGAATGATGCCTGCAGCTGCAGGCATCATTCAGATAGCTTTATTTTTCAGCAAGCGATTCCCTTCGCTTCCCTCATAGCAGCTGTTTAGCTGCTTGATTGCTTTTACAGGCGGGGGGGCTCACCCGTGAGAGGCAAAGAATGAAACCACCAATGGCGACGGTTTACCATAGAGCTGACCATGGAGCAAATGGTCCCCGGCCATCTCTATGACCCTCGGAGGCCGGAAGCGATGTCATGACATCACTTCCGGCACTGGCAGATGTAAACACTACTGTTTTTTTCTCTCTCAGAATGACATGTATGGTTGACCTCCTGCGTTCAGTATGCGACAGTGCAGCTGCTCATCACGAAACCTGGGGGCTAGCAGTAATCACTGAAGTAGTGGCGTCTACTACAGTGATTTCCAGCTTCCACAGGGATCTTCCAGGTATGGCACATACATATTTACATTGGCACAAGCTGTACCAATATAACTATGCAAAAATATAAAGGAAACAGCAGAGGGCACCAACCAGTGGCAGCCCATTCATTGGGGGCACATGGGCGCCGCTTCCCCTATCCATGCGTCTGGCCCCCTAATCTATATGCAGGGTGCTGGACGCTTGGATTCCAATGGGGGGGGGGTTTGAAGCAGGTGATTAGAGACAGAGGCTCTAATAAGATCCATAGAAAGTACAAGCTGGCAACTCAACAGCTTCTCCATAGAAAATATTTATTTAAGCATTAGTGCAATACCATCATCCAAAAATTCTAACGCATTTCGGCCTTAGGCCTTCATCAAAAGCATAAAAATATGACATTAAAAAACAAGTATATATAAGGGAAGCAGCCCTTGTGAGGTATGAAGGGCAAAAATCACTTAATTACAAAATCAACCCATTAATTGGTTACAGATGGAGATGTCCAGACCTGGGCCAAACAAACACAAAAACAGGGGGTTTCAACAAAGAGCACAAAATGTTAACCATTACAGTTCCACTGATACAACAGTGGAAGATTTTCAATAAAAAATCATTAATTGCTATACTTCAGAGCATTATTTCAAAAGCAGGCTAACATCTATCCTATTGTTCATACCCAATGGCAATCTGGTATTTAACGTGTGTATCCACCACACCTCCCGTTGGAGCAGGGTGCGATGGGTATCCCCCCTCTTGTAGACCGTTTAACATGTTCTAAACCAAAGAAAGAAAAAGTATCAAGGTTACCTCCATGCGCTGTCTTGAAATGTTTAGATACATTAGAAATATTTTTGGCATTTGGATTGATTCGTAGGTGCTGAATGGTGCAATCCACATACTGTATCTGACAAGCACTACATTCCACTACATAAACCACTGATTTAGAGCTGCAATTAATAAAATGTTTAAGAGTGTAGGTTTTGCCTGTGGAGAAAGAGATGACAGTTTTGGTTATTCTGTGTCTTCTACATTGTCTACATGTGTTGGTGCCACAAGGAAAATATCCAGTGGTACTTAGTCATGTCCGTGGGGGATGATGAGGATGAAAAAGGCTAGGACATAGGATAGATCCCAGTGTGGGAGCCCTTCTACTGGAAAAATGATATACCTGTTGTAAAATATCATACAATGTCTTATCCGCATATAGAATGGGAAGGCACTTTTTGACAACTGCTACAATTTGATTATATTGTTTAGAGTAAGTAGTAACAAAATGGATTTTATCTCTATTACAATGGGACTGTCTTTTCATACTAGGGTTCTCTGCATTTTTTAGCATGCTACCTCTATAATTTTTCTCCGCCTTGATCCTGCCATTATCAATCAAATGAATATTCACTATTGTCACACTGATCCTCCTCCCAGCCACTCAGAAAGCGGGTCCTGACACCCGTCACCAGATTGGCTGAAAGGACAGGCGATCTTATTGGATGCCTAGGAGGAGAAAGGAGGAGGCACACAGCAGAAGCTGCCATGATGCAGAGGCTAGCTCTGAGGAAGGGGGTGCGCCCCGAAATGCATTAGCTGTACACCGTGTTCTTTGCATGTCCATGCATTGTTTTTATGGCCTTTTGTCAGTTGCATTTTGTGAGTACCCACTTTTGTATAAAACATTTTTATTATTAAATTATCTGTGGTAATGCACTAGGTGTGCGCGCCTTCCATTCTGTTTTTCTTGTAGTTCCTTTTGGATTACCCCATCTGAGGAAGGCAGCATCCACCCAGTTTTGGATACCATATATACCTTTCACACAACCCTTCTATTTGACATCTGTTACTCCACACCTTGGAAGACCTATGAGTACTGGAAGTGACTGTGTTTTTTGTACACATATTTATATAATAGAGCTGGCAGGAAAATTGATTAGGTCCACACTAATATGGCTGCTTAAAGTCTGTACCATACTAATGGGCTTCAATAAAATGGCTTTTTAAGGTCTGTATCAAACAAATGGACTACAATAAAATAACCTCACAGTTCTATGATATGATTACATTAAAACTATATGATATAACCTGTTCATAGCAACAGATCAAATACGTGCTATCTCTTCATCTCAAACTATACATGTCCTCTTTATGTGGCAGTGTACTGTACATTTCAGATCCCATTAGCAGGCATGCCTATCCTGGTGTTAGCAAAAAGATATAAGTCCTTGACCCATGCCACAGATCAGGCTCTTTCCTTCCCATCATTCGACTATCCAGAGCTAAGCTCCACCCAGGGTTTATAAAGGATCCTGCAAGGAAGGATGTGACATCACCTAATTTCCTGAAAGGATTTACTGCAAAAATTCTTCTTAAAGGGGCAGTAAGTTAACCCCTGCCTACAAGTTGCTGTGCACTGTTTTTTTGAGGAAGGGGAGAAAGACACATGCTTACTACTACTAGGCTTTTCTAAGGGCTCTGGTAAAGCAGGAAGCAGGTAATTGTGGGGGTCTACAAAGTATCTACAAAGAAAAGATCAGTGAATAAGGTTAGCTTTTTATTTTACCCTCAATGTCCAAAGTGACAAGTTTACTTTGTTATACATTACCTTGAGGCCTATTTTTGGCCATTTTGGGCAAAGTAACAGATGCTCATGGTATATCACCTTGTCTGCTATTAATACCTGTGATACAGTAGTCTCAACCGGGACAGAGGCTTTTGGAGGGGACTGAATGCTAGCCACTTGCCTACCGACTATGGGCCCTGGCATTTGAGGGAGTTACAAGCTTTTGGAAAGATGTTCTGTTTGCAAAAGGACATTATTAAAAAGGCCATAATGGTCTCTGACAGCTTGGAACTCATAGCTGATATTGATGTCATCAGCAAGCCACCTGTCTGGGGTCCCCAGCCAAAATGTGTTGATTGTAAGTAGGTCTAGTGTTCCGGCTAAGGGTCTTTCACCCATTGTTGTTTGTGCTAATTAACTCTGCCTGAAGTTGTTCTGTGTTTATACTTATGATAATTTGTATTGTAGTTTGTGAGCTAGGAGACGGCAAGTCTGACCTGGAAGGTCAGACCTCTGAGTTATCCAGGGAGTTAATTGACATCATGTTTATCGAATATGTCTGTTGTTGTAATTATATTCCTGTGTGCAGTTTGTATTGTTAGGGTAATCTGATCAGAAGGGGGAATGTCCTTCTCAAGTGTATAACAGTCTGTATACTTGTTCAAATAAACAGTTATTATCTTGGTTTACTCCAAAACTGGTAGTGCCTAGTTATTGGGGTAAATATAGCCAGACTTCCAGGTCTCGTGTTCCAGGTGTGTTGGACAGGCCCACAGGTTTTGATTTTGTATATTGTCATGCTGGTATACTGGCTCTCTTACGGTCTTTTAATGTCAATGTTTTGTTTTGCGCATCGAGGCCTTCGGGTAAGACTGAGTAGGTCAAGCATTTTGATAAATAAATAAAATAAATAATTAAATAGAGCTTGGGAAGCATCTTCTTGGCCCAACAGGCTGTCCGGAGTCTGTCAAATTGGTGGAAGCAGTTGGATGCTTCCTGAAGTCTGGGACATCCAAACCTTCACCGGGATCCAAGATCGGGATAACTTCAGTTACCCCAGCAGAGATATGGATCTGGCATCAGTGATTCCTGGCTGCTTCAGTTCATCCTTTCAGCATACTCCAGGGCTACCTGGAGCTAAGGCAGCAGATTCGGGTAGGGCTCTGGATTGGAGCCCTCCAAGTCGCTGGTATACAGCAGGGCAAGTGCTTTCCAACCCCAGAGTAACGGGCCAGTGACCAACGGGATTTGCGGATGCCATTCCTGGGAGAGTGGCCCCATGAGCCATGGGTGACTGAGTTGAATAGGCTGGTCCAGCAGGAAATAGAGCTGGACAATCGATATCAGGCTCTGCAATGGCACTCAGAGAAGGGATATTTAGGGGAGACAACAGAATGCTTTCCAGAGGGATATGACTTTGGCGGCCCTGGATTGCTGTGGGAGAGCCTTACAAATGTTTTTGTGTGTGGCGATGAAGGGGAACGCCCTTGAAGACCTGCTAGAATACAGAGAGACTATGCTTGGTCTTGTAGGGGTCTCAGAGCTTAAACCAGATCTGGAATATTTGCTAAGAAAAGAACAGCATCTGGAAAGGGCATACAGGGAGCTGCTAGAACACGTTCAGCAGCATGCCAGAGAATCGGCAGCAGAAACTCCGGAGAAGGCCATCCCCAAAGCTGAAGTGATGACAACAGGGCACACGTAACATCTTCTTCGTTCTGCAGACAGGAGATGGTGAACCTCTATCCCCAGAAACCAGTTCCAGAGACTGGGGATTTAGTTGACTTTTCCACTGAGGAAAAACAACCTGGGGAGCCTCCAGCAGAAAAGCTGGCATCAGGGCCAAACATCACTGAGCTCTGCCCAGCACAAACAGCAGCTTTGGCCATCCTGAGAGAAGAGGCAATCAGCTTCTCTCCCACAACACTGACAGGGACTTGGGATTTCCTGCCAGCAGCATCTGTGGAATTACAAGAAACTTCTCCAACTGAAGCGCTGGCAACCGGACAGAGGGTCTGAGACATCTGTTCCACACCTGCGGCGGTTCTGGAGGACCAGGGTGAGAAGGAGATGGTCATTTCCCAGCAGAAGATCAGGATCCAGGGGGAGAAGGGAGAGGATGTTGTTGTCCTCCCTTCCCAACAGTCAGACAGAGTGGAGCAAATTGTCTTCACTCCCCAGCCAGGATCCATGCACCTGGGAGACAGTGACAGAGAAATGTCATCCCAGCAGCCAGGTGTGGGAACGGAAGAGGAAGCAGCTGGGTGACCTCCCCAGTGGCAGCTACACAGTTTGGAAGAGACGGAAGTCCTCCTTCTTCCCCAGCAGCAGATACACAGTTTGGAAGAGGAGGAAGCCGGCCTCCCGTCCCAATGGTTAGCCAGAGCGAATGATGTGGAGTCCCCAGCAGAAGTGCCGGCAACAGGGCAGAGTGCTACCAACCTCTGTCCAGCACCGGCAACAACTGAGGAGTTCCAGGGAGCCGTGGCGTTCAGCCCCTCTCTCCAGCGAGAAACTGATGTAGTGAAGCTTCTACTCCCAGCTGAATTGCTGCCAACAGGGCAGAGCACCGCTGTCCTTTGCCTAACACCTACAGTGCCTCCACAGCTTCAGGGAGCTGGGGCGATCAGCCCCTCTCCCCAGCAGACCGAGCCCCAGAATGTTACAAACCACCCAGCTGAAGCGCTGGCAGCCGGACAGAGAGTCAATGACTTCTGCCCCACGCTTATATGAGTTCACTTTACCCAACTAACGCATGTCTAGACTAGGTGGGGGTCTAGGACCTTGTTAGTCGACTTTTTATGGGGGGGGAGAAATAGGATAGACTCACCCGGGACAGAGGCTTTTGGAGGGGACTGAATGGTAGCCTCTTGCCTACCGACTGTGGGACCTGGCATTTGAGGGAGCTGTGGGCATTTGGGAAGACGTTCTGTTATGTAATGCAAAAGGAAATTATTAAAAAGGCCATGATGGTCTCTGCCAGCTTGGGACTCATAGCTGATGTTGATGTCATCAGCAAGCCACTTGTCTGGGGCCCACTGCCATAATGTGTTTATTGTAAGTAGGTCTAGTGTGCCTCCTAAGGGACTTTCACCCATTGTTGTTTGTGCTAATTAACTCTGCTATTGTCTGAAGATGTTCTGAGTATATACTTATGATAATGTGTATTGTAGTTTGTGAGCTAGGAGACGTCAAGTCTGACCTGCAAGGTCAGACCTCTGAGCCATCCAGGGGCTTAGTTAACGTCATTGTTTAAAGTATATATCTGTTGTTGTAATTATATTCCTGTGTGCAGTTTGTATTGTTAGGGTAATCTAATCAGAAGGGGGGGGGGGGGGTTGTCCTACTCAAGTGCATAAAAGCCTGTATACTTGTTCAAATAAACAGTTTTTATTCTGGTTTACTCATAGGGGTGCACAGCCTATAGCATGAGGGTGTGCACCCCCAAAGCTCAAACACATATGTGTGTGTGTGCATGTGTATATATACTGACAGGGGGAGATTTACTAAAACTGGAGTGTGCAAAATCTGGTGCAGCTCTGCATAGAAACCAATCAGTTTCCAGGTTTTATTGTCAAAGCTTAATTGAACAAGCTGAAGTTAGAAGCTGATTGGCAACCATGCAGAGCTGCACCTGATTCTGAGTGCTCCAGTTTTAGTAAATCTCCCCCACAGTGTCAGTAGAACAGTGGACAGTGTCAGCAGAGCAGAGATTGGTGTCAGTAGGGCAGTGAACAGTGTCTGTAGTTTTCTTTTTATTGTTTTTTTAAAATATTTTTTACAGTTACATTTTTTTAATTATTTTTCTACAATATTTTTAGGAGCCCTGTTAGGGGGCTTTGGTGAAATATCAGGGGGAATCTGCGCCACATAAGGTGATTAGGCACACCTGGCACACCCGGTGCGCACGCCTATGGGTTTACTCCAAAACTGGTAACTGGGGTAACTTAGCCAGATCTACTGGTCTCGTGTTCCAGATTTTAGGAAGCGATATACTGAAGGAAACACTCAAGCAGAGTGTGGGAAGCGATTCTGTCACAATACCTACCTTGTGTGTCTTCATTAAAGGGGTTTTATACCCCGTTTGGTCATTTTTACCTACACTTAAGCCTATAATAAGGCTTACCTGTAGTTAAATTAATATCTCCTAAACCTGCACGGTTTAGGAGATATTCACCCTCCATGCAGCCGCTAACGTCAGTGGCGCATGCGCTCTGAAGGCCTGGAAGATCGTGCGCGGGAGTGATGTCATCATGGCTCGAGCCACTCACGGTGCCGGAGCCCGCAAACCCAGACGAAACACTGAGGGCACGTGTCAGCCCCCTCAGCAGTGACCGGGCGCGCTGTGGGAGCTTTATTCTAAGGTATTTCATAATGGACTAGTACGGGACGCATACTAGTCCATTATGCTATTATCTTGCAGGGGTTTTTTTTTTTCAGCGGTTTACTACCGCTTTAAGTAAAAAATGTATAAATGTGGCGCTTGCACAGGGTTAACAACCTTCTCTGCACCCCAAAGTGACAGTGCACAGGCCATGCAATTGGCAAAAAGGGGAGAAGGTAACGTAACGCCCAAAGGGACAGGTTTTCTTGAACTCCCTTAGCTTGAAAGTGCTATAAAAAAAAATCAAACTTATATGTGTGCAGGATACATGTATAACAAGCATAGAATAACCTCTTTTTGTATAATGAGCAGCACAGAAAAGAGACATCTGCCGCAAGACATGACAGGGCCACTTAGGAGCAGTCTTCTACAGACAGACATGCAAGGAAGTTCACGGTTTTATAAAAACAGATGTGGCATTTTACTGTGAGCTGGATGTTTAGGCATCAGCCGCAGCAATGAGGGCTTTTTGTACAAGTAGAGAAGAAGAGACAGAAAATTGCAGGAGAGTCAAGAGGAAGGAGGGGTTGTAGCCATGGAGACTGCAGTTAATTAGAGCATGTCACTTCAGGGTGGCGGAGGAAACGGCCGATCGTGACATTTTAACAAAGGATTTGTAACGTTAGGAGAGAAAGTAGAGGAAAGACCTAGACATATGAACCTCCGATTTTTTTTTTAAATGCAGTAATACGCTGTCATTTTCAGCAATACATACCACCATATGAAATGTCTTTAAAACAGAGATACTGATACTGAAATGGTAAATTAAAAATACCTGCAAAATTGTGTTTCGTGTGGCTTGCTCAGTAGGTTTTGCAACTGTGGCACAGTCACAGCAACAGTACCTAGGATTCTCCATGACCTCTGCACAAACAAGGTCCATAAAGACATGGATGAGCGAATTTGGCGTGGAGGAACTTGACTGGCCTGCACAGAGTCCTGACCTAAACCCGATAGAACACCTTTGGGATGACTGAGTGGAGACTGCGAGCCAGGCCTTCTCATCCACATCAGTGCCTGACCTCACAAATGCGCTTTTGGAAGAATGGTCAAATATTCCCATAGACACACTCCTAAACCTTGTGGACAGCCTTCCCAGAAGAATTGAAGCTGTTATAGCTGCAAAGGGTGGGCCAACTCAATATTGAACGCTACGGGCTAAGACTGGGATACCATTAAAGTTCAGGTGCGTGTGAAGGCAGGCGTCCCAATACTTTTGGTAATATAGTGTAGTTTCCAAATGTTCCTCATTTGGAAGGACTGTCCCTCTTCTGGAGCCAAATCCATCTGTGCCTCTTTCCTCCTTAGTTGTCCCTCTTTGTGTTTTGATGTATACACGTCTATAATACAAAAAGTATTATTTAACTATCAAGTGTTGTACTGCGCTAAGGCACTACCCTGTTTCCCCGAAAATAAGACCTAGCGTGATTGTCGGTGATGGCTGAAATATAAGCCCTACCCCCCAAATAAGCTGTAGTTAAAGTCCTTGTAGGTCTTATTTTCAGGGTAGGGCTTATTTTCGGGGAAACGGGGTAGGGCTTATTTGGGGGTAGGGCTTATATTGCAGCCATCACCGACAGTCACACTAGGTCTTATTTTCGGGGAAAGCTACATATGCATGGTGCTTTAATTCACAATGAACCCCAAGGTACTTAAAATTGCACATTACCATGTTTTCTAATGCAACGCACATTCGGCACTCTACAATGCAGGTGCTTTGCATAGTGGGCTGGAGTGCCCTTAAAAGTGAGTGGCAGCACAATGCATGTTATGGACACAGGGGTGTGAATGTGGCCTTAAACTTGTATCTAGCCTCTTAATGAAGATATCTGCTATTTTTAAAGTCCAGTAAAAAAAAAAAAAAAAGCCATGGTGGCGTAGCACCCTCCCAGTTAGGCTGTTAGGAAAATGTAGTTTTTGGCTCCACTGTAGGGAGCGAAGTGGTGGTTGATTGTTTGGTCGCCTCAGGATTTCTAGGCTGAGAGTTTGATTGCTTCCATCTGCCTCTGGAAGAAGCTACCAGACCATACAGAAGGAGATTCAAATGACCAGCTGAATATTGATTATGGCCTGGCCAATCCCTGGAAGGGGGCATCCAAAAGATGGCTGGGGAGGTGATAAATGTACAAGATCCCTGAGCAGAGTGTTCTTTCCTCCTCAGGGAGGGTTCCGGTACTTCGTGGGCTGTGGTCCCTAGGAGAAGGATCAATGAAGGGTAACTCCACTTTTGTGGGGAGAAAAAAAAAGCAAATAAAAAAATAATAATAATAATAATAATATAGCATATACAATTGCGACTCAAGTCATATTGTATTGTAAATGAATGTTATTAAAAATTACCTTTCTTTTTCAGTCTGCAGTCTGTCATTTTCTGTAAAATGCAATGCAATATCGCTACCTGGAGGTCTTCTGTTCCCAGAATGTGTATAGAATGCCCACTAGACACATCATTTCCCACTTGTGTGATTGGCTCACTGATTTTCCCAGAAGTCTGATTTTGGGCATCCCCTGCAGCAAAAATGTCATTTTTCGTGAGATGCTTCCTAGATACTAGGAAATCACCTCTAAATGGTTGCAGGCCCTTCCTCATTAGATCCCTGCAGGTGCAGCAGCTGATTGATAATTATGAAACCACTCCCTTTATATTGGTTTTCCACATGGACACAAACACACAGGGATTTCTTAAGAATAACAAAAGGTAGGAATCTGCATTAAAGTTTGTTAAAATCCCTGCAATGTACATAGATTACCCAGAGGGGAATGTTTTTTTCTCAACAAAAATGGAGTTACTCTTTAGGGCAAGAAACCACTGTTTGGGCCTCAGCATTTGCTGTGCTAAGGGGCCAAAGAAGACAGCTACAAAGGGGATACCTGCTGAACGACACTGTATTAGAGTCAAGGTCTGGAATGCCATCTGCATTTTTGAGGACCCAGGTTGGGTGGCAGACAGTACTTAGAACACTGTGAATAGGGATCTTCTTGGGGATTGACCATTGTGTAGAGGAGAGAATCAGTTGCTAGCGATTGCCCTGTGGTCAATAGCTATGGGGCCTTAGATATTCTGACATCCCTAGCTACCTCCAGAGAAGGTGAGATTGAAAGACTTAGGAGAAGTTAGTTTTTTTTTTTTATTGCTGCTGATCACTTTAAATATCTTGTGACCTTAAAGTATATGTAAACCCTCATCTTGAAAAACAACCCATTCAGTTGAAAATAAAACTGAAAGGCAAAACATTTGCGTATGCATATAAAATACATTATAAATACCCTTTTCTCCTTTTTTCTATAAGTGATCACATACCCTTTGTTCTCAGCTGCATAAGGAGCTCAGAGAGCTGGAGGAGGAGAAACAGCAGTACACTGAACTTCCCAGTGAATGGCTATGCGGGTGGTGGGGTGATTCAGAAAAATTATGGTCATTGGAGGGGAGCAGGTTGAGTTCTCAGCACAGCTAAAGAACTGACCATGGTATGCCAGTGGTCAGTTTTTGATAGGAAAGCAGAGGGACTGGCAGGAACATCAGGTATTTCACCCAAAAGAAGCAATACAAAGAGCAGGATATTTTTTCATACAAGTACATGGTACAGCAGCCACATATCAGGGATATGAAATTTTGGGTTTACATATTGTTTAAACCCCTCTCCTGTTATATTTTTTGAGCAATAAATCCTAAAACACACTCCCTAAACTGCGCTTTAATTGTTGGTATGCTTGGGTGACTGATGGCCTCTGTACTACTTAGGGAGAACCTGTCTGTTGCCGGTGGGGGTGAGCGCTACAGTAAAAAAAAAAAAAACACACTTGGTTTTAACAAAATATTTTTTGCCATAACTTGAGGCATTGCAAGGGGTTGTGTCATTTGTTCACATACTTTGTGCTATACTGTGTCCCTCCCTCACTTTAGAAAGTTTGCCTCTGGTTTGATCTGGTTGACTAGTTCAGTGGTCATAGGCGTTGATTTACTAAAGGCAAATAACCTTTGCACTTTGCAAAGTGCAATTGCTCCAGAGCTTAGAAAATGAGGTAAAGCTTCACTTTGTAAAGAATAAACCATTCTTAATACCCTTTAAAAAAAAGCATTTTTGCTTGCACTTGACTGGATGATGAAAGTCAGCAGAGCTTCTGCTCATTTACTAAGCTCTGGAGCAACTGCACATTGTAAAGTGTGCAGTCTATTTGCCGTTAGTAAATCAACCCCCATAGGGGGGAATCTGTTTTTTTTCTTTTCAGTTTGCTGGATGTATAATAGACAACTACCCATTTACGGCCAGCTTAAAGTGGTTATATACCTTAGACATGAAATATGAACAAAGCATATCACTCAGAAATTACACTTAGAGCTCTGGATACAGACAAGTACACATTTTAGTCTGCTGCCCGGTTCCTCTGCTATCTGCATTAGTCAATTCTGACAAGTTTTCCTTTCACCAAGAGAAAAAAGGCGACTGGGGAGGGATCTCCAGCACACAGCCTGTGACTGACAGCCTCAGCTCTGTTCTTGTGTCCTGTGCGAAGGGGGGGGGGGGGTGTCCCTTCCTTGGCAATCTTCTTATAGCCTAGGCCATCTTTATGTAGAGCAACAATTCTTTTTTTTACATCCTCAGAGAGTTCTTTGCCGTGAGGTGCCATGTTGAACTTCCAGTGACCAGTTTGAGAGAGTGAGAGCGATAACACCAAATTTAACACACCTGCTCCCCATTCACACCTGAGACCTTGTAACACTAACAGGTCACATGACACGGGAGGGAAAATGGCTAATTGGGTCCAATTTAGACATTTTCACTTAGGGGTGTACTCACTTTTGTTGCCAGCGGAATAGACATTAATGGCTTTGTTAAGTTATTTTGAGGAGACAGCAAATTTACACTGTTATACAAGCTGTACACTCACTACTTTACATTGTAGCAAAGTGTCATTTCTTCAGTGTTGTCACATGAAAAGATATAATAAAATATTTACAAAAATGTGAGGGGTGTACTCACTTTTGTGAGATGCTGTATGTATGTGGGATTTTTTCATGTTTTATTTTTAATAAAATTGCAAAAATTTTAAACAAACTTCTTTCATGTTGTCATTATGGGGTGATGTTTGTAGAATTTTGAGGAAAATATTAATTCATTTTGGAATAAGGCTGTAACAACAAAATGTGGAAAAGTGAAGCGCTGTGAATACTTTCAGGATGCACAGTATGTTGGCGGCAGCAGCAGGGTTTTTTTTACTCACTTCTAACTGCTGCAGCAGCTAAGAATGTGTGTAAATCTGACAAGCCGACTGACGGCTGTGAGATGGAAGCAATCAGTTAGTTGTACACTAGGGGAGTTTTTGTCCCCTATGTAGTATAAAAAAAACAATGCAGTAAAAAGTTACCACATAAACACTTATGCCACGTACACACGGTTGTTTTTCTCGACCGGACTGGTCCGACAGACTTTCCAGCGGACTTTCGACGGACTTTTGACGGACTTCCGACTGACTTTTTAACGAACGGACTTGCCTACACACGATCACACCAAAGTCCGACGGATTCGTACGTGATGACGTACGACCGGACTAAAATAAGGAAGTTGATAGCCAGTAGCCAATGGCTGCCCTAGCGTAGGTTTTTGTCCGTCGGACTAGCATACAGACGAGCGGATTTCTGGGTCCGGCGGAGTTACGACGTAAAGATTTGAAGCATGTTCCAAATCTAAAGTCTGTCAGATTTGCGACTGGAAAAGTCCGCTGAAGGTCCGGTGAAGCCCACACACGATCAGATTGTCCGCCGGATTTGGTCCGTCGGACAAGTTCGGTTGAAAAGTCCGACCGTGTGTACGCGGCATAAAAATTCTACCCCCAAAAAAACTTTTTGAAGCATTGATTTCCCTACTTACATATTGCTGGAGGGAGAGCAATAATCCTAGGGCCATTATACATAGTTAACTCCAAACTGATGCCCGGTAGGGACGTTTAAAATGTCACCTATGGAAAATTTAGCATGGTTCATTGTCAGTTCACGAGTGCACACAATATTAAAGCATGACATGCTGGGTATCTATTTACTCAGCGTAACCTCATCTTTTAGGATTCATGCACACTGGATGATTACTTTCTCCTCTGAACACCACAGCTCCTGGAAGGAGAAAATCTGCTTAAAAAAATGCACCTGCATTTGGGTGTGAATGGATTCCATTGGCCAGAACATTAATTTATTTTGGTCACTGGAATACATTAACATTCAAACCTACTTAAATTCATCTAGCCTTTAGATGCGTTTACGCGCATCAAGCATTTTTTTCTGCTCAAAAGCTCCTGAGTGTGCTGAGGATGGATTTCTTTTTTTTGAGCCTGTAAACATTCCTCTGCTAATACACCTGTAAATGCCTAATGCCGCGTACACACGAGCGGACTTTACGGCGGAGTTTGCCCGGCGGACTTTTCGTCGGACTTTGTTTGCTCCTTGCGCCGGACTTAAAAACGAACGGACTTGGCCACACACGGTCACTGCAAAAGTCCGCTGGTTTTGAACGCGGTGACGTATAGCACGTACGACGGGACTAGAAAAAGGAAGTCCAAGCCCCACTCCGGCACCCTTTGGGCTCCTTCTGCTAATCTCGTGTTAGTAGAAGTTTGGTTAGAGACGATTCGCGCTTTTCACACTTCAGCTTATTTCGTTCGTTTTCTGCGGTTCAGTTTGTGCTTGTGAGGTTTGTATCTGCTTTTCAGTGCGTGTTGGTCAGTTCGTAACCTGCCTTGCAGGCCGTTCTGCTCCGCTCGTTCCTGATTTTCAGGTCGTTCTTAATAGGCCTTGCTGTTCTTCAGTGCGTTTGTTATAAGTTTGTTTGTTTGAGCAGCCGACCGTTTTGAAGCCATGTCGAGTGGACGTTCTCGTTCTCGAGTTCGTGCTTTGTGGGGACTTGGTGTTGGGGTTAATACTTTGACCCGAGTCCAGTCCATGAACAGGGCGAGGAGGAGTTCATGGACCAAGAATTGGTTGCGCCAGCGTGACCAGTTCTGTCACATGCCTTTGCTCCGTGAGCTCCGTGAGAACAATCCTGATGATTTCAGGAATTTTCTCAGGATGACGGACCCCATCTTTGAGCGTCTGCTGGCTATGCTGACCCCCTATATCAGCAGGCAGGATACCTGCATGAGGCAAGCCATCAGTGCGGAGCAGAGGCTAGTTGCCACGTTACGTTATTTGGCGACAGGGAGAAGTCTTCAGGACTTAAAGTTCTCGACAGGCATCTCACCCCAGGCTCTGGGGATCATAATCCCAGAGACCTGTTCTGCTATTATTCAGGTCCTGCAGAAGGAATATATGAAGGTAAGTTTTATCCTTTAACATTACATGATATGTATTAAATGTTTTTGGATGTATTGTAGAACTGTCCTCTTTACCTAATTGCCATGCTTTCAATCTGCTGTGAATGTCCCCTTTCTCTTTGTGAATGCCTATTTTAATATTTTATTGCCCTATACATGCCTAATTTATTTCATTAACCTCCCCACCATGCAATGCTGGGTGCATTTTTATCTCTAGACTATAGTCCATTGAACAATGTATATATTGTCTGCTCCATTGTCTTGTTTGTCCCTCCCCCACCCCACTAATGTTTCATCCAGTCAGGTGTGTTTGTTAACCTAATTAGAACCCCTCCCCCACCCCACTAATGTTTCAGCCAGTCAGGTGTGTTTGTTAACCTAATTAGAACCCCTCCCCCACCCCACTAATGTTTCATCCAGTCAGGTGTGTTTGTTAACCTAATTAGAACCCCTCCCCCACCCCACTAATGTTTCAGCCAGTCAGGTGTGTTTGTTAACCTAATTAGAACCCCTCCCCCACCCCACTAATGTTTCATCCAGTCAGGTGTGTTTGTTAACCTAATTAGAACCCCTCCCCCACCCCACTAATGTTTCAGCCAGTCAGGTGTGTTTGTTAACCTAATTAGAACCCCTCCCCCACCCCACTAATGTTTCATCCAGTCAGGTGTGTTTGTTAACCTAATTAGAACCCCTCCCCCACCCCACTAATGTTTCATCCAGTCAGGTGTGTTTGTTAACCTAATTAGAACCCCTCCCCCACATTCAAATGTATCAATGGGCCATCATAGGGGGTGATTAATCTTAATAAGTGTGCCTTATGTTTTTCAACATTTCAATTACAAACACACATATTCATAATATTTGACTGCTGTTGTTTACTAATGTTTTGGTGTAATCTGAACTTAAATTTTTGTTATTAAAGTCCTTATCTTTTTTTTTTGCACTCCACAGTTTCCTACAAGTCCACAGGAATGGCAGACTGTGGCCTCCCAGTTCGCTGACCGTTGGGACTTTCCCAACTGTGTCGGGGCGATTGACGGGAAACATGTCCGGATTGTGCCACCACCGCATTCGGGGTCTTATTTCTTTAACTACAAGGGGTTCCATAGTGTAGTTTTGATGGCGGTGGTCTCGGCACATTTGGAGTTTATGTTTGTGGATGTGGGGAAGAACGGCCGGATGTCTGATGGAGGAGTCTTTGCACAGACCGAGCTGTGCCATCGTCTCCAGACCGGTGGCCTGGAATTGCCACCTGATGACGATAATGTGGATGGACTACCCTCAGTTTTTATTGCTGATGAAGCATTTGCTCTCTGTGAGAACTTGATGAGGCCGTTCCCCCAAAGGACACTCACCCCTGAGAGGAGGGTATTTAATTATCGGCTGGCCAGAGCAAGAAGGGTTGTGGAGAATGCCTTTGGTATTCTGGCCAGCCGGTTCCGTATCTTCCTTACGGCTATTAATTTGGCGGACTATAAAATCAACCATGTCATCCTTGCTTGCTGCATCTTGCATAACTTTTTAAGGAGACATTCAGCCACATATCTATCCTCTGTTGGGCCTGAGCCCAGACTGGAAGAGTCTACTAGCACTTTAACAGGCCTAGAAATTGGGCGTATTGGCTTGGCCCCCCGAACCGCACGTCAAGTGCGTGACCGTTATGTCAATTATTTTAATGGTCGGGGGGCCATTGCTATTCAGCAACAGCTGTAAGTTTAGATCCTAAATCAAAACGAAAATTGTTTTATCTAAATATCTTGTTTTTCTTGTTGTTTACCTTTAAGTTATGTCTGTCTCCTAGTGCACTTGTAGTAGTGTCAAGTGCGTTTCGCTTTAGTTAATCAGGCCCACAAAAACTACCCCTAAATTTTTACTTCAAGAAACAGCCACACACATTGTATAGGGTAAAAAATTTTACTTGGTGCACATTGAAAGGTGCATTTTTTACCATATGTTTTTTTTTTTTTTTTTTTTTTTTTTTATAATTTTATTTCAAAAATATTTTACGTTGTGTAAAAAAATACTATTTTATTAAATTATTAAAGCCATTTTTTATCTAAAATATAGACCTTTATCTAACAAGATTTACATACACAACAGTGTTTTTAGAAACAAAAATTAGAATATAAATGAACTTACAAAGTTCAACAATATTTCAAGAACGGTGCATGTAAGGTCACCCTTGGAAATTGTTCATTTCTCAGATGCTCAAAATTGACCTTTAAGAAAGGGTCAAGTCAACATGTGCTATCTCCTATCATGGGAGAGCAATGTACGTGTTTTGTGTGTGCAAACCCATTTTTGGTTCCTCTCACCAACAAAGAATTTTCAGGATGAAGGGTTTGCAAACACAAAACAAGTACATTGCTAACCCATGATCGAAGATAGCACATGATGACACACCGTGTGCATCACACACTTTAAATTTGGGTATACCCCCAAAAACTTCAAAAAATTTGTGTTAACAAAATAACTTCACAAGGAAATGAAGAACATGATTGATGTTTTTAGGCCAAACGTGATTATATTCGGCCCAAAACATCAATCATGTTCTTCATTTCCTGTTGCATGGAGTCCAGGCGAAGTTTCATGCTGTGAATTTGTTCACGCATTTGATCTATGTGGCCATTCCACAGCATAATCTGGCCAATTAATCTTTGCGCACTGTCTGTGGTGAAGTGCTCTGCCGCTTGGCCTTCCACAACCAGAAACTCACCTAAAATGAGTGAATAAAAACAAGGTTTACAATATGCACGCCAAAATACAGTAAAACTGAAGCTGGGGTGTCAGTCACTCACTTGGTGGGCTTGAAACCTCGCACACTTCCTCCACCTCTCCTTCCTCAAGGTCGTCGGGTGGGCGTGGTCTTGGGCTGGGGCTTGGGGTAGGTTCGGCCTCAGGCTGGTGACTTGGGGGGGTCCTGAGATCCTTGGACTGTTGTCTGAGTCTTTTCTCCCCTATGAGATTATTAAAAAAGGTATATAGTTAAAAAACACTGATCTTTTATGTTTTAATAAATAAAGTAGAACGTTGTTTAATTTTTTTTGTAAATTTTCACAGATGCTGACACCTCAATGATCTCCTATGTGTATTACCCCTCAAAAATTTCGTTATGGTCACATAGTACACTAGAAAATGCATTTCTTTTGCAAAATGCGTGGGAAAGCAGAATAGCTACATGGCTAAAATGACCGCCCTCAAAACTGCACCATCATATTCCTATATTATAAATCAGTACATGGTGTGTCTGTCCCCTCCCCCGGGCTCTGTAATCAGAGCTGAGATGCTCCAGCCACCTCCCCCCTGTGTATAACAGAAGCTTGGGTAACCATGGCAACAAAACAAACACAGTACACTCTGATTAATGTCTAAAATGTCAGGAAATGACCTCTAAACAAAAAGGTTTTTCTCAAAAATTAAAAAAAAAATCAAACAGAAAGGATATAGCCAGATAGATGAATATTTCGTGAACATTGTAAAGTTTGTTTGGTGTCTCTAGGTGAAAGTATGAAGGACCGGAAACTTTTGGGAACGGAAGAAGAATTTGAGGATTTCAAGCATGCTCCCATTGAATTCAATGTTGAAAAAAGTTAATAAAAAATTATTATTTAATAAAGTATAAATGTTATTAACAAATTTTAAAATGACCACACATCAGCTAAAAGAGACGAACATTTTAATAGTTGAATGGTTTTAATAGCTGAAAGTATGCAGAAGTTACGCAGAGCCAAAAAACGTACGGAAGAAAAGTCTAAAAATTTAGACAAAAATAAAATCGAAGAACAATAGTGGGACTGCTAAATCATTCCCAACAACTATAGTGCTCGTGAGTCCAGATGTGGAAACAGCTGCTGTGTCCTGTCCCTACATTACACTGAATCATTTTGGATGAAGCATTATATTTTCAAACACATCTACACCACATCAACTCATTGTGGGAATTAGCAAAATTATCAAGCCATAAATGTATATCCAACCCTGTCCCATCGTATTTGGCGAAAAAATAACGTCACTTTATAAAGTATACGATCTATTCCAAAGAACGGTATTTACGAACGATGCAGAAAAACCGCCAAAAATAAGGATCAGCATGCAAGTTCTGTATCTCAATAGTAAAACACAAGTACTTACTTTTTTTCAGCAGCTTCTTTATTCGGAAATATTGCTCGGGCTCACGACTTTTTATGTCAGACCACCGCTTCCGCAATTGTTCTTTGGAACGTTTTGTCCCAAATTTCTCTTCCAGAGCGGTGACCACTGAGGACATTATTTTGTCCTTTCTCAGATTGGGTCGTGTGTACGGTCCTTTTTTGCCATCGTAGTCGTCCCTTCTTAATATGGACACCATCTCCACCATCTCTCCAAAAGCCATGTTGGTGGCCTTATATCTCCTCCGGGATGTGGATGTTTGGGGCTCCGGGCTTTCCTCCGCGCTACTCTCACTTAATCGCTCCGCCATCTTTTGCTATCTACTCCCACTGCGCAACGAAGAGTGAAGGGGCGGGGCCAAATCGTACTTACGAACGTCAGGGGCGGGCGACGCAGGCGGAGCATGACACATGCGCAGTGTATATAAAGCTAGTACGATGGCCTATGTATGTCCGTGCGGAAGTAGCGAGCGGAACAAACGAAGGTAAGATTAAAGAGTGTGTGTGTGTGTGTGTGTGTGTGTGTATGTGTTTGTGTGTTTCCCCGTGTGTGTCCCCTAGATTACAACACAAACTAATCCTGAGATTTGGGACTGACATTTTAAGTTTTGATCTTGTGTCTTGTCTTGCAGAAATAATGAATCCCTTTAAAGAGGAAGAGTTTTTGACACATTTCATTGATCTCTATGAGCAGAAGAAAAACCTCTGGGAGGTCAAACACCACCAATATTATAATCGTGATGTTAGGAAGGCAACACTGGGCACACTTTTAGAGTTTGTGAAGACTCGACTCCCCCAGGCAGACCTCAAGTTTGTGGACAGGAAAATAGGTATCTTGCGTAATATGTATAAGCGGGAACACAGAAAAATCCAGGAGTCGCTGAGATCCGGGGCAGCAGCTGACCAAGTTTATGTACCCAAGTTGTGGTATTACCACAAACTGCGATTCCTGGATGAGCAGACCGAAGCCAGGCAATCCCTTTCCACCCTTCCCTCCAGCCTTCCCTCCACCCTTCCCTCCAGCCTTCCCTCCAGCCTTCCATCCACCTCCACCCCAGCTGAGGAGTCCCAGGATGAACTGGGCCTTTTCACCATAGATGAAGTGGATGCGCCCAGCTTCAGCCAGGTATACTTTTTTGGAACATTTTGGGATTGTGTAAATGTTATTAATGATGTTAAGGTGTTCATTTTGAAAGTGCTTCATCAAAAATCACTTCTGCACAAAGAGTAATATGTAGACATATCACTAGACAGTAGTGGCCAAATATATACGTAACTTCAGATCTTGTTGATCATCTGAAATAATGGTGTGGTCAAATAGATAGCCTTTACTATTTTGTGTAATTATCTTTGAAAGTTAAGGAGCTGAAAATTGTGTGTGATTGCATAACAGAAAATTACAACTATGTCCCTTTTTTTACACAGGATGACCTCAGCCAGGAGGAGGCCTTGCCCAGTGGGAGAGAGGAGGAGGCCTTGCCCAGTGGGAGAGAGGAGGAGGCTGTGGCTGGGCCAAGTAGAAGCCGCACGGAGTGCCAGGTGCCTCCCCTCCGCATTCTCCACCAAAGGCCCAGGAGGATGACTGCAACAGAGCAGGAATCCCTAGAGCTCATACGGGAAGCAAGCCGGATCCTGAGTAAACCTCCCAATGTAGAGGAGGCGTATGGCACCTATCTAGCCGGCAGATTACAGGAGTTGGAAAAGGGCCAACGCCTCCTCTGTGAGGGTCTATTTTTCCAGGCTTACCAGAAGGGCTTGAGAGGGGAGCTTACTGCTAACACATATATAGCAGATGAAGCCACTCCTCCTCCTCCTCCTCCTCCTGCCCCAAGTACACCACCAGAGGCACAACCTCCGAGGAAGGCTGCAGAGAAGCGTGGAGGGAAGGCTGCAGAGAAGCGTGGAGGGAAGGCTACACGGAAGAGTCGAAAGTGATTGCCTGGTTTCTGTCTGTTCGGACTGTGCTCCCTGTGCTCCCTATAGTCGCAAGATACCTATTTTCTTGTCCTGAAACTTGATGTGTGTCCTGGGGGACGAAAGGCTTCCCAGATTCTCAAAGTGTGTCCAGTGTTGTATTCCTAATTTTTGTGTTTATTAGAAAAAAAATTTTGTGTTTACCTTACATTCTTGCCTATGTGTTTGGATTAAAAGACGCCATTTTGTTTGGGAGTAGGCAGGTACAGGTCGAAAAGACTATGGGGTTGATTTTACAAAAGAAAATAGTCTGTGCACTTTGCAGAGGGCAGTTGCCCTCTGCAAGTGCAATTGCTCCAGAGCATCAGAAATTAGTTAAAAGCTTGACTTTGCAAAGAGTACCCAATCCTGTGCAAGTAAAACCAAAAAAAAAACCTTTTTGCTTGCACATGATTGGATGATAGAAGTCAGCAGAGCTGCTTCACATTTAATAAAGCTTGGGAGCAACTGCTCTTGCAGAGGGCAAATGCAATTTCTAAAATGCACAGCCTTTTTACCTTTAGGAAAGCAACCCCTATGTGTGTTTTTGTCAAATAAAAAGAATGTATTTTGATTTTACATGATTTTAGGAATCAATCAGCAGAGCTTCCCCGAATTTAAGCTCTTGCCCTCAGTTTTTATGCGACTGCACTTCCAACAAGTGCACTTGGTGTGCAATTTCTCAAGTGAACGTTTCACTTGATATTCTTCAATGATTTAAAGCCTTTTGTCAAAAACAAGCTCGGGGGAAGCTCTGCTGATTTTTTTGGAAAAACATGTAAAAAAAAAATTAATTGTTTTGGTTTGGGCTTCCTTGCATGTGCCCCTCGGATCCACAGCGAACACACTTCAAAATGCTCTTTATGTGGAATTATATGTATAATGAGCAATTGGAGTGAAAAATGATTTTGCATTTGTTAAATACACCCCCCTATGTCTAATGAACAAGGGACAACAACCTCATTAAGGTTCTTTCAAACAACACAAAATATGAATGTGAATTGTGGTAACTTGAAAATACACACCAAAAATGTGGTTAGCATTTAACACACATTGTAAAATAGCTAAAGTGTTGAAATAAAAAATAAATAAATAAATAAATTATATTTTAAAATTAAAAATTTATGGAGATCTGGCTGTTACAAAATATTATATTAGTCATGGCAGGAGGATAAATCACGAAGAAAGAAGTTTGTGAGAACTCTGTGTGAATATAAAGCAGAAAAACAACTTCATTCCTCTCGCATTATCAATCCTAAAAAAAGGCTGTATTAAAAGACGACAGAAGAGGAATGTGCTAGCTTCAAGACGAAGGCTAGTTTTACCAGACCGAGCGCTTCCGTCTTGTAATTGCTTCAGAGCATGCGTCAGTTTGAGTTCGTCGGACTAGCACACAGACGATCGGTTTGTCCGCTAGAAAGAAGAGTCCGTCGGATAAATTTTAAACAAGTTTCAAATCTAATTCCGTCCAACTTTTGAGAAAACAAAGTCCGCTGGAGCCCACACACATCGAATTGTCCGACGAAATCCAGTCCGCCGGGCAAACTCCGCCGTAAAGTCCGCTCGTGTGTACGCGGCATTAGTGTGCATGAACAAGCCCCCACAGAGCCCTGATCTCAACATGATGGAGTCTGTCTGGGATTACATGAAGAGACAGAAGGTTTTGAGGCAGCCTACATCCACAGAACTGTGGTTAGTTCTCCAAAATGCTTGGAAAACCCTACCTGGCGAGTTTCTTCAAAAACTGCACAACTGCACTATGCACAAGCACTGGGGAAGGTTTATTAAAACCGGTGCACCCAGAATCTAGGACAGCTGTGCATAGTAACCAATCAGCTTCTAACTTCAGCTTGTTTAGTTAAGCTTTGACAATAAAACCTAGAAGTTGAATGGCTGCTATGCACTACTGCGCCAGATTCTGGGTGCACCAGTTTTAGTAAATCCCCCCTACTGTGTGTACCTAGAAGAACTGATGCTCTTTTGAAGGCAAAGGGTGCTCACACCAAATATTAATTTGATTTGGATTTTTCTTCTGTTCATTTACTTTCCATTTTCTTAACTGATAAAAGTAAACTATTAACACTTCTATTACTGAAAGTATTCGTAATTTACAGCACTTTTCAAACAAGCCTAAAATTTTTGCACAGTACTATACTTTCATGTATGATTCAAAAAGAAAGCTGCCATCCTTGTGCTATACAGTATCCATTTATTATCAAGGAACAGTATACAGCCAAACAAAAGGCTCTGGATTTAGCCAAGTAGACCTAAGGCCCCATTCACACCTGAGTTTGGCCTTTTTGAGCTTTTTACTGCGCTTTGTTGCGCGTATTTGCGTGTTTCCATGCAGTGTTTTCCGGCGTTCTTGAGCTTTGGCGTTTTTTTGATTAGCCAATAGGAAAAATGATCATCTGTTTCATCATTTGTTGCTATGTTGTCATCTGCTTCCTGCTCCAAAAACGCCCAAATCTACCCGATTCAAGCGAAAAAAAGGGTCTAGAACTTGTTTGAGCTTCAGGCGTAGGGCTTCAGGGGTTTGGGCTGGATATGTGAACCATCTCCATAGAGAATAATGGATTTTTCCCCCTCCAGCATTTTGTAGCTTCAGGCTTCAAGCTACAAAACGCTCAGGCGTGAATGGGGCCTTAGTCCTGGATCATACTCATACTTTCTGTAATGTCTATAGCAAAAAAATGTTTTTAAGGAGTAGGTAAGAGTTCAGGGTCATGGTCAGCCACATTAACTGAAAAATATTTTTGACTCCAAAAGACCAAAACGATACATACTGTTTTTTAGCAGGGCTTTATAGCATCTAAATAGGTATTTTCAGGGGTTTTTTTCACGAATATGTAACTTTAAAGAGTACAACAGTGCCATCTGCTGATATAAAACAAACTTTATTCAGCAGTGAAGATAATATTGCTTTAACATACTAAACAACCGAGAAGGATCAAATTAGCAGTATAACATGAACTCATACAGATTTCCTAAAATTAGAGCTCTAGGATGCATCACTAGAGGGGTCACCAGCAAGTGGAAGGAAGTCCTGATTCCTTTACAGTATATACAATGCCTTGAAAAAGTATTCATACCACTTGACATTTTCCACATTTTGTCATGTTACAACCAAAAACATAAACATATTTTATTGGAATTGTATGTGATTGACCAACACAAAGCACATAATTGTGAAGTTGATGAAAAATGATAAATCGTTATCAACATTTTTTACAAATAAATATCTAAAAAAGTGTGGATTTGTATTCAACCCCCCTAATTCAATACTTTGTAGAACCACTTTTCGCTGCAATTACAGCTGCAGTCTATTTTGGGGATGTCTCTACCAGCATTGTACATCTAGAGAGTGACATTTTTTCCCATTCTTCTTTGAAAAATATCTCAAGCGCTGTCAGATTAAATGGAGAATGTCTGTGAAGAGCAATTTTCAAGTCTTGCCACAGATTTTTAATTGGATATAATTCTGGACTTTGACGGGGCCATTCTAACACATAATTATGCTTTGATCTAAACCATTCCATTGTAGCTCTGGCTGTATGTTTAGAGTCGTTGTCCTGCTGGAAAGCGAACATCCGCCCCAGTCTCAAGTCTTTCGCAGACTCTAATGCCCCGTACACACGATCGGACATTCCGACAACAAAATCCATGTTTTTTTCCCCGATGTATGTTGGCTCAAACTTGTCTAGCATACACATTATCACACAAAGTTGGTCGGAAATTCCGAACGTCAAGAACGCGGTGACGTACAACACGTACGACGAGCCGAGAAAAATGAAGTTCAATAGCCAGTGCTGCTCTTCAGCTTGATTCCGAGCATGCGTGGCACTTTGTGCGTTGGAATTGTGTACACACGATCAGAATTTACGCGAACAGATTTTGTTGCCGGAAAATTTGAGAACCAGATCTCAAATTTTGTGTGACGGAAATTCCGATGGAAACTGTCCGATGGAGCCTACACACGGTCGGAATTTCCGACAAAAGGCTCCCATCGAACATTTACCATTGGAAAATCCGACCATGTGTACGGGGCTAACAGCTTTTCTTATAAGATTGCCCTGTATTTGGCTCCATCCATCTTCCCAGCAACTCTGTCCAGCTTTCCTGTCCCTGCTGAAGAAAAGCATCCCCACAATATGATGCTGCCACCACCATGTTTCACGGTGGGGATGGTGTGTTCAGGGTGATGTGCAGTGTTAGTTTTCTGCCACACATAGAGTTTTGCTTTTAGGCCAAAAAGTTCAATTTTGGTCTCATCTGACCAGAGCACCTTCTTCCACATGTTTGCTGTGTCCCCCACATGGCTTCTTGCAAACTGCAAACGGGACTTCTTATGGCTTTCTTTCAACAATGGCTTTCTTCTTGCCAATCCTCCATAAAGACCCGGCGTGCATGACTAATAGTTGTCCTGTGGACAGATTTACCCACCTGAGCTGTGCAGCTCCTCCAGAGTTACTATGGGCCTCTTGGCTGCTTCTCTGATTAATGCTTTCCTTGCCCAGCCTGTCAGTTTAAGTGAACGGGCATGTCTTGGTAGATTTGCAGTTGTGCCATACTCTTTCCATTTTCGGATGATAGATTGAACAGTGCTTCGTGAGATGTTCAAAGTTTGGGATATTTTCTTATAACCTAATCCTGCTTTAAACTTCTCTACAACTTTATCCCTGACCTGTCTGGTGTGTTCCTTGGCCTTCATGATGCTGTTTGTTCACTGGGGTTCTCTAACAAACCTCTGAGGGCTTCACAGAACAGCTGTATTTATACTGAGACTAAATTACACAAAGGTGGACTCTATTTTCTAGTTAGGTGACTTCTGAAGGCAATTGGTTCCACTAGATTTTAGTCAGAGTAAAGGAGGCTGAATACAAATGCACGCCACACTTTTCAGATATTTATTTGTAAAACATGTTGAAAACCATTTATCATTTTCCTTCCACTTCACAATTATGTGCCACTTTGTGTTGGTCTATCACATAATATCCCAATACAATACATTTACCTTTTTGGTTGTAACATAACAAAATGTGGAAAATTTCAAGGGGTATGAAGGCACTGTAGATCTTTAGTTATCACTAGAGGGATCACCAGCAGAAGGAAGGAGGTCTTGATTCCCCCATATACAGGTGCATCTCAAAAAATTTGAATATCATCAAAAAGTGAATTTATTTCAATAATTCAATTCAAAAAGTAAAACATATATTCTATAGATTCATTACACACAGAGTGATATATGTCAAGCATTCCTTTTTTTAATTTGAATGATTATAGGTTACAGCTAGTGAAAACCCCAAATTCAGTATCTCAGAAAATTACAGTATTGCGAAAAAGGTTTAATATTGTAGACTTGGTGGGGTTGATTTACTAAAGGCAAATAGACTGTGCACTTTACTATGTGCAGTTGCACCCTGCAAGTGCAGTTGCTCCAGAGCTTGGTAAATAGGGTAAAGGTTCAGTTTGCGAAGAATACCCAATCACATGCAAGGAACATAAAAAAAAATGCATTTTTGCATGACTGGATGATGAAAGTCAGCAGGGCTCCACCGCATTTACTAAGCTCTGGAGCAACTACTCTTGCAGAGTGCAATTGCACTTTGCAAAATGCACAGTCTTTAGTAATTTTCCTTTAGTAAATCGACCCCATTGTGTCACACTCTAATAAGCGAAAACGCCTTTAAAGGTTTTCTGAGCCTTTAAATCAGGGGTCTTCAAACTGCGGCCCTCCAGGTGTTCAGGAACTACAATTCCCATCATGCCTAGTCATGTCTGTGAATGTCAGAGTTTTACAATGCCTCATGGGATGTGTAGTTCTGCAACAGCTGGAGGGCCGTAGTTTGAGGATCCCTGCTTTAAATTGTCTCTCAGTCTGGTTCAGTAAGTTACACAATCATGGGGAAGACTGCTGACTTGACACTTGTCCAGTAGACAGTCATTGACACCCTCCACAAGGAGGGTAAGTCACAAATGGCTATTGCTAAAGAAGCTGGCTGTTCACAGAGTGCTGTATCCACGCATATTAAGAGAAGGTTGAGTGGAAGGAAAAAGTGTGGTAGAAAAAGGTGCACAAGCAACAGGGATAACTGCAGCCTTGAGAGGATTGTGAAGCAAAGGGCATTCAAGAATTTGGGGGCGATTCACATGGAGTGGACTATGGCTGGTGTTAGTGCTTCAAAGAGCCAGCACACAGACGTATCCAGGACATGGGCTACAACTGTCACATTCCTTGCGTCAAGCCACTCCTGAACCAGAGACAACGTCAGAAGTGTCTTACCTGGGCTAAGGAGAAAAAGGGACTGTTGCTCAAAAGTCCAAAGTCTTCTTTCCGGATGGAGGTAAATCTTGCATTTCATTTGGAAATCAAGGTCTCAGAGTCTGAAGGAAGAGTGGGGAGGCACAGAGTCCAGTGTGAAGTTTCCACAGTCAGTGATGATTCGGGGAGCCATGTCATCTGCTGGTGTTTGTTCACTGTGTTTTATCAAGTCCAAAGTCAGCGCAGCCCTCTACCAGGAAATTCTAGAGCACTTCATGCTTCCCTCTGCTGACCAGCTTTATGGAGATGCTGATCTAATTTTCCAGCAGGACTTCTTACCTGGTCATGGTATCACTGTGCTTGATTGGCCAGCAAACTCATCTGACCTAAACCCTATAAAGAATCTGTCAAGAGGAAGATGAGAGACACCAGACCCAACAATACAGACAAGCTAAAGGCTGCTATCAAAGCAACCTGGGCTTCCATAACACCTCAGCAGTGCCACATGCTGATTGCCTCCATGCCATGCCGTATTTATGCAGTAAATCATGCAAATGTAGTCCGACCAAGTGCATACTATGCTGTACATGGACATACTTTTTAGTAATACACAATTTATGTAATACAAATCCTTTTTTTTATTGGTCTTATGTAATATTCTAATTTTCTGAGATACGGAATTTTGGGTTTTCACTAGCTGTAAGCCATAGTCATCAAAATTAAAACAAATGAATGTTTGAAATATATTACTCTGTGTGTAATTAATCTATATAATATGTTTCGATTTTTAAATTGAATTATTGAAATAAATTAACTTTTTGATGATATTCTAATTTTTTTAGATACACCTGTAGATCTTTAGTTATCATTAGAGGCATAACCAACAGGAGGAAGGAGGTCCTGATTCCCCTATATAAATCTTTAGTCATCACTAAATGGGTCTCCACCAAGAGGAAGGAGGTCCTGATCCCCCTATATAAATCTTTAGTCATCACTAGAGGGGTCTCCACCAGGAGGAAGGAGGTCCGGATTTGCATATATAGAATTTTAGTTATCACTAGAGGGATCATCAATGGGAAGAAGGGATTTCTGATTCCTCCATAAAGATCTTTAGTTAGACCTTATTTATATATAATGTATCCCGTTCTAGAGACCTCACTTACAAAAACATATTTATAGGATGCACTAGGGTTGATTTACTAAAGGGAAATAGACTGTGCACTTGCAAGCGCAACTGCACTCTTCAAAGTACATATGCTGCAGAGCTTGGTATATGAGGCAAATCTTCAGGTTGCAATAAATACCAATCATATACAAGTAAAGATTAGTAAAGTTTTTGCTTGCACATGATTGGATGATGGAATCCAGCAAAGCTTCCACTTACCTACTAAACTCCGGCGCAACTGCACTTTGTAGAGTGCAACTGCATTTGCAAAGTGCACAGTCTATTTGCCTTTAGTAAATCAACTCCAATAGGTCCAGAGACAGCACAAAAATGACCAAAGATCTGGGTGATAAGATATCAGAAGAGACTTCGGGAAGCTAATGTGTACAATGAAAATAGGGAAATGTGAGACATGACTGAAGCCTATAAATATATTAAGGGTGTGAATAAGGTTCAGGAGGGCAGTATTTTCAATAAAAATTTAGGATCAAGAACACAGGGATATGACCTCAAACTAGCAGGAGGAAAGTTTAAAACTAATGTAGCCCTCTTTTGGGGGGTTTATGAGAAATGGTCCTCCCCAAACAGGTTATTGTGCTAAACCTGTAGGTAAATAAGAGAACCAGAACCTTCTGTAAGTGGAAGAGTGGGTTTTATAATAAAATTGGCAGTGCCTCCCCCAGGACAGTGCCTCTATAAACTGAACCCCTATGAGGGGATTCCCTTCCTGGGAAATGAATCAGTAATCTTAACAAAGTAATTGGGAGCAGAATAACTGCTGAAACCAGCATATAATATGAACCCTAAGCATATAGATGCACACCAATATAGAAATAATGCAAGCTTTTTATAAGAAGAGATTATTAACAATACATAATTCCAATGTGCAAACTAATATTAAAAATGAAGGGCCTGAAAGAAGTCTTGGTGGAATGATGCACATATACCCAGGTATATATTTGTTTCAGCAAAGTCCAGTTGCTGGTGCCCCTGAGAATGATGCAGCCACTATCTTTATGTCAGAGATTTAAAGACAAGGTCATAAATCATGGGGGGATCCTCCAACTGTTGTCCAACCAGCCAGGAATGCAGTCTTCACTGGCAGGAACTTTGATGTGGCACTGGAACTCAGAGTCTGCCTATCTACTTTGCGCTTTAGTCCCTCACTAAGAGTTTCTAATTTGACATGCAACTGGACCTCTAAGCTTATGATACTAAAGTGGCCAGCAGGAGCAAGTGGCCAGCAGGAGATAAGTGGCCAGCAGGAGCAATAGCCTGGCTCTGCTCTATGCTGGTTTTCATGCCTCAAAAGCGGGATTCCGTCATTAAAAAAATAAATGTAAAAGTCAGCAGCTACAAACACTGTAGCTGCTGACTTTAAATAAGTACTTACCTGTCCTGGGTGCCCGCGATGTCGGCCGCCCGAGGCCGACCCGTCCCTTGGCTCTTGGGTCCCGGCACCGCCATCCTAGGTAAAGAAAACAGGCAGTGGAGCCTTGCGGCTTCACTGCCAGTTTCCTACTGCGCATGCACGAGCGCCACGGCGCTTTGTGAATGGGACGTGATGTGTTGTGGGACACACACAGTTCCCATAACACACCGCGCCCCATTCCCCAGAAGACAACGCGCGGAGCAGGAGACTGAAGATCACCGCGGTGTAGGAAGAGGCAGATTAGGAAGACTGCCTAGCAACAGCCATTTCACGTAAGTAAAAAAAAATTTTTTTTTCTTTCCCTCCATTTTTTTAGGTATTTTTTGGGGCATTTTTTTTTTCAGGGTGGACCTCCACTTTAAGCTAAAACTAGCTATAGAATCCCAGACCAGAAGGGACAAGGTTAACTAGAATAACAGGAGCTGCATATAAACTATAGCATACTGCAATAGGCAAGTTCACCTACTAATATACTGGGAAGTGACAACTACACATAGCACAGACCTAGCTATCTGGCACTGTGCATATGAAGTAAGTAGACATGTGCATGATGAAAAAATGTGTTTTGTTTTGATTCCTTACTCTGGTTATTTTGTTTCATTAAATTTGGGTGATTCATTAAATTTGTATTCGGGATTCGTTTTATGTCTTTTAGAATTTTTTCAGAATTTATTGGGGTTTTTTTCGATACATTTTGAAACGGTCGAATCCAAAACATTTTTTTCTCGATTCGAATGTGGCAAAGTGAACAAAAAAAAGAAAAATTTTATCAAATGATTACAATGGATCTTTAACAAAAACAGCATTATTTTGAAATGGTACTCTAATAACACACATAAGGGTTCATTTACTAAAGGCAAATAGACTGTGCACTTTGCAAAGTGCAATTGCACTCTGTAAGAGCAGTTGCTCCAGAGCTTTGTAAATGAGCAGAAGCTCTGCTGACTTCCATCATCCAATCATGTGCAAGCAAAATGCTGTTTTTTTATTTTCTTTGCACGTGATTGAGTATTCTTTGCACAGTAAAGCTTGACATCATTTCAAACTTTGTTTCTTTATTCAGAGCATTCAACAAAATTTGTTTATATTGTAATTCGGGTATTCGGATATATCCGAATAACGAAAAATGCGTCTGAATATTAATTTGGAACGAAACGAGATAAGGTATAAGACAGATAAGACAGGTATTTGTACCCACTTCCGGCATAGACTCCCATGGGAGTCTACGCCTCTTCCCGTCCCCAAACACACAGCTCCCAGGAGAGAGCGGGGACCACTTGGGACGCGCAGCGCGACTCGCGCATGCGCAGTAGGGAACCGGGAAGTGAAGCCGAAACGCTTCACTTCCTGATTCCCTCACCTAGGATGGCGGCGGCAGCTGCCAAGAACCGAGCGGGTTCTCGGCGTCGCCTGCCGACATCGCTGGACCCTGGGACAGGTAAGTGGCCATGTATTAAAAGTCAGCAGCTGCAGTATTTGTAGCTGCTGGCTTTTATTATTATTTTTTTTGGTGGTGTGGGTGGACCCCCGCTTTAAAGTGGTTGTAAACCTTTACTTATATAGACTTACCTGTAAGTACTGGAAAAATCTCCTAAACGTGCACGATTGCCCTGTTTCTACAGGGCCCGTGCCGTGACTGTTGGCTCCCATGCGCATGCGAGGGAGTGACGTCACGCAACTTTGGCCAATTACAGAGCCGAGGTCCATGGCCCCGGAAGGAAGAGGGGTGAAGGTGGACGCGGCCACCAGCAGGGACATTGCAGGCTTCGTTTGCAGGCAAGTGGCACATACAGGGCCAGTATGCGATGCCAATGATGCTTTTACTTTGCAGGGAACAAGAGAGGAAGTAAAACCCATCAGGGTTTACCTCCTCTTTAAAGGCAAAACGTTTTTTTTAGTTTTGGATAGAGTGGAGAGGGATTAGAACACCTGCCAGTTTGTATTGCTGTCTGTAACCCCATTAATGAGATTCACCCTCTCTATTTGTCCTGTTTCCCATTATCATTGAAAGTAAAAGAAATTAGTAATAGAGGGGAAATCTTCCAATGGGGACACTAGTTCTGGTGACCTGGGGGTCCCAAAGATTTATTTACAGGAAGTGAAGGGAAATCTCCGCAATGGGACACAGATGGCTAAAAAAAAAGTCTGACAGGGGTTATAACCCTCCTTTACTCTATCCAAAATGAAAAAAAAAAAATTGCCTATCGTTCTACTTTATGCATTCTATGCATTAAAGTGAAAAACCTTCTGTGCTGCAGCTTCCCCCAGACCCCATTTTTCTTACCTGAGCCCAATCCGATCCAGCGTTGTGCACGAGCCCAGCGACTCCAGCTGCTGTCTTTCTCCTCATTGGACAGATTGATAACAGCAGGAGCCAATGGATGCAGCAGTGGGACTCAGGAGCGAGCCTGCATGGGTGCCCCCAGGGAATGCAGCTTTTTGTGGAGGCATCCGAAGAGGAGGGGCCTGGAGCACTGGCAGGGCACCCCAGAAGAGGAGGATTGGGGCTGCTGTGTGCAAACCCATTGCACAAAGGAGGTTAGTATAGGCATGTTTGTTACAACACCTTTAAACTGCTCTCTTACTATTTTTGATTACATACAATAGAGAGGTCAGGATGATGGATGTGATTAGACTATAGGACAAATTTAAGACGGACTCGGACCTTCCAAAAGATTGCATTGAATAAAATTTTAAATATTTGCAGGGCTTTTTTTCTCAGAAAATAGGGGCAGGAACTCAACAGTAGATGACCCACACAGTTTCGCTAACAGTGGAAGGGTCTTATGTCGGGAGTGCATTACATACAGAGTGCAGAGTTCTGGGGGGGAGTGTTACAGAATTCAGAGTTCAGAGGTGTGCTATTTGTGGAGTTTAGGGGGTTCTATGTACATGTGCAGAATTCAGCATACAGAGTGCAGAGTTCAGGGGTGCACTACACAGAGTGCAGAGTTCAGGGGTGCACTACACAGAGTGCAAAGTTCAGGGGTGCACTACACACAGAGTGCAGAGTTCCGCCTTCTTCCACAGCTGCTTACCTCTGCATCCCCCATCCTCATCTCACTTTCACCCCTCTTTAGCTCTGACCTCTGCATGCAACTCCCCTTCCACTGCCTTCATTTTCTCCCTCCCTCCTTAAAAGCTCCACCATCTTCCACATGTCTTACTTGTGTTGCTGTATTAAGCTGAAGCACCCAGCCAGCTCTAGTACCTCCCAGCACACTCTAGGTGGCTCTGCCTCCTCACTTGCAAGGTGATCATCCAGTGGGGGTGCTGGGATCTGCACTGCACCCCGGCACCAGCATCTCCCTTCTCCCCATCCTGCACTCAGTGGGAGTCGCTCCGGAGATCATATCTGTGGAAGCCATTGGGAGACAAGCTGCCACTTGTGAACACAGAAGTCAGACTTTTGTGTTTACAAGTAATAGTGGTGAGCAGGGAGCAGTGGGCCTGAGCCAGAGGTGGTGGAACTGAGTTCCACCAAGTTCCAGCTGAAAAAAGCCCTGACTATTTGTGTACATAATAAAACAAATATATGAGCTGGACCCAGCACCAGGAGCTACTTATTTTGGTGTGTCTTTTACTTTTGTTTTCACATAAGAGCATATGAGATATGAGAAAAACCGAACTCAAAATGGTAGGAGGAGAGCTGAACGCTCTGATTACTACTACACCACCAGTATCAGAACATTTTGATAAGCTGACATTATCTAAATAATACGCTTTACCAGCAACCATTATCTCCCAGCAGTGAATCACACCTCGTTCTCATCACACAACAAAAGGCATGACAAACAGCCTTTTACTCAGTATTCTGCTGTCATCTGGATGGGTGCGCACACGCTTGTGTGTTTTCCTGTACATTGTGGTATTTTATGACCAAGTTTTACTATTTAAAAAAAAATATTTCAAAGCCAAAGACCCTACAAATCTGTGGGTTTGATTTACTAAAGCCAAATTGACAGTGTACTGTCAAAATGCAGTTGCTCCAGAGCATAATAAATGAGCAGACACTCTGCTGACTTCCACCATCCAATCATGAGCAAGCAAAAATGGTGTTTTTTTTTTCCTTGGATGTGATTGGGTATTCTTTGCAAAGTGAAGCTTTACCTCATTTACTAAGCTCTGGAGCAACTGCCTTTCGTAAATCAACCCCTATATCAGGGTTTCTCAACCAGGGTTCCATGGAACTCTACGGTTCCTCCAGACGTTGCTGGGGGTTCCTTGAGCAATGAACAATCTCTGCCTCTTAGATAAGTTCCCACTGACACCATTAATCTTTTTAGCTATCTATAAGGGGGTAATTCTTCCAAATGACCACAAGTTTAACCTCCCTGGCGGTATGATTATTTCATATTTTTGATGCTGAAAGAGGTACAATTGTTTTGCATGGAAATTTGGCGTTTTATATTGTAGGTCTGTAATTCTTAGGAATAACTCACTTAAATCTGTCCAAACCAGAGTCTAGTAGACATCTTGGGTATGATAAAGTTTGAAACACGAAATCATAAATTATAATATAATAAATAACTATAAATAATTGGAACAAATAATAATATAATAATAATAAAAATGATTCAATAATGTAATCAAATCAAAAACACTAACATTTGCTCAGTTGCAGAATTTTCGCTGTCATTACTTTTCAGTGTTTGATGACGGATCTCCCCACAAATCACTATCGCTCAATTCTGCTGTTTTCTAGCTGGTTTAAAACCCCTTTTGATGTAAAGGGACGGTTTTAGTTGCTATAAACAAACTCCAGTTTCAGGCAGTAAAAACAGTTTTTATAATATAAAACTGCATGCAGGGCATTGGAGAAACCACTATAGACAAAAGGTATGAGAAATAATTTCATATAGTAATGTAATCTGTAAGATTACAGTATACTGTATGTATTGTGTGTGTTTCACTTTTTGAATTTGGCAACTCTCACAGGGAACGGAGCTCGGCTCCGTGATGAATCGAGCAGAGGACGAGCTGCTCACCCTGCGGGGAGACATCGCAGGATCCTGGGGACAAGGTAAGTATGCTCTTCCTGGATCCTGCAATGCAATCCCGAGTCTGGCTCGGGGTTACCGCTTTTGGTTCTGAAATTCCACCCTGAGCCAGACTCGGGAATACCGCCAGGGAGGTTAAGGACCATTTTTCCCACCGACCATCACACTAATGTGTCATGGGTAGTAATTTTTAGCAGGGGTTCCCTGAGACAGTAAAGCTATTTCAAGGGTTCCTCTGTGTTGGAAAGTATTTAGTGTTATTTAATAGCAGAGACTATAAAGATAAAGTTATACAATATTAGGGGTGACCCGTCCGTTAAGGGCGCACGGGCACTGCCCCCCCCATCCATGCGTCCGGCCTCCAAGCAGCCCCCTGGGTGCATGAATTTCAATTGGGGGTGTTCTTTTGAAGCACGTGATTAGAGCCAGAGGCTCTAATAGGCTTCAAAAAAGGGTGGGCTTGGGATGCAGAGCACTGCGAACTGAGCCCACCCAGTTGTGTGACAATAGCAAATGAATATTCACTATTTTCACACTGAGTCTCCTCCCGGCCAACCAGGAAGCGGGTCTAAGACCCGTTTTCCGATTGGCCGCAAGGAGAAGCATTCCGATTTGCCGCTGGGGAGGAGACTGAAGCCGTCGTGATGCCTGTCGCCCGGGTGAAGCGCTGCCCACCATAGACTGGGTAAGTGCTCCGTACCTAGCCAACCGGAGGGGGGGGGTGCAGTTGTGAGACAATAGCAAATGAATATTCACTATTTTCACACTGAGTCTCCTCCCGGCCAACCAGGAAGCGGGTCTAAGACCCGTTTTCCGATTGGCCGCAAGGAGAAGCATTCCGATTTGCCGCTGGGGAGGAGACTGAAGCCGTCGTGATGCCTGTCGCCCGGGTGAAGCGCTGCCCACCATAGACTGGGTAAGTGCTCCGTACCTAGCCAACCGGAGGGGGGGGGGGGGGTGCGGCTTAAAAAATGACTACCACAAAATAAAAACAGTTCTCAAAAAAGTGCAAATTGAATAAACATTAAATAAAGTTATAAACTTATAAATAATAAGTGCCTTTTGTGACTCTTATTTGTAACACACAAAGTTCATATAGTGAACAGATGCAGCATATGTTGAATCTCATTCAGGCAATCTCCTGCATATGTCTCCTTTGCTTTCAATCACTGAGCATTGCAAGGTGGCTGATATGTTCCGCTTGAAAACAATTACATATATTTGAAGATATGATGTCTCATAAGGTAAAAGTTGGCCTCCTACCAGATATGGTGGACCCCTGTTACAGAGATCAAACTCGCTGTATATTCGCCTGTCTGGATATCACCCACTTGGTTGTCCTGCAGGCTGCTTTCATGCAACTCACAGACTTGAACTCAGGTGATTCAAAGACCAAGGAATTAGATTGCTTTCATGGGCGTTCAGCATATTTTTATTTTTTTTTTAAAGTTTTTATTGCGCGCAAAGTCGTTATTTATACAATACATCAGAAAGAGAAATTACATCCAAATCAAAGTAGAAGTTTATATCTGACATTTGACCAACAATAACAACGTACATATTCAATGCACCAATATCTAGGCTAGTCAGATCTCCATCTTTATCATCTATGTGGTATATGTGCTTTTTCTTTTTTTTTAAAACAGCAACCAAAAAAAACAGAACTGTATATTCTAACCAGTAACATCTCCCTTCCCGCCCTCCCCCCTGAAATAAGGTGACCAGATTTTTAAAATGAAATCCAGGGACATTTTCTTTTTTGGCAAATGGTATTTTATAAGCATATTTTCATCAAATGATATATGCAGTGTATGTGTTTGTGGAGTGATTGTATGATATACATGTTATTTCTCACATTTTGCCCATGAGATAAAGAAAATACTTCTAATAATTTTTTGGGATATGACTACCAAATGTTAAGAAGATAAGATGCATTTATTGATATTATATATAATTATATTTTTCTATATACTGTATCTCCCTCTCTCTCTGTATATACTGTACCCTCTCTCTCTGTACATAATGCATCCCCCTCTGTCTCTGTAAATACTGTACCCCCCCTCTCTCTCTGTATATACTGCATCTCCCCCTCTTTCTGTATATAATGTACCACTCCCCTTTCTCTCTCTGCAAATACTGTACCCCCCTCTCTCTCTGTATATACTGTATCCCCCCTTTCTGTGTATATACTGTATCCCCCCTTTCTGTGTATATACTGTATCCCCCTCTCTATGTATATACTGTATCCCCCCTCTCTGTATACTGTATATACTGTATCCCCTCTATGTATATACTACATCCCCCTCTGTGTATATACTGTATCCCCCTGTCTCTATATATATTTTATCTCCCCTCTCTCTCTATAAATACTGCAACCCCCCCTCTGTATAAACTGTAATCCCCACTATGTATACTGTAACACCCCCCTCTCTGTAACCCCCATCTCTCTGTATATACTGTAACCCTTGCCCTCTCTCTATACTGTAACCCTTGCCCTCTCTGTATATACTGTAACCCCCTCTGTATATACTGTAACCCTCCTCTCTGTATATACTGTAACCCCCCTCTGTATACTCTAACCCCCCTCCCTCTCTGTATACTGTAACACCACTATCTCTCTGTATATACTGTACCCCCTCCCCATCTGTCTGTATATACTGTACCCCCTCCCCATCTGTCTGTATATACTGTACCCCCTCCCCATCTCTCTGTATATACTGTACCCCCTCCCCATCTCTCTGTATATACTGTACCCCCTCCCCATCTCTCTGTATATTCTGTATCCCCCCTCTCTCTCTCTATACTGTAACCCTTGCCCTCTCTCTATACTGTAACCCTGGCCCTCTCTCTATACTGTAACCCCCCTCTCTGTATATACTGTAACCCCCTCTGTATATACTGTAACCCCCCCTCCTCTTTGTATACTATAACCCCCTCCCTCTCTGTATACTGTAACCCCCCCTCCCTCTCTGTATATTGTAACCCCCCTCTCTGTATATTGTAACCCCCCTCCCTCTCTGTATACTGTAACCCCCCCCTTCTTCTCTGTATACTGTAACCCCCCTCTCCCTCTCTGTATACTGTAACCTCCCCTCTCCCTCTCTGTATACTGTAACCTCCCCTCTCCCTCTCTGTATACTGTAACCCCCCTCCCTCTCTGTATACTGTAACACCACTATCTCTCTGTATATACTGTACCCCCTCCCCATCTCTCTGTATATACTGTACCCCCTCCCCATCTCTCTGTATATACTGTACCCCCTCCCCATCTGTCTGTATATACTGTACACCCTCCCCATCTCTCTGTATATTCTGTATCCCCCCTCTCTCTCTCTCTATACTGTAACCCTTGCCCTCTCTCTATACTGTAACCCCCCCCTCCTCTTTGTATACTGTAACCCCCCTCCCTCTCTGTATACTGTAACACCCCCTTCTTCTCTGTATACTGTAACCCCCCTCTCCCTCTCTGTATATTGTAACCCCCCTCTCTGTATGCTGTAACCCCCCTCTCTGTATACTGTAACCCCCCTCTCCTTCTCTGTATATTGTAACCCCCTTCCCTCTCTGTATACTGTAACCCCCCCTCTCCTTCTCTGTATATTGTAACCCCCTTCCCTCTCTGTATACTGTAACCCCCCCTCTCTGTATGCTGTAACCCCCCTCTCTGTATACTGTAACCCCCCTCTCCTTCTCTGTATATTGTAACCCCCCCTCTCCCTCTCTGTATACTGTAACCCCCCCTCTCTGTATGCTGTAACCCCCCTCTCTGTATGCTGTAACCCCCCTCTCTGTATACTGTAATCCCCCTCTCCCCCTCTGTATACTGTAACCCCCCTCTCCCTCTCTGTATACTGTAACCCCCCCTCTCTGTATACTGTAACCCCCCTCTCTGTATACTGTAACCCCCCTCCCTCTCTGTATACTGTAACCCCCTTCCCTCTCTGTATACTGTAACACCCCCTTCTTCTCTGTATACTGTAACCCCCCTCTCCCTCTCTGTATATTGTAACCCCCCTCTCTGTATGCTGTAACCCCCCTCTCTGTATACTGTAACCCCCCTCTCCTTCTCTGTATATTGTAACCCCCTTCCCTCTCTGTATACTGTAACCCCCCCTCTCCTTCTCTGTATATTGTAACCCCCTTCCCTCTCTGTATGCTGTAACCCCCCTCTCTGTATACTGTAACCCCCCTCTCCTTCTCTGTATATTGTAACCCCCCCTCTCCCTCTCTGTATACTGTAACCCCCCTCTCCTTCTCTGTATATTGTAACCCCCCCTCTCCCTCTCTGTATACTGTAACCCCCCTCTCTGTATACTGTAATCCCCCTCTCCCCCTCTGTATACTGTAACCCCCCCTCTCCCTCTCTGTATACTGTAACCCCCCCTCTCCCTCTCTGTATACTGTAACCCCCCCTCTCTGTATACTGTAACCCCCCCTCTCTGTATACTGTAACCCCCCCTCTCCCTCTCTGTATACTGTAACCCCCCCCTCTCTGTACCTCAGTTTGGTTCTGGCTGTCCATCACGTGTAGTCTCTCTGCAGGCTGCAGCCAATGGTCGGGTGTAGTGTGGCCTCTGAATGCTCCTCGAGTGTCAGTCTTGGCCCCGCCCCCTCCCTTCTCCTTCCTTCCATTCAGCAGAGCGGCCAGCACAGCTGTGTGTCTGTGTGTCTGTGTGCAATCAGCTGTGCGCCGCTCGGGGGGATTTGGGCTGGATCGGCACTGCAGGGGGAGAAAAGCAGTGACTGCAGCCCGGAGTTGGACCCGGCGGCCCCTGCCTGCAATCCGGGGACAAATCAGGGGACAGTCTTGGACCGGGGACCATGTCCTCAGTCCGGGGACTGTCCCCGGAAACCGGGGACGTCTGGTCACCGTACCCTGAAAGTCTGTCCTTGGTAGAGAATTCAGAAGGATAGAAACTAGAAAGCTTTATTCACATCAAACAGAAGACTCAGTGTCAGCCCTCTGCTTATTCACTTCCTAAAGTAAAAACCACTAATATCCCCCAAAAAACCTTATTATCCCTCACCTTCCAGGGTATCATCAGAGTCAACCCACCAAAACCATACTTTTCGAAACTTCTTAGAGGCCCCCCTAGCTTCATAAGTCATTCTATACGTTAGAACATCAGCGTTGATTACTTTTTTCCACATCCCCAGCGTCAAAAGTTCGTCATGTATCCATCGTCTGGCAATAAGCTTCCTTACTCCAAAGAATAGAATCCTAAGAAATAACTTTGTGTATGTGCTCATTTCTTCTTGTCCAAATACCCCAAGAAGACACCGTAGGGGAGAGCAAATATTTGGCAAGTCAAACTGCTTTGAAATGAATTCGGTCACCTGTGACCATAGTGGTCTCACCTTTTCACACTCCCAAATCATGTGTAAAAAAAGTACCCTCCGCCCCCTTACACCTATGGCAAACAGCCGATTCCCATCTTGCATTCGATAAAGTAGGTGTATAGTACTGCTGATGGAGGAACTGGAATTAGATCATCTTATCCATAGAAGAGACAACAGATATCAGATATGTATCCAGCACCTCCTGCCACATTTCCTCCGATAACTCCGGGATAATCGTGACTCAGCGTTCCATGGATCTAGAGGTTGTAGTCACCACCCCCGGACCCACTGCCCCAAAGTATCTAGAAATTCTTATTGCCGGATCCGGATCTATCAGAACCTTCTCCAGGTCAGTATTCTGGACTATAATTTCATCAACGCCAAGCTTTGGTACTCCAAAATTCTCCCTCAGGTGTGCAAATGTACAGAAGTGATTATCCTGATATATGTGGTGTAGGTATTTGGGCGTTCAGCATATTAACTGGCTTGGAAATCTCAAGTGTATTGATACCAGATCTTTATATCCATAACAATGTAAAGGAATTCCAAATTTCAGGAAATCATATAGATAAGGAAAGAAAAAGCCTCATAGTGTAAAACTGCATGGATTTATTAAAAAGATTATAAAGGTTACACTAATGCCGCGTACACACGGTCGGACTTTTCATCTACAAAAGTCCGACAGCCTGTCCGACAGACTTTCGGCGGACTTGCGGCGGACTTGCGGCGGACTTGCGGCAGACTTTCTAACGAACAGACTTGCCTACACACGACCACACAAAAGTCAGACGGATTCGTACGTGATGACGTACACCGGACTAAAATAAGGAAGTTGATAGCCAGTAGCCAATACCTGCCCTAGCGTGGGTTTTTGTCCGTAGGACTAGCATACAGACGAGCGGACTTCGGGGTCCGTCGTAGTTACGACGTAAAGATTTGAAGCATGTTTCAAATCTAAAGTACATCGGATTTGAGGCTAAAAAAGTACGTTGAAAGTCCGGAGAAGCCCACACACGATCGGATTACCAGCCAGCTTTAGTCCGTCAGCGTCCGTTGGACTTTTGTAGCTGAAAAGTCCGACCGTGTGTACGCGGCATTACACTTACAACAGGGCAGAAATTTCAGACATGAAAAAATTGTAGCATCTGGTGGCGATATCATTTGTCTAACTAGTTGGGTGGCATTATAGGGATTCTATGATATGACGAATTTTTCCAAAAATGTTGTCTACTGGGAATGGAGGCAAGGCAAGGTAAGGCAAAAACAAGGCAATTTGTAGCAAAATCTCTATCAAGGCTCCATTTAAAAGTTACCTCTAGAGCCTGTGCTTCAGTGAAGCTTCGTACACACGATCGGATTTTCCGCAGACAAAATGTCAGACTTTTGTCCGAAGGGCTTTGGCCAGGAACTTGTCTTGCATATGTAGCGCCCACCTACTTAGGTGTGTGCTAAAAGGTTAGA